>JALMGF010000167.1:12500-1212500 GCA_023333645.1 Sceloporus occidentalis
CAAATCATCCACATATTAACTCATGCTCTCCCTCATTCAGACAGCTCATGCTCTCCCTCATTCAGACAATTTATCCACATATTAACTCATGCTCTCCCTCATTCAGATAACTCATCCACATATTAACTAATTCACTGCTGAGCGCCGAAATATGACGTCATATTCCGGAGCTCAGCATGAAATGCCGGCACCGCAAGTAGAGACCTCGCGGAGGAGAATGGAGGGCGCCGAGCGGTTGCTAGACGCCCCTCTCCACCACATTAAAAAAAAAAGCGTTTAAATACACGGGATTTAAAGTCGCATTGCGACTTTATTCCAAATTCGGCGGGGGGGGGCAAGGAATAACCTAGGGGGGGCAGCATGTTTTTTTGGTGCTTTTTTAAAGAAAAAAACTTTTTCTTTAAAAAAGCACCAAACTTTTAGGGTGCGGCCTATATAGGGGGCGGCCTATATCCGAGCCAATACGGTATATTGTTTATACAGATATGTCTGTTATGTTTGTAGCATAGTTTTGCTTTAATAAATTGATGACTTAAAAAAACACAGTTTAATCAACTTTGGTTATTACCAGCTACAGTTATTTCAACATTCCTAAATCAGTATGTTTCATCTGGGGAACTGACTCTTGCAAAAAAGTCTAGTTTTCTAAGCACTCCTAAATATATAACATGTATCTGTGTCTCACAAAGTATAAATACAGCAAGGTTTTTAGACACATGATTTCCAAAGAGAAAAAGGCATATACCAGAGTTCACTGACTTTCAGATACCTATCTCCCCCTTTGAACACAAGCTATCATGGGGATGTTTAATATATTAAATGGATTGCGAGCTCATAGAACAAAATTGAGTAGCTAATGAACTTGCAGGATCTGACAGGTAAAGTCACAATACCCCAAGGGTTTCCATGACTATAACTACTCAACATTGCCAGTAAAAACACTGTGGATCCCTTTATTACCCACTACTCCCCATTAAAGCATTCCAAATCCTATCCCTCCCAATCTCTCTGCTGTCAAAGCTATCCCAGTACCTCTACACTCAACCTGTATATGTGAAACCTACCTGCATTTGCTCTACCACTCCTGTCCTATTCCTATCATTCTCAACCAGCAAACTCAATCAACATGCGCAACCTAACCAATCTTATTCCTATCATCTCCAACCATAAACTCCCTCCCGTCTTTAACTGTGCCCTATGGAATGCCCGCTCGGTATGCAACAAACTCGCTTGTATACATGACCTTTTTCTGTCTCATGCTTTTAACCTCCTAGCTCTTACTGAAACCTGGATCCCCTCCCAAGACACTACTGCTTCTGCTGCACTCTCCTTCGGAGGACTACACTTCAGCCACACTCCTAGGCCTGATGGCAGAAAGGGTGGTGGTGTAGGCATCCTTCTCTCACCTCACTGCACCTTCCAGAATATACCAAGCCCTCCCTCCCTCTCATTCGGTTCCTTTGAAGCTCACACAATCCGTCTTTTCTCTCCACTCTCTCTTCAAATTGCTGTCATATATCGCCCTCCAGGCCCTACCTCGCAGTTCTTTGACCACCTTTCTGCCTGGCTCCCTTTCTTCCTCTCTCCTAATATCCCCTGTCTTATTCTGGGTGACTTTAACATCCCTTTAGATATATCTAACAACTCTGCTAGCTCCAAACTCCTCTCCCTGACATCTTCCTCTGGTCTCTCTCAATGGACTAATTCCCCTACGCACACTGAGGGACACTCACTCGATCTGGTTTTCTCCAGATCATGCTCCCTTTCAGATTTCTCCATTTACCCCTTCCCTCTGTCTGACCACCACCTCCTATCTTTTTCTCCAGTGCTAACCCCTAACAAGACATACTTACAACGCTCACCTCATACTTGTAGGCCATTACCAGAAAATACCATTACCCAACTGTCAGCCTCACTCGAACCTCTCTTACCTTCCATGTTAACCCTTTCCTGCCCAGACACAGCAGCCTCTTTTTACAACAACACACTTGCTTCATCCCTCGACACCATAGCTCCAATTACTACAAGTTACCCCCGACAATTTAAACGCCAACCATGGCATACCAAAACCACACGGTATCTTCAGAAGTGCTGCCGCACAGCTGAGCGCTACTTCAGAAAATCAAAATCCAGCGAAGACTTTACTCATTATAAATTCATGCTTCACACCTACAACTCTGCCCTCTCTCTCGCCAAACAGCTCTACTTCTCCACTCTCATATCCTCTCTTTCTTCCAACCCACGACGCCTTTTTTCTACTTTCAACTCCCTTCTCTGTCCCTCCACACCCACACCACAAACCTCTCTCACTGCCCAAGATCTTGCTACCTACTTCAAAGAGAAGATCGAGACTATTAGAAAAGACCTCTCTTCCTTACAACTCCCTCCTACACCACTCACCACCACCCTCTCTACTCCTACTATACTAACTGCCTTTTCCCCTACAACCAAAGAAGAGATAGCCACTCTTCTTTCTTCCTCTCACCCAACAACCTGTCCCCTTGACCCCATCCCTTCACACCTCACAAAGTCTCTATGTCCATCCCTTGGTCCATCACTTACCCACCTATTCAATCTTTCTCTATCATCTGGATCTGTACCATCTGCCTTCAAGCATGCGCTAATCACACCAATTATAAAGAATCCTTCCTCAGACCCCGTCTGTTTGACTAACTACCGCCCTATCTCTCTGCTTCCTTTTACCTCTAAGCTGCTTGAACGGATTGTGTACAATCGCCTCACTAACTTCCTCTCCTCTAATTCCCTCCTTGACCCTCTACAGTCTGGTTTCAAACCCCTTCACTCTACAGAAACAGCTCTAACAAAAGTCTCCAATGACTTGCTCTCTGCCAAAGCTAAAGGTCACTACTCTATTCTAATTCTACTGGATCTCTCTGCTGCTTTCGATACTGTTGATCACCACCTTCTTCTTGACTCACTTGCTTCTATGGGCATTCGAGATACAGCTCTCTCCTGGATCTCCTCATATCTGTCTAACCGTTCCTTCTCTGTCAACTTCTCAGGCAACACATCTTCGCCCCTTCCACTTTCGGTTGGTGTCCCCCAAGGTTCAGTCCTTGGCCCTCTGCTGTTCTCTCTTTATACTTCCTCTCTTGGCAAACTAATCAACTCATTTGGCCTCCAGTATCATCTATATGCAGATGATACCCAAATCTACCTGTCTTCTCCTGATCTCTCTCCATCTCTCATGTCCCGGATCACCAGCTGCTTGTCTACTATTTCTTCATGGATGTCACAACACTACCTGAAACTTAATCTTTCTAAAACGGAACTCATTATCTTCCCTCCCTCCATCTCCACTCCACTACCTGAATTCTCTATCACCATTAACAACACAACAATCTCTCCTACTAACCAGGCCCGATGCCTTGGGGTCATCCTTGACTCAAACCTCTCCTTCATCCCTCACATTCAGTCCCTCGCCAGATCCTGCCGCCTGCACCTAAAAAACATCTCTCGTATCCGCCCATTCCTCACCCAAGAATCCACAAAAACTCTGGTTCATTCACTTATCATTTCCCGTCTTGACTACTGCAACACTCTTCTGGTTGGCATTCCACTGTCTCGACTCTCTCCACTACAGTCTATCCTTAATGCCGCTGCTAGGCTCATCTTCCTTGCACGTCGCTCCTCTTCTGCTTCCCCCCTCTGTGAAACCCTCCACTGGCTTCCGATTACCTTTAGAATTAAATTTAAGATCCTGGTACTGACATATAAGGCCATCCACAATACCGCTCCTCCGTACATTTCTGACCTCATTAGCAAATACTCTCCTACTCGATCCCTACGTTCCTCCCATGGGCTAAGGCTCTCCTCCTCACTCATCACCTCTTCCTTTTCCCGTCTACAAGATTTCACTCGAGCTGCCCCATATCTCTGGAATCTGCTCCCAAGGAACCTTCAGAATTCACCCTCCCTCCCGACATTCAAGAAACATCTAAAAACCCACTTCTTCAGAGAAGCATACCATCTTAGCTGCTAGAACATCCTTGTCATTGATACCCCCACAATACCTCTCACCCTTTCTCTGTGCCTTATGTTTATCACCCCATTTTCCCTCTAGATTGTAAGCTTGCGAGCAGGGCTCTCTCCACCAAATGTATCGGTTTGTCTTAGTCTGTCAATTCTTGTCTTGTCATATCCCTTAATTTATGTATTGTATTAAGCGCTGCGTAAACTGTTGGCGCTATATAAATAAAAGATAATAATAATAATAATAATAATAAATAAGGAATAAGACAGGTATTGAAAAGTTTCTCTTAGAATTATAGAATTTTATGGGTACGATTTTTCACCTAACTGCCCCCATTGGTGGTTGTAAGCAAGATGTCTGGATAAGAACACCATTGTCTTTCACTATGCTTGTGTAAGTATATGGTACATCTGAGACATTCAATCAGATCGGTCACAAAGCCTGTGTTGTGTGTTCCTACCTCTGAGGAATTACATTTTATAGTGGGAATAACCAGAAAGCAACCTAGATTTTACTCTAGATCCTCAGGCAATGTGTATGGTCCTGTCCTGTCCTTGCAACCTGTATACATTGTGTAATTGGTGAAAGGTGCAAGTGTGGAGTTCCCTTATTTGATACATTGTAATTTAAGTCTTTGACCACTTAGAGCCAAATATTTGATTTTGTGTCCTGCACAAACCTTCAATGTTTGCAGTGTTATGATATAATGTTGCAGAAAACTGAAACATAGTTAATGATTTCTGGTGAATGAAAAGATCCATTTTAAATTCTGGTTGCATACAATATATCAGATTAAGAGATTATTCCTTTTGTATCTTTGTTTTAAAATATGAAATTACATAGTGTTCAGTATTCTATGAATGTATAGTTAAACAGACAAACATAACAGTAAAGCTAAGTTTTGTTATTTTCATTTATTCATATTTTTAACAGACCTAGTTCCTATGGATTTTGTTGTTGCTCCTCAGTAAATCTATAGCCCAGGAAGAAGAACATCAACATTGTATTTTGTTTGCTTTTGGTCACAAGCCAAAACAACCTGCTTTAGCCTCCCTGACTTGGGGTCTCCCACAGGGCAGAATACTAATTTACTTATCAAATCACAAAAGGTTCACTTGTTAGATTTGTTTGGGGTTTTTTTTATTAATATTAAGAAGTTAGAGTTAAAGGAGGTGTTGGGAGAGAATGAATAAACTACATTAACAGCAGAGGCATTAAATAATGGGTTTTTTTTGTAAACTCTGATTAAAATATCTAAATCTATATTTAATTTATAATGAATAATGGAAAATTAACTTTGATGTCATATTGGCTTTGATTCCTTCACCTTACTTCTAAGAGGTATTACATTTCAATCTAAAATATTGCCGTATAGCCATTTCATCGGGCGACATGAACTGCATATTCCTATCGCACCTATAAATAATATAACAAAATACATTTTAATTAACTAAATCAATAATATATTAATTATTAGAAAATCTAACTAATTGTTAATACGCATAACCTTGGTAGCGTGATATTGATGTAGCCTATAAGCACTTCTTATGTCAGGGGCGTCCAACACGCGGCCCGCGGCCCGCGTGAGATCGGCAGCCAGGATCCCAAGCCCCGCCGCTTACTTGTGGGAGGGTCTCTTCTCTGCTCCAGTCCTGCTTCCTCTGTGGGGAGAACGAGGGAGGCCGCGCCCCCTGCTGAAGTCTGTGAGCGGCATCGAGAGCTGTAGTAGTTAAGGGGGTGGGGGAGGGTGTTTGAATGAGTATTCCTGTGAGGGAATGCATGTGTGAATGAATGAGTATATGAATGAATGAGTGTCTGTGTGATAGCATGGATGTGTAAGTGCTGGAACCTAGGCATGATGGGACTGTGATTGCTGTTAGCAATCACACTCCTATCATGCCAGTCAGCCAGTACATGCTGAAACCTGGCTAGCTGCCCCCCTTGTGTATTGATGCTGCCAACAGTATGGGGTCTGCACTTACAGCCACCCTGTACCAGCATGTACTGGCTGACTTGGCATGATAGGAGTGTGATTGCTAACAGCAATCACAGTCCCATCATGCCTAGGTTCCAGCATTTACTGGTTGCCTGGGTATGAAAAGAGTGAGTTTGCTGTTAGCAATCCCACTCCTATCATGCCAAGTCATATTGTTAATTTTTTTTTTGTCCAATTGGACAAAAATTACTGGTACAATGCCCAGCCAACCAGTACATACTGGAATCTGGGTATGCCTGAGATTGCTGTTAACAATCATAATATATAATTTTTTTTGTACAATTTTGGTGTGCAACTTACTTTTATTAAAAGTATGTGGGGGGGTCATTTTCAGTTTTGGCTAAGTGAACCCTGAATTTCCGGTTTTGTTCCAAAATTTTCATTTCGGTGTATCCCTAAAATAAATAGAACTATTTCATTTTAACTTATCCAGAATCCTGAATTTGTAGTCACAAAACTTTCTAGGCCCAGAAATCAGTGAGAGGAAAAGTAAAGGTTTTGTGTCATTTAATTTATTTTAATCTGCATATTTTATTAAAGGCCATATTTTCACGCAGTGAAAAATTAGTGCGGCCCCCGAACATATACAATTCTGATGAAGTGGCCCACTGCAGAAAAAACTTGGACACCCCTGTCTTATGTGATAATACAAGATAGTTGATAAAGAGAGAAATGAGAAATGAAAAAATATATATGTATTCATGAAAATTGTTTGTCGATGGAAGTTGATTTGACTAAATAATGCTAGATTTGATTATGATTGATTAATTTGTTTCTTTGAGAAAAAAAACTTTGAGGTCTTTTTGCCAGCTTGGTGGAGAAGATATTTTTGTATAGGTTTACCTTAGAAATTACTGTCTCTGAGCATTTGTTTAAATAAATACAAGGTACCAAGTGTGTGCACTAATTCTAAAACATGTCTCTACCATACTGGATCCTAGCAATGCAACTAATCATATATACAGGTTGTCCTATGGAAATTTGCAAAGAACAACTCTAAAAAGATGCCAAGAGTTTTCTGCTGAAACAGCATAAAACACTTCACTGGAATTCTACTCATTCAGGTGAATGACATTATGATGGAAAAACTTAAGTCAGTGAGGAAGCGGAATTGTACAGATACAAGACGGTAGTAAAAATGTACTGAAACAGTGGTAAGGAAATCAGCTAATCTCAACAGGAAGTGAGACGTTGTACAACTATCAAGCCCAAAAAGGAATGACGCCGGGTCCCTTTGAAGCTTTAAAGTAAAATGAAAAGTCACTGATGCATAATACACAATAAAATAGTAAAGATGTGATAATGTTATATTTTCTTTTACTGTGTAACCCAGACACATGTAAAAAAAAGCACTGAGAGCATGGACACAAAGTATGCAGCAACTGGATAAATGAAGGACAGCATTTTAAATGAAAAAAAAATGCACATTGCCATATTAGCCCAAGACAAAATGGAGTATGTAGTCAACGTTGATCCCTTTAATTGGACGTAGAAACGGATGTAAAGCTACATAAACAATTGAGGTCTGTTATTCAGATGGAATCACTTCTTATGTGAGCTTATGTAATTTTATATGTTTCCTGTGTTTCCTCAATACAAGCTATTCATTTCTACCAAAGACTCTTAGTGTGAGGGCCAATTCCAGTTCCTAATAACAGTAGTAGTAGTATTAGTTCTTAGGTAAATTACGGAAATTTCCGCATACCATAAATCTGGGGATCTAAAGAAACTATATATATATATATATATATATATAATACAGAATAGCGACAGGTCCCTGTCCTCATTGAAACGCTTTGATGATAAAGTATCAAAAAGATAACTCCACTGAACTTCACATCTTTTTAATAATATATCTCTCCTTCTGAGTAGGATTAAATTCAGCACTGTTGATAAATTACGGAATTGTACTTGTGCTGCTGCATGTGCAGAATCCAGAAAGTTTCTGGTTAGTAGCGACTTCCTGCTGCTGGTACAGATATTGATCTTATATCTCCTATATTTACTTTAACAGTATGCATAATCTCTTAAATATAAGCAAGATCGTGCATTTAGTAAAGTCAGATTGGCAGTAATATGTTTTGATTACTAGCTAGTTTAGGATGTGTGAATGGATCAACAGCATTCACATTTTTATGGCTGACACAATAATATGTGTGATTAAACCAACATATATCCAATCACAACAATGTAAAAGTAAGTAGACTAACAAAATATACATATCTCTCCTAACCACAAGAGTGTTTTAAGTAAATGAAATATATTTAACATGTAGTAGCTGAAAATCTTGTTTTCTTAAGGATATCCCGGTACTAAAGTGAATCCAAGGTTTAACACAACAAGTGTCAAGTCAGGGAATTTTGCTGGCCAAGAAAAACTTAGCTTAAAGATTACTGTTTAGTTCTTCTGGTTAAATAAAAAAGAAATGACAGGACCTTTACTGCGGCTCTGGTCAGGTCGTGATCATTTATTTTCTTTGTCAGCTCAGTAAAAAGGAAAGATGTTATAAAAAAAATAAACATTTATTTTATACAATGTGCTAAGAAAAATAAAAAGGAACTCGTTGAATTAAAAGGAGGATTTGTAGCCACAAAGGAGCCATACACAATAGCACAGGAAGGCAATGAACAGGGTCTCTGTTGAACAGGGTGCAATAAGGGTCTCTGCAACAGCAGATAAACTTAATAGAAAAACAGAAGAGCCCTTAGTATTTTAGCAATGATTTCAACGGTTCTGTTCATAAACCTTGTGTATGGGCAGGAAAAACAACCACGATTTGTGACAATATGGGTTTTAGGAACACGATATATTTATTGTCAGTATGACTTGTATGTTATCTGCTTGCTAAAAATTGCAGAGGTCTAGGCTGGATCAGAAATGGAAGAATTCTCTGGTTTGGAGAGATATTGGGGCCCTTATGATCAAGACAAAGTAATTGGCAATGCCCGGCATGATTGTTCTAATCCGAAAGTTGTCTCGTGCTTGTTATTTCTCTGCATCGTTTATCCTTAAATAAACCGGAAAAATATATTTCTGTGCTATCAGCCATTTTGCAAGGGTTGGCTGATCCAGTTATAGAAGAGCATTAGATGAACCTACCATCTTGCTCATTTTATTATCTAGGGATGCAAAATGTCCATTTTCAGCTATATCAAATGTCTTTAGCTATGCCCCATTCATTGTCGATTGTAAGCTTAGGAACAGGGCTTGGTTTGGGTAACCTATGTTACTAAACACCTTTTATAAAGGTACTATTAAATGTGGGGGAAAATGAGAAGGGAAGAATTACAATATAATCCTGGACAATAATAACATGGTTTTGTGAAGAACTGAGTTTGCCAAAACCAACCTCTATGATGTGAGGTAGGCCTTGGAAATGTGACAGATGAAGTCCTTTTAGATTATGCTAAAATATTTGATACAATGACTCATTTATGGTGGGGCTCAAAAAAACATTTTCTAACCATGCAGAAATGTTAACCTCTGGTTATATATTGTAATGCACAGGGAACAATCGTATCAACTGAGCATTTCCTAAAAAAAGTTACAATTAAATGGGTCCATTTTGGGTCTTCATGGTCCATTAATGACCTAAAAGTAGATATTTTAAAGTGAAGTTAAAAGTTTTGAAGCAATAGTGGAGATTGTTAGTTTGTCACTACTGTTTAAACATAACTTGCACTATGCAATTCAGATTTTTGAGTTCATGCTAAATGATGGAATTTAAATTCAATTCAAAATTAATAGGATTTCCCTCTTTCTTTTCTCTATTCCTCCTTTTTTCTTTCACCTCGTTATCTTTTCTCTCTTTCTTCCTCCCTTCCCTTTTCCTTTCTCTCCACTCTATCCCTCCTCTCTCTTCCCACTTTCTTTCTCCTTCTCTGTACAGGGGATTAACCGTGCCGACTGAGACTCCTGAAGTCATCTGTAACCAAATGGGACCTCTAGACAGTGTGCATTTCTATCATATGGAGCAGTGTAAAACAAAAATAAATAAAAGACCTACTGGCAAACGGCACGGTTAATCCCCTTGTGATGTCAGCAATGACACTTACAGTATAGTTCCCTTGTAGACCAACCAGGGGGTTCCCCAATAAGGCCATTTGTAACACTGCTCTCGATCACGGAAAAGTGAACACTTTCTAGAGATCCCCTTTAAAGCCATTTATGATCCCAGGGATCTCAATTGGCATAGGGGTTACTGATGACATAACAAATAGGGCTCCGCATTACATAAATTAGGAAGATCCCCTGTAAAGCAGAGGGCTCCGCTCTACAGCAATCATGGGAATTCTGTAAGGAACAGTGTGATTGCTGTTTGCAGGGCCGGCCCAAGACAAAATGCCGCCTGGGGCGAAGTTTAAAATGCTGCCCCCCCATTATCTACCCTTCCTCTCCCTCCCTATTATCTACCCTACCCCCCCCTTGTACTTAGCTTTCAGCAGTCCTGCTGCGACTCGGCGAGTCTCCCTGCTCGGTCTCGGAGCTGGCTTGTAATGCTGAGCGCGGGAAATGACGTCATCTTCCAGTGCTCAGTATTACAAGCCGGCACCAAGACCGACCTTGTACTGACAACTTGGTAAGTGAAAACCACTCGGCGCCCCTCTCTCTCTCTCTTCCGCAAAGTGCCGCTCCTTCAAAAGGGCCGCCTGGAGCAGTTGCCCCACTTGGCTCCAATGTCGGGCCAGCCCTGGCTGTTTGCAGCCCTGTGACAGCTCTGTTAATGGGGCTGTAGCATACATACACACTTGCTGCCTGATTGCAGGTACATTATTATGAGGTACATTATACTGTATGACAAAATGTATGTGGATACCTGACCCTCACACCTATATGAGCTTGTTGGGTGACCCATTCCAAAACTGTGGGCATTAATAAGTATTTGGCTCATTCAGTCACAAGAGAATTTTTGAGGTCAGGCACTAATGTTGAACTGAAAGGTCTGGCTAAAAATCAATATTTCAATTCATGCCAAAGGTCTTCAGGGGGTTAAGGTCAGGTTCTGTTTAGAGTTAGTTCCTCTATACCAAATTTGTCAAACCATGTATTTATGGACCTTGCTTTGTGCACATGGGCACAATCTTGCTGAAATATAAAATGGTCTTCCTCCAAACTGGTGCTACAGAGTTTGAAGCATACAATTATGTAAAACTAAATGCCCTAGCCCAAATTCTGAAAAACAGCCCCCGACCATTATCCCTGATTGAGGTCTCTACAAACCCTGCGAGTGCCTGCTGCATAAATGGTGGGAAATGCTTGCTCTTCTGTTCCTACATTTATTTCTCCTTTGAGTATAGCAGCACTCAGAACATTGTTAAATTCAACCTGACAGCTTGGGACCACAAATTGTGGCCCTAGCTGGCAGAGGGGAGACCAGGCTGTCAATGTAAAAAGGGGACAGATCAGAGCAGGACAGAATTGTAACAGATCAGAGCAGAAGGGAACAGGAGGTAGTGGATCAGAACAGGGGGGCACTGGAGGAAGCAGGTAAGAACAGAGAGGGCAAGAAGGCTCCGGGAGGATAAAAGTGTAGCTAGAAGGGACAGGGGGAGGCTGCCAGGAGTGGTGGGCAACAGAGGACACTTGTGGGAATTGAATCAGTATGCATACTCTCATTGGACCATACTTTTAGGCCTCCCAACTTGATCAGAAATTCCCATGTTGAAAATATAAAATATTAGTCTATGTACTTCTTTGAACTAGTGTAGCATAAGGAAACAATTGCCCTCTTGCTAGCACTCATTTTACTTCCTTCACCAGATTATTTTTTTAACCCTTCATGCAGGCTGAAGTTTTAATTTCTTAAGAAAGTGTTATTAGTTGTGTGTGTAATCTGAAGAGGTACATTTGTATGGGTGTGTTGTAGATGTGTCTTTGTGAATTCAGTCCTATTTGATTAGACTGTCAGTGCAATTTGATGTTAACTTGAGGCCTCGTCTGATGTCACGGCTCATGGCTCAACTCCAGGACCCTGGTTAGCTCCCAAAATGGCTTAACTGTATTAAGATGCAAAGTGCAATCGCCACGATTGGTGACAGTATATTTATGTCCAAATCACTTGAATACATTTTGTTTTGCACACTAAACTGATCTACATCAGAATACTGGTTGTTTAAAAAAAAAAAACAACGTTATTCTGGTGCAATCTGAAAAGTGAGCTCACCACTAAGGTAATCAATGGCCCCTGGAGCTCCCTGCTCAAAATAGGAGTTAGGGCTACCCTCCCAATGTGTTGGGTCTAGCCCCCACTAACAGATCAGACTGCCGTAGAGGCCTGGTTATCACTATGATTCCTATAGAGTCCCCTGCTATGATAGTGTCATATATCTGATGCAAGTATAAACGTTTTTGGTAGTAAGGGTGCGCTGTCGAATTCCAGATTATCCATAATCCTCAGTATTTATACCAGTTTACAACCTATAACAATGTTTATTTTCTTTCACTTGAATGTTAACATAACATTTTTTTTTGTTGCATTTTCAACCTTACATTGTATGTGATTTAGTAAAATCTAAAAAAAAGAATAGTAAATATAAATACATTGTGGAAAGGGAATAATGTCCAGGGGAATCCGTCTGCCGTAAAACCAGGAGATGACCAAGGCCCCTGACGTGCCACTGCCCAATGGCCAGTTATAAGAGAGATCCATTATCTCTCCAACTGCCCCATTTACACTTTAGAGGACTGTGTGGACAGGGATAGCCTCCATAGCATGCAGTAGGAGGTGCTACTTGCTAGAATATGACATAATATCTTGTCTCTTGGCATTGGGGAAGGTAGCCATGTACTGTATCTTGATGGATCAGAGGGCTCCTTCAAACATATCTCTTAATAAAAGGTGAGCTGGTGTGGACTATTAGCCCGATGCAGGAGGAGAGAAAGAGTACAAGCATGCATTGCAGAGGTGTGCAAGCACAGCTTGAGTGCCAGCTCAAAGTAGGACTAGCCCTCATCTTGGCACACCTGTTCAACTAAACTAAGGCTAACAAAACTACCCCTAATATGTTACTTTACTTTTAAAATCCTATTTCTGACAACTCTTTAGCTCTATTGAAAAGCCTGGTTTATTCCACAACATACCACAACAGGTAACCTTAATGTAATGAATAACCTTATTGTAACCGTAACCTTAATGTACGTTTTGTATAAATGTATTCTAAAAATGTCTTTAACCTACTCTCATAATAATGAATGTGTTGTTATTATTGAGTAAAGACTTGCCAAGAGTGTTGGTGTTCTGGAAGATTAAAAAAGCCATGTAGCGGGTTGCGTTCTTCAACCACATACTAAAACAGAAGCTCGGCTGCTTCTTCCCACACATCAGGTGGTCAGCGTGTTTAGAGAATGTGCTGAAGAGAACATAAAGCTATCCTACTAAATCTGTTGAATACTAGCTTGTGCCCATTATAAAACCAAACATATTAATTTTAGAACTTCAGTGATGCATTCATAAATCGCTATTACATCATTCAGTAGAGATCAGATTTCTGCATAAGGCTAATTGAACTAAATTAAAGTTTCATTTTGAGCTTGTAAACAATTTGTGACAATATTCTTAAAGTAGCAGAATTTAATGAAATGCCCTTTTTTCAGTATCTGCCTGTTAAGTAGAATTTTGGTGTGAAATAAGGAAAGCAGTGAGGTAGTGCTTGCCTTACCAAGATCTTTAAATAATATATCTGGACATAAACCAGACCACAAATTAAACCTCTGAAAGGCTTTTCTATAAACCCTAAATTCCACAAATATACTATTAATCAATAAATCATTTATGGCTGAAGCTTATCCTTTTACTTTTTAGTGAAGTAAATGCAGTTTTTGTTGTTATTTAAAAAAAAAATGTTAACCTATACTTTTAGAAAGGATCACAAAAATCCATTTAGGGTGTCCAGGTTTTCCATCTTGTAGATTTGTTGCTGAGGCTCTGAAGGAACACATGTACCAAATACAGTCGATACACACATTCTATATTTAAAATGTGTGATTTTATTTTATAACACATGGGACAGCTTTGTCAGTGGTGCGGTATCCCATATGACACTAGCAGGAAATTAGCAGCCTGCAGACACAATGAAAGGAAGCACTGAAGCTAATATTCCACTGATAATGTTCAGTAAAGACAGTATTTTAAACAGATGGGTAGCAGGCCAAAATCTAATGTCACTGTTGACTTTAATTGAAATAAATCATGCACATATGTTCTGTATAAATGCGCCATTAATCTTGTCGGTTTAAAAATATTTAATTCTGTATTATTTATATGAATGAGAAAGCTCTTTAGTAAGCACAATGACTAACAGGTCTGAGGTCCAGTGGCACATAAGCTTAAAGTTGACATGTAAGTATGTTTCTGAAAACAATTTGGAATAAATTAACCAAATCACACACATTTCAGCACTAGGACATTAACAATGGTAGATGATATACATCTACATGATGGTGACATCTGCAGACTTCTAGCAGTCAGTTTGCACTAAAATCATCATAGCGGGAAATTCTCAATAGAATACATGTAGGGACCGTTATATTCTGGGATAACTTGTTTCAAATAACCAACTGTAAGAAAATGGGATATAAGAAAAGGTTACTATAGCTTCTATTTTTATTTCAAGGTGTGTGGTTTTTGTATCCATGTGTAACAGGACATGGTCCTGTTTATACGTGATTATTTCATACCATCCCTCTGATTATATTTTCACTGTTTTGTTCAGTTAAGTTACCATACATTCGTATAGTTGCTTACAGTTATGCCTCACACCCAGTAAACCTTCCCTTTCTCCCGTAAGCCCCTTGATGCCTACATAATCTCCCGCATGTCCCCTCTTCAGAACAATAGGCACCTTCTTGATTGGTTCCCCATGTCTTACCTTTCCAGGTTTGAATCTATTGGCCACTTTGAAAGGGGTCACACTCATCCCCTTCGACACCCCGTTGGCTGTAAATAATGATAACCAGTTTGAATCTTCTCCTTTTTAACCTTGCTTGCTTTGTCTTTTGTGTATAAAAACCCTGTGCCCCTGATAAAGGTTAGTCTGTTTTGCATCTGATTCCATGTTGTGTCATAACTCTGGTGGTTCGTTTGGACATTATTCTCTGGAATAATACCTTATCCAGAGGACTACCCATATGCCAGAGAGTAAGGAAGGCTGCAACGACCAGGGACATCCCAGTTGAGCCCTTTGTTCATGTTACACCACAAATGTGGCATTTACAGCTGTGATCAGTTTTTATCCGGCTGCAATAGTATTTTATATTTTTACCTATCAATATAGTCCATATTATAAGAGTTATGAATCACCTCTCTGTTTTTCCAGTTATGGGTTGGAAGTTCTGAGTAGGTGTTAAACCCTCTATAAAATGCAGCAAAATCCACCTGTTCCATTATATAATCCACATAATTTTACAAGCTGCAAGAAATGTAGTTATTACAAGAAATCTGGTCCAAACTATGCAGATCACTAATTATCCATATTAATTGAAGCATATTAATTAAATCAGCCATCTGAGAATACATAGGTATTATAATATTGCAGCAATTATTCCTAAATTACTATTTATGTGTTAATAAAATATCTTTGTTTCACATGATGTGATGATTTGTCCTAGAATGTAGCACAACGTCAACAGTGAGGGCAAGACATTAATCAAGTTCAGGCTAATTCAGACAAATTGGAAGCTGTGCGTTATTTGCAAAGGAGAGATGCCAGGGGCTTCAACAAGTCCATTCATGTCATAAAGGAATGACATTTGTTTAGGCTACAAAACTGTAGCTGAGAATTACATGAAAAGTAACAAGGCTTTGGCTACAATACTGCTGTTAGACAGCTCAGATGATTAAGTGAAACAAGATAAAATACTGTAGTACCCAGATGGTCACAGCACCATCAAAATGCAGACTTAAAAATAATACGTAGCAATGTTGATATCTTGTCTAAGGAACCATGTAAGGGGCTTGTTGGGAAATGAGACTCAAACACACAGTGACACCAGATTTGGTTCACAGACCCAGAGAGACACAACTGGTCTCTATTACAGTTTTATGAACAGCGGTAAGTACCATAGATGAGCTAGGAGTGCAGAAATATTAAACAGAAACTCAGAGACTCAGAATTACAGTGCATTTAGGGTGAATAATATAAAAGTGTGAGTGATGTGGTTGTGTCATACCTCCTAATACAAGTATCCAAAGTGGCAAATCTGTGTTAGGGATGTGTGCCTAGATATGGGATGAAAGGCATTAGCCACCTGGCCTCCTTAGAACTTTACAGTGCTCAGAGCTCACAGCACAGACTTTCGTTGATTTTACAGCTCTCAGGGCTAGTCATTGGTCAGAGGATCTCCCCAACTGGCCCATGATCCCCACTGGCTGCAAAAGTGGAACATTAGGGCAGCTACATGGGGCAGAGGGACAGTGCCTGAAAAACAGGACTGTCCTGCAAAAACCAAGACAGTAGAGAGAAATAATGTGTACAGTATATTTGTGGTTCTATATATATTGTTTGTGTGGCTTATGTTTGAGTGTAAGATAAAACAGGCCTGCATGAGCCTTACACTGCCCATGGTTATAAACATACCAGCTTTGTAGTCCTCAACAGCATAAACATATATAGATAGATAGATACAGGGCCGGCCCAAGACAAAATGCCGCCTGGGGTGAAGTTTAAAATGGCGCCCCCCCCATTATCTACCCTTCCTCTCCCCTCTCCCCCCCCCGTACTTTCAGCAGTCCTGCGGTGACTCTCCCTGCTCGGTCTCGGTGCCGGAAATGAAGTAATCTTCAAGTAATTACAAGCCGGCAGCGAGACCGAGCTAGGGGGCTCGCAGAGGAGAGAGAGAGAGGGGCGCCGAGCGGGTACTGACAACTTGGTAAGATAAAACCACTAGGCGCCCCTCTCTCTCTTCTCAGCTTTAAAAAAAAAAAAAAAAAAAAAGGCTTGGGGCCTGGAGCGGTTGCCCCACTCGGCTCCATTGTCGGGCAGGCCCTGGATAGATAGATAGATCTACAGTGTTAACAACTTTTTTCCACTGTTACTATTGGTAACACATTTGGCAACCAACTGCCCCAGACAAGTTTTTATGTTTTTTGACGAATAACTGATAATTGCAGTACCATGTAAAGCCTTCCAGAGAACGAGAAACGACGGATTAAATAATCCCTTTTTTATAGCAAATAAACAAAATGTACATTTAACCATCCAGTGACAGACATTAGGTTAATTTCGATAGGTTCAAATGTTAACAATGTTATTTTACAATTTTCACTGTTGGAACAAATTATATATTAACCCCTCAAACACAACAGCTCACCCATATGACATCATACATCATTTCCTGCATCATATCCTTGCATTAAAATAACCCATTAAGAATCTTCTTTAGAGACCCATATCAATAGAAGCCTGATCTTTCTTACACCCACTTTTATATTTTAGTAAATTATTTTAGTAAAGGGAATAAGTGTTTATGAAGAACTTCCGGACCTGTACAGTATGAGTCTTTTACAGAATTCAAAACAAACCTTTGTAAAGAGAAATGTATTCGCCTTAGATAAATTTTGTCCAGTGTTGTATCCATCTTCTGCTAAATTCAGCAGGATACATAGCCTTAGAACATTATGTCAATTCTCTGCAAAAACTGCAACGTAGCCACTTTTAGTAGGTATCAGAAATTTGAATTATTGGCAAAACTTCTTTTTTGAAGAATCGAAGCTTTGGAGCTGCTCATTTAATAGTTAGTAAACTGTTAATGCTAGATTAAAGAACTCTAGTAATGTTAATGTCACAGTTCCTGTTTACGATTACTTACATGCATCACTTTAGAGCTGTACTGAGGTGTCAGTGGCTCCTGAACTTACAAACTCAGCACACTAGCACCCTCCTTATGTTTATTTAATGAGTTCAATTATGGGACAATCACACATTCCAGATCACTTCTAAACCTGTATACAACATATTCATCAAGCTCATAACCAATTAATATAAAATTATTTGTACCTCTCATGCTGTACTTGAGAGTTGCTGTGGCAGTAGGGTGGCAGCAGTATGGAAGTTCACAAATTGCAGTAAAGACAAGGTTCCAGGGGTGAAGTAAGGGAGAATGGGAGAGGGAGCTGTTAATCTGCAATGATGATGGGAGAGAGTAAGTATTTTTAATTGTATGCTGGTAGAGTGGGTGTTAGTATGTGTATGTGAGTGTATGGTGTTAACTTGTGTGTGTTACTGTATGGTAGTATGAAGTGCGTGTGCTATGTGTGTAATTGTATGCCACTGTATAGTGTTAGTTTGGTGCAAGGGAGGGGAGAGCGGTATGTGTGTACGTATGTGTATGGTTTGTGTGTTAGTATGTGCGTGTGTTCCATGAGAAGCACCAAAGAAATGCTGTACCCAGGTGCCACTAAGCCGAGGCACACCCCTTCTACCCATTTCTTGCCTATCCCTACCAACTAAAAGCTGTCTGGGGTTAGTCACACCCCTACACATGGCTAGCCCTGCCCCTATGTGCAGTGAGCCCTGCCCCTATCTGCAGTGAGCCCTGCCCCTGCCCAAAGAGGGCACAAAACCATGTTAGATTCAATTTTCTGTTAGTCAATATAATAATTGAAATAACAACATAAAATATTTCAGCTTTATGAATATAGCCACAATGTCATTTGAACTAACATAGTAGGAAAGAAAAAAAACACATAGCAGCACAAAATTGAGTCATCACTTTATAATATGATAATGTCACAAAAGTATTATTTATAGATCAGGACAAAATGCATTGAGATGACACAGATTTTCAAGTGCAATCTGGGTATTATGTACCCTCTGCCGCTTTATGAGATGTGATGGGCAGCGACATAATTAAAACATAGGGATGACTCAAGGCCTAACCGTGGAAAGATATATCGCAGATTAAATCCATGTTGATAACTGTCATGCTTGCTTTATCAAAGCAAGAAATATTACAATATGAGAAGGTCAAATATCATGATCCTGAATGTTAACAGGAAATATATTATCAGTGATGTGCTCCACTAGCAAATGTAATGTGATTATAGCTACTATAGCACATATCTGCCAGGATTATTGGTAAATAACATGACAGCAGAGGTTACAATGTATTTTATTATAGAGCATGAGGTTATGGTGTATTGAGAAATGCTTCTTTAAGTATACCTAAGCTAGAAATATTAGACATAAATATCGCCATATAGAGTTGCATAACTATATCAGAGACTAGTGCATTTGCTTTGCTGCTTTATAGTTTAAATGGATACATTTTAATATATTATAATATAATATATAAATATAATTACAAAATACTTAAATATACATTATTTGTTGGTGGAACTGGATGAGACACTGGGGTAAATGTAATAGTTATGTTTGAACACAGTGTCATAAACAATATAATGTAGATATAGGCAAGCCAGTGCTAGGTGGCTAGAAGAACCCCCTCCTTCTCGGCAGAAAGAGTCAGCGGGAAAGGTGCTGCAAGTTCCATCTGCCAAAGGGGGAGGTCATGCTTACCTAGCGGTGCAACCTAATACTCTTACCAAATACCAATGCAGAATAATGGACTTTACCTGGCACTGGCCTGTCTCTCTCTCTCTCTCTCATAGAGAGAGAGAGAGTGCGAGCGAGCATTCTGGGTGATATCAGATACACTGTGTCTTATCTATGTTACAGGCCAACCACACATATATACCGATCAGCCATAACATTATGACCACCTGTCTAATATTGTGCAGATCCCCCTTTTGTCTGCCAAAACAGCCCTGACCCATCAAGGCATTGACTCTACTAGACCTCTGAAGGTGTGCTGAGGTATCTGACACCTAGATGTTAGCAGCAGATCCTTTTAGTCTTGTAAGTTGCAAGGAAGGTCCACCATGGATGCATCCTGGTGCCAGGTGTTCTACAGGTAAGCGACGCACATGCACCTGATGTAAATGAAAACGTGATTCATCAGACCAGGCCACCTTTTTCCATTGCTCCGTGCCAATTGTAGGCGCTTTCGGCAGTGCACAGCCTAGACACCTTGACTGGTCTGTGACTTCACAACCACATACACAACAAACTGCATTGCACCGTGTGTTCTGACACCTTACTATCAGAACCAATATTAACTTTTTCAGCAATTCAAGCTACTATAGCTCATCTGTTGGATTTGACCACACAGGCCAGCCTTCGCCCCCCAACGGCTTGGCTGCACATGACCCTGTTGCGGATTCACTGTTTTTTCTTCCTTGGACCACTTTTGATACTGACCACTGCACACCAGGAACACCCAGCAAGAGCTGCAGTCGGGGAGATGATCTGACCCAGTTGTCTAGCCATAACAACTTAGTCCTTGTTAAAGTCGCTCAGAACCTCACGTTTTCCTGCTTCCAACACATCAACTTTGAGGACAAAATGTTCACTTGCTATATACAGATACACATTTTGTATCATTAATTCACATTAAACTAAATATAACATTTTTTTAAGTAATTAATGAAAAAAACAAATATAATCCCTCATACAAATCAGACATACCTAGCGTGATAATAATTTTCTGCCTTTGCAGTAGTTTAATAGGTGGGGGACCGGATGTCCACTAGAAGCTGCCGCTGGATGGGCTTTATTAGAGCAGCTTCAGGGTAACCAACATGTTCAACCACTTTATAAGGTTAGAAAGGCATGCAATACTGTTTTTTATTTGCATTTTTTATTAAATGAATTAACTTTACTAGAGTCTGCAAACATTTTATTTACTTAGTTAATGTTTTTTTGTTTTACAAATTATAGGTCTGACCAATTTCACGTTTGAAATTAACACAGTCTCTGCTGACATAATATTTGAACAATAGTTCAGGAAATAGATTTCTTTCATCTTGGCATGGCAGCAAAAAAGCATTGCTCAGCAGTGCCAGCTATTGTAGCATAAGCTATATCCTCCAAATGTTGGCACTGCTGACTTTACTTTTTCCACTAATAGGAAAGTCTTTAAAGGAGGCAGTATACAAGTCCAATTGTCAGCATTGTACTTTCTCCACTATTGAAAATAAGGAAGTTCATTATGTAAGGGTACAAAAAATGAGGGGCCTCGTATGTTGTATTATGTGAAAGGCTAAAGATTGGGCAAACACATATTGTTAATGGAAAAGAAGAAAAAAAAAAAAGACCTTGAGAAATAACTTCCTGGAGCACACAATAGTGGCAAAATTTGTAAACCCCATTATATTTATATTCTTACTAGAAAAATTACTGCCTAGCTTACATTTGATGTACAAAGGCAAATCTGGTGCCAAGGAATCTGTTGGTGCACTGGAAATGTAATGTAAAAAATGTATAACTTTTTAACACTTGGAAAATATATGTAATTTTGTAACATTAAATCTGATTGACTAATATATTAACAGCATTGAAACAAACACATGGACTGTCCTAACCATTGTTTGTTTTCCTTTGTTCATGAAATTAAAGACTTTATATTTCGATTTCTTGAACCTGGACCTGGGCTGCAACAAATATATTCCTCACAATTAAATGGAGGCCCTTTGCTTTGTATGAGCCCAAGCAAAGAAAACATGGAGTCCATCTCTAACAACATATGACAACATGCATGTATCAAGGAACGATCCAGGGTCTTGTTTAAAGCCTAAGTATTCAGTATGTCTATTCCTCCCCACTGAGTTATCTATACCCTGTTGGTAAATTGACGATTGGCAAGCCTTGTAAGGGGTGGGCGAGGAGAACTCAGAGGACTTCAAGACAAAAGATTAATACAAGCTGTGTCACCTTTCATAGAGGTAAACTTTTCAATACAGTGATAGTTTCCCCTTAAATCATCTGTATTAAGAGAAAACAATATCTATATGAAGTAGACTGAAGATGCCTGTGGGCCAGAAGAATGCAAACTTGTAAGAATTGCAGAATATTCTGAACAGCCACCGATAATAAGCTTTTGCTACAGGAACAAGTGAGCTGGCCCTGTATAGTACATAGTTAATTTTATTTTTTCAAAGTCTCCTCACCCATTGAATTATGCATTATACAGGGTCAACTCATCCATTCTAGCTGGAGAAACCAGCCCTTCGCATTGAATAGTGAAAGTTAATACCACAGCCCTCCTCCAAACTCTCCCTTTCGTGAAAGAACCCCAATATATCTGCACAGACAATGAGCAACACCAAACACAAATAAAGATCACCCCTCAAAAGTGTACTAATGTGTAAACAGCTCGTACATCTTACAATGTCATTGTAACTAATTGGGCAATATTAATATGGAAACAAATGTTCAAATATTCAAGTGTGCAAAATCACTTTAAGCTCATGCAATATATTGAGCAACCCGGGCTCCTGTTGCACATATTACCTTGTAAAAGAATACCATTTTATATTCCTTAAAAAAACATTTTACATCCTGGCTTATTTGTCTTTAGGGAACATTTAAACAGTAATAAAGCAATTTTAAGTGAACCAGTCACACACTATATGATTGTGTTGTTTGAAAAAGGCTTTTAAGTTGAAAGACTTATTAAAATAAAACAACACACATCTTAGATTCCATTGTTCTATTTTGGAGCATTAGTCACTCCAAAGCACCAAGTGGGGATTGCTTAATCAACGGATGCTGGGAACTTTTATTACAGTATAAAACATGAAATGCTGAGAAGTGTTTATTGGGTCAGTAATCACAAATCAGATCCCTGGAAGTTATGATGTTTACTTTGTGCAATGAGAGGAAGCAGAACAATTGGTTAATAATATTATGAAGTCAATTTTTTTTTTAATCATCAGATTGAAAAGTATTGTTGTAGATAATACACTGATGTTTATTATGGGTTTGTTGTATAGCAAGGTATGTGATGTTGGGTATACTCTAAGCACACTGACACACTGCCCATTCTAGGATGGTATTAAATATCGATGTCAGTGTTACTCAACACTGATACCTACTGTATGATCCAAAAGGACATTGATTACTGCATCAGTCGCTCATCAGAGTAAGAAGTCAGAATCACAATTCAAAAATACTTTGACATGAGATCAAAAGTTAAGACACAGTGTTCACATTCGGTTCCTTGTAGGATTCGTATCCCTTTACTTTGTAGGTGTAGAATGGCAGATTTCCCTCCTATTGATTTGTGTTACGTGTTGGACTTGTAGCTGTTGTCTGCAGAGATTGGTCAAAATAATTTCTCAAAATCAATATCTATCAATAAAGTATCTATTTATAAAGTATATATTTAATGCACGTATCAGGTATCTGTGGTTGGGCTACCAGAATTGTCCTTCCCAGGGGATGCCCTCTTTACCTTTACTGCATCTGTCTCTGATTTGTGAACAGGGGCGTAGTCATGCTAGAACATAAAACAGCCTTTCACAAACTGGTGCCCAAGTTCAAAGCATGTTCATTACTCCAGAGGACACATTTCTACTGCTCCAGAGTACAGTGGTGATGTGCTTTACACCACTCCAGTTGAGACTTGACATTGGACATATGTCATGAAACTCCTGATCCACAGCGCTTGTGCTGATGTTGCTTCCAGAGGCAGTTAGGAACTCTGCAGTGAGTGATACTACACAGGACAGGTTTTACACTCAACAGCCCACTCTGTGAGTGTACATGGTCTACCACTTTGTGGGTGAGCTGTTGTAAATCCTAGACATTTCCCCTTCACAATGATATTACTAACGGTGGACCAAGGCAAGTTTGGCAGGGCAGGAATTTCATAAATTTCATAAAGAGACGATTAAATCACACAAAACACCAGCAGTACATGTCATGGTTACCTGGCTTATTGGATTTGTTGTTACTTTAACATATTTTAAATGAAATTATTATGTACTGTAATAAACACAGATCTTTACATCCACATCCTAATTTACATTATGTTTACAATTTACATACTCACTATACATCTTTTTTCAAATGCAGAAAAAAACTCCTAAAAATACAACAAACTAATAACTCTAAGACTATAGTAACAAAGTGTGGCTAGTTTGCCAGGTTTAGCATGTAGAAAATAATTTGTCTTTGCTGTGATGCTACGAACAGGTTTTTGGCACCATAATGTCATAGAGAAATATTTTACTGCCTACACTGTTACCATCCATTCAAAAATCAATGTACTGCATGTGCTTTGACTCACATGTACTTTATAGGAAAAGGATGCTCTCTGCATCTAAATGCGTTCATTATGCGTACTCATCAGAATGAATTCTAAGAAAGAACCTTTCATGTGAACACATTTTGCAAGGTCATTTTAAAGTTTGGGTGTTTCTGATTTACAGTGATACATTCATTTAATCAATTCATTTAGAAAACTGCTGTTTAGTAAACTTTCTGTTTGTTTTTGTTATTATCACAGTAGCCTAATTGTCATAGATTAACATTATTAATAATTGATCAGAAAAGGAAAATGCTGCCTTGATGGCAAAATATTCAGCTGCTGTATTGATTACTATAAATACGTATTTCAGCTTCATTAAGTTGGCCACATGCACAATATTGTCACCTCTTGACAAATCTCATACTAGATTTAATTGTCAGAGGTTAATCTATTATAAGTAATTAAACACCAGTCCACCCATAGATTGCAATGAAAAAAACAATTTTGAAATCATATCTTCAGAAATTAGAGGTTACCGTGGATTTGGGTTCCCATAAAAGGAATTCTAGGACTGTGGGTTGTTGACAAAAGTAAAAAAAATGTCCGATGTTAAAATCAAACTTAAAATGTTCCTTTCCATTCATTTAATTTCCTCTATTAGAAAGTTGCTCTACTTTTTTTTGGTTTTTTTCTACTAACTCCCAGGAAAAGGATCATTTAATACATTTCATACAACATATAATTCCTGTGCTTTAAATAAAATCATCACAAGGCATCACAAAAACATCACTGACTTCCACCAGTAAATGTCCGATGTTAGAATCAAACTTAAAATGTTCCTTTCCATTCATTTAATTTCCTCTATTAGAAAGTTGCTCTACAAAAACATCACTGACTTCCACCAGTAAGTGATGGCCTTTTAAGATAGATGTGATTTTATTGATTAATGTGTCAATAGATAATCTATTTTATTGATTTATTAAAAAAACGAATTGATTCAAGACCATTCTAGCAGCATAAATTATTTCCATTTTATAGTACATAGTTCAGCATAGTAGTAATGTAGTTAATTTTAAGAACAAACCCTAAATGGCCTCTTTCTTAACCTAAGGGAACAGACTGATTCCACAGATGGTCATCTGCCAGCCATTAACATGTATTATATTATACTGTAGAGCTGACTTCCATTCTGCTAGCAGGGGATATGATGGAAACACATTGTTTACCATGTTAGTAACAATGGATATAATAAAATATTCCAGCTCATGCTGCATATTGGAGGGTAATGACTATATCTCTGCTGCGCTACATCAAGTTTAAGCTGCCAAATAAATTTTAGCTCTTCTAGTCTGTCATAAGTGAGAACTTTTTAAATTTATATCTAGCTATTTGCAAAGTAGTGTCTACATACTCTGTCATGTTTATGTTTGACCTGCATACTTAAAATACTTTGTGGATTCTACCCAAATAGAATTTGACTAAGACTTTATTCGCCATGTTCCTGGCTTTTCAACACAAACTGTTTTGGAAGGGTAATGAGGATACTATGGAAACAAGAGCATCATTGACTGTGGGTTTTCTCATTTTAAGGCTGTAATAGGTATATTTTCTATTTTTCTGATACAGTGTCACGAACCGGGTAAACAGATCTGGTGCATGATGACGTGGGGGTTGTTACAGACAGGGGCAAGAAACAAACCACAGGCAGAATACGGTGATATGATCTGTATTGCAGACAATGATATTGACAACAAATAGGTAGTAACTCTCTAGGCAGGTAGCCCTCTGGATGGGACGCGCGGTAGGTAGCCCTCTGGACGGGACGCGCAGTAGGTAGCCCTCTGGATGGGGTGCGCGGCAGGTAGCCCTCTGAGTGGGGCGCGCGGCAGGTAGCCCTCTGAGTGGGGCACGCGGCAGGTAACCCTCTGAGTGGGGCGCGCGGCAGGTAGCCCTCTGAGTGGGGCACGTGGCAGGTAGCCCTCTGAGTGGGGCGCGTGGCAGGCAGCCCTCTGAGTGGGGCACGCGGCAGGTAGCCCTCTGAGTGGGACGCGCGGCAGGTAGCCCTCTGAGTGGATGCACGGCAGGTAACCCTATGAGTGGGGTGCGCGGCAGGTAGCCCTCTGAGTGGGGCGCATAGCAGGTAGCCCTCTGAGTGGGGCGCACGACAGGTAGCCCTCTGAGTGGGGCGAACGGCAGGTAGCCCTCTGAGTGGGGCGCACGACAGGTAGCCCTCTGAGTGGGGCGCACGACAGGTAGCCCTCTGAGTGGGGCACAAGGCAGGTAAGCCCACTTGGCAGGGCTCAAAGCAGGAACAAGTCAGGATCAGGTACTCAGGAAGTCAAATAGCATGTCAGGAATCAGGTACACAGGGCCAGAGCAAAATGGTCCACCAATTTCAATGCAAAGGCCCTGACTGAAGGGCTGGGCAGGTTTATATAGGCAGGCTGATCAGGTAACAGGATGGTAATCAGGTCTGGGTGCTTCAGAGTGGGAAGGGCGGCCACTAGTGGTTGCTAAAGGAAATGAGCAGCACAAGGTTGTGTGCATTACAGGCTGCGAAGGGTGGAACATGACATACAGTTGCTAGCAGGTCCAAATGACATCACACCCAGCCTGTTAAAAGGTTTTCTTGTTTTCGCTGCTTTGCTACTTTCTCTTTCATCACTCCTTCTCTCTTTGTTTATATCTTTCATCTCTCACTTTATGTTTATCCAATCTCTTTTGTCGCCTTTCTCCCTTTTCCATCTTTCTCCTTTCTGTCTTTTTTCTTTCCTTTCCTTTCACTCCTTTCTTTCTTCTCTCTCCCCTATATCTTCTCTCTTTTTTTTGTCTCTATCCTTTATCCTCTCATCTCATCTCATTTATTTTATTTCTCTCCTCCCTTACCCTTTCTTCATCTCTTTTCTCCTCTATTTATCTAATTTCTCTGTTCCTTTCTTTGTCTATTTTTTCTCTCTCATCTTTCTTCACTCATCTCTATTCACCCTTCATTTATTTTTCCTTTCTCTCTCTCTCTCTCTCTCTCGTTTCTCTCCTTGCATTTCTCTGTACTAAACCAAAAGTCCCCACTAAAACCACACCCAAGGCCACACACCCTAAAAATTCTACAGCCCCAAACCAAGCCCCGCAAAGAGTGTCTAGGAGACAGCTCAGATAACGTTGACAACCCTAACAAGAATGAAAGCTCTTTCATTCAACTTTCCTTAGCTTAAAAACCATCAGTATGGAGCAGTAAATATACCATGGTCTGATAAAACAGGCTAACGTTCATTGCATTATTAGTTAAGGTGCATATATAAAATAGTACAAGAGGACAATTTAATATCTGCGACAACAGAGGCCATTGTGAAATAATTTTGTAAACTTAAATTTCAGGGGCATGATCTAAAACCACTAAATGGACACTAATGCCTCTTTTGGTTTCTTCTTAGGATTAATGAATCAAACATTGCATCATTGTCTACTGGTTAAACCAACATTGTATTACTCATATACCCTGCTAGTTCATTTTAAAATCGGGTGCTGACCAGTTCCTGGGAGGCAGTACCACCAGGTGTACACATGTACTCACTACTTTCACTCCTAGAAGGAAAGGTTCAGGGCTGACCTCTGCAGGCATCCGTGTAGCATGATAGTACGGTAGTCTGTTAACCAGAAAAACATAAACATTCTGCAGAGTGAAGAAATGCTCTTTGAGAGAGAATGGGTGAAAGAGTAAGTGAGTAAGTGAAATGACTGTTTATGTGTTAGGGGAAGAAATGGGATGGACAGGCAAGTGGTTTCAGGGGCAGAGATGGCACAGGCTGTTCAGGGGCAAAGGTGGCACAGGCAGGCTGTTTAGGGGACAAGGATGGCAGAGACAAGCTGCTTGGGGGCAAACATATATGTTTGGGGGAACAGATGGCACAGACATGCTGTTTGGGGGCACAGGTGGCAGTGTGGGACATTTTGCTTGTGAAGTTGGGTGACCCAGAGCCCTGTGGTTTCTAGTTATACCCCTGGTGTGGGGTGTGGGCACATGAGCTCGACCACGCAATAAAATATATGGGGCTGTTTACAGTATAGTTATAGATCATCCACATAGCATCAAAAGTGTTAACAAATATGCCACAGTCATAAAATATGGACTGCTGTTAATAACAAAATGCTAATGATACATATGGTGCCCTAAATCCATTCCATGCAGACCAATCCAAACCTTGCATAACCGATTTCAACCATTTGCTTCCGCTGAAACAACATATTTTTCATCCTCTGTTTTACCTTAAAAACATGAATTGTGTGAAAATAACACCCACACACCTCTTGTGACAGAACATTCAGTTCTTATATAGAAATGCTCATTCAAAGGTACATTAAGCTGGTATTCCACAGTCATTACAGAATAGTACATTTTAAAGATCTCTTACAGGGTTTTTTTTATATAACAAGGGGACTAGCTTCAATTTATTCAATAGACCTGTAATTTTTTCCTCTTTTTTTCCTTAAAATGCTGAGTCAGAATAGAAGCTATCATGTTAGTCAAGCAAAATGATGACTTCGTTTGCAAAGGGAAACAAGCAGAATGTTACTTTGGGAGGTCAATTCCTTAAATCACTGATTGTGCGGCACCTTAAAAAATATATTTCCTTTATCCACTATACTTCCTTACAAGATAAGTAAGGATGATTACTAAATTTCAAACTATCTAGGACATTTGTACTTGGGGAAATGCTAGGACATTGATCATTTCACTGGTATGTCACAGAAACTGAGATCAATCATTTATATCATAGTTGTATAATTAATTATGCTTATTCTTTTGTGTGATATATTGGCGTGTGTTTACTTTATCAGGGTAGATACATTTTAAAAGTTTTTGAAATGAGTCCACATGGGTCACTCCACATTGGAACAAGTAGTGGACTTCAGTCAAGAGTTAAAATGGTCACTGTCAGAACATATAATTTCCAGGCTATGCAAGTATTAGTGAGGCAAACCATACATGCAAAGCTACATACTGAGGTTTTACATAAAAATACTTCCTAAAGTAAATGTCTAAAATACTTCCTAAAAGCAATGTTTTTCATTGGAGAATGAATGTTGATACTATATTATATTTGCTTTTTTGTATACATGATTGTGTATCTTAAATTTAATAACTACATAACCATTTTGATTGACTGTAGATTTCTTTTTGTTTAAGTAACTGTATATTTTAGCCAGAAGTTATCCAATTCTGGGGAAATTACTACCAGTGAATATACTTAAGAATGCATACCTAGATAATAATAATAATCAGTAAAGATCTGCAAAAATAGATAATGAACTTAAGAACCATATACCTCTTACAGTTCTGTAGCATTGCTCCCATTCATATCAGGTACCTTCTAGAAGTGCTTTTTTTTTACTAATGATAAGCATGGACACCCAGAAAGTCAAAAGTTGCATTGAATTCTGGATATTTTTGTTTGATGTAATAGATACATTTAAATACATAAAGGGATTTAACAAACTACATAAGGGAAGTTTATTTTGAAGGAAGAGAACTGATAGAACAAGAAGTCATAATCTAAATCTAGAGAGGTGAGAGACTTTCTGTAGGTGTAACGTAAGGAAATGTTATTTTACTGAGAGGGTGATAGGTAAGTGGAAGAGCCTCCCAGTAGAAGTAGTAGAGTCGAATACAGTCAGGAAATTTAAACATGCATAGGGTAAACATATGATTATTGTGGAGCAATAATCTGGAGCAGTACCAAGACGTTTGTTTAAAAGTCTCTCTAATCTGGTTTTTGGTGTCATTCAATGTTTTCTGAACCACTACCATTGATGATAGATTTTTTTTTGCTTGGGCTAGCCAGTCCATTCTTATTCTAAACATCATTTTGGTCTATAATAGTGCCAAGGTTGTGGATGTGTTGTCCACTGATGGAGGACTGTCCTTCTGGCCGCCGCCATAACACATAGTTGGCCACGGTTACCCCTATAATCATCTCTGACAAACCCCAAGATCGCCAACTCGGGTGTAATGTGTATCAATGGAATGTTCAGCTCCCTACAGCAGGCCAGCACTATGCTCCAGAAAGTTGTGATCACTGCCCAAAACAATGCAAATCGGTCTTCCTATGACCCATGGCCATAATGTGCCACCGACAGCTATGACATAATTACTTAATACGCCATGCTTTGGTAGTTTATGTTACAGCATTGTTTTTTCCACTGCATTTACTCAGGTCCATGGTCCTGTTGTTTGTTGGATGTAAACTTGTATTGGAAAGTGGTTGCACTTATAATTTATATAGAATGCTTGGTTCATAACATGTCTCAGTCTGCACTTATCATACAGACTAACTATGTGAAATGTTAATTATCTTATATCTTTATTAATTCCATTCCTTGTACCAATTTGAAAACAAGACACTGTGGTATTGCCAAATGAAACAAGCTTACAAAGCATTATGCTGATATCTTTCATTATTTGAGTAATTATAAGACATTTTTATATATAAAAAAAATCTTATGATAAAAGAACTTGGTTTAAATAATTGTACCTGAAGCTCTATTTATTTAAAAAAAATCTCTGTAAAGCAAGAAAACTAGAACTTTTGAACCTAAAATATGATTTATAAGCGGGGATATATCCATGTATTATTGCAGCTGTCTTGAATACTTTAGAAATAGGATAAATATACGGTTAAATGTCACCAATATTACTTACGCCATTCTCCCTTCCAGATACATAGTGAGGCTAAGCATATGTTTAAATATGATGTGTATGGTTATATTATGTGTTATATATATATTATATGGGAACTCCCACTGACGTCACGGGACCGCCCGCTGACATCAGTGGGCAGTCCTAGCCGCGTCCCGCAAGGGAAGGCTGCGGGTAGCCGGAGCCCAGAAGTTCCCACGTATGGTTATATAAAATATATATGTTATAGTACATTACTGTTTAGTGTTGACCACCACGTGGTAAATACTGTGCTTCTAAAAAAACTGGTTTTGACCTGCACAGCAAGATCTAATTAACAGCTATTTACATGTCATTATATTGTTAAATTGTTTGGTTAAAACTGCAAAAAAACATTTTCAGACCATAACATACATAGCTGCTGTTCTTACATACATATTCATAAAAACTATTTGCTATAAAGAAAAGTTAATGTTTTGTCTTATAGTTAGATTATTGATTCAGGATATGTAATAAAATATTTTTATTATGTCTGCATATAAGTATATTTAATTTAATGGTGTAAATTGTTCTTCGCAGCCCAGTATTAATTACATTGAATACTGTTTGGCAAGGAACAAAAACCATTCAAGGACATGTCATCCTAAGTATATACTAAATATTTTAATGCTCAATTCTGATTTAGGGATCTGTCAGTTAATTATAGTTTTGACATTATCAGATGTGACATTCTATGCTAATGAACAGACCCTCAACGTCCTATAAAGAACATTTTAAGTCATAGAAAGATAAGAGTGTTCCAATCAGAAATACAATTATATCTGAAGGATTAAATTCAGTAACATATCAGCAAAATTGCTAACCTATAATTTAACACTTACTAATCATAGGAAGGCACTTCAAGGACAAATGACAAGGTTATAATTTCCTAACGAAGGGAAAATCTACATGGGACGTTTTTATGAAAATGTATGAAAAAGATTCATGAAAAATGATAGACTATTAAGCCATAAACATCCTGATGAGGGACTAATTACTAGACTTGGGCACCAGGGGGGTCTTTGTGCTCGTATTCGGCAAAAAAAAATTTTTTTCGGATTCTGTGAATACTCGCCCGTTCCTGTCTTCTCTTTGGTGAATATTCGTGGTTATTCCGGTTTTGTATAAGGGGTTAATAGGGGGTTAACGCGTACCGCAGCAGCTCTGGCGCCAGTTGTTTAAATGTCCGTATGAGCAATTCTATTGGTTGCCAGCAGGGGGCTCGTTTGCCATCAACCAATGACGAGCCCCCTGCTGGTGACCAATAGAGTCACTCGTACAGATTTTTAAACTCCTGGTGCCGTAACTTGGCCGGGAGAGACCACTGGTCTCCCTGCTCTATCAGTTAAATGTCCGTACAAGCGACTTTATTGGTCGTTCGTACGGACTTATGGGGTTAAGGGGCCGTGCGAGTGAGCCTATTGGTCGCTTGCACGGCCCTTTAACCTACGGATTAACCTAGTGGAAATCTGTAGGTTCGCTGTCAGGAGTTAAAAAGGCCGTGCAAGTGAGCCTATTGGTCACCTGCAGGGTAGGCTAGATGGGGAAGGGACCAGGGAAATTAGTAGACAAAGACGATCACGAAGATTCTTCGTGGTGTGTGTCTTCGTCTATGTTTTACTGCCGCTATCTTCTCTTCTTCATGTCTTTGGAACGAACACGAAAACGCACTCTTCGTGTCCGTTTTCATGTTCGCCTGAAGACGAATGCACAAGTCTACTAATTACTGTGAAGATGACCTTCCCTGGACTTTATTTGGAGAATTAGGGAAACAGCCATATTTGACAAATAAAGACAAGGAAATTACCAGCACTGACACCAAGTAAATTGTGATTGAGTCCAGACACCAGCATATTTGCTTTGTAGCCTCCATCCTCTTAGTGCTTACAAACTGTTTTTCCATCAAAAATTAACTTAGGCTGGAGGAGGCAAGTCATTTACCCTTATCTTGGTTTGAGTTCCTCATTAAAAGTTAATTGAATAATACATATAAAGCCTACCCTATTTCTTATCACAGATATGGTATTCTATACACTATGTCAAGTAAGCTTGTGTGTTTGGGCCAAAATACAGCTTTAAAGCCCCATGATTACTAAACTGATGTATTTGCAGGTTTAGATTTGAATGCTGGTAAATTATTGTTCTTCTTAAATCAAGCCTGATTATACCAATAGCTGTTCATGTTAAAATATTAAATTATATTAAGCTCAGGAAACATCCTAGCTTCCATAAATGACTTGGCATTGAAAGAAACATTTTCCCCTTAATCTTTTCCTTAATAAATCTTTAGCATTCCCCAGTCATTAAAATGCAGTATAGATGTATCATTCGTGGAGCATAAAGTGCCGTGTAAATGGAGCATTTTGACATTTTCACTTTGAATCTGTGAGCCTACCCCATACTAAGAAAAATATTTATGATCCCTCCTACAGCTGCTCTGAATGAGCCAAGATACATATGGCATCAGATCTCTATGTAATACCATTAAATTAACTGGCCCTTCTTTAAAAAGGGTACTCGGAGGGTTAGCCAAATGTAAAAGCCTAATGTGCCCAGGCAAACTGCAACCTGCCCATACATCTGTGAAGCAGAACCAGTTAAAGGATAGGCTGCAGCATTGCCCACGGTTTTCTGATTGTTCAGCTGATGAGGTTGTTTACCTTGGAACCTAAAAGTATTCTGCTCGATAAGTTGGCAGGATCTTGATTCCCTTAAGAGAAAGTTAAAAGATTCAGATGTTTCCACTTTCATTACCACTATACGGCTTAAAATAGTAAAGAGAACATGAATTGATTTTCTAGTAGGGATTTTTCTTTTATATTTGTAACTTTCTTTTTATGCTGATTGTGGGTATAATATTTCTCCTTTTTTGTCACTTTAATGTCTGTGAACGCACCATAGAAATTCTGATATTTTCAGCCAATGTCCCACCAAATATTTATATCCATTTGTCATAAACTACCTACTGAATTATTACCACTGTTGTCCAATATACATACTGTAGCATTCGCTAAAAAGCAGGTTTTTTTCCATCCAGCCAGGTCAGAAATGACTGCATCTCATCTAATATTTAGAACTGCAACAACAGAAGCTATTCAACTCTTAGCAGTCATTTCTGGACACATATGATACCAGCTACATGAGAGGATCAGGATATACAAAGACATGGCTGACAAAGGTGGAAAAACAAAGTGCCTGTACTTTTTATAAATGGTGTATATATCCTGAGGTAGTAACATTCTCAACTTGAATATTATTCCCAATGAAAGCATTTATGATGATGCCCAGTGTAAAGAAACCTTTTATGATGGTGCCCAGCATAAAGAAACCTTTCAAGATGGTGCCCAGTGTAAAGAAACCTTTCAAGATGGTGCCCAGTAAAAGAAACCTTTCAAGATGGTGCCCAGTGTAAGGAAACCTTTCATGATGGTGCCCAGTGTAAAGAAACATTTTTATGATGGTGCCCAGTGTAAAGAAACCTTTCATGATGATACAAACAATGATTAAGCTTTTGCATAGAATGACTCACACATTGTTAGTTTAAATTATTTTCAAATCTATGGGAATTGTAGTTATTAGAACCATTAAAGTGGAATAGTACTAACAATTTTTAAGGGAATTTAGAAAAATGGACCACAAAATTACAATATTAGATAAAATCCTCTTTGATGGAGAATTTGATGCAATTTTTAAATGACAAAAAATAGAAATCTAATTTCCAATGTATTATTTAAAAAAGAAAAGTCATTTGACACGCATCATTTTTTTATTCTTGATATCTATTTCTTTCTTTAAAAGAGTCTTTTTTTTATATTTAGGCATTTCAATCTAAAAACCTAATGCAACTGTGGTGGAAAATATATTTGAATCTTCCCCAAAATTGATGATATTTCATGAGAAGCATAGAGTTAATTTTAAGATGTCTAAAACGCTCCAGCTCTGGGATTTTTCCAAAATAACTTTACCATTACACCAGACTGGATTATCTATTATCTATTAGCAGTCAGTGGATTGTGGTTTTTCTTCGGTCAGGCATATGTCATCTTGGGCCTCCTGTTTTAACATCCCTTTTTGATTATTTTCGAAATGAGAAGTGAATGCTATTGGTGTACTAATCAGTTTTTTATTACATACTTCACCTTTTCCTTTTTTGCTTTTGTTAGGAGGACAAGGAAGAGAGAATAACGTCTGAAAATCGAGATGCTAGTTTGACCATATCTCAGCTTTCTGCAGGTAAACTTTAAAACTATCTTGAAGAGCAGAAACTATAGGTAATTTTGATAAATATATTAGTTATGCTAAAAGTTTTCAAAATTACAATTTCCTCACTTAATTTAAAGTGTTTGATGATCTTCCATAGCAGTGTACTCTTTGTGTATCACCTATTCCTAATTAATACTACCCCATTGGACCTACCAGGTCCAATATCAATCATGTTTCTTGCACAGACACAATCTTGGCTATTCAACAGGAAAAAAGGTCCAATTGGGAGAAACAAAGTAAGACAAGATGGGATGCTGAGTGGAAAGGCAAATACATAGGGTGAAATAGATGAGCATGTATAATGAGGCTCAAAGAAAACAAGAATGTAGTTAGACTTTTTGGGGGTCTGTTTACCAATGGGGACGTTTGTGGGAGAGTTGGAAATGTAATTTCCCTGATATCACCATGCAATATCAAAGGAATACCCAGTGAGCGTTTCCTGTCACAAAGACTGAGCTGGCCCTGTATAATGTATATGTAATATTGATGACTTCCTAAAACTCTCATGATTCTTGATTTAAGTTTGTTATACAAGACCAACTCAACCCTTTCTGCAGGCAAAGGAAGTTAAACTCTTCTGCAAGCCCTTTAGTGAATAAACCCCTATATCAGAACCAAACTCCAAATATTGTGGATTATGGTTCCCATGATGTGTATTCAGTAAATGGGTACTTTAATTAGTAACAGCTAGATTACAAAACATTATGTGGTATGTTATATATTTGAATGTTTTACAACACTACAGAGAAGCCTTCCAACTAATATGAAGACATACATTGTTTAGTTTTTCATCTTTTCTTGATTTCCTTAACCTATGTGGGAAATATTTAATGCTTGGTTGGAAAAAAGATAATAAATAAATCAAACATTAAATTATTTTGATATGGAACTCTGCCTCCATTGTATTGTATTATCCATCCCTTGTAGTTTATAATATTTAACATTTTTCATCCTGTTGCATTTGAAGTGATTATTTCCAGCTTTGGCTCTTTTTAATATTTTCCTGTCATTTACAAAAGATGTGGCCTAGAAAGGCCATTGATAGCAGGCTACATCTGCATTTCCTCACTGGTTCTCAGCCTGTGATCATGAAAAGGCAGCAAAGACTTCTGATATTTTGCTATCAAATATATTACTAATGGTCTATTGTTCACCAGCACCCTATTGTCTTTAAATTGTGTATACTACATCGATACCACTTCGTTTAGTATAATAAAACAGGCAAAATTATGGATGAACTTTTTTACCACAGGATACATATCATAAACAGCTTAATTTATGTTTGCCCATTCTTATGTTTCTGGCATAAAGTTTTTTCTAGGTGTCCAATTTTACTCTTCTCCTCTACTTAAATCTTTTCAACGTATTTGTACATGGTAAGCATGTCTGTTTTTAAAAAATGATGACTCGTATTTTCTGAGTATTGATTTCTGAGCTGTCAGAATGTGAGCCATAGCCTCAAATGAACCACAGATGGCACAAGGGCATTAAATATGGAAAAGGTGCTTGAATTAAATGACGACTACTGTATTTTGTTTTTGCAAATTAGATACATAAAGTTTAGGTTTAATAGAAGTACTTTAGAGGGATTTTGGTCAATAACTAACTTTAAATCACCATTGCTTGTTCTTTCAAGTAAGGGAATAAGGAAAACTTATGTTTTTACTTTTGGGATGTATGATCTCATTCATGTCTGTCATACAATAAATGTAAGCAACAGCTTTATTCTTTTGCTTGTTCGTTTAGTTAAGTTCATGTCAGCCTTCATTATACTTTTGTGTTTCTCTCCCACCATAGTTCATAGTGCATCTGGTCACTGAGGATTTAGCAGGGTCACATAAATGACCCTGCAAGATGCACTTGGAAGGTAAGAGAATATGAAACCGTAAGTGTGGTGATAGAGTGTGTATGTGTAAGTGTAAGTGAGTATGTTTAAGAAAAAAGGTTTCCTATTTTTGCTGTTTCTATTATTACAGTGAATCCTGTATTTCGGTATGACATTTGTGTCACAACTCATCTATCAGGTCCTGGGAGGCTGCTGCCTGCTAGCACCACTACCACAGATGGTGAGCAAGCGTCACAGAATGTCCTTCCCTTACTAGGGAAGCAGAGAGTATTTGTATGATGCATAGTACGAATTTTAGCTTCCCAGAGCCGTAGCTAGCTCCTTTTGCGCCTGAGGCAAGAATGAAAAGTTGTGCCCCTGCAGGCATTTTTTTTTTTACAGAGGCTATTTAATTTACACTGCCCTTATTGCAGTTAACAGTAGATGTTAGCTGTGAAATACAATTCCCATGATGCTCAGCCAGCCAGGTGTCCACATGACTAGACATCGTGGGAGTTTAAATTCACAACTAACACCTGTCATATCATCTGCTGTTAACTACAGTTCACATGAGGCTCAGCAAGACATACTGTTTCCATGATGCTGGCTGAGCATCATGGTTAGTGTAATCAACAGTAAAGCTGCAGATGTTAGCTGTGAACTGCAATTCCTATGATTCTCAGACAGCCAGGTGTCCACCATAATGATAGACTGAGTATCATTGGAAGAATAGTCAACAACAGCAGATATTATTTTTAATTAGCCTCCCTCCCAGGACCCTTACACACTGCCTTTACCCACACCTGCCCATAAACACACACATACACATACACAGCCATTACACTTGACTGCCCATAAACACACATACACTGTCCTTGCACACGACTGTCCCCACACACACTGCCTTTACACACACCTGCACATAAACACACACATACACATACCCTGCCCACACACACTGCCTTTACACACACCTGTCTATAAACACACATATACACATACACTGACTTTAAACACACTTGCACATAAACACATATTTACACACATACACTTCCCTTACACATCTCTGCCTTTACACACACCTGCCCATAAACACGCATATACACATACCTCTGCCCTTACACACGACTGTCCATATACACTGCCTTTACACACACCTGCCCATAAACACGAATGTGACAGCCCCAACCAGTCCTACAGCTGCTGATCGGACAGCTGTGCGTCCCCTCGCAGTTCTTCTCTGAAAAACCTAAAGTGGGATACATCATCTTGCTACTGTCGGGCAAAACTCTCACATGGAATAATGTTTGCATTTCTAACACAGCCATGTTGGATTCGGGAGCTGCTGGTTTATTCATTGACTTTACATTTGGTGCCAAGACTAAGATTCCATGTTCAACTGTATTTCCTCCTATTGCAGTGTCAGTCATCGATGGGTTTTGGTTACACTATCTCATAACAGACGTCCCGCACTGCCGGGTAGGATTTCTTCATCAAGAAACTGTCATTCTTTGTTGTATTCTCTCCCAAAAGTCCCATTATACTGTCCCTCCCTTGGCTACAGACTCATAATATGGCTACTTACTGGAAGTCAGGGGACATCAAATCCTGCAATCCTACCTTTCAAATGCATCTTGTGTCATCCTACAGTTATTTTGCCTGTTCAATATTCCTTATTACCTTGCCACGTATTCGGAATTTCAACATGTTTTTGATAAAACACAAGCCAAAGTTCTTCCACCTCACCATTGATACTATTGCCACATTGAACTGTTCACAGGCACCATTCCTCCTAGGGGTATGACACACAGGAGTGGGCAGGCCCAGCTAGGGACGTGCTCGGTATGAGCCAGGGGGTATGCCTATTACTCGGTGCTAGGGGGGTGCTTTTAGAGTGGCACGGAATTTAAAACTCCAGAACTTCTGTTGCTAATCACCCTGGTGTGGTCCTGTGTTCTAGCTTTAGTCCTTCGTTCCTGTACTCTGATTTGACTGCTGTGTACCAAATTTTGGCTTGCAAGGCTTTTCTCTCTGTACTCCGACTCCAACTTGTATGACTTCCCTCTCCTTGTACCAACCTTAGCTTGTCTAAACTCCTTGTTTAGTAGATTCATCCCTACCATTGAATGTATGCTATTTTACTCAAACTTGATTATTATTTTATATAGTTACCTGATGTCTCAGTCTGATATCACATATGTGTGTGTTTTAGTATATGGGATTAATGAATATGTTTTAGTGTTAGAGTGAGTGTATGCTGTGTGTTAATGTTTGGCACTAGCGTGTGGGTGTTAAAGTGAGTGTATGTATACATGTATGGTGTTATAGTGTATGGTGCTAATGTGTGGGTGTGTTAGTGCATGGTTTTAAATTGTATGCTTAGATTGTGTATGTTAATTTGTACATTAGAACTAGGTTTGCATGGGGACTAGTGGCCCTAGGGGTGCCAAAGTAATCTTGCACCCAGTAACTCTAGGCTCATCTCTGCTCATAACCATGTTGGCACTTTTTAAAGTATATATGATGCTTAAAAACAGATACTTGTCTGCGTTTCTCATTCAGAGGCAACCCAGACACTAAGAACTTAAAAATATTAGTCAGGTGTACTTTAACGTTAATAATGAACTGTAGTCTGTTACCTTTTAGTTTTTAAAGTTAATCATGTATACGTTATTGTTTTGCCGTAAGAGGCAAACTTTTTTTAAAGTTGCTTTTTATTGTAAATAGCATTCTAAGTATTGACAGACACAATTCTGTATAAAAATCCAAGTTTCAGTGTAATATATCTGAAATCAACATGCTGAAAAGAATGATTTATTGCTTAAAACATCCCAAATATTTGCTTTTGGGCCATATCAGTCCGCATTAGGGAGGATTTTATCTTCTACTGCTATAAAGTTCATGCATGTCTAGAGATATATTCAGATCTTGGTGTGCGAATAACTAACTAATAAAGGGCTTTGGCTTTACCATGGAATTTCAGAGCAGATGATTTTAGATGTGGACAAGCTTTCTAATTGGGCTCTATGGAATACATTGGAATCACATGTGTGGACGGTTTACTTGAAAACAAAACATATGTAAAAGTTGTATTCATAGTTACATATATTTTTATATTTGTTATAGGTAGGTCATTTTTATACAGATTATGCAGTATTATAAGAAAAAGTTATACCTCCCATAGAGATTTGGCTGATTCAGGGGTATCATATATCAGAATGTATGTCCTTTTCCTGGTACTTTCTTTAGAGAGTTAGGATGTATTCTGGCATTCTTAATGTAAAAAAAGAATATTTGTAAAAGCAAAATATTTAAGCTCGAACAACAATTTTTTTACATGTTTTATGTTTTTTCTTTTAACCATTTTTATACAAAATTATTTATCAAAAATGAGAAAAATGTTTCCACATAGATGGGATCCAGGAAGAAAAACACTAATTGAAAAAGATAAATGTACATTCCATTCTATTTTACATTTTCTGTTCTGTTTTATGTAATTATTATAAGTTTTTTCTAAAACAAAATGAATCACCTCAATCTAAGTCATACAATAATATGATGGATAAAAGATTACAGTTCCTCTAATGTTTGTGTTTGTTTCTTTTACAATTTTATTATATTGTCTTGCAAGTAACTTATTGTTTTGTCTTATTAATGGAAATATAAAGCAAATGCCTAGTCCATCAAATTCACAAGCAAAGGACATTCTGCTCACAGTAAGAGACATTCATTTCCACTGTTTTCATTTTTATATATGTCAAGTCATGGACTAACTAAATATTAATGCTAAACTGGCCTACTAAAATACATCACTGACTATAAATACTTCTGCCTCCTTTGCAACAGTATTACATTCTAAAGCAGTGTTTTTGGTTTGGTTTTTGGGTGTTTTAGAACACAGGGGTGTGCTATATGATATATCTCCATAGTAGTAACAAAAGCAAGCTTTACATAAGCTGAATTACATCACTGGCTTGTTGTCAAAAATCTTAATTACACAATGACATCAAATTGTTCATCCAATGTAACTATTGACTAACCAATAAGTGGATGGCTTCTTGGATCTCTTGTTTGCAGTTCAACGGGTTTAATGCACACATGGGCTCCATATACAGTACATATGCCTCTTTTGACCACTGTGCAGACCTGGACCACTCCTTTCACTGAAAAACATCAAATATTTTTTTACTGTTGATGTCAAGTTAACTCTTCTCGATGAAGCAAATAGTATATAATGTATTATTTATCATAACAGTAATATAAAGAATGTGTCTGCATCATACTTGCAATATCATGTAGATTTGTTATAGTGGTATAGAATACTAAGGGAATTCTGATGGGAGATGTTTTTGCCATCAGAATAGTTAATACTTAAATCAGTTTCATGGTTTGGTTTCCCTTTGACATCTTAAGTGTAGCTTTAAGATGTCTTTATTTTCCAATTACAAAAATGGTGTAATATATGGCATGGTCTGGTACTCAAATATGAAAAGATGTGCCAACAAATTATTCTGTTTTTGGTTTTTTTTGAGAATTTGTTCGTTTATTTATATTCTCCATTGCAAGTAACAATAAAAACTACTATTCACATGTAACTTGCAAGATAATTATTATTATGAGACACAATAAGGAATCGAAGGTACTGTAATGTGTGTAGTCAATTAAAACGAGATGCACATCAAAGATAACAGACAGAGGGGCAATGTGCTAGATAGACCAAGAGGGCGAAATGTACAATGTGGTAGAAGAGTTCTGTGGTGGCTGCAGACCTTGAGGAATATTTCCTTATCTATGAATAGATCACTCTCTCCTTTTTGCACTGGTTCACTGTATTAGCCCTAAAATGGATTCCTATATACAAAATAACATAAAAAGCATATTTTTATTATATTGAGTTTGCTTGACATAAGGGGGGATACTGCTATAATTATAATTTAACTTTAATCTCCTTGGTATTTGTCTCTCTTAGCTATATTTATGAATGTTATTTTCTGGCATTGCATTTATAAAGAATCTTTCATTGCTCCATTATTTTATATTATCTGATCCGGATGTCTGTAATGTGATCAGTTTATCATTACTGCGTTCACCAATGTATTTGGTTTATTTTAAATGGATGCGTAAGTTTTCAAAAATACTAACATAGCTCGGTGATCTAAATAAAATAATGTAATACTGTTTACAATTAGATTAGTGTTAACAATTAGTGTTTACAATAGATTAACCATTGACCACTGCCTTATTTCTGGCAGTTGTCAGCTATAGATATAGTCTTAATAATTAATTTTGTAATGCTAAAAGGTGTGACAGTGACTGTTCTCCTTTAAGAGGTTTGTATTCTCTTTTTGTCTTTAAAAGTTCACATGAATCAAGTTGATGTATTGATTAGCAGCCAAATCCAGATACTGGGAGATAGTCTCATGGTATAGGCACATGATCAAAGGACATGGCTCACTTAATTCTAGCTCAGAACGTTGATTAAATATATTTCATATATCTGCAATTAATTTATGACTATAATATCCTCTTTATTGGTTTTATTTGATGAATGAATGCTAAAAGCTTATATATCTTCATTGTTATTTTATCCAATAAATTTGGAAAAATGATCCCTATCATCTTCTACCGCTGGCTGTACATTCAGACACAGATCTAATTTTGGCTGGAAATTTGTCTAGAACAGCATATTTCAGTCACTAAGTTTTTATTTTATTATTTACTGGATTCAGGAGAGTGAAGACCATTCGCCTCACTGTTTAGAATGTTTTCATCATTTTATTTTGTGATCTGTATCTTTAACTATGTGGTTGTGTTCTGTATTCTAGTAAAGCAAAGCAGTCAATATCATTATTTCTATTTAAAAAAAGAACTCTTGTCTCTGTGGTAACTAATTACAGATAATATGTTGGATTTAATTTATAAATCACTACCATATGCCATGATATAATCATATACTTGGCTTGATCAGGATTATGAGCAAAAGGTAATTTTACTGGTTGGGTAATCATTTCATTTTGCATGCTAAACATTTTGCATGTTAAACATCTTACTTCCTATTGGAGCAGGTCTGATCTGCGTTCAAGTTAAAATATTGCATCTTTTCTTGTGGATCACTAATGATCTTGGAATGTTTTATAATGCACATTAACCTTCTAGAAAACTAGTTAAATAATCGTAACATTAGTAAATAATAAATAGAACCATATAATTGAATGATATGAATATTCTACTATATTTTAGGATTGAACATGGTGAAAATAACTTTACAAGGACATTGCCGCGGAGTAGTTCAAGGTTACGGTCCTGTTGTACATGCAGTACAGGGGCCTATTCACTAATGGAAGAGTTGTCAGGATAGTGGTGGTTTTAACTCCTTGACTTCATTATACATTATGAGGGTCCAAACCCAGTACGCTCCTACTGGAGGAAGAGCTTGACTGACACTGTATAATAGTTTAGTCAGTGAGATTTCCTCGAAGACGCCTTACATATTGAATTATACATTATACAGGGCCATCTTAGTCCCTCACATTGTAGAGACTTGAGGGAGAAACCACAGCCCATCTCCTAAAACTATCCTGATAACTGTATCTTTAGTGAATAAACCCCAAAGTCTTCAGTATTTGCCATCCTGCTTCAATTGTGACCCCATTGTAGTTGGAAGCTAATTTTAGGCTGCCACTAACCATGTTAGCCATGCATTCATAACAGTGATTAAAGCAAAAAAAGAACAAAAATACATCCACCTTTACTTAAACCATCTTATATTAAAATGTCATATACTGAGGATTGTCCTCATGCAAATGCATTCTCCTATTCTATTCTAATTGCATGTGAGTTTCTCACGGTACATTGCTGTAGTAATAATATCATTTATTGAACTTAGAAAGATGTGTTTGTGTCGCAACACTTACACAGGACACATATGAGTGACAAATGTTTTCTTTTCTAGTCCCCATAACTAGAGGCTACATGAGGATGGAATGTACTGCACACTATACCCGGGAATTCACAGTGACTAATTACCGTATTTTCTTTACTATACATTGGAGTTTTTTCAGAACCAACTCGGTTCCCAACATTAGCCCACAGGAAGGATATTATCTTAAGAAGTCAGGACCAATAAGGGCCATATTACAAGGAAATTGCATGTGACATAGACTGGAATTTTGGCATTTTATCAGAATGTTAACTCAATATAGTTAAATGTCAGTGTGTCTTCTCTTGGTATTCTCTTGGGATGCAAATACCTGAACGTTGTATACACTCTACCATTGCCAGACCTCTCAATATATAGAAAAATGTGTGCAGCATAATAATTGCCCCAACAACTGTTTGCCAATAGTCTGCCTTTTATTGACCGTCTTCCACTGTTTTTTGTCATTGTTCATACCTAGCAATTAAATTGCTGGCCAATATCCTGAATGCAAAATAACAGAATGTTGCAGAATCTTGTAATACCTCTTTTATTGGACTAACAGTATTTAACAAAAATAAACAATAGACGAGCTTTCGGGAGTCCTCCCTTTATCAAGTCAAAAGCATATCTGGCCAATATTAATAATCCTTAGGAGAGCAGTCAACTAGAGGGTATATATATATATATATATATATATATATATATATATATATATATATATATATATATAAAATCAACATATTTCAATGTTTATCGTCGTTGCGTAGGCCTAGGCTACCCACTTGCTCATTGATTTTTCATACAGACTAAGGTCTGACAAATGGTGAGTAACACATATGAATCTCTAGCTGGACTTGAGGCAAAGACAATATCATTCAAAATCTCTCCTTTACTTGCCAAGTTTTATCTGGAGTCTCCGGTTAAAGTGATACCTTTGCAAGATACAAGTTTGTATCTTCAATCTTTTGAAAGGAGAGTGGTTACACAATACACCCAGATCTTCCATACTCACTACACACCTCCCAACAGAGGGGTAGGGCCCGGGGGCTCTAGGACATTCCCAGGTAGCAATCTACTATGAAAATCAGCAAGGAATAGAACACAAAGATGTATTTCATATCTATTTGCTTTACATTTCAGGAATTTTGGTACTAATTGTAAATCCTAAGTTATTACATCAGTTTCTCTCTCCTGTTCTGGCTTAATAGTTGATTTTTATTAGCTCACTTTGCCACAAAATTGCTTCAAGATACAGGAATTTAGTTAACTCCCCATGATACACCAAGTTCTATTATTTTAAATCTCTCTTGTTTATTGTTCGAAATTGGCACTTTCTCTGAACAGTAGTTTTTCTGTTTCATTAGCTGTTGTGTAAAATTGATGTTATTATTGAAGAGGTTATAGCGCTATCTAGTGGCAGTTTTGTATATCGGTGATATGTAGATATAGCCCCAAAAGTATAATAAAAAACAGAAAGATGACAACCATTCAGCCCATCTAGTCTGCCCATGTTGTTTGTAAAAACCAATTGGAGGATTGAGGAGAGGGCGTCACCAGAAGCACCACAATTTGGGCGGAATTTCCACCGGGTTATGTACACGGAGATGCGGACTAAGATAGTAGATCGAAAATATACGATTGAAGGAAAAGGAAGACGATAAAAGATAGAAGATGAAGAAGATGTTGAATTGGTCAGCAGAGAAGGTAGGGAAACATTAGGTAGGGTGAGAAAGAAAGTGGGCAAGAATGAGAGTTGTGATTGTGAGAGAGTGAGTATGAATGTGCGCAATGAATTTTGTTCCCGAACTAAAACTTTTTGGCTGAACCGAATGGGCATGGAACATAATTCGTTGACAAAACGAAAGGGCCAAGAACCAACCCGAAAAATGTGTCCGAATCATTTGTGGCCCATTCGCACATATCTATTAGGTGCACTACTTATAAATAACTATGCCACCAATGGGAAAAAAGGGGGGCATTTACCTTTTAGCAAATAAGCTTTAGCATATTTGTCATTTGTTCACATCTAAGGCAATAAACAGTGCTTACCTTTGTATCACATGACAATGAAAGGTTCCCAGAAAAAAGTCAAAACTTAGCAAAAGACAAAATTCTTTATAATGATAAAAATTTAAGAATTATTTCTAGGGATGGATTTAGGCAGTTAGCAGTGTTAGGAATTATGTCTCTGATGCAGATTTAGCTATAAAAGTGTTTTATCAGCAGAGGAGATTCAGATGCCACTTTCCTCAGTCTTCATCAAAGTATCCATTCAAAAATCTATTAATAAAGAATGCATATTAAAGTACTCTGTGAGTCCTTTCTTGACACAGAAGGTAAATTAAGAAGCTTAGTTTTTTCTAAGCATGTACATGGGGGGGTTCTTTAGAAGCCCTCCCGGAAAGCTGCTAAACCAGTGCTGAAGTATACCACATGGCAGCAGGTGTGTTCCGCTAAACACATGTCCTGCACGGCAGATCAATGGGGCAGGAAAGAGACAAATACATATGGGGTATTGTGTTAGCAAGTGGAAACCACAAAAACTTAAAGGGATTACTCTGCTGTCATATGCTTTAAAATGTATGACGGCTTGAGTGTCCCTCGTCAAAATAAGTTTATCTTTAAATTAGAAACATAATGTAGGCTGGTTGATAGAAAGCGATTTATTTGAACCTATCGTAAAATACAAATTTAAGTCTCCATTTGTTACCACTTGGCATGAAGCAATACCTGCAATAACTGTTTTATAATGTTATTGGACATATGATGGGGCATTGTCTTCTGTTGTGATGAATTTCACTATTGAAAGTATGATACAGAAACAGCGAAAATAAATGTTATTATATTAGTTGGAGTGTTAGATGAGTCTGGCAGCTGGCTGGGGTGACTGGGCGCCAGGTTGCACCAGCAGTGACTCCAGAAAATGCCCCATTGTGTAGACATCAGCATAGTACTATGTAGGGGTGCAAGAGGTTCTTCCACTATATGCAATGGATGTGTACCAGAGATCTATGTTTAAATGAGCATTCTCAACAAGACATGTCATGTTTGTGCGTGCTGACAAAGATACTCTCTTATAATTAATAATACTCTACAAAAATTACTAATCCTATCTAAACAATTGAACATTTGCAAACTAACCCAGTAGTTTTCCTGAGCTTAAAACTGATCTATGGGGAGTTCATCCATCCTAGTCCTTAATTAAATGAATGGTATTTGGTAGCATTTGTTTAGACTTTTTAAGTTTCTAAGTACTTCTTCCTAATACCTGAGACAACTTAAAATCTATAGGTTTGCTTCACTGTAATGTCTATGTGTAAGTTGGCATGTTTGTAATGACCCACCCTCAAATTTATTTCAATACTGTCATTCCCAACATTTACTGCAGATATAGCATTAAAATTTGTTAATGGTACCAACATCCTTGAATATTTCTTCTTACCATTAATGAGTTTTTTTGTGCCCTTCTCATAAGCAGAAACGTAGGAGCAAAAAAGTATGTTTAGCAGTATATATAAAGGAAGTCATTATAGCTATACAGAGTAATAGGAAGGAAGTAATTTATAAATCACAAGCTACACAGCACGTACCATTTTGTTTGTCAAATGCTTTTATTGACAATTACGTTAAGTTTATGCAAAGAAAATTTGCAGTGTTGACCATTCTTTTTCAAGACCTCTGCAATCTGCCCTGGCATGATGTCAATTAAATTCTGGGCCACATCCTGACTGATGGCAGCCGATTCTTGCATAATCAATGCTTACAGTTTGTCAAAATTTGTGGGTCTTTGTTTGTCCACTCACCTTTTCAATCACTTTTGCCTTAAGGCATTGTTCGTCACCAAACTGTTCTTGGATGGTTGGAAGAAGTTGCTCTTGAAGGATGTGTTGGTACCATTCTTTATTCATGGCTGTTTTCTTAGGTAAAATTGTGAGAGAGCCCACTCCCTCCGCTGAGAAGCAACCCCACACATAAATGGTCTCAGAATGCTTTCCTGTTGGCATGACACAGGACTGATGGTAGAGCTCACCTTTTCTTTTCTGGATAAGCGTTTTCCAGATGCCCCAAAGAATCGAAATGAGATTAATCAGAGAAAAGTATTTTAACCCGGTCCTCAGCAGTATAATCCTTGTACCTTTTGCAGAATATCAGTCTGTCCCTGGTGTTTTTCCTGGAGAGAAGTGGCTTCTTTGCTGCTCTTCCTGGCACCAGGCCATCCTCCAAAAGTCTTCGCCTCACTGTGCGTGCAGATGCACTCACACCTGCCTGCTGGTGGCGCCCCAATCCGCAGCTGAATCAACTTGAGGAGACGGTCCTGGCGCTTGTTGGACTTTTTTGGGCACCCTGACACATTCCTCACAACAATTGAACCTCTCTCCTTGAAGTTCTTGATGATCCGATAAATGGTTGATTTAGGTGCAATCTTACTAGCAGCAATATCATTGCCCGTAAAGACCTTTTTGTACAAAGCAGTGATGACAGCATGTGTTTCCTTGCATGTAACCATGGTTAACAGAGGAAGAACAATGATTTCATGCACCAACCTCCTTTTAACCCCTTCAATCCCAGGGGTTTTTGGTACCTCAAAGCCCAGAGCAATTTTGCCATTTTTGGGGTATGTCGGTTTAGCGATGATTCTCTTTTCCTGTGAATAGTGTACCCATATAAACTATATATTGTTTTTTCAAGGAGAGATAGAGCTTTCGTTTGATACCATAGTTAGATGATTAGCTGACAATTTAGAATGAGAAATTTAGTAAAAACTAGCGAAGATTAGAAAATTAAACTAAATTTTTTTTACATTTTCCCTCTGAATCCTCACAAAATTAGGTAAAGTGATGGAAAATCCCCTCCAAGTTTATTAATTCAGGTATCCTGATTTCAGAAATACCTAATTTATATAGATTTTCCAGACTTTCCCAGCACCAGGGAGCATACTATTAGGTGTACAATTTTGTATAATTTTTATGCCTATGGCTTAACAGGTTTGGGGGTTGTGAACGGGGGCAGGAGGGTTATACTGGCTAGATGTTATGCTAGGGCAATGGGAAGTAAGGTTTTTTAATAATTTTTTTATATATTTTTTTCTAATTTTTTTTTTATTTACATTTTTTCTAATTTTTTTTTATTTTTTATATATTATTTTTACACAGAAATGGTTAGAGGTCCTCCTAGGGACCTCCTGAACATGCCAGTGATGTCACAATGAAATCACAGCTCACATTATAATTTTTTTTGTATTATATATATTATTATTTTAATGATTTATTTAATATTATATTTTAAATGAATTAACTTTCGGGCACTTTCAACCGTAACAGCTTACCGGCTTTCATGCCGGAAGCTGTTACGGGAGATCGGGCAGCAGAAAGCTGGTTAAAGCTGGTTAAAGGTTAAAGCTTCCAGTCTGTTATTCTAACTCAATCAGCATAACAGAGTGATCTCCAGCCTTGTCCACATCTATACCTGTGTTAACTAGATAATAATAGTGACATGATGTCCACTGGTCATTTTGGGGCAGGGCTGAAATGCAGTGGAAATGTTGTTTTGGGATTAAGTTAATTTTCATGGCAAAGAGGGACTTTGCAATTGATTGCAATTCATCTGATCACTCTTCATAACCTTCTGGAGTAACATAAATTGCCATCATCTAAACTAAGGCAGCAGACTTTGTGAAAATTAATATTTGTGTTATTTCTCAAAACTTTTGGTATATTGTTGAACATGATTATGTGGTGAGAATATTAATCAGCTCCAAAAGTAGCCCACAGGTGAGTCCTCTACTTCTGTTGAAACAGAACTCCAGTGCAGCCCCAATAAAAGATGAATTTTGAACTTTAATATACTCTTCAAAAGGGAAAAAAGTACTGCAGCTGCACCTCCTGTAAACAAGTTGAGCTGTGGAGACACAGAGAAGGTATGGAGACATTGAGAGAGAGTGAGAAGGAGTATGATAGAGTGTGGGTGACAATGAGTTGCAATTCAATTATTACATAAAAAGAAAAAAAACCTTCTGCTGCAGTCCCAGTAAACCAATAAAACTAACTTTAGTTGTACAGCTTCCTCAAATCATCACATCACAGTAAATTTTCTGCACTAAGATACTTGACACAAGTGTGCTAGATAGCTAGATGAACTTCAATGTTAGCTCAATCTAACACTCATCAGCCATCAATCTGTGGCTGGTAATGAAATGTCAAAAATCAGCACACTTATATATCTAATGCTTGTCCATTCTCTTTGTAAATGCCAGAGTAAAAAATTAAGGGAAAAAACCCCCACAGGCTGTTGGACCCATCAATCACAACCATAATATTCAATAAGACCATCGTCCCTGATTTTTTTAGCTTCCTCTATAAATCTACCCTCCTCCAGACAATACCTTCGCACTTTACCTCATGAAAGAGTGCCAAAACAGGTTTTAATGGCATCGAAATGGCATACAAATCTTAATGAAATTTCTGAGATGTTATTGTTTGTTTTCGTTTGTTTCATTGGGAACCCTTCTCATTATCGGGGATTCTTATAAACGCATGAAAGTGGTGAATTTCTTTTTTTTAAAAAGTGTGCAAATTCAAATGCACAAGTCTAGAATTGCATTGAAAAAAATTTGATTTTATCTCAAATTTTTCTAATAAACGACCTATTTTGGATGGCTTTTCCTGCTCATACCGAGCTAATCCTTTGGGAAAGGTTTTGCTTGAACAATGAAATCCCTTCCTTCATTGACTTGAATTAACCGGAGTATCAGGCTGGACTGACTGAACTATTCTATTGTTTACCACAGGAAGTATTATAAGGATATTTGTGTGGTAGAATTAGATTAATACAAACGTCTAATATATGGTTGTCTGAAAACATTATTTTATACTACTTATTTTGTCTATTCTAGTATTACATTTTTTGGTAGAAGTTACCCTTTAAAGTCTATGGTGAAATTGACCTGATTAGCATAAGCATCATTTAAAACCATTAACTCAGTGTGGCACTGCTTACAGTGTGAAACAAATTTCTCTTCAGCTACACACTACATTACTGTAAAAATGTTACCATTTACCATTTAAGGTAATTAAACCCCTTCAGTCCCCTATGAACGTACCGGTACGTCATGACCTTCATTTGACAGCCTGGACTCCCCCCCTGTCAGCAGAAGCCGACATCACTGGCTTTCTGTTTCCCGATTGCCTGTAACAGCTGCAGGCACGAGCGCCGGAAAACTGTTACTGTTTTAAATGCCCGATCATGCGATCGGGCATTCCCTTCCAGGTCACATCACTGCTGATGTCATCGGAGGACAGGATATCCCCTGCAGGGTCTGTCTAGACCCTGATGGGATATTGGATCGATTCGATGAGGCACTGATCACAGACACTGTGATCTCTATGCAAGTCTATGGAGACTTGCATGGAGATCACAGTGGAGCGCAGGGAGGAGAGTGAGAAACCATGTTTCTTATTCTTCTCACATGCTGAAACACAAATTAACACAAAAAAAGAAAAAAGTGTTTTTTTTCCAACAATACAAAATCACTAATATACAATAAATAATAATAAGTGAGCATCACTGGCATTAATAACATGTTCAAGAGGTCCCTAAGAGGACCTCTAACACAATGCACTGATAACAGTGCATTTTTTTAAAAATAAATACAAAAAATACAAAAACTAAAATAAAAAAAATATAAAAAAGATAACAATTTTCTGCCGTAACACATACGTAATGCAAAAAAATCTAAGAAAAAAGCGCAGGAAATAATTTCTGTGGCCAAATAGCTGCATGAAAAATGCCCAAATACCCCTGATACAATAGTCTGGGTTGTCTGCTTTACAGAAATATATACTTTTGTGGGTATTTTTTGTTGTTTTGTTTAAAATGAGAGTTGCAATCCCATCATACCTAATGTAGAAATTCTTCAGTTTTGTAAAGAATAATGTACACCTTATAGTATGTTCCTTATAAGTGCTGGGAAAGTATGCAAAATCTATATATATGAGGTATTTCTGAAATCAGGACACTTGAATTGATAAACTTAGAGGGGATTTTTCATCACTTTACCTAATTTTGTGAGGATTCAGAGGGAAAAATATATTAAAACATTAGGGTTTTTTTTCTAATTTTCGCTAGTTTTTACTAAATTTCTCATCCTAAATTTTCAGCTAATCATCTAACTATGGTATCAAAAGAAAGCCCTCGCTCCCCTTGAAAAAACAATATATAGTTTACACGGGTACAATATTTGCAGGAAAGGAGAATAATCACTGAACAGACATACCGCAAAAATGGCAAAATTGATCCGGGACTTGAGGTACCAAAAAGCCCTGGGACTGGAGGGGTTAAACAAATTCTGTTTACATATGTTTGTATGCAGGAGTGCATACATTGTATATAGTGTAGGAGACATTGGTTTCCTTAACAGTCCAGCCGAAATTACTAGTATCCATTAGTTTATAGAAAAAAGGCTTTACTGTGGAGGTGTCCCACCCTTTTCCATTTCAATGAACCGTAAACCTTATTTCAGAATCGAGGCAATATCCAAGTCTTTGACCCTTAAAAAAGAAGAAAAAAGGATAGTAAAAAACTGGGAGGGGGAATTGTGGTTGGAATTGATTACAGCTGGAAGAATGTAGCATCACATATATTTTCCGTTCAGTAAATATAAAGATTCATTGCTCCTTCAGGGTTATATTGACCTTGGCGTCTTCTTCCTTTTCACCTCAAAAGAACTCAATATCTGGCATTTGTTATGTGAGCTGTTAATGGCTTTTTAGAAGTCAATAAAGTTCTTGTTTTAGAATGTCTGATGCTGCAGATCTTAAAATCAAAGATGTTAATTGGGTAATCTACAGCAGGATGAAAGGAAATAAACCACGGGGGTTAATTAACAGGTTAAATGGAGCTGAGGTAACATTGTAAACAATACTTGGCTGACTATTAATAGTGTAACAATTCATGAAATTACAAGGGAATTGCCAATGTATAATAGCAAAAGGGCATCACTAGTGTGAAGAAGGTGAGGTTTGTGAATGATTGGTTAAAGCACTTACATATATGGATGAGGACTTTCTAAAGGAAAGCCTGTAAGGGTGTCTACCGTAATCTGCTCGATCTCTCATGTAACAATTTTCACAAATGTTTGTGAAATGAAAGTGGAGGTTGTTGTTCTTCCAATAATTGGACCAAAGTCTGTAGGACATCATAGCCCTTTGTATGTAGCCCCAATTATTTAGCCCTTTGTTGTTTTGTTTGTTCGAAATATGTAGTAATGCAAATTTTCTAGCGAATAAATACATATCCTTAATCCAGGAACATTTATCCAAACAGGGGTTAGGTACAAAGGACAATCCCTTTGACAATAATGATACCTGATTGTCCAAAATTAGTTTGGGTGTGGGGGCCGGGTGACTCTGCCTTCCCTCAGGCATCTTTTTGTGGAAGTTTCTACTTGTGGTGTCTGGTCTAAAAAAGAAACAGTTTGGATTCTGAGGAAGCCATGGAGTTTTCAATTTTCATCTGAAATAGTGCAAGAATGTAAAATTTGTAAAAGGCTTGTGCCAGTAGCTTGTCCCAGGCTCTCGGTCACTACACAAAGGCATTGACATTATTTTTTGTTCTTATTGATTAGTAGCTGTCTTTTACCATTGGCAGAAAAGTAATAATTATGCACTAGAGCATTGTTGCTGCAAAGGTATAATCAATGGTATAATCCATCCTGTTTGAACAATTATATATTGGATTCATGGTTCAAGTGCCTACCTTTCATTGATTACTTAAAAAGCAATTTGCTGCACAAAGAGCTGGGTGATATACACTCACTGGCCACTTTATTAGGTACACCTTGCTAGTACCGGGTTGGACCCCCATTTGCCTTCATTCTTTGTGGCATACTTTCTACAAGGTACTGGAAACACTCATCAGAGATTTTGGTCCATATGGACATGATGGCATCACACAGGTGCTGCAGATTTGTCGGCTTCACATTCATGATGTGAATCTCCCATTCCACCACACCCCAAAGGTGCTCTATTGGATTGAGATCTGGTGACTGTGGAGGCCATTGGAGTACAGTGAACTGTCATGTTCAAGAAACCAGTTTGAGATGATGTGAGCTTTGTGACATGGTGCATTACCCTGCTGAAAGTAGCCATCAGTAGATGGGTACACCGGTCATAAAGGGATGGACATAGTCAGCAACAATACTAATTTAGGCTGTGGTGTTTAAATGATGCTCAATTGGTACTAAGGGGCCCAAAGTGTGCCAAGAATTCCCCCCACACACACTTAAATCCCCTTTCTTGCCCATTCTGATGCTCGGTTTGAACTTCAGCAAGGTCGTGACCACGTCCACACGCCTTAATGCATTGAGTTGCTGCCGTGTGATTGGCTGATAAGCTATTTGTGTTAACAAGCAATTGAACAGGTATACCTAATAAAGTGGCCAGTAAGTGTATATTCCAGGAGATGGGGTCCTAATCTTGAAGGAAATAGAAAATAATAATAATAATATCTGTATTTTATCTTTAAACAAAGTACAGGTTTAAAGTAGTAAAAGAAAAAAAATGGTGTTTAAAGAAATACATGATAAACAGATTTCTATGGAAACCGATACAAACTTGTGAGTGTTGCAGTATTGTTTTTCCGCATTCAGTATGCCACTAAAAATATGCCAAGAGCTAGTCAAAATATTCCCAAATTAAATGGGATCCCCATTTTGGATTCATACTTAATGTTGTACCACTTCTCTGGAATTTCCTACCCCTGTCTTTCTCTTACTAATTTTAAGTGCTTACTAAAACATACCTATTCCAACTTCCCTCCTAGTACCCTCCACCAGCATCCTAAAGCAGCCACCCACCATGCCCATCAGCAAGATCTACAAAGAGTTCTCCATCTCGCTCTCACAACTCATCCACACCCGAGCAGTCCTATCCTATTGTCCCTCTTCTCCTTCTTTACCAGAATTACTTAATATGTGTTCGTCATTTTAAATTGCTGTTATTTTTGCTCTCCCCCGCTGCCGTTGTGTAAATAAATGTAATGTAACCCTGCACGTTAGCACAACCACTACATTCAAATGCATTAAGGTAGCTGTGTTGAGTTGTGATACAGTGGAGGTAAGATTGTGACAAAAAAAATTTTAGAACCACAATGCACCACAGTTAGTGGTGCAGAAATGTGACATGTTTAGCAGGTTGGTGTAATTGGATCTGATTTTTTTGTTGTAATGTATCACAAGAACAAAGTCCCGTCTTTCTGACAGAACGTAGGGTCTGTGGCATAAAACATCCCTCATGTATTTGATTCCCTTAGCGCTGGTTTGGATGCATCAGTTCTATTAAAATCAAGTAATATATATATATATATATATATATCCAGTGGCCCGGACCGACGACCGGCAGACGAGCATTCAATGCAGCCGCAAAGTTAAAAACTAAGCGGCCGCAAGCAAGATTGAATGCGGCCGTCATGCCAGTAGCGTACCTGGCGGGGGGGGGGGGGGGGCGGTCATCTGAGGGGTGCCACCATGCCTTCAGAAACTTGATGTCAAATCCCGGCGCACAACACTGAAGCCACGCCCACCGTCTTCCGCGCTCAGTACACCGGAAGGACAGAAAGAAGAAGAAGTAGAAGAAGAAGAAGAGGAGGAGGAGGAGGAAAAGTGAGAGTGAAAGAAGAAAAGGTAGGACAAGATTCAGGGAGAGTGGATTAGTAAGTGTGTGAGAGTGATGGGTGTTATGCTGAATGTAAGTGTGTGAGAGTGATGGGTGTTATGCTGAATGTTTGTGAATGAGGGTTTCAGATAGCATGGATGTGTAAGTGTTGGGGGATAGCTTGGCATAGGGAGTCCATAATCACATTCCTTTCATGCCCAGATTCCAGCATGTAGTGGCTGCCTAGGCATGATAGGAGTGTGATTGCTGTTATAAATGATTTTTTGGTCCAACTTTGGTGTGTTAACACTTTTATTGGACAGAATAATTCAATGACAGTATTAATATATATATATATATATATATATATATATATATATAATTGCAAACAGCAATCATGCTAAGTCAGCCAGCACATGCTAGAACCTGGACATGATAGGATCGTGATTGTTGTTATATATATATGTGTGTGTGTATATATATATATATATATATATATATATATATATATATATATGTTAATATTGTTATTGATTTTTTTGTCTAATTTTGGTGTTACTTTTAATAAAGTATTTTAAAGTTTTTTTGGGGTTTTTTTTCAGTTTTGGCCAAGTGAATGCTGAATTTTCAGTTTCAGTCCAGAATTTTCATTTCGGTGCATCCCTACTATATACTATGCCAGTCACTAAAGTGGTAAGCCTACACCATATCAATGTTTGGCTTAGTATATAGTGATAGGGGTTGTCAGTGTCTGGCTCAATGTATAGGCACACATTGACGGTGGTACCGCATAATCCCTAAGTATATAATGATAACAATTTTGCTGTACCCCTGTCAATGTTTGCCTAACCATAGAAACTATGCAGTTTTAAAGTGTGTGTGTGTGTGTGGGGGGGTGCCACATACAGGATCTGCCACAGGTGCCAAATACTCTAGGTACGCCCCTGCATCATGCGGCTGTCAGACCCAACGGCCATGCCTCAGCTCCTCTTCCCACGTCTTAAAAGGGGTGTGATGAAGAGCTGAGGCATGCGGTGCGCGCACGGCGGCCACTTTAATTTCATTAGGCGCTGGTGGTGTGACTGCCGCACGACGGCAGCTTTCAATGTCGCTCGCAGCCGCTTTGATGGTGCAATGGGCCAGTTGACTAGACTTGCCCCCCAGGCCTTAGGCTGCCAGCCCTCCCCTGTATATATCAAGAATCAATCGACATAGAAAACATGACATAAAACATGCACTATTTCATTCTTTATTAATTGCTGCTTGTGCTTATTGACAAAGCAAGTAATACAAGGGAGTAAAGCAATATACTGTAAATGGGTTATTGAAATGATCACCACTTGTTATAGTACAACACTATGATGGATCCAAGGCCTTGTGATATTTGAGTATAAGTAGCCTCAGATGAAATGTTATTATAGATATTGCATTAATATTTTAAAATGCATACTTTTAATTGGAAAGTAGCAAGTTCTGATTTTCAGTTCTCCTTCATCAATGCTTCCTCAAATGACAGATAATAAGAGCATATGGGATATCCTGAATTGGGATATTATGTTTCAATTGTAAATACAACAGAATTAGGTTCATGATGCACATATTTGCTTAGCTGCACTTAGTAATGCTGCAATATCTATTATTACAATACAAACACCAACACAATACACAGAACAGCAGATGGGCAATTTAAACCAGATGGTTGGTGCATTTGCTAATTTGGTTTGTGATATTAAAAAGGGCAATTCTAGTCAAAGTAATAAATCAACAGGAACATTCAAGTGGTTTCCATGGTGACTATTTCACATTAGTGAAAACAGTCGTAATAAAAGTTGCTCAGCGTTGCCTAAAACACCCAGTATGAAATCATACTAATTCATACTTAATTCAGTGGATTGACCAGAATATGCTAAGAATACCTTCAAAATATCTAGAGAGGAAGCTGTATGCCCCACCAAAAGATGACACTGATTCTGTGCCACAATGCACAGCCAAGCCGCCACATTTCCATTTATGAACCAGCTTCCTGCAAAGTCTCTTTATAGTACCTTTTGATTTTCAGTGTTGTTCAATTGTTTTGCAAATATTTTGTTTCAAAGTTTGCCTCATACAACCTGAGATCTGAGGCATAGGGTGGCTAAGTTAGTACTATTTGATGCAATCAGTTGCCTGTCCTGTACCTTCTCTGCCCCTTCCCTACTGACATGAACAACTGGGCAGCATTTTAGGATGTTAGAATGATACAAGATCCATTGCAGACCTCATCAGAACCCTAGTTGGTGATTGGAAGATAGAATTTAGTAAATCAAAGAAAATTAAAAAGTACTGTATTGGCCTAAATATAAAGAAAACAGATGAATTTGTGGACCAAAATTAGAACTTACTGTAAAAGAGATTTTCCTCTAAATACATCCAAATTTAAGGAAGAAGAATATTACGGGTTTAGAATCAGTTTAAAATCTCCGTCCTGGCATCTTTCAGCATGGCATGAACGAGACTAGAAAATTAGACCTATATTGTAATGTTAGCAGAAACTGTAAACATTAAGATGCAAATCACATTTGTTTATGAATGAAACTAAGAAAATAAGAAGCAATGGCAATACAATTCTCCCATGACAAATTTAACTGACATTGTTTCTACATATTTACTGCCAAGATATTTTTGGCAAAAGCTGTGCTTTACTATTATATAAACTACTATACACCCTACAACACATGGCTTAAACATGGAATATTGCATTTTGACTTCAATTCTGTCATTTATAATTCCTATATTAGGTATAAAATTGAAAATATTTTTGTCACAGTATTAATTGCGCCAAGTTGTTCCTACTTTCCTAGCCGGAAGCCTAACCTAACCTTTCTAGAGAATGCAGGTTTCTATCTAAACTGGTACAGAAAAAGTATACATATGCTGAATGTTCAAAATCACACATTATCCATCAACTGTAAGAATATGTGGCATATAAAAACACATTATATATATATATATATATATATGTCTTTATTTGTATACACATATTCCTACATATATAGTCCACATTATCGGAAATCAGCTCAATATATAATTAACATAAGGTTGTGCTGATCTCAAAAATTTAATGTTTGGGACATCATCTTCCACCACTCAATCAATTCTTCCTTTTCTTCCTCTTTTCTTTCCGATAAAGACTCCAGATCAAAGTCGACCTACATTAAGGAAAACAAATATTACTGAAAATATAATTGCAGTCTTTATCTATAAAGCACCATTGTACTGAGAAGTTCTGAATGCAGTAGGAAATAATTGTGTGTTTTGTCATGCCTGTGCTGCGGGTTTCGTAACTGTCCATGTTTCGCAATCAATGCTATCGACAGGTTTGTTATTATTTCATGTACTTTTCCATAAAGTAACCTCCTGGTAAACTTTTGCAAAATGGCAGAGCTTTCAGGCACATCCTCACACCCAAGGGAGAGGGTGTGTCCCGGAGAAGAGGATCTGCCAAGAAGGTCTGCCATTTTGCGGAAGGGCATCAGGTGGTCATGTCCCTGTCCAGTTGTCCACAGAGAAGCGAAAGAAGAACAATGACTTTTTGGAGCAGCAGAAAAAGACTGAAGAAATAAGTAAGAAGGCAGAAGAACAAGAAGATGCAAGATAAGCTGTGTAGCAAGGATACAGGGACATGGAAGCGGTCCACAGACAAGGTAGGGAGACATTCTGGGAGAGTGTGAGGGAACATGAATAAGAGAGTAGGCTGGTGTGTGAGAGAGAACCAAGAAAATGTAAACAAATATTTGTAAAAAAAATAAATAAATAAACCTCTCCCCTTGTTTTAAGGGATTCGTAGTAATTCACAAAATTGTCAAACTTTGTAAAAATTTCAATTTGTAGGAATCTGAATGAACAACTCTTAACAATTACTGCATTCCGTACAACTGCAAAGTGTCCATCAAACTGTCCTGTGTTTATCCTGCCCAACTAGTTGAGCTGACACTGCATAATGCATAGTTAAATTGGTGAGATTTCACTATACATAATGCAGCTATCCAGGACCTTCTTGCAGGAGAAGCTCATCTGGGTACCCAGTTCATAATAAAGACAGGGAGCCGATGTGTTCCATAGTACCATAACAAAGTTAAAAAATGTAACAGTTACACTAACCTTGAACCATTAATGTTACAGCAATCAAAGCATTTAAAAAAACACATATTTATATTGTTAAAATGTACACTATAATATAATAATGGGATTTAATACACAGATGACATTGCAATCTTCAGTTGTGCCAGAATATCACAATGAAAAATAAGAGTGCCTCCTACTGGTATGTGGTAGAAAATACAGCTGCTAAATGGCCAAATCTCCGGGTAACTCTAGAACATACACAAGAGGCATGGTCTCTAAGTAAGTTATATGAACTATAAACAGCTTTGGCGAAAATACTAATTATATATAAAATTCTTCTTTTCACTTATATGAAGTATCTAATGAACAAGGAATAGCCGGCAAATAACACTGGCAGTTACCTATTCTATATAAATATATTCACATTGCATAATCCTTACCTTTACAGCTGGGCTATAAGAGACGGCTACTTTCTTTGTCACAGCGAGATATCCAGAAGCTGAAGCGGTCACCTTATAATTTCCTGGTGCTAGCAGTCTCCAGTAATCACCATCCTTTGCTAATTATACATAAAAAACATAAAAAGTTATTCCCATCTGCTATCACATATATAAAACTTTGAAGCAAAATTACTCCAAATATTTCCAGAAGAATTTTATCTAAAAGCTTTGAAGTGTTCCCTATAATGTCCACATAGATTGTTGTTGATATTAAATGTTTAATTAAAATAAAAATGAGTTCACTTTGGTATAATATTTGCTAGTTTTAGTACATGATGTTTTACTGTAATATGTGAGTTTGCTTTTGGAAAGTGCAGTTGCAGTGGGTATTGTAAATATATGTTAACCATATTATCACTCAAATTGCCCCTTTTTAAGTGGATCAGTCACTCTTTGGGATTAAAATCCTAGGTCTCCCAACAACAACCAATAGTCCTGGTTTTCACAAGACAGTTTTCATTATTTGGTGCACTGTCCCTGGTAGTTGACCCCCCTACCACACTTTTATGTGCAATGGGGAGCATGGGCTCTTCCCTGACCCAGGAAGGTGAAAAATCAATAATCTGCAGATCCCACATGTCCCCTAGTTACCCCCCTAAATTAAAACTAGCTATAAAAAATGCTTTTTGGCTATCAAACAGGGTAGTTGGTTTTTTTGGAGATATTTGGTTTAAACAAAAGGACTGTTACCTCAAGCAAGTGGGGATTTGTGGCAAAATAGCATATATGCTTTCTGTTCTAAAATCCTTTCTTAAAATAGAATCAATTAGTTTCCCCTAAACAGGAGCTGTAAATTAACCAAAGGAAAACATACACTATATGGACAAAGGTATTGGGACACACCTCTTAATTACTGAATTCAGGTGTTTTAATCAGACACATTGCCACAGGTGTATAAAATCAAGCATCTAGCCATGCAATCTGTTTGTGGAAAAAAATGTGTGGTACTGTGATAGGGTGCCACACTTACAATTAGTCAGTTTGGGAAATATCATCCCTGCTAGATATTCCACGGTCACCTGTAAGTGGTATTATTGGAAAGTGGAAGCGTTTAGGAACAGCAGCAACAGCCACAAAGCGGCAAACCACGTAAAGTCACAGAGTGAGGCGCATGAAGCGTAAAAACCGCTTTGCTGATTCTATAGCTGAACCGTTCCAAACTTCCACTGGCATTAATATCACTACAAAAACTGTGCGTCAGGAGCTTCATGGCCAGTTTTCATGGCCGAGCAGCTGCACGCAAGCCTCAGATCACCAAGTACAATGCTGAGCGTGGGATCAAGTAGTGTAAAGCACACCGCCACTGGACTCTGGAGCAGTGGAAACGCATGCCCCCCAACTGTCCCGATTTGGGTGGGACAGTCCCGATTTTGTGTCTCGCCTATCCCTTTGTCCCGCTTTGCAGGGGCAGAGGTAGGGTGAGGCAAGAGCTCAGGTGCAGCTGTCCGATCAGCAGCTGCAGGACTAGTTGGGAGATCATGATCCCCCTCTAGTCAGCTCAACATTAGGGAGCGCGTGGTCTGTCACTTAATAGCCTGCGTGTAGTGATGAGGGAGCAGTAAAGCGAGGTCGGAAGTGACAGGCCTCGCACTCCCACCACAAGATGGAGGATGAAGAATGAAGGAAAAAGGATGGTGAAAGAGGTAAGAGATGAGTAGAAAGGGGTGTAATGGCAGTGTATATGAATGTATGTGTTTGTAAGCTTGTGTGTGTGTATGGACAGGTGTGTGTAAGAGCAGAATAGGCATTTGTAAGCTGTGTGTAAGGGAAGTGTATGTGTATATGTGTGTGTAAGCACAATGCACGTGTATATGTGTGTGTAAAGGCAGCTGTGTGTAAGGGCAGTATATGTTTATATGTGTGGGTAAGGACGGTGTATGTGTATATGTGTGTTTATGAGCAGGTGTGTGTGTGTAAGGGCAGTGTATGTGTATATGTGTGTAAGGGCAGCGTATGTGTATATGTGTATTTATGGGCAGGTGTGTGTAAAGGCAGTGTGTAAGGGTCCTGGGAGGGAGGCTAACAGCCTTTTTTTAATTAAAAAAATCTCTGCTGTTGTTGACTACTCTTTCAATGATACTCAGTCTATCATTATGGTGGACACCTGGCTTTCTGAGAATCATAGGAATTGTATTTCACAGCTAGCATCTGCAGCTTTACTGTTGATTACACTAACCATGATGCTCAGCCAGCATCATGGAAACAGTATGTCTGGCTGAGCCTCATGTGAACTGTAGTTAACAGCAAATGATATGACAGGTGTTAGTTGTGAATTTGAACTCCCACGATGCCTAGTGATGTGAACACCTGGCTGGCTGAGCATCATGGGAATTGTAATTCACAGCTAACATCTACTGTTAACTGCACTTCCCATGACGCTCAGCCAGCATCATGGAAGTAGTATGTCTGGCTAAACCTCATGGGAATTCGATGTGTTCTTTATTTTTAATATGCATGTCTGTTCTGACAAAAATGTAGCGTGTTTTAAGTAGCGATACAAGCGCGGCATTGTAAAGTGCAATATTATTGATGAGTTCGACGAGAGCGATAAAAAAAAAAAAAAAGTGTCCCTCTTTCACATTTTGAAATGTTGGGAGATATGGAAACGTGTTCTGTGGAGTGACTAATCACAATTCTCTGTTTCACAGTCTGATGGGCGATTCTGGGTTTACTTGCCTGACTGCCTACCTCCCTCAGAGATTGGACCCGATACTACCAGTGAAGGGAAAACTAAATGCTTTAGAATACCAAGATGTTTTGGACAATGTGATGCTTCAAACTTTGGAGAAGACCCTTTTCTAACACAGCATGACTGTGTCCCTATGCAAAAAGCAAGGCACATAAAGACATGGTTGGATGAGTTTGGTGTGGAAGAACTTGACTCTACTAGAGGAATGGGCAAAAATTCCCACAAAAACACTCCAAAATCTTGTGGAACGCCTACTCAGCAGAGTGGAAGCTGTTATAGCTGCAAAGGGGGGGGGGGGGCAACTACATATTAAGGTTTATGTATTTAGAATCCAATGACATAAAAGTCCCTGTTGGTGTAATGGTCAGGTGTCCCATTACACCAACAGGTATTGGTCCATATAGTGTATAATGAGGTGGACAAATTATACAAATCCTTAGTATAGGAAGAAATTAAGATGGCTACTTACGGAATATACATAACTTGAGCTTCTAATACATATATTTAATTTGTATACACATTACCTTCATAAAACACAAGATATTGTTAAATGCAATTCTTGAGCTAAATTTTTTATGGTTAAAAAATTCTTGATTTCTTTTTGAAACAGACCTGTGGTGCACCCAACCATGCTGAGGACACCAGTATGTGAATATTATGCTTATTGTCTTATGATGTTTCTGTTTGAATACTGACCAGAGGTAATGTCATGTTCTATTCCATCAACAGTTATAGAGGCATTAGCAATTGGATTGCCCTGATGGTCTTTAACAAATCCTTTTACACCACGATGGACCTGAAATGAAAATATAAAAATGACACCTTATAATTAGGAAATAATTAAATGGTACAAAGACATCTGATCAAAATTTATGTTAGGGAAAATAAGTTGCTACATTAATACCATTCAATACTATTACTATTATAATGTAAAATGAATTTTTGCCAAAACAGAAAATAATTCTGGTTTAGTCATTTGTAAGGACACTAGACACTTATTTTTTGCTAAGTGAAGGAACTCAAAGACACCTTGGGAAATTGTAGATTATTGCAGCTGTAACAGGCAGGTGATAATCTAATGAAAATAAATGTGGCAGTTTTAAGCATACTAAGTTAGCAAGAACACGTTATTTCTTGGTTCTTAGAAAACTGCTTAGATAACAACTGCAACAATAACAGCAAATAATCGGTTTGTCGGATTTCTTTGCAGTAACTGTCCTTATGCTGTTTAATCCATCTCATTGTACACCTCTGAGGAACGCGATTCTACTATATATCAATAATTAAAAACTCTATGCCTGATAGTGTCCCACACATACTTGTACTGATTTATGTGGTGTGCAATTGCCTGATCCCCTTTTGCAGAGTATGGCCACGTGTAACAGTGTAGCACGTGACTGAATGTATCTAGCAGGTTGCCATGCATACATATCATTACTGGTCACTGGCCTTAAAGTGCCAGGGTGTATTTTCACCAGCAGATCAAGGTCCACAACATTACATCATGTGTGATCAACTGTTTCCTGAATTAAAACACCTTTATAACAATCAATACATCTATAGCTTAATATGGTGTGAAGATGTGGAATGGGTGTGTGTCATGGCTGTCATATGGGAGTATACTGAGGGCTCTAGAAATCCTTAACAGTTCAGGATTCCGCTCATAAGCCCAACTAAATCAATAAGTGTTCTTCTACCAGTCCAATGTTTGTTGGATCGCGTGCATGAGAGAGGATGCTCTAGAGCAGGGGTTCTCAAACTGCGGCCCTCCAGCTGCTGCAGGACTACATCTCCCATAATGCTCCTTCAGCTAAGGGGCTGGCTGAGGAGTATGGGAGATGTAGTCCTGCAGCAGCTGGAGGGCCGCAGTTTGAGAACCCCTGCTCTAGAGGAAACAGCTGTGTCAGACACTGCATGATTATTTCTGAACAGCCATGAAGATAAAAAGGAGAGATAAATACATTACAACCAGTAGGAGAGGTAATAAAACAATGGGTTTTAACCCCTTAACGTCCATTGCCGGGTCAGGCACGTCATGCAAAACGGTCACTTAACGACCTATGACGTGCCTGACACGTCATCAGACTTAAACAAGCTTAGAAAGTGATCAATGATCACTTTCTAAGCTTAAACGGTGTTGCTGTAATGCCTCGATGTCGAGGCATTCAGCAACACCGAGATCGGCATGATGGGCCATGTCTGGCCCCTCCCCGGGGCGTCAACAGCCGCCATACATTGTATGGCGGCGGACGCCCGTTTTAAAAGCGTTTAGGAGGCGATCAACGATCACCTCCTAAACTTCAATGGTGTCGCTGGAATGCCTCGATCAGGAGGCATCCAGCGACACCAAACACTTACCTCTTGATGGACTGTGACCGCTCCGGAGAGCGGTCACAGCCGCAGCTGCACGCAGTCTTCACCATCCGCAAGATGGCGGCGGTCCGGGAAAAAAAATAATAAAGTTGAAAAAGTTCGCTAGACGGTCTCCTGACCTTCTAGAGAACTCTGGCTCCACTTGCTGGTTGAATACAGGTACTGCATTCAACCATACAAGTCAATGGAGGCCAGCTTTCTAATCACTATGTGATTAGTAAAATATTTAAAAAAAAAAGAAAAAAAGAAAAAGCTTAAAAAAAACATGGTAACACTTAAAAATTATTATGCTTTAGAGGAACTATCCAGTTCCAGCAAAATGTAAAAAAAAAGTCCAAAAAGAGTAAAATAAATAAAATAAAAAAATAAAGTTTATTATTATGAGCAAGTGCTAAAATTAGCGCTGTATCTTCCCAAAAATCCTGACGTGGAAAAATTTAAATAAAAGCATTTCAAATACCCAAGGGGTGTCTAATTTAAAAAAATGAATGGTTTGATGGGGTAAATTGGAGTGGCCGGGCTCAAAGATAGGGCATAGGCACAGACTGACCGAAATGGGGGGAAAAAAAAGCGCACTTCCAAAATGTGGCATTTTAACCTCAAACACCAGACAAACCCATACATGTGGGGTATGAATGAACTCGGGAGATGTTCCTGAACACATATTAGGGTGTTGTTTGATAGTGACGTATACCTGGAGCTATAAATTTATACCCAAAGTACAATTTGTGTGAAAAAAAATACCAAAAAAATACTAACACAAAGTGTGGCAAAGGCTGGTGGTAGAATCTGATGCATGGAAAGGGTTAAATACTACCATTTTAAGTACCTTGGGGTGTCTAGTTTTCAAAAATATATGGTTTTATGAGGTAAATTGTAGTGGCCAGGCTCAAAGATAGGGCATAGGCACAGACTGACCAAAATAGGGGAAAAAAGCGCACTTCCCAAATGTGGCCTTTTAACCCCAAACAGCAGTCAAACCCATGCATGGGTGGTATCACTGTACTCGAGAGATGTTATTGAACACATATTAGGGTGTTGTTTGATAGTGACGTATACCTGGAGCTATAAATTTATACCCAAAGTACAATTTGTGTGAAAAAAAATACCAAAAAAATACTAACACAAAGTGTGGCAAAGGCTGGTGGTAGAATCTGATGCATGGAAAGGGTTAAATACTACCATTTTAAGTACCTTGGGGTGTCTAGTTTTCAAAAATATATGGTTTTATGAGGTAAATTGTAGTGGCCAGGCTCAAAGATAGGGCATAGGCACAGACTGACCAAAATAGGGGAAAAAAGCGCACTTCCCAAATGTGGCCTTTTAACCCCAAACAGCAGTCAAACCCATGCATGGGTGGTATCACTGTACTCGAGAGATGTTATTGAACACATATTAGGGTGTTGTTTGATAGTGACGTATACCTGGAGCTATAAATGTATACCCAAAGTACAATTTGTGTAAAAAAAAATACCAAAAAAATACTAACACAAAGTGTGGCAAAGGCTGGTGGTAGAATCTTATGCATGGAAAGGGTTAAAATACTAGCATTTGAAATACCTTGGGGTGTCTAGTTTTCAAAAATATATGATTTGATGGGGTAAATTGCATTGGCCGGCTTCAAAGATACCCGAAATGGCACATAGGGGGAAGAATTACCAGATTTGGAAAAAATGGTTTTGAAATAGCAAAACGCTACCTGTACTTAATGCTCCATAACGTGCAGAAAAAAGCAAAAAAACATAAAAACATTGGGTATTTCTAAACTCAGGACAAATAGTAGAATATATTTAGTAGGTTTTTTCATTAGCTTTTTTGGATGAGTAAAAGATTTTTGGGGTAAAAGTCAGAAAATGTGGGTTTTTTTTACATTTTTCATCATATTTTATTATTTTTTTTATGGGAAATTAGATAATATGATTAAAACAATGGTATCTGAAGAAAGCCCTTCTTGTCCTGAAAAAAACAACATATAATTTGTGTGGGTTCACTAAATGAGTGAAGAGAAAATTACATCTAAACACGAACACCGCAAAAGTATTAAAACAGCCTCGGTCCCAATGGTACAATAGGTAAAACACAGCCTGGTCCTTAAGGGGTTAAACAAATGCACCATTCAGCATTGTTTTCCTTTACCTGCTGTATGTAATTCAGAAGCGAGTCTTTGTTTTGCTCCCAGTAACTCTTTAACATATCTTCAGGTGGGAATTTGTCACAGCTGAGCTCTACAGTTATTTCAAAACAGTTACTGCTCAGATAGTTAAAATCTTGCATACCTGCACAAAAGGAATATATTTATTGTAACAGTAGAGACTAGTGAACAGTTAATCATTGTAAAAAATACATTGAAATGGGCATCAAAAACCTGAACCAAATACATAGATCCATCGAAGAGACAAATGCATGTAATGGGCACTGCACTAAATCATATGCAACAGGAATGATTACATGTTCGTCAAACCATAGATGTATGACACTTACAAATCATTCTGCTTTCTTGATTTCTTAAACAGGTATCAAGAAAAGGCTTATACTTAAAGATAGCAAAATGATGGACAATAATAGATCCTAACTATCTATAAAATCCAGGTAGTGTAGGTGCAAATACAGTATGTTATGTCGATATTTTAAAAACTGCTGAAAATACTTAACAGTAGAAGTGGTTAATCTACAGTTATCTTTAATGTGTTTGTGGAGAAAGAATTCTGGTTTCCCCATGGGCACATATAATGTTCTGTACACTCCATTATGCAATTGTTATCTTAATAGGCTAATGCTTACTTTAGCACATTTGATATACTTTTGACTTCGTAAATGAGCTATTTTGACCCTTTACCTTTGGAAGGGGTTTGGATATATACTACCACCATTGACAAGTGAAGAACCCCAAAATACATGTAATATTACAAAGGCTAGATATACCTATTTGTAAAAGTAAAGATTAATCTTGTAATACTATATTGCAATATGTTGCATATATTACTGCATATATTTGCTCTTTCAAGTTAATATATTTTCTTCAAAATTTTCTACACTAACTGATATTCTTCAAAACTGATACAGTTTCTATTCGCAATATCGCAATGAAAGACCATACGAATACTACAGCTACACATGTTGCGTATGAAAAATGTACCTCCTGGGACACTGTACCAAGCTGCTCCATTTGTTGTTCCATCAACAAAACTACTGTCGTCATCATTCTTGCGGCATGGCAGCCTGTTTGGGTCTGACATGGCTGGGTTGAAGGACGAGTATGCACGTGCCAAGGACTTGAACATGGCATCATCGGGGCATGCACTGTATTCATGAACACTGCCTGCACAAAAAATAATCACAGATTTCATTAATTGAACCATCTAGTATGTAAGCAGATAGGCCATAGCAGGTCTGTGATTTTATTTTTTCCTCTGAAGGTTAAATCCTATAAAAATAATGCAGAAACTTTTAAGACGGTTCTTCTGTTTCAGTGCTTGCATTTGTGTCACGTGAATTTTAGGTATCCCTGCCCAAAAATATGTTAGACATGCATAAAGGTGCATTTAGAGCAGCACCTTTAGATATGTGTCAAGTCAAGAACACTTTTAAGGTTTTTTTAATCCTGTTTTTGGGATACATGGCCAGACTTGTGGTTTTTAGAAAGTACTACTAATATTATTTTAATTTATGCCAGTAACGAGAGAGAGTGGGAACATATGTATTTTTTAGCGTTCTTGCATTCTTAATCAGAAAACATTTTCAATCAACTGTCATTTTACTTGGAGAATGTTAAAGTAGTGTTTTGGGTTCATTAGATATTTCTTTATGGCTTATTATTTTTGAATGGCCCCTCTGATGAGCTCGATGGCTTTGCTTGACATTGATGGAAATTCATCACATGGTAAATGTTTTTTTGGTTTTTTTTTTAAACTATATTTACTGGTTGCAAAAATAAGCACAAGGTGGAACATATCTGCACCTTTTTTGACATATTCAGAATATGATTTGTTTTTCCTAACTGGACACAAATGAAATGTTAATTAGTTAAGCCAAGTTGTCAATTGTGTAGCTGAGTGTTGGAGTATTTTGTATTTACTGATAAAGCAACAGGCCTGTGTTTCATGATATATTAGCTGCAAAACTTCATTCCAAGCAAAGGTATATGGCTCATAGTGAATGGCTTTTGAAGCATTTTGTCAATAACAATATCATGAAGTGAATACAGTATAAAAATGCCAGAAATATTTCCTTTTTTCTAACATGTCTGTCATGCATATGAATTACATATATAACAAATATCACATATTTTTATTCTTGCTTGTTTGTTCTTGACTTGTGATGAATGTGGTAGGAGGCATGAAATCTGTAGAACTTACCACCACGAGTCTTGTCATATGGATAATTGGCAACAAGATCACCTCCATGGAGGTTTGCAGACAGCACAAATGGAATATCCATAATCCAGTTAATTACTGCTCTAGTCTCAGGAGCCAGCTGAAAAGAAATGAAAACACACAATTATATAACTATTAAAAATACCACAACTACCAGTGTCATGATTATAAAGGGTCATCAGTGCTAAAATCCATAAAAGTAGGTACCAAGAAAGGGTCATAATTAAGCAAATATACCTCGATTATGTATATTATAACCCCCCCCCCCCCCCCTTCTGTGTGTGTCTACCTTACATACTGCTACCTGCATAGGTATGCACAATTTAACAAAAACAAAATCAGCACTTTGTTCGGTTTGGCATATACTGGAAAATGATAACTTAAAATATAATGACATTTATTTTCCTATTTATTTTGCATAATTTGATCATGTGATGATTGCCTTAACCTTAAATACCTTTGCTTTTCCTGCAAATTGTTACAAGATCCTAGCAACTCAAAAGGACCAAAATGTAAGTTTATCAGGGCGCACAACTGGGTTATGTTTTTGGGTTGATTTATTCCCTTGAATCTTGTAGTTTAATTATACAGCTTCTTACCATAACAGAGTTAAATGGACATTACAGAGTAATCAGGGAAAATGCCTTAATACCATGTTAATTACGCCTGAGATGCGAGTACACTTCCCACACACATATGTGTATTTTGCAGAATCTATATATGCATTGCCAAGCAGAAGCAGTCCAATCATGCCTAGCTCGCTCCCACTAAGATTCTGTATGCAACAGTAACTGCATCTATGTGTTCAGAAATCCGAGCAGCATATCAGGTACGTTAGTAACGTAAACTTTAAAGATATTTTTTTTCCATATAAGTAAATATTATAGGGATTCATATACTCTTTATAGGGAGCACTGTTCAAAACACAGACCAACCTTTCACCAACTGAGCTTCTCCAAAATGTCTCTTACGCCACTGAAACGGTTAACAAGTCCCTAATCAAGGCCAAGTAACTGGAACATTACCTCCTTGGTGACGGCGTTTACTGTGGTACAGTAAAGTAGGTGGTTAATCAATACCTGCCTGGTAATAATGTTTGCCGCATTGCATATTAATTGACTTGAGGCTGTTCAACTCGCTATTAATGGAAATTCCAATTCCACACTCCAAGGTTCCTTAACGTTTACAAAAGTGCACAACAAAACAATCAAGTAAAGGCATTTTTTGTCTAACCCAACATATTAACCTTATTATTCTGGTAAACAGACTTCTTCAGGTTTTGCAGTAAGTGATTGTTTGTGCCTCCTTCCTTCTCATTAATGTATACAATACGATCAAGATCAGGGAAATTTCTATTCAAGTCTATTCCTTGAGCGTTGCTTCGACCGACGAACCAATCCTTCATGTCTCCAGGCTGAAAAGATATGGGAAAATTTGGTAAGCTGCATGTTATACTTCAGACAGGAAACTAAGTATTTCATTATACGACTTTACGATGGCATCTTTATGTACTAATAATCGAGACATTCGTTCCTATATCTCTAGCTTGGGCAATAAATGGTTTGCAAACTGACCAGGAGGGGGCACAAGTAGACTAAAAACACAGGTAAACTAAAGATAAGCTACCGGTATATATGGCAACCAACTGTATGCATTTCCATGTCCCTTAGTCAATTTTCTGTGCATAAATATAACCACATTTTACTACACTATATTAATAAACTTGTATTTTTATCCAGGGCACAAAATATTTTTTTAAATAACATTTGGCAATAGTCATTAAAAAGCAAAAATTAGATGCACAAAAGCAATTGATGTATCTACCATATTGTTACATTTAGAATAAAGCCCAATATAGTTATTGGCCAACTGGGGGCCCATGAGCGAGGCATATTCAAAGTTTACAGTTGATGCTTGGAAAATCCCACAGGATATGGTGTATTACATTATCAGTTTAATAGCCAGCACATGCTGTATCCATTTTGAGTGCTTTTGGAAAACAAACTACACTCAATGGAGAGGACGAAGCACAAAGGTAATGGGCAGCTGGGGTCCTGCCTTGAGTGAGGTCTAGGGTAGCCCCAAGCTAAAATATTCTACTATTAATAGCATTTGAGCCCAAACAGGCTATGCTTCTGAATGGTATGCAGCCACATTAAAAAGTTACCATGTGGGTAACTATATACCAATAAACTAGTCTTCTTTTATTTAATTGATTAGGTCATCTGCCACTCTATGATTTTATCACATAAACACAACACCGAAACATTTAAAAAACGTTTTCCGTTTTGATGAAATATATTTTGTGACACGTAAAAACTCAATTTTACATGATTAAATCATTATTTCTTGGGCGGATTTGATCATTAAACAATTCTAGGAATGATGTTTTTAATGTAGCAACCGGTTACAAAATTGTTAAATTCAGCATCGTAAGCATACCAGCTCCTTTATTGGAAAATATCAAGGTTAGAGGTTTTGAATGCAAATCACACATTTTATAAGCATGGTTTATGAGCAAATGTGTCTGCTGGCTATTTCATATTATTATACAAACCTGCTGGGCAGCTTTCTCAAACCCATCAGGATTGAGAGAAGGCATGATGTGAATACGGGTATTGTGAATTAAGTTGACAATTGTTTCATTTCCTTTCTGGTATTCATTGCAGAGATACTGCGCCAAGTAAATTAGGAGCTCCCTGCCGACAGCTTCATTCCCATGCATATTGCCAATGTATTTAAATTCAGGTTCACCTGTAAAATAGGAAGACAATATTTAAATATTAATGATGGTGGTCAATGAGTATGGCCACTAGATGCAAAAGGGACGAGGTAGCAGAAAAAATCAGTTAATCATGTGAGGGAAACAGGAACCCAGCTTGCCCTGTGCGGAACAACAGAAGAAGTTGATCGCACAGAGTACAAGCAACACAGAAGGAAATGGAGTAAATGGATGAGTGAATTAATGAGTATCTGAGGGAGTGAATTAATATATGCAAATGAGCATATGTAAATGAGTGAATGAGAGAATTAATGAGTATCTGTGAAGGAGTATATGAATGAGTGAATTAATATTTGTGAAGGAGTAAATGAATATCTGTGAATGAGTATAAAAAAAAAAATAATGTTAGGTTAGCCCATCCCGGATGTGGGTGTCAGTGTGGCAGAGCCTGTCCTGGTGTGTGTGTGTTTGGGGGTCGGTGTGGCAGAACCAGTCCTGGTGTGTGTGTTTGGGGGTCAGTGTGGCAGAGTGTCAGGGTCCGCAACTCCGGGTCCGCCGAAGCGACTCACCCGAGTACCCGATGCCCATGGGTACTGAATCCCGCGGCGTCTCCAGCTTCTTCCTCCTCTCCCAGCATGCCTGCCACTAGGCGCACGCACCCTCAACAAACTTTATGCGTCCCCGAATGGAGACGCCGGGGTATGCGCACGGATGACGTCATGGCTGGGGGCGAGGCTTCCCCCAGACGGCAAGTTTAAAAAAACAGCACTGAGATTAGCTCAGTGCTCAGTGATTGTTCTTTCTATTGAGCTCCCGTGCGTTTATGCCTTTCTCCTTACGATTTCTGTGTACCGACCCTGGCTTGCCCTCGACTCTGCTGCTCTCCATATCCCAACCCTTGGCTACTAAACGGCGTTCCTGATATTTTTGGTTTCCTGACTTTGGCTTTGGATTTTGACCTCGCGGCTCGCTATTTCCCTGACCACGGCTCCGTTCCTGACTTCTGCTTATTGTCGCCTGCCCTACTTGTTGATTCTTGGGGTTACGTACCTGCATACTGGACTCCACCATTGTACCAGCCACACAGCCTCACACAGAGCCTGTCCTGGTGTGTTTGGGTGTCTGTGTGGCAGAGCCTATCCTGGTGTGTGTTTGGGCGTCGGTGTGGCAGAGCCTGTCTTGGTGTGTGTTTGGGTGTCGGTGTGGCAGAGCCTGTCCTGGTGTGTGTTTGGGTGTCGATGTGGCAGAGCCTGTCCTGGTGTGTGTGTATTTGGGTGTCCTGGTGTGTGTATTTGGTCATCTGTTTTCTGGCACTTTACTTACTGTAGGAACAAATAGGAAGCATAATTATGGACTGAATGAGAGACAGGAAAGCTAAGTAGTTGGCACCATCTAGCACCAACACACCTATCTGCCTGGGTTGACAACAAAGGTCATCTGAATTGAGTTATTTAATCACTAAGGTTGTGGGTTTTTTTCAAAAGAAGATCTAAGAACTTTAGTGTGCAATAATGCAGAAAGTCAGACAAGGGGAAGATACATTATAGAGTTTTATTGAAAAAGTATGTAAGTATCCAAACAAGACATGAGATCATTGCCCTGTAAAAGGATTTATTACCAGAAAGGTGTGATCAATTAAAGAACATTTAGAATATACGTGTGTAAGAATACATAAGACATCACTTGGAATGATAATGTATTAACCAGATCTGCAAAAACAGTTTATTTTTAACAAGTAAATGTCAGAATCAGACATGATTTTACATCTGGAAAGGCTATTAGTCACTGTCCTGGTCATGTTCTGTTCTTAATAATGGTAGAGGACATTGACATGAGTAATTCATTGATACCAGGGGATAAACGTGGGTTGCAGATGGAGCTGTGGAATTAACACTAGGGTCATTTTCTGTTCAATCTGTCTTCCTGTAAATGCAAATGTCAAATTTAATGAGAACCTAAATTAGCATAGTATTTACCATATGTGATTGTAATCTAGAATTTCTCAGAAAATACACACTGTCTAAAATGTATACAAAAATTACATACTGCACATTATGTGGACACAACTGGAAGCAAAATGTTACCCCTTTTTTATTTTCGTATATCACTATACAGGCTAGTATACATATGAACCACTCAAAAATGAATAGTCATTGCATGTATAATATTTGGAGGAGAAACAATGTGAGGCGATCCGAAGGCATATAAGAGACAGCAAAATCATAGAATAGGAGTACCGTGAAAGAATCCACATATAGTTTAAAAGCAGCATAATATCCTTGTTAATCTAGACACTCTTTTTGAACTACAAGTAGTAGCCCAGAATGTTCAAATTAGAGCAGCCCAAGAGGTAATTATACCCCTTACTTGTCCTTCCCTGGTGGGCATGCATATTCTCAGAGTTGGTTGTAGTCCCCCACACCCCATATTCTGGGGGATTTGTCCCTCTGTCTCTTTGTTTTACTCTTTCTTACTTACTCCTTCCTTAGTTGGCCTTTGGCTTGCAATTCTGATAACAAATGTTAATAGAACAAATTTATTTCTCACACCTGACCTGATCATTTAAGGTTTAAGCTTTAATTATAAAGCCTCAGAGTTTTTGTCTTTAATGTTTTTTAGGAATATCTCACCCATAAAAAGTAATAAAAAACTTAACTGGATGAACATTTGCGTAAAACCTGAGAAAGTTAAGACGGCTGATCCCATACATATATAGTAAGTTCATGATGCATACAAAGAACTTTCTTAAATCTGTAAAAATCTGTTCTTCATATCCACAACACGCCGCCTGCAAACCTAGATGCTGAGGGGTAGGCAAATGCATATGGGTTTATATGTTTATACAGTGTTTCGCCTTCCTCAGGATGAACTTGTTCACAATGCGCTTCCAAGTAATTTCAGGAAAGGAGGCATAAGTAAACAAGGATGGGTAACTGACCATACAAACATTCACTAAGTAACTTGTAAGGAAAAAGCCAGATGGGGAAAATAATTGGGAAGTACACAAAATCGGCAGCTGATCCAAAAGTATGTTTAATTAAATATAATTGTGGTTCACCACATGTGGCTCATCAGTCATTTGTAAAGTTGTAGTTGGAAATATTCCAGAGATGTCTTGAAGAAGATTTGGTCATAAAAGGACGTAGGATGAGGAACTTAAGAATAACTTGAAACATCAAGATTCTGTAAAAGGTAAGAGCCTCCATTTCTGAGTTACCGGTAATAGGCAACAGCACTTAGCAACTGTTACAATGGTTGGATGTGTACAGTGTTCTTGGTGCTTTGCTGTTATTTAACTTTAAGAACTTTGGGTATTGTCCTGTGTGTAGAGAATTCTCTCTTTTATGAAGTGAGATAACTAGCGTGCAGGCTGTGATTAATATGATGTGTACTGTTCCCTGATCAACAACTATCGTAAGCAAAAGATGGTGCAACCAGATTTTTGGGGATGATTTATTTTTCATGCAACAGTGCATGAAATCAGAAAGGGGCAAATACTTCTTCACACAACTCTATGGTACATCTAAGAATCCCAACCAGGCATACGATCAGAAAGGTTATGATCAACTATATAAGATTTAAAGTGTATGTGTCTAAGAATACATGTGATGTTAAGCCAAATCTACATATAAAGTGTGTGCGTGTGTGGGGGGTGTTAACAAGAAGATATCAGAATAAAACATGATTTCATGGCCATGATGGAAAATCTGCAATATAATTTACTTACTAAAGTCTAGTTAAGATTTTAAAACGTTGTTGCCTCTTAAATTTAAACTAAATATTTATTCTTATTTGAATAATTGAGTGCTTCCAGAAATTATACAGAATCACAGTTTTTGGAAACAATAAGGGATATTTCAGTTTGCATCAGACATATGCTGCGGCAGTATAGCGATTTAACACAGCACACAGTTTCTGCCAGATCAATTAAGCTACTGGCTCTTTAAACTGCATTCCGTGACCATAGAAAAACCATCGTAGAAAGGTATAAAATATTTTATATAAACTTCCCGTAAACAATGTGTTGACAAAGGAAGCGTAAAAAACAAATATGGTTTTCAAACTCACGTGCTTGCAACCATCAAGCGAGCAGTTAGGAGAAACAAGAGTCTTGAAAAGGTAAAAGCCTCCATTTTTTAGTTCCCAGCAAGTCACCAAGGCTGGGTTTGTGTAGCAGGCTGGGTGCTTTGCTGTTGGGTTTAGTGACGCCCTCAAGAATTGTTGTGATGGTCACATATGTAACAAAGTGAAATTCCTAAATTGCAGGCATAGAATAGTACCGTATTTGCTTGATTATAAGACAACCCCCCAAAATCTGAATATTAATTTATGGAAAAAAGAAAAAGCCTGAATATAAGACGACCCTATAGGAAAAAAGTTTTACCAGTAAATGTTAATTCATTTAAACTATGTGAACAATTGTTTGTTAATAAAAGCTATGATTGAGAAAAATATTTTGTTTTTATTTCCTTTTTTTCCACCTGCCCCCCCCAGTTATGCACATCTGTCCCCAGGCTTGCCACTCTGCCCCAGACATGCCTTATACCCTCTAAATGCCACTGTGCCCCATGATATGCCTTTTAACCCTCTATATGCCACTGTGCCCCATGATATGCCTTTTGACCCCCTATGTGCCACTCTGCCTCCAGAATTGCCTTATACCCCATATGCCACTCTGGCATTTAGGGGGTTAAAAGGCATATTATGGGGCAGAGTGGCATATATGGAGGTATTAGGCATTTCAGGAGGCAGAGTGGCGTGTAGAGGGTTAAAAGGCATTTCTGGAGGTAGAGTGGCATTAAGGGGTTAAAAGGCATTTCACAGAGCACTCTGCCTCCAGAAATGGCTTATGCCCCCCATTTAACACTCCCTCCCTCCTCCAAACTTACCGGTGTTTCTGAGTCCCCGGTGCTTAGTCCGTGCAGCCTGTAGAGCTCTACGCAATTCGCTTGAGCGGAAGTTGTCTACGTGAATCGTGTAGAGCTCTACAGGCTGCCCGGACTAAGCACCGGGGACTCAGAAGCACCGGTAAGTTGGGGGGAGGGGCATAACACAGGAGGATCCAGGTCCCCTGCATCGCTGCGGGGGATCTGGATCTTAGTCTCATAGTCAGACCTATTTGAGGTCTGATTATAAGACGACCCTGTTTATAAGACGAGGGGTATTTTTCAGAGCATTTGCTCTGGAAAAAACCTCGTCTTATAATCGGACAAATTCGGTAATATTTACAGTATATTCCACAGTCACTCTTAACAAGAAACCCCAGATGTTTGGTCACCATGATGATTTGGATTTCACCTGCTGGGCATATTCATTAAAGTGCCCATCAGTATTATACAGAGTTTGGGTTTTTCTTCTCTCTTACATGTACAGGAAATTTGTCAAGCACTGCTTTACAAGGCAACCACTGCTTTAACGACCTCCTTCAGGAAGGTAAGGGTGGGAAATAGGTTCTGGCAGACTAAGATTTGAGAATCTCAGGCATATCTCACAGTCAATAATGTTAAATAATCTACTCTTGCTTACAGGATTCTACAGAAATTGTTTTGTAAAATAGGAAGCAATATGGATATACAGTGGGGCAAAAAAGTATTTAGTCAGCCACCAGTTGTGCAAGTTCTCCCACTTAAAAAGATGAGAGAGGCCTGTAATTTTCACCATAGGTGCACTTCAACTATGAGAGACAGAATGGGGGGAAAGAATACAGGAAATCACATTGTAGGATTTCTAATGAATTCATTGGTAAATTTCTCGGTAAAATAAGTATTTGGTCACCTACAAACAAGCAAGATATCTGGCTCTCACAGACCTGTAACATCTTCTTTAAGAGTCTCCTCTGTCCTCCACTCGTTACCTGTATTAATGGCACCAGTTTGAACTTGTTATCAGTATAAAAGACACCTGTCCACAACCTCAAACAGTCACACTCCAAACCCCACTATGGCCAAGACCAAAGAGCTGTCGAAGGACACCAGAAACAAAATTGTTTGACCTCTGTCATTGCCAACAAAGGGTATATAACTCAGTATTGATATGAACTTTTATTATTAACCAAATACTTATTTTCCACTATAATTCGCAAATAAATTCTTTAAAAATCAGACGATGTGATTTATGGACTTTGTTGTCTCATTCTGTCTCTCATAGTTGAAGTGTACCTATGGTGAAAATTACAGGCCTCTCTCATCTTTTTAAGTGGGAGAACTTGCACAATTGGTGGCTGACTAAATACTTGGCTATGAAAGTAATATGTAAAAAAAAACTCTTTAGGACATGAAGGACTGTTACAGTTCAAGGAAGAATCCTGAAGTGGGAGGTTTTATCCTTTACGCAGAGTCTAATAATAGCAAGTTCATAAATTAAACATTTGGTGAAAGAGGAAATATTCTCAGAAGTGCACACCGACCGCAATCCACAGTATGAATTCAGAAGCACAGACTGACAGCAGTCCACAGTATGAATTCAGAAGCACAGACTGACAGCAGTCCACAGTATGAGTTCGGAAGCACAGACTGACAGCAGTCCACAGTATGAGTTCGGAAGCACGCTGACAGCAATCCACAGCATGAATTCAGAAGCACAGGCTGGCAGCAGTCCACAGTATGAATTCGGAAGCACACTGACAGCAATCCACAGCATGAATTCAGAAGCGCACACGGACAGCAATCCACAGCATGAATTCAAAAGGGCACACCGAGAGCAATCCACAGCATGAATTCAGAAGCACACACTAACAGCAATCCACAGCATGCATTCAGAAGTGCACACTGATGCCAATCCACAGCATGAATTCAGCACACTGACAGCAATCCACAGTAAGAATTCAGAAGCACACTGACAGCAATCCACAGCATGAACTCAGAAGTACACACTAATGCCGATCCACAGCATGAACTCAGAAGCACACTGACAGCAATCCACAGTATGAATTCAGAAGCACACTGACAGCAATCCACAGTATGACAAGTACTGGCGATTCAACCAAAGGGACCAACACTAATATGACATTTTGCTATAACATCAGGAACAGAGCCTGATGAAGAGATGCTTCGGTCAAACACATCTCCATGGAAAATAGTTGGGGGGTTGGCAAATCAACATGAGGGGGTTCTAAATAATTTCCCCATCCAGTCGCAATGGGCACACCATGTAGATTTAGAGGGACTACTCAGCTATCATATGTATTTAAGTTCATATGATGGCTTAAGTGTCCTTTTAATCATATTGTGATGGTTTCACATACCATCGTAATGTCAACTAATAGTCATTTTCTAAAATAATTGTATGAAACCATCCAATATTTGAAGGTTATACTTAATATGTATATTAAAATACTAGTACCTAAGGTCGACCCAAGGAAGATTTCCCGGTTGTGTATAGCACACAAATAATTTACATTTGTGCGTCCTATATGCATGTGATAAATGTTTTTCTGCTTATTTTGTTCCATGTTAATGACACTCATACAGTTCTATTTGCTCTGCAAACTGCATTATAACTGAACTGTGCTTGTCATGCGAGTTTGGTTTTCCACATAAAGTATAACAAAGCATTTCAGATACAGTAACTCCATCTGTCTTTTCATTGCTGGCAGAAGAATAATATATTTGTCAGGAATTTATAATAGATGCTATTTACAGTGCCTTGCAAAAGTATTCACCTCACCTCCTTTGCATTTTTCCTGTTTCGTTGCATTGCAACCAAAAATTAAAATAGATTTGTTGGTGGTTTATGTCATTTGATTTATACAACATGCCTACCACTTTGAAGATGCAGAATATTTTTATTGTGAAACAAACAAGAAATAAGACAAAAAAAAAACAGAAAAACTTGTATGTGCATAACTATTCACCCCCAAAGTCAAAACTTTGTAGAGGCACGTTTTGCAGAAATTACAGCTGCAAGTCTCTTGGGGTACGTCTCTATAACCTTGGCACATCTAGCCACTGGGATTTTCTCCCATTCTTCAAGGCAAAACTTTTCCAGCTCCTTCAAGTTGAATGGGTTCCCCTGGTGTACAGCAATCTATAAGTCATACCTCAGTTGGATCGTTTAAATGTTTCCCCTTAAGTATTTCTTCAGCAGTATTCTTAGGGTCATTGTCCTGCTGGAAGGAGAACCTCTATCTCAGTCTCAAATCTCTGGAAGACTGAAACATGTTTTCCTTATGAATTTCCCTACTAGTTTCCCAGTCCCTGTCGATGAAAAACATCCCCACAGCATGATGCTGCCACCACCGTCCTTCACAGTGAGGATGGTGTTCTCAAGGGGATGAGGGGTGTTGGATTTGCGCCAGACATAGCATCTTCCTTCATGGCCAAAAAAGTACCTTCTTCCATATGTTTCGGGAGTCTCCCACGGCAAACGTGTTTGCTTATCCTTTTCTTTAAGCAATGCCCCTTTTCTGGCCACTCTTCCATAACGCCCACAACTTTTCCGTTTTTTATCATTTATTTTAAGTTATTTTCACCCACTTGTGTATGTCCATTAAATGAAATCGAATCGAAATAAAAATCCATTTTAATTCCAGGTTGTAATGCAACAAAATAGGAAAAATGCCAAAGGTGAATACTTTTGCAAGGCACTGTATGCCCATTAGATAAAATCCATATCATTTCTTTGTGGTAAATGTATAGGTTTTCAAAGGCTAAGAGACATTATTACAGAACATAGGTACAAAAAGTAATAGCCCAAAGCTACATAAGTAATACTACAAAGCTGAAACAGACAATATACCTGTATCCTACATTTGTAAAACGTTTTTTAATCCAAAGTCTGGTATGGTTTACATGTTCTACAATACTATGAAATGCAACAATAGTTTTGTAATATAGTTAACAGGTTTTGTAGACATGTTTCATCATTATTTAAAAAATCTCTTGGTAGCCCTTTTGTTTAGAAAAGAAATAGAGTAATTGAAGTTGTTATATATTTTACTAAAACATTATTGGGCATTTAATATGCACTTCCCTTCTGATCATATTATGTGGTGCTGACACGTAAACCAAAGTAATTTAGGATAGAAAAAAGACCAAAGTCCATCAACTTCAACCCTTCTATTTATCTTTCGCTTAGCGTTTAGGTAATTCTGTTTTTTGCCAGAAGATGCACCAAATGGCTGTTCTGTTTACCCATCATGCTTATTAAAAACAGGTTTTTCACCGTTTATGAATTTTGTTCCTTAAGGAAACAAATCATCTGTTGAATTTTTTTGTGATTTTTTTATTTCTAGTGATCACAGGAGACCGTTTCACATTGATGAAGTCATTTCACACAGCTGTTGTATTGTTTTTATTCGAGAAAGCGTTGAATTCAAGTGTCCTTCAGTTCTGGCCTTGTAGTTTTTATAGGTTTGATTGTTATCTTTTGTGTTCTGTTTAAACTGTGATTTGATATATACTATTATTGAAAACCAAGAAAGTAATATTTTGAATGTTAACACTGAAAATGTAAAGTTGGACTTTCTGTGTTAAGAAAAGTGTCCAACTGCACCTTGTCTGATAAGAAGACAGGCCTACTGGTACCTTACAAGGTATCTACTAAACTCACATTAGAATGTGTTTTGCCAACAACCATATAAGTGGATTTAATTTCTCTAGCTGGTGTGCCATGCATCTGTATCGGCAAATTATACTGTAGGTATGAAAGGTATACCTCCCAACAGGTCACTAGTTTGAGGCACTGTCCCATTGCCCTCAGCAGCTGCCCCGCTTTTGCGAGCAGTGGGGATATTGGGCTGGTTGGGGAGAACCTCTGATTTGCAATATTCAATGATTTCTGCATATGTAGATTTCAAACAGATAAAGGGCATAAGGTTCTGTATTGTCTCACGTATGTGTGTCCCGTGGTATTCATACTAGATTGAAAAGCAGATTTTTTTAAATTATATTTTAGTTACATAGTACATAAGGTTGAAAAAAGACTGAAGCCCATCAAGTTCAACCCTTCTACCTAACCTTCCTACTCTTGATCCAAAGGCAAAAAAAACTAATTAAGCTACTTCGAATTCTGCCATCAGGGGAAAAAAATCCTTCTTAACTCCAAAAGGCCATCGTATTTCTCCTTGGATCAAGAAGCTCTAAAATATGAATTCTATTTATAGCCCTGTATGTCGTGTCTTTCTAAAAAAAAAAATATCCAGACCCCTTTTGAAGGCATTTAACGTATTTGATAACACCACCTCCCTAGGCAGTGAATTACATACCTTTATTGTCCTTACTGTAAAGAATGCCTTCCTCCGCTCTTCCAGTCTCAGAGGGTGACCTCTTGTTCTTTGTACGTTTCTGTTAATGAACAGGTCACTGAAGAGCTCTTTATATTGGCCCTGCTTGTATATATAATGTTATCATATCCCATCTAAGAAGCCATTTTTCCAGTGTATTTAATTTTAACTTTTTTAGTCTCTCTTCATAACTAGTACCTCCCAATCTCCTTATTAATTTTATAGCCATCCTTTGCACTTTTTTCTTGTTCCATAATGTCCCTTTTAAGGACCGGTGCCCTAGAATTGTACCGCATATTCAAGGTGAGGTCTTACCATTGACCTGTAAGGAGGCAAGATGATATCCTCCTCCCGTAAATCAATACCTCTTTTATGCATGCCAAAACCTTATTGGACCTTGCAGCTGCTTGCTGGCATTGCACACTGTTGTCAAGTCTGTTGTCTACCATTATTCCTAATTCCTTCTCATTGGTAGTTTTCCCCAAGGATATTCCATTTATAGTATAGGTTGCATATTTATTATTTTTACCATAATGCATTTGCATTCATCTACGTTGAACCTCATCTGCCACTTGCACACCCAGTCCCCAACTCTGTTTAAATCCTCCTGCAAAGAAGAAACATCCAGATTAGTCTGAATTACCCTGCTTAATTTTGTGTCATCAGCAAAAACTGTGACATGGCTCTCAATGCTGCTTGGGAGATCATTTTTAAATAAATTAAAAAGAAGAGGACCCAGGGCAGACCCCTGAGGCGCTCCACTTAATACATGCGTACAGTCTGAGAAACATCCATTAACAACTCTCTGCATTCTATCTTTTAGCCAATTTCTGATCCACATACAGACATTTGCCCCATAAGCCTATTTCTGTTAATTTATAGAGTAGCCTTTTATGTGGAACCGTATCAAACGCCTTGGCAAAGTCCAGATAAATCACATCTACAGCCAACCCCAGGTCTATATTTTTATTAACTTCTTCATAGAATGCTAATAGGTTGGTTTGACAAGACCTGTCTTTCACAAATCCATGTTGACTTTTACTAATTGGATTATGGATCAAGATATGATCTTGAATGTATACCTTTAGCAACCCTTCAAATAATGTTGAGATTTTGATCCCTTTTTAAATATGGGCACAATATCTGCCTTACACCAATCTAATGGAACTATGCCTGAACTGAAAGAATCCCTAAAGATCAGTAATAATGGTTGGGCCAGAATTAGGCTTAGCTCCTTCAGTACCCTTGGGTGTATACCATCCGGTCCAGGAGCCTTGTCTACCTTAACAGTATTTAATTGCTTGAGCACTTTTTCTTGCATCTGCCAATCCCATGTTTGTTGTAATGGTTCCTTAAAATTAGCCAGCAGGGGCTAATTGATGTCGGCTTTCTCTCTGTCCTCACTAACCAAGTTTCCGGTTTTAGATAATAAAAGACCAACATTCTCTACCTTTAACTTTTTCCATACTTAAAAAAAACCTTGGGATTGGTTTTACTCTCCTTGGTAATTAGTTTCTAATTTTCCAATTTAGCCATTTTAATTGCCTTTTTGCAGGCTTTGTTGGCATCTTTGTATGCGATAAATTATACTACTGATCCCTTGCTTTTATAATGCTTAAATGCCAATTATTTATGTCTTATTTCCTGTTATACTTTCCTGGTAAACCACATTTACCACTTTGGTTTTGATTTGCTTCTTTTATATACTGGAATACATGGGACAAGAGGACTTCTTAATAGTTAGTAATTACCTAACCTAACCATGTATGTCAGCAAGACAAATTCAATTGCACACAGACTAAGCAACAGAAGAGAGCAAATGCTGATGACGCATCCTGGTAATGTGCGTGGGCAGATAATAGGAACCACAGATCAAAAATTGAGAGAACTGACGGAATGGAAAGACAGGGCAACAGATGGCTATTTTATTTAGGTAAACAAAGGAAAGGCATATTGTACGTGCGATGTCCTCATTCACTAATGATCAGCTAATGCACAAAACTAAAATAGCCCTCAGGATTCAATGGTGTATGTCAATATACCTTTTCCTAACAGGTAAAACACAAATAATGCGTACAATGGAAAAGAAACATTAAAGGAACAATCAACCGTCATATTCTTATGACGTGAATTGTAGGTTTCTAACCGAAATTTAGTAAAACGTCTTGTTTTTCCAGGAAGCATATGCCCCTTTTTCATTCATTGTGGTTGCCTATTCCCTTGCTTACAGCCACCATGCTGAATACCCCATTGGAACAGTACTTATTTTTTAAAACAGGAAAGGCGGGGGTTAAGCGGGGTCACACAAGACAATTTTATGTGACCCTACAGAAGCACTAGTAGTATGTGTGAGCTGCCCTTAAGACAGGCCCTGTGCGGGGTACGTGAATGACTGAATGAATGAGTGAGTGAGTGTGTTTGTGTGTTACTGTTTGTAATGGTGCTAGTGTTTGCATATGTTAGAGTGGACACTTGGCTTTATATGCCCCTCTCCTATTAAAGGGGAAGTTTGCTGCAGCTCTGGAGCTGGGTTTTTACCTTTTTTCAATAAACAGATGTATATTAAAATATTTACATTCTTACCATAAACAGAAAATGTAACAGAAAGGAGACAGATTAATAATTATACAGAGAGGGATAAATAGACAGACACCAAGGAAGCTAAGTAAGAGAATATCTTAAAACTTTTAAGAGATTGATAGATCATCAGACAGACAGAATAAGCCAGCTTGCCTAATTATAAATAGTAAATTATGTATTTTAATAAAGTACTGATTAACTTCCTCATACACCCAAAGCAGAACGGTATTTAAAATGTCTGTCAAATTCATGTATATAGACTTTATATCTTCTTATATGCTGGCTCATTATGGATACGGTTGCTCCACAGCACAATATGACTGGTTCTTGGTTACTATGGTAACAAATGTAAAGTATATGCAGGAGAAGGCTGAAGGTGGGAGTACAATTGTAACCACCCTGACTGATTTCTTCTTAAATAAAACAGTGTCCGTTCAGTAAAAAAAAACAAAAAAAAAAAACAGCACCTGGTTTAAGGTTACATATAAAGTAACATAACAAAAAAATACCTATAAAGGGATTTATACACTCTTATTATATATGCCACCCAACTGTCACTCTTTACAAGGGGTAGTCCCCGTTTTGTCACTTTATCCCACTGTTTCGGGACAGAATTAGAGCTCGGTGGGACATCGGGATTCAGGACCACACATTATATTTTTTTGCAAATCAAGCATTAGTACCATTTTCCATCAATATGAGCACAGTGAACAGATTTCATGTTTAGTACAGCTGGTGCAATTGGACATGAGACATTTAAACATCAGGTAACAGGTATATATATACCGACTAGATATTGTAAGCTAATGTTAGATTATGTTTTCCATTTTTGCAACACCTAGCTAACACAGGCCTTGGCTCAAGAAAGGTCCACAGTCCTGTTTTGTACCCTTAAAAGTGGAAATCTAGTTAACAATGGCAGATGATTTTCAAGCTAGTAATTTGAGATAGACGAGGATCATTGGAGTTACAGATCTAACATCTGGTGGTATCTTCTTCTAAAGGGTAGAAATCAGGCTTAGATGCAGATATTTGTAATATTCATAGCAAGGTTAGATACCGGACCGTCCAATCTCAACGAGGCAGGACTCAAATCAAACTAGAAGCCACTCACAAATTGGTCCTTAGACAAGACGGTAACTGTCTCCTGTTTAGATATAGACATTATCAGTTCTTCCCAAATATTTGTAAAGTTCCCTGTAAAACTCAAGCACTGAACAGACTCCAAAACAATTGCTATTAACATCATTCTATCTCAAGAATTTTAACAACTGTTATATTCTATCTCTTATCAGTTAGCAATCACTAAGTCTAGTCTATATCCTATTAAACTAATGATAAAAACTGGTTTATATTTGATTCCAAAGCGCCTGTTTTTTTGCACAAACTGGACAGCCCTCCATTAGCATTTTCCCAAAATTGTAGCCGTACAAATATTGGATTTCCCTTACTGCGGTAAAATGTAGGAAGGATACACGTTATCTTTGTCAAGGCCCTTGTTCTCCCGGGAACAGAATTCTCTATGGCAACACTATCTGTTCTCCGGATTTTTGCCCTTATGGGAAGCATTTCACTGTGCATACACTATCAGAGCATAATGAGGATTTTACTTCAGCACATCAGATGTGTTGTTTACTTCAGGCCAGCTAGAAACACGGAATGACCATAGCATTAATGCAGTATCATGCTCTGTAAAATGAATCTAAGATTCTTTTGACAAGATGAAATAATATAGAGATGCTACAAATTCTCCCTGCACAGATATTTAAATTTAATACTTACGTTCTGGATCAGAGCTATTCAACTTGAGAACTTTGGGCTATACGTACAGAGAGGGGGGTTGATAAAACTCAGTCCAACCAACTGAAATATAGTTGACAGACAACATGGCCGAAATAAAGCAAAAATTCAACGCATAGCGGGCGAGTAAGGCATACGTATTGGAGATTCTGTCACATTATATGGCCATATATTGCTTAGCCCACCATTACATTAAAGTACCTTGAATTTGGCGAGTTTGTTCTCTTTACTTATTATCCTTTTTAGAATTTACGACACATACTGTTGACCCTTGCCTGCATTAACAGCATAAAACACATGTTCTCAGATTCGGAGCTAATTGCAGAAATGTAATTCCCATGCAGCTATATTGCTTACCAAGGAGCTGAATCAGTGGGACTGCATCTTAACCCAGAGACTTTCATGTAATGTTAAAGCCTTCTCTGGACACCATTAACAAGGGTCCTGTGTGGCAGGAGGGGCTGTCTGACCCTAAGGCTGGGTCAGAACCTGCAAATATTCATAGCAAAAACAATACGCAAGCTAGGGAAGCGCACAACCTAAAAAGCATAAAAGCACAACACGCTCATTTGGCACAATACAGTTAGCACCAGATTCACCAAAAGGAACAGTAAAGAAATGGCACAATAGGAGCAGACAATGGATCCAGTCCAATGCCTGCTGGATTGGATCCACATAAAGCAAAGCAAAAAAAATGAATCAGTAAAGGAAAAAAGTATTTTCTTCAGCCATTTTGTTTTCTGCTGCAACATCATCTGGTCAACAATGCACAGGTGTGCTGCTCATGGATACACAGGGACTAGAAGCAAGGTTTGGGCTGAACCTGTGTTGCTTTCCTGTGTTTGAATCATGATAGGATTGTCAATGTTTTATTTAGGTGGAACCGCAGTGAAAATATAAAAATGCATTGACCTTTGCAGTATAATGTGACTTACTTGTTTTTAGTTCAAAGTATTGCGCGTTATTGTGTTCAAATTGTTCCACACCTTCCGCATTTTTTTAAATGTCATTTTTTTAAGCATAACCTCTTTGGACAGCTCTGTAGGATTAGCTTTTACTAAAAAGTGATAATAATAGCCACTAAAAACAGTTTCACTGTGAATACATATTTATTTAGGCAGGCAATGTTTTGGTTGAAAGTTAAATTAGTTGAAACTGTGAATACCTATCTTTAGCAAACTATATACTGTATATTCTGTGCTGAGGTAAAGCTATTTATAAAAGAGGTAAAAGAGCATCTAGACGTGGGAATTCCACCTGGAAATATGGGTATGGCTTTTACTAAATACCAAATGGGTTCATACATGCTTGCATTCTACGCCACAATAATTAGAATTATATAACCTGGCAACGGGACATCCATATCTTTTTAAATTATCCTATGCCTTTAAAATTACCCGAAATGCATGTTCTTCAAACATATTAGTGTAGGTTTCACTTGGTACAATATGTCCTCATAAAGTGTTAATGTTAATTAATGCAAAGTATCGAGGAGTTCAAATTTGTCAGAAAATACCAATTGACCTAATACTCTATTCATTTCCTCCAAATCCCTATACTTTTATTTAAAGATATTAAAGAAGATGTAAGCATTGAACTTTCTATTTAGCTTGTAGTACTATTTAGGATATTTAATAACGGTTCACTGTAGCAAAGGTATATTATTCTTTAAACAGAGCCGAGCATTTCATGGTCTGATAACAGATGGCCGCTGCACATACAGCAGCAGGAGTGAACATATTAACGTTACTAAGAACAGCAACAAGGGCCAGAGACAGCCCAAGGAAATCATCTGCTAATCCTCTCTGTAGTCATGGCAACAGCTCTTGGACAAATTGTTCATGCCTTAAACAAATGACCACAAGAGTACCTTTACACAACCGACGTCCCTGTTAACACAGTCATAAAAAACGTCATATGAGATGTTTCCATTCAGGTGAAAAAGCTAGAAGACTACAAACAAGAAGCCGTATTTTCTTTGGGAGACGTCGGTCAGTCCACTCATGGGGATCAACTATTCCCAAAATGCACTGCCAGACTTTTGGCATTTTAAGAGCCATTGCCAAAAGGTGGTAGGAACCCTAGAGAATATTTGTGCCAATATTATTATTATTATTATGTATTGTTTTATATAGCGCCATCATATGCCATAGGGAGAGTCCAACCTAAAGACCCAATAATGTAAAAGACCACAGACACACACTTATTAAAAAAAAACTACTCCCCACCAAGCTTAATGTACACCAAGGAAATTCCCACTGGATGTGGCACCTGGGCTTGATTCTATTCAACCTGCTAAAGAACGAGGCCATAACTAAGGAGCATATTTTGTTCCTGCATTTCACAAAGCAGTTATATTTGTAAACACCTCTATGGGAATTGGAGATAATGTCATCTAGCACAATAACCGTTGTGTTTTATGGGAGGTTTATTGCGTTTAATGAATGTGAAGCACCCTACGTGTCTATAACATTTATTCATACATCTCATTTATTTTTATCCTAAGCTAAGGAAGAAAGTACATACTGTACAGATATATTAATCTTATCTTAATAACCTTGCTTCAAATTCTACATTGTACTACACATGATCCCATTGATGGGATGTGAAGAACACAAAAGAAGTGATTTCATTAAAAAAAATGCTGCAGAAGGAAACAGAGCCTTGCCTTTGAATGAAGTGTAAGACATTGTCTTTGGATATTAAAGGTGATCTGAAATACTTTTTTTCCCCACAACATTATGACTGATATTCACAATGAAAAATAACATTTTTAATATTTTCAGTAATGTAAATTAATGTATGAAGCATGCATGCGCTTACTGTTCACAATAGGGTGGTTTACTATCGCAATCAATACTGTATTAAGACCCTTTGGGGCCCCTGGACAATAGATTTTGGGAAAACCCCAAAATAAATAAAACCACACATGCTCTATGTATGCTCTCTTGTGCTACATGACCCCCTCTGATTTGCAGGTGGCTCTAAAGCACCAGAAACCCTCAAAGCTCAATGGCCCTAAGCATGTGCATAGTGTATACAAAAAACAAAAACTGTCTGCACTTCTCACCCTAATAAAGTTAGCAACAAATATATAAACATAATATAAATGAGAGGTTTTGGTTTTATGAATTGGTCAAAGCATAATTAAGCTCACCCACGACATCAAGGCACACTCTTAATAAGGGGGGAACCTAATCTCACCTTCAACATAGTGGGCACACAAAGCAGTTTATACTGCTACCAAAACCTTATTAATGTGTTGGGGGAGGTGCAAGTAAGTGCATAGTGTGCCTAATGGATAATCCAGCTCTGATGAGTATTAGGTCACATTTACACATTTCTACTATATGTGCTCTTGATACTTAACCACCACTGACCATTAATGCAGAGTTAGGAGAAGCATGATAGATGCTGTTACTGCCACTGAGACAGAAAACCAGTGGTGCATAGTTACTACAACTGAAAGAAGCGTTTCTGCCAAGTTAAAAATGTTGGTACATATGGTAGGGTTTTCACAGATTGGTAAATTCTACACTTCTTCTATACTTCTTCTATAAACAGGTCTATGTAGGCATTGACCTGTTTACATTTGAGACCAGCGGCCCAGCTAATGTGTAGCCAAGGGAGCCCGGACACAGCTCTTTGAGTTAGACTCTCACACATCTTACCAAAAGTCCTCAGAGGGTGAGAAAACTGAAAATTTTCTGTGGTCCCCATCTCGGCAAACTGGGCTAGCCAATGCACTGGGTTCAAGTTTGGCAATAGCCAACCCTGACATGCCCAGCTATAGTTTATATAAGTATCTTAAAAACATGTCAGTGCCTAGGTTTGGTATACTTATCCCTAAAAGAAAAAAAATTATGTTACTGTCTCTTTAAATAAATTCTGATATTATTGAGGTTTCTCTTGAAACCCTGAACTGTCTGAAAGACAACAATGTTCTTGCATCAGGTTAATGTATTCAGAAAGGTGAAGGCTGGAGCAGCAGAATAAATTTAAATTTGCTTCACAGGCAAGGGATTTATTTGACCAAAACAAGGAAACTTATTCTCTTACAAAAATATTAAGTTATTATTATAACTAATTTCTCTAGGTTTATCAGAACCAATGAACATTTATATCTGAGGATATGTGTGCTTTAAATAACAAAACATAATAGAAACATAGACCATAATGATCACATATTATATCTAGTATGCCAGGCTTACCTAAATGCATGACATACTCTAAAGGTCATTGTGTATAAAAATTAGAAAATTCTCCTAATGATTAGTTATTTCAGCTAAAGCAAGTAATGTCTAGCAACAGTCCACTTATAATATATTCACCTAGGTTTCCACCTTTGGGCAATGAGTGGGGACAAACCCTATTTTGATGAAATGGTGAGCATTAACATAGCAAAAGTAGCCTTGACAGGGTGTTTGGCTGTGAGACACAAAACAAACAAAAAGGAATACCATGGGTGTAAAAATATTAATAGTGACTATGATGCACTAGTGATAAGGAGAGCCATCTAGCAATTTTTAATGGATTTTGCCCATAAGGTACTCCATTATCGAGGCATTTATTTAAATTACTGAGAATGGGATTTGGATGCGTTTGATTCTATTCGTTATGCCGGCAGTAATCTGGTGTCACTCCCTCACTTATATAAATCACTTATATTTTTTAAGACTGAAAATGTGTAAATAAACACAGTATATAGGCTTAAAAGCAATATGTTCCGATGTTTAATATTTCAAATGTCACGAGCACATTGCTTCCAGTATTTTTTAGCTGTTGTCAAACACAGTGCCAAGTACCGCTAATTCCTTTATCTCCATTTGATGCTAAAAGTGATTGCTTTATAACTGTATTATAATAGTGATATTGGACATTGTGTGTGTCCCAAATGTGCTAATTTTAGCTGTAAAGAGCCCAAGGCTTTAGTGGGTCTGTATTATATCCTTTTCCTGATTCTCTATACTATTTTACTGTTATTACATTCCCCGTTATTGATTCTGATGGTTTCAAGATTGCAACCATGTGACGTTTGTCAGAATTAATATAAAGATATTAAAGGATATTAATACAATTATATGAGAATATGTTAGATGTCAAGTTATTGTGTGTGTTTGGCTGCTGAATAAACTATGCAGATGATATTTCAAAGGATTTTCTCATAAAAAATTTTATACTTCTGGCATCAATATAACAATTTGCTCCGAATATTTACAGCTAGTTCTTCAGTCTTTATGGTTATATCAGTGACTTTTTAAAGGTAATTGAAGTGTCATGAACAACAGTCACCATTAAGTACAGTATCTAGAGCTAGAAAAGGATTGGCGGATAAATCTGGGGAGATAGCTGCATACGTAGTTTCCATATGAAAAAAATATAAATAAATATGAACATAAATGTACACACATGTGCATGCCTCCCTTCAGTCTTGGTTTTTGTGGGTCAGTCCAGATTTTTGAGCAACGTTCCACTGTCCTGTGTAGCTGCCGCACTGTCCCAATCTTGCAGGCGGAGGCTGGGAAGATCCTCAGATATCAGTATATACTACATGGGGATGTGCACTTGGTTTCGGATGTATTTGGAATATAACTTTGGCTATCAATAAGTTGATATTGTACTCGGGTTTGGTGTGCAGATCTGGTGTGTTGGGTGAGACACTTCCAAATAAGCCATACTTTAGCCATACTTTAGCCATACCTTTACCACTAGAGTTTATTTCTATGAACAGATAAGACGCAGCCTTACAATTCCACCAAAATTCACCATATAAATCACCAAAACAAACGGGTGAAGATCCACGCTGTCTAAAATCTATTTGCATCTAAAACTTATGAAATCACGTACAAGCAACAATGCCTGTGCTTTACTTCTACTTCCAGAGCAGACATATGATGGAAACAATAAGCTATTTCTCAACCTAGATGTTTGGCCAGCAGTCATATTGACTAAATTAAAATGACTATTTTAAAACCGTATCTCTGTGAGACAAACCAGAAACTGATCATTCTCGCTGTTCTCCCAGATGTGTAAAGCAGATGAGTTCTTCTACACATGTGTGATGCCAAAATGTTGCCCTCCTAAGGAACAATATATATTAGCTGTTCATCTTACATAATGGCAAATTTGCAGAGTGGGCTGTCAGAATACAGACGAGGTTTAAAAGACACTGTGCATAATATTCAAGTCGATCGCCCTCCGCAGACTAGTTAAATTGTATCTTTTGGCACTGTATTGGATAGTATCTGGATGTAGTATCTTTAGTCTGGACACTAAAGAAAGAAAGCAAGATGTGTTCTTTTCAGAAATGTAAGTATAATATCATAGTAATATGTTTTACAACTAAATAATATATAGTCTCCTCTTCTCTATTAATTCACTTCTTAGCTTGGAGCTATTTCCCTTCACTCCACCCTTACAAAGGATGCCTTAATCAATCAACATCAATCAGCAACTTAACCAGTTAACTCGTCGTAAGCAACGCGTTGATGGCAACCTTAGGACAAGTTAACTCGTCATGTAATTAAGAGGACGGTGTGCTCTGTACTCAGCACTTCTCGTTGTTCCCGGGATCCAGGACATTTCCTCGCAACTTAGGCAGAATTCCTGGACCCGATGCGTGATCGTGGGGACCACTGAGCTCACATGACAAAGTCAATGTTTTGAAACCCTGACTTTGTCTCTGTGTCACCCTCTGTACCTCACACACTGATGGGGAGGCGCAGGGAGTAAAACTGTGTTACACAGTGTTCCTACACGTTCTAAAATCTTCTGAAATACAATTTACGTTAACCCTTCCTGATCATAGTTGCTCTGATCAGTGTTATTTTCTTTTTGGGCTGATTTTTTTGGTTTAAAAAATGTATTTATCCTATTTGTTTAATTTTTTTTACACTTAAAAGCTTTAACCATTGCAAGCTCATGCTATTGTTTGGGTTGCTCTGATAAGTAAATGGTACTGCTCAGTTGTAGTTTTTTCTTTTTTTTTTTTGGCATATTACTTTACGTTAGTTAGGTGGGCTATTGGGTGAAACAAGTTGGTTAGTGTTTGGTTGAGATATATATATATATATATATATATATATACACACACACACACACACACACATATATACACACACACACAAAAAAATACAGCACTCATAATGTCCTATACTGTGGAGGAGGCTTATGCAATTCTGGTGTCTAGTTCAGATCAGTGGCGTCTCCAGGTTTCATATTTAGGGGGGCACATGGGGGGCCAGGGACCAAAGTAGGGGGGCCAATTATAAAACGGTACATATAATATATATATATATATGCGTTAGACGTGCATTTTTAACTACTTCATATGTACGTATCTCTTTGAAGTGATTGGAATATGATTTTAAAATAACAGCTGAACTGGCAGTTATTTTTCATTCTTTATATAGAAATATTACACCCTGCTTCCGATATATATTAATATTAGCCCCTGCTGCGGATATATACTTATATTATACCCTGCTGTCGATATATATTAATATTAGACCCTGCTGCCAATATATATAAATATTAGCCCCTCCTGCCAAAAAATTATATAAATATTTGCCCCTGCTGCCAAAACATATATATTTGCCCCTGCTGCCAATAAAAATATAAATATTAGCCCCTGCTGCCAATATATATATATATATATATATATATATATATAACATATTAGACCCTGTTGGCAATATATTTTATAGTGAAAAAATTGGACCCTACCCAAGCATTTCCTTGGGCCCTGCTCAATGCTCCCTTCCATGCAATCACTCCCTCCGCTACCACACCAAAATATTTGCCACACTGACTGCAGATCAGGGGAAGACAGTGAGAGTCAGTCCTTCTGACTGCACCATGACATTGAGAGGTCCTCTCCCCTGTAATCATCCCTTTGCCCCCTCATTCACTAAACCATACCGCTCTTTTACTTACACCCTGTAGTTCAGGTATAGATCAAATAAACAACACATGGAAACAGCACGTGCATGTATAGATCAACTGAATAAGAAATACAAACCCTGTATTTGCAGGTATACATAATGGAAGCATAGCATAGCAGATACAGATCAACAGAATAACACACAAACCCAGCTATGCAGGTACAGATCAACTGGAAATCACATAACAACTAAGCATTAACGGTATAGATAAAACCCCCTAAATTACAGGCATAGCTCACAGGATGCAGCTCACCAGCTCTGGTGTCCACACTGCCCACATAGAACCCGACCAGCACCAAGATAACATTAACAAATTACAGTCGAGAGTGAGCCAACTTTGTCCCCAAACAGCCCAGCGTGAGCCAATTTTGTCCCCAAACAGCCCACCCTGACACCAGTACAGGCTCTGCAACACCGACACCCAAACACACACACCAGGACAGGCTCTGCCACACTGACACACACCAGGACAGGCTCTGCCACACCGACACCCAAACACACACACACCAGGACAGGCTCTGCCACACCAACACCCAGACACACACACCAGTACAGGCTCTGCCACACCGACACCCAAACACACACACACACACACCAGGACAGGCCCTGCCACACAGACAGCCACACACACACACACCAGAACAGGCCCTGCCACATCAACACCCACACACACACACACACCAGGACAGGCTCTGCCACACTGACACCCACATCCAAAATGCTTTCCACACTGGTTTGCTGTTTGTTTGTTTTCCCCCCTTGTGTATTGATGCCCCCGCCAGCCCCCCTTTGGTTTTAATGTATTTCCCCCAACACCCTTGTGTATTGCCCCATGTGGATTTGTGCCCCCAGCCAGCCCCCTTTGTACATTATGCCCCTTGTGTATTGCCCCATGTGGATTTGTGCCCCCAGACAGCCCCCTTTGTACATTATGCCCCTTGTGTATTGCCCCATGTAGATTTGTGCCCCCAGCCAGCCCCCTTTGTACATTATGCCCCAACACCCTTGAGTATTGATTTTTGTGATGTCCCCAGCCAGCCCCCCTCCCTTGTGTATTGATGCCCCCCTTTGCATTGTTAATGACCCATGTATATTGAACCCAGCCACCCACCCCCCACCTTTGTGTATTGATTTATGTGGTTCCCCAACCACCCCCATTTTGTATTTCATTGTTGTCCCAATGCAGCCCCCCCCTTTGAATATGGCTCCCCTTCCTCCTATTACCCCAACTTTTTTATTTTTTTTAATACTTACGTTTTTGCCGCATCCTTCACTGCTGCTGTCCTCCAACTTGCTCTTCTACCCGTCACGAGGAACTGTTCCGTGTGACTCCGCCCCCTTGAACGGCCAATCACATTGGCGATGTGATGTGCCACTCAAGGGGGCGGAGTCACATGGAACAGGACACTGGGCGGCACTGTGCAGGCACGCTGGCCGCTTAATGATTTTAAAGCGGCCAGCGTGTCTAACCGCCGCTTTAAGACTCGCAGCCACATCGGCTGCAATGGCATCTCGGTGTGCCGGCCACTTCTGCCGGCCCACCGCGGATGCTGCGGGCATTAAAGACGGCCACTTAAATGGGCGGCCGCGCGGCCGTTTAATGTACATTCAGGGCGGCCTGCATGGGTGTAGGAACCGGGGGGGACAGATCCCCCCCAGTAACTCATGCAGGGGGGACCGATAATGAAGAAATCCCCCCCAGGGCCGTAGGAACCCCCCCAATAGAAACGCCGCAAATGCGGCCCGCGAGACCTCGAGGTGCGGCCCGCGTAAGATCGGCAGCCAGGGCATCCTGCTACAACTAGAGCCCTGCTACTTACCTGTGGGAGGGTCTTCTGTACTGCACAGAGGAAGCGGAACCCAGCAGAGTTCACGTGACATCACATCACATCCTGCTTCCTCTATGCAGTACCAGAGAACGCAGAGGGAGGCCGCGCCCCCTGCTGAAGTCTGTGCGCGGCATCGAGGAGCTGCAGTGCAGGTAAGGGGGTGGGGAGGGTGTTTGAATCAGTATGCGTGATTGAGGGAATGAATCTGTGAATGAATGAGTATATGAATGAATGTGTGTGTGATAGCATGGATGTGTAAGTGCTGGAACCTAGGTATGATGGGACTCCTATCATGCCAAGTCAGCAAGTACAAGCTGAAACCTAGCTAGCTGCCCCCCGTGTGTATTGATGCTGCCAGCAATATGGGGTCTGCACATCACTTACAGCCACCCTGTACCAGCATGTACTGGCTGCCTGGGTATGATAGGAGTGTGATTGCTGTTAGCAATCACACTCCTATCATGCCAAGTCATATTGCTTTTTTTTTTGTCCAATTGTGGTGTGTTGCTTTTATTAAAAATGTGAGTTTTTATTATTATTTTTAAAGGTGGGGGGTTATTTTCGGTTTTGGCTAAGTGAACCGTGAATGTTTTGGTCCAGAATTTTTGGTGCATCCCTAGAATAAATAGAACTATTTCATTTTTAATTATCCTGAGTCCTGAATTTGTAGTCACAAAACTTTCTAGGTACAGAAATCAGTGACAGGAAAAGTAAAGGTTTTGTGTCATTTACTTTATTTTAATCTGCATATTTTATTAAAGGCCATATTTTCTCACAGTGAAAAATGAGTGCGGCCCGCGCACGTATACAATTCTGATTAAGTGGTCCCACTGCAGAAAAAACTTGGACACCCCTGGGGTAGACAGTGAGAAGGGGGGGTAGGGAGAGGGTAGCTAGTGAGAAGGGGGCGATAGGGAGAGGGTAGCTTGTGAGAAGGGGGGTAGGGAGAGGGTAGCTAGTGTGAGAAGGGAGGGTAGGGAGAGGGTAGATAGTAAGAAAGTGTGAGAGGGGGTAGATAGTGTGAGAAGGTGGAGAGGGGGTAGATAGTGTGAGAGATGGGGAGAAAGTGGGGATCTGATGGGGGTAAAAAATGCTGTCCCCCCCAGATTTTTAGGGGTTCCTACGCCCATGCGCCTCTGCGTCTATTAAAAAAAAGAAAAAAAGACGGCGTTTCAATTGGGGGGGCCCCTGCCGACGCCACTGGTTCAGATACCCCAACGGCCTCAGATATTAAGCCAATTATTGACAGTGACCTTTCAGGGGGCTCCACTGCCAGCTCCCAACCCTCAAGAAGGAGGCTTAGATAGTCTATGCCGGATGAAAATCCAATGATGCCACCTAATTTGGTGCAACTGAACATACCCCCCTTAACAGCCAGGCATCACAAAAAATATTACAGAAAATTGTGCAGCTGTTACTCAGTAATTCATTATTGAGGCTATTGCTGCTCAAACAAATCTTTTTGCCCAGCAGTACATGGCAGCTTACCCCACCTTATATTATCCAAGGCAGCCATAATGACCATGCAGAGATCTGATCAACTACTACCCTTCCTCCACTTCAATGACCACGCTAATTGTCTGCCAAAAAAATTATCCTTCATCCAACAGGCTCTAAAAGCTAATTCACATTCTAAATGACCTGTCAAAAAACATTTCAAAATATATGTGTCTGACCAAAAACTCTGCTTAGACGAATCGCTTATGCAATTTAAAGGCTGCTTTTCAAGCAATACATACCATCAAAAAGATCAAGATACGAAATAAAACCCTATGAAGTTTGCGAAAGTAGCACAGGGTATATTTTTGTCTTTCACATTTGAGGGTAAAGACACAAAAAAAATACTTCCACAAACTTTGATAAAGAGTGGTGACATTAAGATACCAGCGTTTTAAATATCCTGGGGTGTCTAGTTTTCAAAAATTTATGGTTTGATGGGGTAAACTGAATTGGCCAAATTCAAAGATGTCCCAAACAGGACATGGATGCGGAACGACCAGATTTCAAAATTCCAAGTTGAAAACCTGTAATCTGCATGTCCTAAATGTGGCCTTTTGGCCCCCCCAACAACCAGACCAACCTATGCATGTGTGGTATTGCTTGTACTCAGGAGATTGAACAAAAATTGGGGTATGTACGTGACAAATCAGCTGGGAAAATCATGTTTTTATATGTATTTTAATACTAAATTGTAGATTATATACATATATGTATAGGGTACCTAAAGAAAGCTCTAACTGTCCCTATAAAACAAGATAAAATGTGTATGGGTGCAAATGACAGAGAAGACAAGTACATTTAAACAACCACATATCAAAAATGGAAAAGTCCAGGAATTTGACTCAGGAAAATCCCTGGACCTTAAGGAGTTAACTTACACCTCCTGTCTTGTGCTATTAGTTTCTCTGCAGCTGCACTGTAGATGCACCTTGTAGAACCTGCTTTTTAATACACATACTACTGATTAGAGTGTCGTTTTGTACAATCTTATTGTACGATCCGGTGCACCTGCCTATACGTGGCTCTCAAGTGAACGCACCACAGAATTCCCTTCACAGGCCACAGCATAGTGAGGGTTCGTGCGAATTACACGTGCAAACACATCCTGCTGGTAGGTAAACAGATATGGATTAGAGCATTCATGGATTATTACTTCAGCAAAAGCAGATTTATAGCCTGATATTGTGTGTGATGAGGATCCCCATGCCCTGTGTAAAAGGAAGCAGTTGCACACGTCAGTCCTAGTTTGGCTGTTGTAACTGCATGTACCACGATATTATAATCGAGACATAAGGGTCCGGGGCAAACTCCCCCCAGCCAAAATAAAGAATTTGATGGCAGATAAGAAGCTTTTGGTCCATCTAGTCTTCCGTTTTTTCTTGACGTAAAGACTCAAACTTGAATCAGCTGCTCGTACAGACCTTGCCACCGATGCTTCCCCGGCAGTCTGTGTGCTACCTGCCCTTTTACCCCCGTTAAAGACATCCCCAATAATAATACATGTGAAGAACCCTGTCTGATCTTCACTGTTATTATTATTATTATATTTATGTGTACCCTGTTTGAATGTGGCTGCAGCTCCAGCCTTCAAAGAGACGATCCTATAATCTGGCTGGGGCTCTTAATCAGCCAGCACAGCCCTGTCTGCCCAGACAGCACCCGCACTACAGGGGGGATAACACAGGTGGGGGGAACCCATTGTATCCCTTAATCCCCTCACCTGATACATCCTCTGTATACCGATGAGATTTGTGAGGGGATGTGGCTGATGGGATTTGTGAGGGGATGTGGCTGATAGGATTGGGGGTTGGGTTCGGTGCACAGTGAATGGAGATTGTATATAAGTTCTGTGTGTTTGTACTAAAGAGAGTTCTGTTTTTAACCTCAAAGCACGAAGTCCCGTCTCATGATTGAGGGAAGTGCTGGTCTTTGACTGCTTTCTTCGGACAGCCGCAGCGTGTCCGCTTACTGGGAGAGGGAAGGAGCTGACAGGCGGATGTGTCCAGTCTGGGGCACAGGACGATCCGTCACAATACAGATTATATGGAACGCATTGATTTGATTCCAAATGTAAATATATGTTGAGAATGTATGAGTTCTATAAACCCCGGAAGCTGCTTATTCTATGATTATGACGCGTTGAAGCTGTCCTGTGTACACGGGCGGGATCAGAACATAAAATGCAAAACAAAGAGCATCCCTATTTAAATTCTCGCATTGTGTATCTTATAAATTCATATACAGAACGCCGTAAATGCTAAATGGTTAATTAGACTCCAACTGTGTCACCAACCATCCCTATGAATTAACCATAAAGATAATCATAATAATAATAATGGTTAAAATGGTTGCCACTCTGTAAGCTTGTATAGCCCAGCATTGTGTTGTGTCAGGGAATATGCCATTTTCGGGCCATTTTTTTTATTCCTGGAGCTCCATCGATTGCCGAATTATATTTAGTGTATATTTTCTGATCATTACGTATACAATATGTTTATATCATAGTGTACCATGTGTCACTCTTTATACTGGAAGCTTCCATGCTGTGTTTGCAATTGACAGTATAATTGTTAGATGGGGCTGTTGGTGTGGCAGTATACTGCTGTGTATGGCTGTCGGTATGTCAGTGTGCCGCTGTGTATGGCTGTCAGTGGGATAGTGTATGCTGTGTATGGCTGTCAGTGTGCCGCTGTGTATGGCTGTCAGTGGGATAGTGTATGCTGTGTATGGCTGTCAGTGTGCCGCTGTGTATGGCCGTCAGTGGGATAGTGTATGCTGTGTATGGCTGTCAGTGTGCAGCTGTGTATGGCTGTCAGTGTGCCGCTGTGTATGGCTGTCAGTGTGCCGCTGTGTATGGCTGTCAGTGTGCCGCTGTGTATGGCTGTCAGTGTGCCGCTGTGTATGGCTGTCGGTGTGCCGCTGTGTATGGCTGTCGGTGTGCCGCTCACCTGGTTCATGCTGGCCGGGGTTGTCAGACATCTCTATGACGAGCAGCAGCCGGCCCTCGTAGCTCTGCCCTATGGTGTACAGGCGACTGATGGACGGACACTGCAGCCACACGGACACCAGCGCCTCCCGTAGCTCGCGGTAACGGTGATACTCGAAGGAGATGCCGCCCGGCTCCTGGCTCAGCCTGCGCCTCCTGCCCGTAGCCACAGAAGACGAAGAGAGGGAGAAGCATCCCAGCAGCAGCCAGCAGGCGCACAGCCACAGATAGCCCCGTACGGCTGCCATCCTAATGACACCTGCCTCTCTATGGGTGCGTGTTCGGCTAGGAGTGAACGCTATACCGCCTCCCCCGCATGCACCTCCGGCTAACCCCGCACAGCAGCTCCTGTCACCCCTCCGATAATCCCCGACTAATGTGCAGCCGCGTCCCGTCTTCTCACTGAGCGCCCGTCCTTTGTCTCTGCGCCCAGATGTCTGTGACAGCCGACTCCTCCCCCGTGCTCCGCCCGCCCTCCCTCTGCACCTTATCCCGCAGCGGACCGGAACCCCGAGGCGGCACCGAGCGGGGGCTTTATACCTTAAAACCTCAATCCATCCCTCCTTTAATTATATATATATATATATATATATATATATATATATATATATATATATATATATATATATATTACATAGCCTGCCTATAAATAATGATATAACGGGATTGTTCGGATATCAATGATAAAATCGTGACGTCAATAGCAGGGTTCTGTAACATAAGGAGCCTGTAGCATCTTTCACTTTGTGTATATTTTTATATATATATATAGATATATGTATATTATATATTATGTGTAATGTGTATATATGTATAGTGTGTGTGTGTGTATATATATATAAAATTTATAATGTGTGTATATATATATCATGTATAATGTGTGTGTATATATATATATAATGTGTGTGTGTATATATATATATATATATATATATATATATAATGTGTGTGTATATATATATATATATATAATGTATAATGTGTGTGTATATATATATATATATAATGTATAATGTGTGTGTATATATATATATATAATGTATAATGTGTGTGTATATATATATATATAATGTGTGTGTGTGTGTGTGTATATAATTATATAAAATCATTTCAGCTTTTTAATTAAAAGAAGCAATAGGGGTTATTAATGTTTTCGCTCTGCCTTTCTGCGCCTGGTAGGATAATTATTCACACCACTCTACATTGAGAAGTTTGCCAGCAGGGCCGTCTTCACGTAATGTAGCAGTTGGCCACTTCTAGTTTTGTCAGACCCCCTGAATGAACATACTATAATAACCACGGCATAAACGGAATAAAAGACAATATACATTCACCCGACGGTGAAAAAACAAAGAATCATCACAATACCTTCCATTTATTCATATAGCGCCCGCACATTCTGTAGCGCTGAGGTGCAGTGAAAATAAATATGACAATTTCAACAGCATGCATTAAGAGAGTGTGTGTGTGTGTGTGTTAGTTAAATGGGGGCATAGGGCATTTCTGGAGTGGCGTTAAGGGGGCATTTAATAGAGCACTCTGCCTCCTGAAATGCCTTATACCTCCCTATATGCCACTCTGCCCCATAATATGCCTTTTAACCCCCTAAATGCCAGAGTGGCATATAGGGGTATAAGGCATTTCTGGAGGCAGAGTGCTCTATACAATGCCTTTTAACTCCCTTAATGCCACTCTGCCTCCTGAAATGCCTTATACCTCCCTATATGCCACTCTGCCCCATAATATGCATTTTAACCCCCTAAATGCCAGAATGGGATATAGGGGTATAAGGCATTTCTGGAGGCAGAGTGGCATATAGGGGGTCAAAAGGCATACCATGGGGCACAGTGGCATATAGAGGGTTAAAAGGCATATCATGGGCCACAGTGCCATATTGGTGTGGCAAGCCTGGGGGCAGATGTGCGTAACTGGGGGACAGGCTGGAAAATACAAGAAATAAAAACAAAAAAAATATTTTTCTCAATCATAGCTTTTATTAAAAAAAATAGTTTACATGAATTAACATTTACTGGTAAAACTTTTTTCCTTTAGGGTCGTCTTATATTCAGGCTTTTTCTTTTTTCCTAAGTTAATATTCAGATTTTGGGGGGTCATCTTATAATCAGGGTCGTCTTATAATCGAGCAAATACGGTAATTAACTTCTTCTTTACTGAGGGTGTTTTATGCCCCAAAACCTGACACTCGTCCAGCTCTCCACTACTGAAAGCGTTAGTAGGGCATAAATGAAACAATTTCAGATTTGGAAAAGGGAACGGGGATGTTCGATTTTGTGTCCAGTAACTTCCAAAAAACATTTTAAAAAAACTATGACAATGTAGGGGCTGTAAGAAGCGCTGCGGAGATTGTTGGCACCATATAAATAAACGTTAATAATAATCAGCGTGCTTATTAATGAATGTAACATATTCATTGCAGATATGTGTTTTGTTGTAGAGATACTTTTCATTTAAAACTTCCACTTACTTATATCCCTGCTGAGATTAGATAAGTGGAACAGCCACCCATCAGTGGTGGTAAAGGGTTTTAAACATGCATGGGATAAGCATATGGCTCTATGACAAGTCCAAGGACTGATTGAGGTCAGAGTCTTTACACCAGGAATAATGGGCCAAACGGGCCATGAAATTCTGTTTCTGTGATATTAGTCAGGGAGCCGCTACAATGTCGCGCACTGCTTTGGGAAAAGGATATAGCTGTATTGGTCCAACAGAAGATGGAGTCAAAGCCCAGAGACATTTAAAGTTTAATAAGCGATGAACCTAGAACTATTACTGCTGGTAATATCACTTTAACATCTCCAGCTGCATGACATCATAAACTGCAAGCTACAAGGATAGCTTGCTGCATGATGATAGTGATGTCACAGTAGCAGCAGAGTAAACAAGCCGCCGTCACGGTGAGTTAGACAGTCAGTATAGTCCCGTGTTGTTAGCATGATGTCTAGACAGATCCTCTTGCTGTTTATTCTCTTTTGCGGTGTGTGCGCCTTACCCAAGGGGCAAGAATCGCACGATGGCTCCAGCTCTAAAGGTAATCGGGGGTATTATAAACTGTTTGCGTCGTACTGGATTATTTTAACGGTTCTTTTCTCCTCTGAATTATGTCCCCAACACGATAGAGGCTTTTCATTTAAATTTAATCTCTTTATGTTTTTATGGCTTTTCCCTCCTTCTTCAAATTAACTAAACCTTATTTTCAGTTTTACCTTTTTTATCTTTAAAGTTTGGATTCCAAGTCAGACTGTGAAACCCAGCAAGTCTCATAAACATTAGTTGGTTATTTTAAATGAACCATATATATATATATATATATATATATATATATATATATATATATATATCTATCTATATCTCTACACATCTATATATATATATATACATAGATATAGATATATCTCTACATCTATATTTATGTATATATATAGTAGAGTAGAGGTTGTAGCCGTATTAGTCCAGTGTCAATATCAAATAACAGATGGAATAATTATCTTGTGATAATACCTTTTTTATTGGACTAACAGAATAGAAAAGGTACAAGATACTTATTCTATCTGTTATTTGATATGTATATATATCAATATATATATCTATAAAAATGAAATCCATATCTGATGCCCAGATGGGAAAAGTAATATCGTGACTGATCTTTGATGGGTTTTAATATTTGGTAAACTGAAAATATTAACGAAAAATCAAAATTATTTTTTTTAACTTGAAATCTTTCCTTAGGAGATCTGGAAGTAAAAACCGGAAAGCTTTCTGATGGTGTTGTCCTTAAAGTGGTATATGGAATGGTCGGAAGAGCCCTGCCCGTGTCCTGATTGGAGGTGGTCGGACTGCAGAAATCGAATGCCCGGAAAATCAATCAAATCCTTTTTTTTTTCCTCTCTCTAAATTGACTTTCATTTGACTTTATCGCTTGATTTCGCTTGTGAACCCGGATATCTTTCATTCTCAGGACGCACGAGAGGCAGCTGGACCCCTGGAGCCGCATCAGACACAAGTTTTGCTTGCAGACTTTGTATTCTATCAATAATCAATAAAATGTAGATCGTGATATTACAGATTCATTAGATTCTTTTGTTCCATTTCTGCTTCTTATGGCTAGATTCCAGCTGAAAGGGTGCGATCACTTTACTTATATTAGTATTAGATCGGAGGTTGAACGCTACCTTAGGCGGGGGTCTGTTGGTGACAGGAGTCCTCTAACCCCTATTCTGAAACAGATCTGCACCGTACGAAAGAGCTAACAGTCTGCTACAAACTTACTTATTTCTTCACATTCTTCTATATCAAACACAGATAAATTATCTTATATGATTAGTTGGGGTGCTACTCGTATGGAAACCCAAATTAAAGTCCTCATGAGATGGTACCTTGTTCCTACCAAACTGGCCGAGATATATCCAAACACTAGTAATTTATGCCGGAGACAATGCGGCAATGTGGGTACCATGTTACATGTATGGTGGTCCGGCTCCTGCATTAACAAACTCTGGGTGGCAATGTTTCTGGAAAAAACAATTTGGCGGAGAAATTTCAGCTTCTCCACTTTTGGATCTCCTTATCCCCTATGGACGTACCGTTACATCCTGCCCTTCTTCACGGGAGATCAGGCTCATTAAAATAAAATGTAATTTGATCGTAAGGAGGAGAGTGAGAAACCATGTTTCTCACCGTCCTCACATACTGAAACACAAAATGAAAAAAAATGGTTGGTGATTAAAAAAAACATTTAAATAAATTCACTAAAATAATACAATAAATAACTAAAAAAAAATGTCATTGTGACATCACTGGCATTAATAACATGTTCAAGAGGTCCCTAAGAGGACCTCTAACCATTTTTTAAAAATATATATATTAAAAATACGAAAAATTAAATAAAGAAAAAAAAACGAAAAAAAAAACTACATCCCATTGCCCTAACACAACATCTAAAACCGTCCTGGCCCCGTTCATAACCCCCAAACCTGCTAAGCCATAAGCATAAAAATAATGTACACCTTATAGTATGTTCCCTATAAGTGCTGGGGATGTATGGAAAATCTACATAAATTACGTATTTCTGAAATCAGGACACCTGAATTGATAAACTTGGAGGGGATTTTCCATCACTTTACCTAATTTGTGAGGATTTAGATGGAAAATTTATATTGGGCTGCCGGCAGACCAACATTGAAAGCGTCATGCCTCAGCATCACGACCATTGGGCGGTGTGTGCACACTGGCCGCTTTAATTGCATTAGGGGCCGTTGGAGGCGGCCTGACTGCCGCTCGACGGCCGCTTTCAATCTGGCTCACATCCGCTCAGCGGCTGTCAAGAGTTCTTTGTGACAGTGAGAGGATGGGAGAAGAGCAGGAAAAAAAACACAACAATGTATTGCCCAAAAATAGGGGGTTAACCCCTTAAGGACCAGGCTGTGTTTTACCTTTTGTACCATTGGGACCGAGGCTGTTTTAATACTTTTGCGGTGTTCGTGTTTAGATGTAATTTTCTCTTCACTCATTTAGTGAACCCACACAAATTATATGTTGTTTTTTTCAGGACAAGAAGGGCTTTCTTCAGATACCATTGTTTTAATCATATTATCTAATTTCCCATAAAAAAAGTAATAAAATATGATGAAAAATGTAAAAAAACCCCACATTTTCTGACTTTTACCCCAAAAATCTTTTACTCATCCAAAAAAGCTAATGAAAAACCCTACTAAATATATTCTACTATTTGTCCTGAGTTTAGAAATACCCAATGTTTTTATGTTTTTTTGCTTTTTTCTGCACGTTATGGAGCATTAAGTACAGGTAGCGTTTTGCTATTTCAAAACCATTTTTTCCAAATCTGGTAATTCTTCCCCCCATGTGCCATTTCGGGTATCTTTGAAGCCGGCCAATGCAATTTACCCCATCAAATCATATATTTTTGAAAACTAGACACCCCAAGGTATTTCAAATGCTAGTATTTTAACCCTTTCCATGCATGAGATTCTACCACCAGCCTTTGCCACACTTTGTGTTAGTATTTTTTTGGTATTTTTTTTTACACAAATTGTACTTTGGGTATACATTTATAGCTCCAGGTATACGTCACTATCAAACAACACCCTAATATGTGTTCAATAACATCTCTCGAGTACAGTGATACCACCCATGCATGGGTTTGACTGCTGTTTGGGGTTAAAAGGCCACATTTGGGAAGTGCGCTTTTTTTCCCCTATTTTGGTCAGTCTGTGCCTATGCCCTATCTTTGAGCCTGGCCACTACAATTTACCTCATAAAACCATATATTTTTGAAAACTAGACACCCCAAGGTACTTAAAATGGTAGTATTTAACCCTTTCCATGCATCAGATTCTACCACCAGCCTTTGCCACACTTTGTGGTAGTATTTTTTTTTTATTTTTTTTTCACACAAATTGTATTTTGGGTATAAATTTATAGCTCCAGGTATACGTCACTATCAAACAACACCCTAATATGTGTTCAGGAACATCTCCCGAGTTCAGTCATACCCCACATGTATGGGTTTGTCTGGTGTTTGAGGTTAAAATGCCACATTTTGGAAGTGCGCTTTTTTTTCCCCCCATTTCGGTCAGTCTGTGCCTATGCCCTATCTTTGAGCCCGGCCACTCCAATTTACCCCATCAAACCATTCATTTTTTTAAATTAGACACCCCTTGGGTATTTGAAATGCTTTTATTTAAATTTTTCCACGTCAGGATTTTTGGGAAGATACAGCGCTAATTTTAGCACTTGCTCATAATAATAAACTTTATTTTTTAATTTTATTTATTTTACTCCTTTTGGACTTTTTTTTTACATTTTGCTGGAACTGGATAGTTCCTCTAAAGCATAATAATTTTTAAATGTTACCATGTTTTTTTTAAGCTTTTTCTTTTTTTTTTTTTTAATTTTTTAATTTTTTTTTTTAATATTTTACTAATCACATAGTGATTAGAAAGCTGGCCTCCATTGACTTGTATGGTTGAATGCAGTACCTGTATTCAACCAGCAAGTGGAGCCAGAGTTCTCTAGAAGGTCAGGAGACCGTCTAGCGAACTTTTTCAACTTTATTATTTTTTTTCCCGGGCCGCCGCCATCTTGCGGATGGTGAAGACTGCGTGCATCAAGAGGTAAGTGTTTGGTGTCGCTGGATGCCTCCTGATCGAGGCATTCCAGCGACACCATTGAAGTTTAGGAGGTGATCGTTGATCGCCTCCTAAACGCTTTTAAAACGGGCGTCCGCCGCCATACAATGCATGGCGGCTGTTGACACCCCGGGGAGGGGCCAGACATGGCCCATCATGCCGATCTCGGTGTTGCTGAATGCCTCGACATCGAGGCATTACAGCAACACCGTTTAAGCTTAGAAAGTGATCATTGATCACTTTCTAAGCTTGTTTAAGTCTGATGACGTGTCAGGCACGTCATAGGTCGTTAAGTGACCGTTTTGCATGACGTGCCTGACCCGGCAATGGACGTTAAGGGGTTAAAGAAAAGCAGACCCATATTCAAGGGAGGAGGGATTGCCTTGGGACATCATGAAAAATTCAAAAGGGGGGGTGGCTGCATTGTGGCATTACAAAATCAATATAAAGGGGGGGGTGGCTGGGGGTAATACACATGGAAGTGGGGGCATCAACAATAGACCAGAGTGTGCTTGGGCATCACATTAACCAATACAAAAGTTGTGAGGGCATCAATAGACAAGGGAGTGGGTTAGTTGGGGCATCACATAAATCAATGTTGGGTGGCAATACACAAGGGTGAGGGAGAATAAATGCACAAAGGGGGCAATGCACAAGGTTGTGTTGTGGGGGGGGGGGAAGACAGTAATCAGGGGACCTGGCTGGGGCATCAATGCACAAGGGGACACAAATACAATAGGGGGAGCTGTTGACAAAGCAGTGTAGAAAATACATTTGGTATGCTTCAGTGTGTATTTGGGTGTCCTGGTGTGTATTTGGGTGTTTGTGTGGCAGAGCCTGTCCTGGTCTGTGTGTGTTTGGGTGTCGGTGTGGTAGAGCCTGTCCTGGTGTGTGTGTGTATGGGTGTCGGTGTGGCAGAGCCTTTCCTGGTATGTGTTTGGATGGGTCGATGTGGTAGAGCCTGTTCTGGTGGGAGAGTGTTTGGATGTGTCGGTGTGGCAGAGGCTGTCCTGGTGTGTGTCTGGGTGTTGGTGCGGCAACGGCTGTCCTGGTGTGTGTGTCTGGGTGTCGGTGTGCGCACTGTACTTACTGTCGTAATAAATTGATTTATTTAATGTTTACTTATCCAGAGATAACACACTTCTGAATTTGTAGTCACTTCAGAGGACAAAACATTCTAGGCCCAGAAATCAGAGGAAAAGTAAAAGGTATTATGTTATTTACTCTTATTTAAATCTGCATATCTTATCACAAAGGATTAATCACAGAAACTTGAATGGTGGTTGGGATCTTCAGAGTGACACACAATTTAGTTGTAAGGACTAATTTCGTTATTCCCGTTGGTTTCAGTCCTTCACCCTTAAGAGAGGACCTTTTACATAAACATACTGGCAGACCACTTTGCACCATGAACGGTGTGCTTTTAAAAAATAAATAAATAAATAAATAATGTATCTGGGATGAGGTATTCATTGGATGATGCAGTGCTAGAACAGTTGTGGTGGTATTAATAGCCATTGCGGTGGTATTAATAGCCAAAGGTTTCTTACAAGAATATCGTGAAGAATAATGTGATCACTGTTCTTTTCCACTGAATAAAATTGAACTTTTTCATCTAAAATTGTTTGCAGTAGCAAATGTTTTGATTCCATTATGTGTAATGTATTTAATTTATTAGGGCCTTTTAACACTTATGCTTTCTGGCATTTTAATACAAATAATGCAATAAAAATAATGTTTCATATTTATTGGTATGGCAAATACTGTGTGTGGGGGGTCATTTTCGTCCAAGTGAATGCTGAACTTTCAGTTTCGGTTCAGAATTTTCATTTCTGTGCATCCCTACTTTTTACATTTTTTTGGACATATTTTTTGAACTGGATGATTCCCCTTATGATATCATGGTGACATTGCTGTTTGGTTTTTTTACAGGTGGCCATTTGAAACACTCCTAGAAGCGATCTAAAAGGGCTCCTGTTTTTTTTATTTGTGTTGCTGAATGCGTCTATATCGCGCCACTTCAGCAACACTGGCTAAGCTTAGGAGGCGATCATTTATTGGCCCAGCCTGCCATTGGGAAATCACAGGGTTAAACATGCTTTATATGCAATCCTGTCCTGACATGTACAAGAAGTTCCCTGGAGGACAGGAGACTCTGCAAGTCATTTTAGACTCTGCAGGAATCTAATTGCTCCCCCTGCTGGGTGATTGCGCGTATTGGGATCAGCACTGCAGGGCTATGGAGTCAAAAAGAGATAGTTACTAAATGATAAACTCAAACAAGACCAAAAGAAAAAATAAATATATTAACAATACATTTATTTGAGCATTAAAATAAAATATAAAGAAATTTAGGAATTACATTTTAATGTAAGTGCTTGACAGCAAACAAACAACAAATTGGGGTTTATGTATAAAAAGTGATCCTGGTGCAAGGTTTGAAATGTTACTGTGATAAGGCCACTCTTCAAATTTGCACAAGAATTAAATTTTTACTCAACACATAAATACCTACATAACTATTCAGTACGTATGTTCACCTTTAGGCTGTGAAAACGTGTAGGAACCTTAGTTCATACAGTTGAAAATTCAAAGATCAGTGTTTACAGTAAATACAGATGAAAAGTCTTAACTATGTATTATGAAAGGGCCAACACACAGCAAGTTCTTCCTGAAAAGTATGGGTATGTTAGCATTTCATAATATATATATATATTTTTGAGATAAAACTCCTCATCACGCTATACACAATGCTAAGTGAATCAACATCTGTGAAATATGTGATTTTTTTCTTTATGATGGTCCATCTATGTTTTGTACATTAAACACTAGGGGAAAACTAAAAAAAAATATATATATATAATGTACTGCACTTAAAAGTTTGCTAAATGCCATTTTTTATTACCACACTTTTGTTGTTATTAAATCCTGAGGCACGATATGGCAAATATGAATGTAATTTTTTTTTTTTTTAAATTAAGTAAAATGAACCCTCACAAATTGGGGGCTTTTTTTTTTTTTTTTTGAACAGCCTCTTCTCAAATAGATAAAATTTATTCCATCTTCATACCACCTGAAATCTGTCCGTTTGGGATATGGAGGACATCCCAGATTACTCTTGAGAGACCCAGCAGCAACACTACCAAGCGTGTATTGTATTAAGAGATAGTGGGAAAGTCTGTAATCCTAGCAGCAGGACAGGATTCTATCCCAAAATATTCAGGGTTCCTACAGTCAGGAGAGTGTAGCTTTTGTAATATGGTAGCCAATAGCATTTGTGGGTTAGTTTCCATGTATATAAAAACTTTGTTTTTTCTCCACAGAAGATCTACAAACAAGTAATGTCTTTTGTTTTTTTACATAAAAACAACTTTGCATCCATCTGTGGCGGAATTCAGGATTTGGTAAGAATATTTCATGGTTAAGTGTATGTTTGTGACATCTATTTTGTCTTCTTCATCTCTGATGTCTTGCCTTTGTTATGGAAGGAAATAAACTGAGAATCAGTGTTGAAGATTTTGTCCCACCACGTAAAGGTTGAGGCGTAGTTACCGACAAAGTTCATGTGGTGGAAATCGTGGAAGCGTGCCCCCGCGTAGAAGGGGATTAGGTGCAAGGGATTCAGAGGAATGTCGTACCCACTAAAGACAGAAGAGAAGGAGAAGTTAAACAGAATACATTAACTTTTAAAGCCTTACTATGTATTGCTGTTCTCACAATATCTAAAAACTATCTCCATACAACCTGATCTCTGATTTGCCAGTCTCAACCTGAATATACACAGAAGTATGAAGAGGTTTATATTACCTATATAAGTACCTATTTATTTTGATCTGCTATTTTAAAGGCCTGGGTCTTACTTTTTACTTCAAATACAACCATTTGGAGTAAAAATGTGAATGCTGCCACACACTCACATTTGGAGGATGCAATAATAACAACAGCATTTAATAAACAACTTGACAGTAGCCCTGGAAAGCTTACCTGTGAACATCTATTGTTTCCATAAGTCTGACCATCACCCACGCCCACAGGAGAATGACGTGATTGCAGAACACAAGGATCCCAATAAAAAAACCAGCGCCCAAAATCAGAGTTTCCAGAGGATGGGCATACTCAGCCTGCATCCCAAATGGAGACTGAAAGAAAAATAGAAAAAAATGAAAATTAAAGATCAGGAAAACTAAAGTTTTAAAAAAAAACGTACAATATTCTCACATCAGTGCAAGAAAAATAGCTCAAAAACAGACCTGAAAATACAGAATGGTGCAAATAAAGTAACTAGCCATATATTGAGCGTGTGTTTGTAAATTATATATATATATATATATATATATATATATATATATATATATATATACACACACACACACACATACACACACGGTAACTTAATTGGGTAATTCTTAATTTTATTTGAGTGTTGGATTAAAGATGTGCAGTTACTACTCAGTACAGATTTACCACTTAAAACAATAAAACACCAACCGAATGTAAAATAGATAATGTAAGAAAAGTCGCATAATCTTTGTCTCTAGTCACAAAGGTAGCACATCCGCTGGTGCGTAGGGCTGATTGCAGACACATTGGTTGTCAGAACTCACCGAGAACTCATGGTGTACTTTGTGGATGTATTTGTATATCCGCTTGTGGTGCAGGAGTCGATGGAGGAAATAATGCCAGGCATCTTCAATAACGGCACAACCAAAACACTGTCCACATAGTACATACCTGAAACAAAACAGCAGCTCTAGAATTAAAATGTAAGCCTCAGAAATTAAAGCATTTTAGTTGATAGCGATAATATCAATTTAAAGTGGATATCCAAGCTTCTTGTGCAAATGAGCAATGGGCCTTAATGTAAAAAACATCAACAGGTTCTAGGGGGTTTCAACAGAGGTAATCCACAGAAATAGAATATTTTGGCACATGGTATGCAAGATTTTGCTCAATATCAAATAAGGTATTCATTATACCCCTGAATGGTCTACCAATAGAAGATATGTTTCCTATGCTGAAAATAAAAAATCTCCGATTTAGTTTTCTGTTAGCACTGATATCACTATCTATTCCAGTTTAAAAGGCATCTTGGGATGAGACGATCAGCTCTCCCAATCTCCTCTTATTAGAAAAAAAACTAAGCGACACACCACTTCCACCTAGTAAAGAAATTTACAGATAGAAATGCTTTTTGTACAACTAATAGTTTTCTATTTAAAAAGGACAAACATATCCATCATCAATGGAAAAGGGAAAAAAAAAAAAAACTATGTATCTGCTTAAAGAACTGCAGCTCCAGAGCTGTGGTTTTTGCTTGTTTTGGCTGATGATACATACCTTTACAAAGAATGCATATTAAAGTGGCTCGAAAGCAAGGAAGGAAGGAAAAAAAAAAGGAAGAAAGTCACATACAGATGTGAGAAGCTGCAGCTCCAGAGGTGCAATACACCCCCCTCCACAGTCAGTTTCACAACACTTTTGGCTGCTGGAACTCTTGCGCAAGCCAGAGCATGACCTGGGTAGCAGTTAGTACAGCGAGGACGCACAGCGGCACGCGGGGGATGTGTTGGGCTGAACACAACGCCTTTAATCCAAGGAACCAGGGGGAAAATTGGATGGCTGGAGTGTCCTTTTAAGCATGTGATTTATCACAAACCGTGAGCTCCGGTAGCTGGTACTTACCACCGTGGCATGCTTTCCCAGTCATATGGAATGCCGAACATTTCAGTAAAATAGTATGTGCCGCAAATTAGAGGGAGCTGGATGCAAAAATGGTTGAAAAGAAGCATCTTGAAGCATCTCCATTGCCCTTCCCACGTCTCTGGTTTGTCCTGTAGTGGAGAGAATTTGTATGAGCTGAACCTCTATGCACAAATTTATAAACAAGGTATATACGATAAAAAATTATTAACTTGTGCCAAAATACTAAAAAGCTATTAAATACCAAGGGGCAAGTCGCGTAAAGTCGCGTTTGTTTCTACATAATAGAATTTATTGGCTACTGGGTAACCTAGCCTGGCTATTTCCTATCTGGTGAAGAACATCATGGCTTACTTGGCCTTTGATCCTGGTCTTATATTCAAGATAACCTTACGCTTCTCCCCTCCACGCTTACACCACTTAATGTATTAACCTTCCGTGTGGCTTTTCCTCAGCAGAACCTGATGAACCCCGCTAAACCAATTGATATTAACAGGATGACGCACCTGCTGAATTTTAAACCTTTGCATGAAAGGTAGGAACTGGAAAAGAAAGCCCGGAAGACAAAACAGGAAATAGATGAATTCGTGGACGATGAGCGATCCCCAGGTCGCAATCTGAAACTTGGTATAGTTGTCCAGCATGTAAGTCCAGGCATATTTAAAAGGCCCTTGCAGAGGGTTCTCGGGTAAGAAAGAGTCTATGTATTCAACGGCCAGGTAGGCGGAATTGAGGACGCTGTCATTGGACGCCATGGTTTTTTCCCTGTGAAAACACGGAAACTGGAAAGTTAGCGATAGATTTGATGATCACCAAATGGAAACACACATTAAATGAGGTTTGTAAATGAAGGCACAGCATACACCACGGGACCCCATCGGTCTGGTCCTTGTATGATATTTTTTGTTGCTAATGTTGACCTTTGTAATATACAAAAAAAAATTTTTTAGACATAAAAGTCTTCTTGCTATCGCTCTCTGTTAACCATTTTTGTGCCTATAAATTGTGTCACACAAAGCTTATGTGAAAAAGGTTTAGAGTAGGTTTAGATTACTTTCACAGCACTGCAGACCATTCTGAATACTATCGATGGTTATAAAAGAGAGGGATCCTGCACTGGGATCACAAATAAATAATATTAATTAATAAATAACAATGGAGGGCAGCAGTTAGTCTAAAGAACCCCTGCACTGCAAGGTTTGTGGGGAGGGGGACAACCGTCACCCCTAACGCAATTCAATCCTGCCCAAAGGAAACGTACAAAACCCAGAAAGGAAGCACAGAAAGAATCCAGTAGTCGTGTAAATGCTGCTTGAATACTTTGATATATTTGAGATACGAGATATATATATATATATATATATATATATATATATATGGTAAATATCCCCCAAAGCAAAGACATGACCGTAACTTTACACAGCTTAGCTATATTAATAATAAGAAATAATACTGATATAGTATGAATTAAAAATATTAAAGCAATAGCTCTAGTAACACTTCTATACGATACAGAACGACATCACTGCATTGAGTTACACAACCCATCGCACGAGCGCCTGCACGTACAAATAATAGAGCAGCTGTATTAATCCCGTGTTATATACTCGTATATAATATGAAAGCATTTCTCACCTGTATATAGTCCTCTGCCAGCAGTATGTCTACACACCTGACTTTATATGTTCACCTCTTTCCTCTTCAGCGCTGGTACAGAGAACACCGGCCGTCGCGCTACCCCGAGTGATACTGTTTCACGTCTCTGATTGGCCAATGATGTTGCGAGCTACACACGTCACAAGACCGGCTTCGACTCCGGTTGGCTAGCCGCATGGAGTGAGCCTAGGCAGACTTCAGCTAATAACCAATCACAGAACCTGAGGGCTTTTTTCGCCCTAAGCTAGCCACGCCTTTTTTCTCAGTTTATTACATGCGGAAGGTTCTTCGCCGTAGAGGGTGGGACTGTTGCCTGGGCAACATTCCGTTAAAAGTGTGAAACCTGTCACCTGTAATGGCGGGGAAAAGGAGGCGGGATAGTCATTGCGTCACGTTACATAATATACCGACCAAAGCTTACCCTCTCTCTAGTAAGACGGAGGTGACTATGTATTAACGCATTCGGTATTAGAGACTATTTCTCTTGTGTAGCAATAAAGCTAACGTATTTTCTCTCTCAGGTGCCTTACACGTTATGAAGCCTCTTTCTATTTTGGTAGCCACCATTACCGAGTCACTACACGGTGGGGAATAAGCACTTGCTAGTCTATATAGATAAACAGTGCTGCAAATGCAAAATGAAATGTAAAGCCCTGTTTTTATTCTGAAAAAGAATCCGAGGACACATCCACCTTCTGGACTCACCTACCACTTAGCAGCATTTTAGGAGGGTTTAGGAAGAGATCCACCCTCTGTTTTACACTGCAGGATCATATTCTTCTGTACCAAAAATACATCTTATATAGATATATATATATATACGTATTAGATCTACTACATACACTACAGCATCTCCAATCCACCCCACTACTTATTCTGGGGTAGTGTCAATACTACACTATGGACACTTACAATATGGTAGCCTCAACACTTACTGATTGTCTCACACAACACTCGTCAGTCCAACACTGCTAATGACGAGCTAAAATGGTGTCAGTACACCTTTATGTCCAGGGGCGTAACTAGAAAATTGCCCCGGGCCCCCCCAGCTTCAACAGCTAATCTGTGCCATCATTGCCTCCACACAACTTGTCTGGGCCTTCTTTGCCTCTTGCACCCCCCCCCCCCCAACATATGTAAATACACACATACTCACTAACACACACTCCATCTCAAACCACTTACACATCCATGCTCACACACACAAAAGTACACATCTGTACGTCCATACACATGCTACCGATGCAACCCCTGTAGTTACGCCAGTGTTTATATCTATGCTTTCCTCTTGTAAATGCCGATTGGCCAAAGTAAAAACAAGAAAAGGCCCCATCAATCACAGCCATAACCATCATTGTGAACACCCCCCAATTACTTAGATGTACCCTCCTACACAGTACATTCCAACTTCACCTTAACAAAGATCCCTCCAAAACAGCCAAACAAATCTTAATGAAATTTCAGAGATTTGGCAGTTTGTTTTGCTGGGGACTCTCCTTGTTATCGGAGATTCTTATGAACGCACAAAATTAGCATATTTTGTTAAGAATAAAGTTGGTACGAATCCGAATGTAGAAATCTAATACCGACTACTTGACATGTAAGTTTAGGCTAAGTAAAGTTTTAGACTCCCTATATCCATTGTGTTTTTCTCTGAATCCCTAGCAAATGGTTATCCCCCCCCCTGTACAATAGAAAGCAGATTTGTATATTCAGTACACACAGATAATGTATAGGATTTATAGCCATCCCTTCTTATACATTCAGCAAGTCTTACGCATTCAGAATTCAATAACGACGTATTTTTAGATAGACATTTAATATGAATTTCAAACATTTACAAAAAAATCACAAACTGAGATCTTAATAAAAGCAAAATGGAATAAAAGTGAACAATTTAACATGTAAAATAATATTGAAATTACCAGAGATGGCAAAATCTCAGACCTTCAAGTCTGTATAATTAACAGAATATACTAAACCCATGCAATATTTAACAGTCCAGACTGTTATTTTCATAGCAGAGACATAAAACCAGATCAAATAACCTAGCCCTGAAATATCTTCAATTTGTGGAAAATGAGAACAATAGCCCTCAGATATTAATGAGAAGACAAAAACAAAACCCCTAAACATTCACTGGTGTGTTCAACCGGCCACACTGGTTTCAAATGCAATAACACATTAGTTAAAAATTGTACATATGAGTTCCAGATCACAAACAAAAAAACATATTCCGTTCTGCAGTAGTAAATACACAAGGCTTGCCTATGCCGAAAAGTAATGTGCAATGTAATTATGCAAATATGATTAAGTCAACTAAATATTGGGTCAATAACAAAAATTTGCGCCCCCCCCCCCAAGAAAACATAAATCGGTGGCTACCCATATTGCAAGATGGTTTTTAAATTCAAAATAAATTTGGCTAGCCCAAAACACAAAACGTGGCAAAATCTTTTGCCGTTGAAGCTGTTTTTACATGTTAAACATGTCTTGCCTGTGTAAAAAAGCAGCACAGACTTCCATAGTGTTATCGGATGAAGCCTGCAAGAGGTGAAACGCGTTGAGGGAAAGAATTAAGGACATTCGATTCCGCTGTTTGCTATATACACAGATGGCTTAAAGGACTTGGAAGAAGGGATCCAAGTGACCCATTGTTTTCAATTCAATAAAGACTAGTGGAGTGTAAAATCTCATATTTGAAACCTGAGAGGTCCGACTAAAAGTGCTGGAAGTATACTGCTCGTATTAAAATATGTCTAATTTGACATTTAGTCAATACTGTGCTGTACTACACCTTACTCTGATTTTTTATTGTTGGACATTATTTATTGAGCATATTTTTTGGGCACATCTTCAGTTAATTGTGATTAATTACCAAAAGATGAACTCCTTTTTAAGCAATTCTTAAACAAATGAAGCTTACTAAGATACCAGTTGACTTTTGAACAGTTTCCCGGCCGGGTTTGACTTCTCTAACATGCCTGTACAAGCATTTACTGTGGATAAGTGAAACCTACTGCCCCCTCCCGAGTGGTTAGTGTTAATAGCAGATTAAAGCTACAAGCATAACTTTAAAAAGACAGTGTTTATGGGGTACTGTCATGGGCTTTATTGATGTTCCACAATGGTTTATTCTGGTCCCAAAACATAGCTGATGCTTAAGTAATGTAGGAGAGCCATCATCGATGCTGGTACATCTTCTACTTTAGGATAAAACCCAGCATTGCCCATGAATTTACCATTATAAGGCAATCAAAAATTTCTCCATTGTGAATTTGGGCAAATCCCCTAAATTTACATCAGTCTGTACCGATTTGTAGATGGAATATATTATCCTGGAGGCCATCCACTTTGTAGTAACCAAATTAGGTCAGCCACTGCACAACCTGATTACAGTCTATGGGCGACACCTTTAACAAAATATTTAAGTCTTCTTGTGTTGGTGGATATGAAAAAAAGACAAATCTACACCCTGAAGCCACTGATAGACCTCCTGTAAGAAGGCTTTCTTAATGGACTACGGTCAACTTAGTGACCATCACCGGATTCAGTTTCAGAGCAAGATGACAAGATGTCACTTTTAAACCCTTAAGTGGTCTATATCTCTGTGTTAATTGGGTCTTTATTAGCATCACTGAAAGACCTTCTTTGTTTTCCATCTGTCACCCTCGAGGCCATCAAGCAGATGTGACTTGGATTTGGTGGTGGCAGACAGGAAATTTTAGCTTGAGTAAGGTATTTCTGCCTACCACATCCATCCCTCATGGACACTCTCCGCTTAATCCTTTTTTTGTTAAGCTATTTTTAAATGTCACCGTATTCATCCTTCCCTGATTTTCAAAGTGGGACATTCTCCAAAAGGGACACTATTTCTTCTTGAAGCATACTTAACGCTAAATCCTTAAATAGCCAAAGTGAGACAGTAAAAAAACACATTTGTCTTTGTTTATAAAGGAATATTAACTTTAAGCACAGGTAGGGGTTCCATTTCAGTGTAGGATCTTGACACACATCTTGCTTCCCAATCCAAGGATGGAAGGGGATTTAATCCCTATTACACCTTCTATCTGTGCTCATATAGTGTGACATGGACATACCCTTGTAATAAAAGTCATGTAGTGATAGATTGTACAGTGATAGATCAGAAGTTATATCTGTATTTATTAAAATTAAAAGGTATGCAGTACAGCGTTTTACTCTGATGATATTGAGTAGGGTCATTCATTTTTGGGACATTCAAAATAAAAATGTGTAATTTGTCATTTCTATCATCACATTACTGGTACTACCTGCCAAACACCGTGGATTTAACTGCTTGTAAATTAAGAAAAAAATAACTTAATGGATTCAAAATAATAATTAGCAAAAAAAAAAACAATTAACCAAATCATGCAATTTCAGTCGAAACCCACAAACCTATTGGGAAAAAAACCCCATGAATCATCATTTACATGCTATTATAAAGATTCTTATCACAAAAATAGGAGTTACCATGAATATGTGCAAAATGATATATTGAGCATCATAAATAGTTGTTCCAAGTTTCAAATTTATATAAAAACACATTTTGGCAATATACATATTGTTCCCCTCAAAAGTGCCACTGAGCACCTAGGCAATTTTAAATATGTGTAAAAAAACAAAACAAAAAAACAGATCAGTCTCAACATAGTACTGGCAATTTTCATACGACTGTGCCATATATAAATAGTGCATATACCCCACAGCTGGGCTGCTTTCATAAAAGCAGCATCTACAAATATACAGTACTCACACACACAGTCGCACATACACTTGGTTCATTTTTACATCATTGTAAATGCTTTACATTGGTTTTTTTCCACCTAGGAACAGGGTTTTCTAAAACCACTGCCGTAGATTCAGAATAGGACTTCACAACCTTTTAAACCTTCTTTAAAAAAAACACATTCCATAATCCACTAGGGTTGACAACGACTGTATAATAGAAAAGCAGCTTTACAATTTGTCACATTTCAAAAAAGAAAAAATTGACAAGTTCGAGAAGAGTCCAGACAGCTGCTGCTCGATACAGAATAACTCTGCACATTACTTCTACCAATTGTAATCTTCAGTGACCGCTGTGCTTAATGGAAACTGCAGATTTTCTCTTCCATCGTCTCAGCTTGAAGCCACAATACAGAAGGCTATGAATCCGCACTTTGCTCTGATTCACCTTCTTAAGAAAAACATTTTGACATTTCCTCTCCCAAATCACAAAGGCTTGTCAATAACTGTTACACCTATGCGGAAAATAACACGTGTTACGTGTTTGCAAAATCAAGATTCACATACTGGACAATATTGCATTACTCATTAAAAGGCATACTTCAAAGACAGATAACTCTTAATGTGATAATATGTGCAAAAGGAAATGCAATTTAGTTCTCTTTTTGCGGGGGGGGGGTTCAAATGGAATAATACAATTTCAAAAATATTATTTGCTTTACCTGCATAACTCCTCCCTGTGCTCATACAAGATGGCAAAAGTATCCATTTGTCGGTTGTTGGGTTGTAATACTCTACCGATGCCAAGTTACATGAGCCGTCATCGCCTCCGACAACATACAACATACCGTCCACCGCACAAACACCTACACGAGAAAGAGATCCAAGTGTTAAAACACTGTCCCTAAAAAGGATTAAAAGAAGATCTCGGAACATTTTTCAGAGTCTCTTCCGGGGCTTCTCATAACTCCTTTTTAACTTGTCCCTTAAATTAGCAGACAGGATTTCATTACCTTAAAAAGAAAATAGTGACGATATCGTATTTTCTCTTCCCCTAAAGAGGAAGGAAATGATGCCTCTTTCTAAATTATCATAGGAAGGATATCAAATCAATTTGTCTTACAAAAATGAGGACTCTTTGGTTGGTAGAGCTAGAGAGAGCTCAATGACAAAAATAGATTTTAATATAATAAAAAGTCACTAATCTTAGACAAACTAAACTATATCTCAGGTATACCCAAGTCACTAAGAAGTTTGGGGACATATAACGTCCGTTTGGCTGCCCTTGATTTACCTTTAATGTTAATAAATGTGAGTATTGTCCTTTGAATTCGCGTTAATGTTTTATGTGGAATAAGAACTGGAACAGTGCGAAATACATAGTCGTTTTGGTAAAGCTGTCATTTTCACAGCTGCAATCCTGCCCAACCATGAGAGTTCATACGACTTCCATCTCGAAATATCTGTTTGGTGTTTTGGGGGTTTTTTTTTGTCTTGTGCACCAGTTAATAAAAGCGACAGACAGTTTACTGAAATTCAGCGTTCCTGAGCTTTACAAAAGTGACATTTATGTCCCTCAGCTACAGGGTTTTGTCACAACATATTAAGTAGTATTTTGCAGCATTTCATCTTCCCTGCCTTGGCATACAAAATGTGCAAAATGAACAATAGTAACCCAACACAAATTATTAGTATGATCAGATATATTTCCTGAAAATGTAGTTATTTAAAACATCTAAAAATGGTACTATTTTTAAATTGTATCATGTCAAGTGGCTTTGGGGCTTATTCACTAAAGGGATAGTTTGCAGGAAGGTTGTGGTTTCAGCTCACTATAGATTATGAAGGTCCGACCTCAGTAGACATCTGCTGCCTTGGCTGGCTCAGTATAACTTATAGTTAGATGGGTGAGATTTCTTATACAGAGTCAGCTCAGCCCTTATTTTTTGGAGAAACCATAAAGTGTCAATTTCACTATTCGCTATGAAGGACCAAGGTGCCAAAATCACAACTCTCCTGACAACTCAAAGAAATAACCATAAGTTAGGAAACGCGTCAAATTGGAGAACACATTTTCTTTGCTATTGATCACTACTCACAGCAGCACATTCAAGTGAATATACTATAATAATATAAAATATTAGTTTTAAAACCCATGGAGTGTGCGGCTAGGGATCTTCATGGTTCTTGTTCTTCAGTACCAGTGAACAAGGAGTGGGATAGGAATGTAGCATTTATCTTATCTGACAGACCTTCACAAATGAGTGAAGGCTGAACGTTCAAGGTTTGAGTGCATTATGACTGTTACAGATCAGCAAACAGGTAGTTGCATATATACTGTATGTAAATAATATACTAATATGAAGCTAACCCATGACATGGTTTAGTAATAAAAGTTAGTTTTCTGCACCAAGTGTCACTACAGCTCAGGGCTGCATGTGGCTTTATTTTAAATACATACACAAGAGCTTGGTGTCTAGGTGCTCCTCCATTATATTGTGCAATAGTACTGCTCGTGTCTGGAGGCTGAGGATGCAGATTTTATTTTTGAATATTACCGTATTTGCTCGATTATAAGACGACCCCCCAAAATCTAAATATTAATTTAGGAAAAAAAAACAAAACGCCTGAATATAAGACTACCCTATAAGAAAAAAAGTTTTACCAGTAAATATTAATTCATGTAAAAAAACTTTCATATTTAATAAAAGCTATGATTGAGAAAAATATATATATTTTTTTTTTATTTCCTTTTATTTGCCAACCTGCCCCCCAGTTATGCACATCTGCCCCCAGAAATGCCTTATACCCCCTATTTGCCAGTCTGCCCCATGATGTGCCTTTTAACCCTCTATATGCCACTCTGCCTCCAGAAATGTCTTATACCCTCCTATATGCCACTCTGCCCCATGATATGCCTTTTAACCCCCTATATGCCAGAGTGGCATATAGGGGGTTAAAAGGCATATCATGGGGCAGAGTGGCATATAGGGGGTTAAAAGGCATTTCTGGAGGTATATATATATATATATATATATATATATATATATATATATATATATATATATATATAACTGCTAACAGCAATCACACTCCTATCAAGCCAAGGCAGCCAGTACATGCTGGAACCTGCGGATGATAGGAGTGTGAGTACAGCCTCCCTATGCAATGCTACCACCACCCCCCCCTTACACATCCATGCTATCACACACACACTCATTCATAAACATTTAAATACTCATTCATTCCATTAATCACACAAACTTCACATATTAATCACAAAAACCCTCCCCCACCCCCTTACCTAAACTGCAGATCTCTCACTCTAAGACTTCTGCAGGGGCCCGGCTGTGCGAGCAACTTCTCTGGCCCCGCCCCCAGAGGAAGGAGGAGGAGGCAGAGTTATGTGACACTCTTCTAGCTTCCTGTTCTCCTGCCACTGGTAGAAGAGAAGCTGCTCGCGACCAAAGTACCGGTAAGCAGCCTGGCCCCAGCGGAGGTCTGATTAGAAGACGACCTCGATTATAAGACGAGGGGTATTTTTCAGAGCATTTGCTCGTCTTATAATCGAGCAAGTATTTATTGTGATGCGGAAGCGCCTAGAAGTAATAGCTCAGCCCCAAAACCGATAGACCACTCAATCACAGAGCGTGGCTCCCATGTGCTGAAGCGTGGACCATGTAGAAAATAGCCAGTCTTCTGTAGCATCACTCAATACAGAGTTCCAAACTGCGTCTGGAAACATCAGCAAAAACACTGTCCATTGAAGCTTCAAGAAATGGGTTTCCATGGCTGAGCAGCTGGACACTACCTGGAAGTCTGATGGATGAATCTGGGTTGGGCAGATGCCAGAAGAAAGCTACACATAGGAATGCACAGTGCTTATTTTAAAGTTTGGTAGAGGAAGCATACTGGTCTGGACTTTTAAAAAAAGGCACTTAGAAGCATGACAAAGGTCAATGTTACTCTTCACGCCTTTACTATTGTTCTTCCTCATTATTAACCAAGGCAATGTAATTACCTATTTGTTTAGATTTTCTAGCTTTGTTTTTTTTTAAATCTAAATAAATAATAATTAAAAAAGGTATCTTGAAGCTTTGCTGGCTCTAGACAAAATCACATTGTAGATGCTAGCTGCATCTGTTTCAGACATGGAAGGCTCAGCATACCTGTGTTAACCGTACTCTAGCTGGTTAACAGTACAGTGGTGTGAAAAAGTATTTGCCCCTTCCAGATTACTTCTATTCTTGCTTATTTGTCACATTTAAATGTTTAAGATCACCCAACTAATATTAACAAAGCTTTTAAATAATTATATATTGAAGGTGAAGAGTCAATTAGGGCTGCAACTAACGATTATTTTAATAATCGATTAGTTGGCCGATTATTTTTTTGATTAATCGGATAAAAAAATTTTTTTTTTTTTTAATTTAAAATAATGTAATAAAAAACGTACAATTTACACTTTCATCTCTTTATTGCAATGGCCTCTCTCTATTCACCTTCTTATTTTACCGACATAATATTATAATAAAAGCTACAAGAACCCAAACACAGTGTTTCTCAAACTAGGTTTTAATACAAAGTTATTAGTAAATATTAATTCATATGTTAACTATTTTTCATATTTAATAAAAACTGAGAAAAAAGCCTTGTTTATATTTTCTTTTATTTACCAAACTGCCCCCAGTTATGCACATCTGACCCCCAGCTTGCCACTCTTCCCCCATATATGCCTTATACCTCATATGCCAGAGATTCCACTGTGCCCCCTGATATACCACTGTCCCCCCTGGTGTATAGGAGGGGGGAGAGAGACGAAATTGAAAAGACTAGAAGAATTCTAGTGTATAAGGAGAGGAGTTTTTCAGAGCATTTGCTCTGAAAAAAACCTCTTTTTATAATCGATAAAAATCGATTCGACTAATCGATAATGAAAATCGTTGACGATTTTCATTATCGATTAGTTGTTTCAGCCCTAGAGTCAATCAAAATCTATGTCACCAATGGGGAAAAAGTAATTGCCCCCTAATCCTAAAAACAGGTTTTGCCACCCTTGGCAGCAACTGCAATCAAAGGTTTGGGATAACTGGCAATGAGCCTTTTACATTGGTGTAGAGGGATTTTGGCTTTTCTTATCGGAATTGTTTTAATTTCGCTGCATTGGAGTACAAGTAGCGTTTTTTTCAAATCTTGTAATCCTGTCCCCATGCTTTATTTGGGACATCTTTGAAGTCGGCCAATCCAGATCAATTTAGCCCCATGAAACCATATACTGAAACCTAGATGAGCAAGATCTACTGCAGCACCTTGATCCATCCTTTTAGCCACCCAATCAAAAAAATAATAAGATTAGTTTGGCATGAACTTATGAAATCCATGTGATTTTAGATGTTCAACAATCCTATCCTTTAACATCTCCATTAATTCCATTAATTTCCCCGCGACTGATGTAAGACTCGCTAACAATGATTGGTTAACTAAATTAGTAAACCGTTTTAGCTAGTACACACCCATCATCCTTGTCGACTCATGTGTCATTACTTTAAATAGCTAAAGTAGAACTTCTTTCTCTATAAACTCATATGTATCAAATGACAATTTTCCCCCCCAAGGTCTCCTTCCTTTATTTTCGTCTGTAAAAACAAAAATATACATTAAGGCTTTTTCCTCTTATACATACCTTCCTTATTTTATTTTTTCTGACTAATCATTTTTACTTTCCTTTTCTTGATTATGTATTTAAAAAAAAAAAAAAAAAAAGCTCTAGTCTAGCTTTAAATTTATTAAAATCTCATAGTTTGGCCTAATTCCTCCTCAATAAGCTTGGAAAAGCAGGTCCCTCATTTTCATTCTTTGAAGTAAGGAAAAAGAAAACTTCGTGGACAAACGAGCAGCAACAACAAGCTATTTATTCTGTCATAACAGGAAAATGGGAAATACAGGGCCCATACATTACCAGTGCGTATACATTGCATATGATATACAGTTTAAATATTATATTCCAGATTGAAGCAAAAGATCTGAACTTTGTCTTATTTAATGGCTTAAGTCTATGTTTATTTATCTTTTCACTTTGCTTTATCTACATCTACAACAGGATTACTTTAGTGTTGCGAATATGAATACGTTTTATGATTGGCCTATAGCAATTATTTTTTACAGGTATTTTCAGTATGGGTTCAATGTGAAAGTACAAAGACTAAAAATAAACCAATTATAGTTGGGTAAATGCTGCAACACAAGAGTCCAAAAAAGGGACAAGATCAATATAATTACAGCGTTATAGTCTAAACAAATTCCCAAATCATTTTATCAGGGAATAGAGATATGACAATGAAGAGATGGGGACTCGCCACTTCCCAAGTATCTTCTTTCTGGTGGCAGTGCTGCCACACCATCAGAATGTAAAGAATCCGTATCAAACACTTCAATCCCCAATGTCTGCTCACAAAACTTGTATATTCACAAAGAACTTGGGGGTGAGTAAAACTGGACAGTAAGGGGTGGGCTAGCGTTGTATCACTTCAGGGTGGATGCATTGATAAAGGGGCTGGAGCCCTGAAAAGTTTGCTGATACTTTGTCATATGCAGTAATAAGAGGTTTTGAGAATATATTGAGACGATTGGACTGTGTGATACAGATTGCTTACATTCTGATGGGGGGAGGGGGACAAATATATATATATATAAAAAAAAAAACATTCTAGCCCCTATTATGTTACTTAAAAATGCTTATTTATTTATGGAGTCTAAAGATTTTTGGCAATAAAATGGTTTTTGAGTGGCGCAGTTTCTTCCATCTAAGGTTACTTGTCTTACTAGTTACAAGTTTGTTGTTGCTGAATTCATCATGCACTCATTAGCAGGATGGTAAGTTATCTTTTTCCAATGGTCACTGAAGAAAGTATCCTGTGACATTTAAAAAAAAATTCTACTCACTATATATGCATAAATGGTATGTGAAAGTACGTAGAACACCTACACATTTTTGAGGCTATGTTTTTATGATACAAAGCATAGATGTGTGCGAAATACAATTTTGTTTTCTTATTGTTTTTTTCTTCTTTGGAATGCCCATTATTAAGTTAATATTTTTTATTTGTTAAATAATTATGTACATCCTTTGGTAACAATTATGGGATATCTGCACAAGAAAGCAGCACATCCTCTTTATCTGTAGGTTTCTAAATGATGGTGCATCATTTTATTAAGCAGATCCCGCAGTAAAGCACACAGCAGCCCATACCTGCATTCCTCCTGCACATGTTCATGTCAGCCACTTGTTTCCATGCATTTGTAGATGGATCATAAACCTCAACACTTTTTCTCACTAAAGGACCGTCGTGGCCTCCAACTGCGTATAATGACCCATTCAAGACTCCTACACCTACAAACAAATCAGAAAGTATTTAAGTCCCAGCAGCACATCCAGGCGATATTTTCAGATGGAAAAATAAACTGGCCTATACACAAGAAAACCCACACAATTCCTGTTAAACTAAACCAGTGTATGTTTTAACCTAAACATTACAGGTATTCTTGAGGTGACAGCATTCAGCTAACACACGATCATCGTAACATCCACTTTGCTTGCATCACTTACTTGGTACTTGTCTACTCCACAGTTAGTGTCCAATTTTTTTATTTACTAGATCCTATACTTTTGTTTGCTTCCATTAGATACTTTAGGACCGGTCCACTAGGCCTGCCCTCCAAGAGCCGTAGGATCTCATTCTGCCGCCTGTTTATCTTAATTGGCTCAGGCGTCATTACCTCGAGTAACACACTGATTTTAACAATAAATGCACATGAGGGACACTTATATCTGTTTTTTTCACATTAAAAATGCGCATTTAAGTCTTCCCTCACAGTTGATAAGGTGTACAAGGGTGTCTTTACAGGCTTCTAATGGACGTGAGAAGCACTTTATGCATATGTGCAGGTGTACATCATTGTTGTAATTGCGCTTAGTCTTAATTTGTATATCATACACATTTTGTGACAGCACACAGCGATCCCAGGATTCCACAGATGATCACAACAGACATGTGGGTCGAAATGGAAAACTAAACATAACCCTGCAGTCATATCACACCATGAATGTACACAAGTAAAGACCTAGTGATTCTTACATATACACATAAAAAAAAACAATCACCCATGCACAGAAAGAACATGTAATATACCTGCTCCACTCCGTCGAGTGCCCATTTCTGAAATGTAAGTCCATTCATTTGTACTTGGGTTATAACATTCAACTGTGCTAAGACACTGGCGTGATGCTCCATCGTAACCACCAACTGCATATAGCATGCCTGAAATATAGCAGTTAACACATACATGATTAAATCAAGGACGCCAATATGAAGGAACAGAATGTTCATCTGAACAACAGCAGCTGTTATGGATTATATGCAATGCTACAGTTTCTATAATTGTATAAAATAACCATTTTGTATAAATGTTAACTACAATATATGCTGGATTCGCACCCTTGTAAAATTCTGTACAACTAGTGGAACATTAGAAAAAACAAACAGGGTAACATGGGTTTAAATAACGCAGAACGGATACACAAGTGATTGCAGCGGGTATATTCCGGGCAGTGCGTATATTCCGGGTAGTCGACAACTGTCAAGTTATTTGTGAACTGCAGCTGTAACTATGGCAGCTACTCCATTGCATGCTTGTAAATTACTTTCCACTGTGAATGTGCCAGCGTAACTCTATTAACTTCCAGGTACAAAAGTACGCCATCAGATGGCAGAAAAGCACACGTACGTATCATCTAGGACTTATTCCTAATGAATAAACCTGCAGTACCTCTTCACAATGGATCCCCAGTATCTTACACAGCATGATTATGTTGCCGAATTAAGAATGTGCTCAATGATGTATGCGTTTCAGAGATGGTTTAACAATTCCAGATCATTAAAACTTTTTTGGTGTCTTCCAGAAATATAGTAAATAAATGGACACCAAAGTACGTACCTCCAACGACTCCTACACCAACACTGCTCCTCCTGGTGTTCATTGGCGCCACATGAAACCACTCATTAGCTTTAATATTATATACTTCCACGGTCGCTAGACCTGACAAGGGATAAAACGATGCAACATTAGGGCTATTTCTAAAAAATCTGCTAGCTACATTGCAAGTTTATGGGTGGGTATATAATATAAAATATCAAGGGATCAGCACAGTTTGGGTAGGATCTCATAAAGGGCTCTGCGCTCTACATTTCTATCTTAACTGTTTGATGAACACCAACCTGGTAAACGTATACACTCATATCGTTTATTTTACTTTATATTGCATTCATTTAATGTCCCAATATATTGAACGGAAGTTTATTACTGTACCAGAAACTAATCTTTAGATTGTAGATTGCACTGGACCTTCTTTTTAATTTCCTAAGGGCCCAGGCTCACTGCAATAACTGTATACGCAAAGAGATACTTTTTGTTACCTGCGGATGGAATAGATCCTAACTAGCTTAGGAGTTTTTTTCAAACTCTTACCCAACAGGTTGGTGCAATAGAGATAAAGTGCATAAATATTCAGAGTTAATTAACAGGCCCAAGTGCAGAGGTGACCGAGTTGGTTTTATACAGTTGTTGGTCAAGAACCAATACCTGTACCGAGTTACAGGTAGAAGATTTGTTCAAAAATGTTCGCAATAATAAACTGTTTCAGATGATAAACTACCTGTGCTTCCATCAAATCCACCAACAGCATAGAGAAGGCCATTTAGAACCGCTGCCCCTAGGGTGCTTCTTCTGTCCTGCATGTTGGCCACACTAGTCCACTGGTCCTTTACTGGATCATATGAATCTACTGTGCGTACCCTGAGTGAACCATTAAATCCACCAACAGCAAAAACGTGACCGTTCATGTACACCACACCTGAAAGTACAATCCAAATTAGTTTCTACTGCTACACCAGTAGCGTACCTAGCGGGGGGCGGGGCGGTCCGCACCGGGTGCTGCTCATTAGGGGGGTGCCAATTTGCCGGCACCCCTCCAGAGACGGACAGTAATGTCCGTCGCTGGAGGAGCAGGCTCGCAAGGGAGCGGTATCGGAGGTCTTTAACAGACCTCCGGCTCCCTTGAGTCATTTTTAGCCGGTTCAAGGATCTCCCTTGAACCCTGCTTAAAATCACTCAAGGGAGCCGGAGGTCTGTTAAAGACCTCCTATACTGCTCCCTTGCGATCCGCGCGGCAACAGCTGCTGTGCGCCGGGGTTTGTTGTCAGATCCCAGCGCACAACACTGAAGCCACGTCCACTGCCGTCCGTGCCCTCTGACCCGGAAGAAGACAGAAGAACTGAAGAAGAGGAGGAAAAGGAGCTGTAAGGAGAAAAGAGGAAAGGTAGGAAAGCATTCAGTGACAGTGAGAGTGGATTGGTATGTGTGGATCGGTAAGTGTGTGAGAGTGATGGGTGTTATGCTGTACCATTTCCAATGTATTTTTCATTATATAATTATGCTCTAAAGTACATCATAACTCCCATCACTCTATACTGTTCCATACAGTGGCAGAGCTGGGAGACAGAGGCCTTGCACCCCCACCGCAGGACTCCTGAAAGGTAAGTGAACTTCAAAGGGGGAGAGGGTAGATAGTTAGGAGGGGGTAGATAGGGAGAAGGGAGTGAGACGGGGGGATAGGGGGTAGATAGGGAGAAGGGAGTGAGAAGGGGTAGATAGGGCAATCATACTCCTATCATGCCAAGTCTGCGAGTACATCCTGGAATCTGGGAATGCCTGGGCATGATAGGAATGTGATTGCTGTTAATCATATATATATATTTATATATATATAAATATTGTTATTTAATTGTTTCGTCCTAATTGGTGTGTTACTTTAAATAAAAGTGTTAGATTGTTTTTTATGGTGTGTGGGGGGGTCATATTCGGTTTCGGCCAGGTAAATGCTGCATTTTCAGTTTCAGTCCAGAATTCGTTTCGGTGCATCCCTACTACTAATGAAGTGGTAGGCCTACACCACATCAATGTTTGGCTTAGTATATAGTGATAGGAGTTATGCTGCACTATTGTCAATGTCTGGCTCAATGTATAGTGATAGGGATTACACTGTACCACCGTCAATGTGTGCCTCAGTATATAGTGATAGGTGTTATGCTGTACCACCGTCAATGTCTGCCTCAGTATATAATGATAACAGTAATGCTTTACCACCTTCAGTGTCTGCGCGGGTATATATAACGGTAGAAGCTATGCAGTTTTAAAGTGTGTGTGTGTGTGGGGGGGGGGGGGCACATACAGGATCCGCCCCAGGTGCCAATTACTCTAGGTACGCCCCTGTGCTACACCCATTGTATCATTCAGCAAAAACACAAATACCGCTTTAGCTCAGTGTCACAGTGCTGGGGCTTTTTAGCAGTATGAGAACTAGTCATAATAAAGTGATTGCAGGCTGGCAGTACCCCCCCCCCAGGTTACATGGATATATACAATGGGTTTTCCATATCCATATAGAGCCAAAGGATAACAAAGTGCTCATAGATGCCTGCCTTCACTCTCATCGCACAACCAGCCTGGTTATCATCCTATCCCTCTAATTACCCCATCAGCATTTCCGTTGCTGGCCCTACTTCACTTCCTTTGCATGCTCTATTCTCTTGTAGTAACATGTTCTTCTGAATATACCAAAGTGTATGTCTCCTCCTGTTCAAATGCCATTTGTTATTAGCTGCCATTTATGCGTGACGGTTACTCTGAAAAAAGTTCTGTGGTGAGGTCATTAAGACAGAAAATGAGGTTTTTTTTACCCTAGTACCAGAGGTCTTATCAGCAATAAAGCTGGACAGAGCTGTGGTATACATTCAAACATACCTGATCTACACCTTCTGGAAGGCAATTCAGCTACTTGATGCCACTGTTCTTCTTTAAAATCATAGCACTCCACGCTGCGGATAGCCTTAGGGGCTTGACCTCCAACTACCACCATTAACTACAGGGAAAGAATGTCACTTAATTAGAAACTATTTATTTCCTTAGTACAAAATACTTTCAAAGGTCTCAAGGAAAATAGTCCTAAATTATCATGCCCCAAATCTTTATTTATATGCACTCAACACAGAACATTAACTGATCTACCTGCACACAGGTAACATAGTCAAAACGCATGCCACAACGTACTGTTACATTATGCCTATAACTGGGAACCCCATTTTTAAAATATTTTAAACAAACTAGGACTTTGGTATAATGAGCAATTATGATGGTTTAAAAAAATTATATAACTCACTATAACCACAGATTAAGCAGAACATAACCCCTGGTGTGTAGATGAGCATTATCTGGAGCTACAATTGCACTTGATCCCTTTACCATAAGACAGGGCTCGACAAATCCCAGGCGCCAGGTCGCCATGGCGGCTGATAATTTTGTCCTGGCGCCTAGGTGTTTGTGAACCAAACCTATACTTGGGTTTAGGATCCAGATCCCCCGCGGCGTTGCAGGGGACTTGGATCCTCCTTTCCGGCAGCAGCGGGCGTCTGTGCGATGCAGACAACCCCGCTGCTGCCGGCGGCTCCACCCACCCTCCAATTTCTTATAGGCATCTTTGCCACTAAATAGCTTCCCATAGTCCCATGTTTAGTGACAAAGATGCCTATGGGAGACTGGGGGCAAAGGCAAACTCTGTCCCCAATTTCCTATAGGCATCTTTGTCACTAATGGGACTATGGGAAGCTATTTAGTGACAAAGATGCCTATGGGAAACTGGGGACAGAGTTAATTAATGGGATTAATTAATGGTAATTAAAAGTATGCACTGGTGCTTTTTAGTGTGGGCAAAGTGTAAGTGCAGGGCAAAGTGCTGGGGCAAAGTGAGGGCTAGGGTAAAGTGTGAGACTGTGAGTGCTGGGCAAAGTGTGAGTGCAGGGCAAAAAAAAGTCCTGGCTCCTAGATTTAAAAAAAAATTGTCCTGCCATAAGATGTAAATGTACATTTCACGCAATCTGCCATAGCTTGATATTTCTCATAAAACGCAACGCATGTTGAGTAGACAACGTTCCACAAACGTTAAACGGCCATAGCAGTTGCAAAATATCCAAAAACACTAGAGTTTAATTTCCATGATAACCAAATGTTATATTGGCTTTCTTATTATCCGAGACACATGTGCACATTTTAAAACTAGCCAAGTCATCATAAGGAAAGACATAAAATTTCTACACCTCTAGCCCCGCAAAAACATTAAACAAGACTAACCTAGCATATGAAATAAGACAGTGACAGGGCTTTTTGCTACACAGCAACCAGAATTAGCCTCCTGGAAACACTACATGCGTAACATAAACACAACCCATTTTCATTAAACAAGTGCCCACAGTATCTAAATACACATGCTTACTTTGGGAAGGCTGACGGGTGTTCTCTGCCGTGTGCGTGCGCTCTTTATCAGAGTCCGCTGGTCACCTGGAAGGAGGTGGTATTTCATGGCTTCAATGAGGTAATCCTTGCAGGCACTGCTGTTCTTCACCAGAGTCTCTTCTTCAACTCTCTACATAGCAAAGATCACAAAAACACAGTGATCCCCCATCACACTCAGCCTTAAACCTTTAGCTCTAGATAAGGGATAGGGCAAATGGTATATACTGAAAACAAAATAGCCAGTGTCGCAAATAAAAAAGGCCTTATATGGGAAGTGAACGGTGAAGTTCTAGACAACCTCAAGAGACCCACAAAACATTTCTATGTTTTTGTAAGATATGATCATAGCGGGATTAAAGAGCTTTACTGGGAATGGTTTGAAGGATCTCAAAGCTGCACTGACCACATTTTGCAATACAATATAGATTTTTTTTATTTTATTTAGAAAACATCTATAGCAGAGGCAAAAATCCCATTAAGAAAGCTAAAAATGTCAAAGGTCTATTAAACAAAAAAGCTTTAATACTCAGCGATAATTAAGAGCGGTGTTTAAAACTGTCAGATATTTTAGGCCGGCAAATACGTATATTATATAACACACAAAAACAAAAAGTCAGAGCCGTCTTGATTTCTTTATACAACATAGAAGGGTTTGTTTTCTCCCTGAGTAAGTGCTGTATTTTAAAAGCAGTCATTTTTGCTTTTTCTATTATATTAATTTTGAGTAAGACTAATACGGTATAGTATACATAGATTTTTTTTACATATTCTATACACCATATAAACCATTGTCTATGTCTTACATGTGCTATGGGGTACATTTGTATCTTACATTTATTTCATCAGGCTTGCCACACTGCCTCCCACATATACCACTCTGCCCTCCCCACACATGCCTTATATACCGCCTGATATGCCACTGTGCCCCGATATGCCTTATACCCCCAGATGTCACTCCGTCCTCCCCAGATACACCATAGTGCCCTCATAGATTCACAGACTCGTTCACAGCACATAGACACAATACTTTTATAAATAAATACAGGGTTAATCTTTACTGCCTCGAGGATTTAGATTCCCTTTAGTTTGCCCCCCTTTACCTCTAACTGCACCTTAAGTTAACCTTATTAAATTAATTAAATTAACCCTCATTCCTCAGCATTAAATTAACCCTAATGACCCCATCAACCATAACTGCCCCTAAATTAACCCTGAAGACCCCATTAACCATAACTGCCCCTAAATTAACCCTAAGGACCCCATTAACCATAACTGGCCCTAAATTAACCCCCACCACCCCTAACTTTCAGCAACCCAAATATTAATGCTATACTCACAGTTAGATGAATTGTGGACGCTATAGGAAATGGGTGGGGCCAATCGGCAGTGTGACTGCAGACAGGGATGGAGAAAGGGGCGGGGCCAATCGGCAGTGTGACTGCAGAGAGGGACTGGGAAACAAAGGGGCGGGGCCAAGCATCAGAGTGACTGCAGGGAGGGACTGTAAGTACTAACTGCTGTGAGTCACACCGAATGAAACGGATTATAAAACAAGGGGTATTTTTCAGAGCATTTGCTCTGAAAAAACCCTCATTTTATAATCGATAAAAATCAATTCAACTAATCGATAATGAATTTCGTTGGCAACTATTTTCATTGTCTATTATCGATTTTATCAATTAGTTGTTGCAGCCCTACTTTCTGTTAATAATTTGTGTAATGTGTTAGATCAGTCTGTTAATACTGAGAATAAACCTAAAAAGCTACTATTAAGTATATCTGTATGAGCTTCCATGTCAATATGCAGTTTTAAATCAGAAGAAAAAACAAGATCGTAAATAGTTTTTCTTTTCTTACCTGAACTAAATAGTCCCGGGAAAGTAAAGGAAGACGAACATGTTCCATCAGGTGAGCCATGTGCTCCTGGCGCACATCTGTGTCGTGGTTGACCCAAGCAATCACCGCTTCAAACACCTGCAAGAAAAAACAAGAACAGTTTAGCACATCTCTAAAGTTACTTACTTCATGTATTTCTAATAAACCTCTTTTAGTCCCTACAAACACATACATGTTGTGCTATGGTATTTTCATATAAAGCAACCCCCCATATTCTGTTGTACTTTGTTATTTGAACGCAAAAACAGATACTGCTACAGAGATGATAGACCCAAAGGATATGTGACTGTTTAGCAAACCAGCTTTAACAGATGTAGAGTCATCAACTTTCAGGACTTCTTCAGATTTAACCAATTTATGGAGCCATGGCTTCCAGGATAATCCCAGCAACAAAAAATAGCCAACAATCTCATAGGATGGCTTGTAAATGACCTTTCCAGAAGCCTGACAAGGACTTGCACATGTTTGTGTAATTATATATACACAATTCTGCAGCAGAGCCACCCACAAGACATCATGATTTATTATATACTGCAGTTGTGCCCACATGCAATGTAATATATTGTGTTTTGGGTGCCTGTAGCCTGCATTTCTAGAAATGGATTCTCTTGAAGAGTATTGCTCATCTTATGATCATATGATAAACATGAGCATAATGATTGTAAAACACTTATGTAAACAGAAATGCAGAGTCTGTTCTAGGGTCATTACAGTGTGCAATGTTAAAAAGGAGTACGCCATGCCAAGAAATCCCTATACAACAGAGCAGAGTCAGGTTCCTGCAGTAACATTTTAGGAACTATGGTAACTTGGATTTGTCCATGTCTGTACCAAACAAACAGGGCCAGACTGGGAATTAAAACAGATCCTACCACTTCAGCCATCTGCTCAAAACACGCAACTGCAGGCTGAGCTCTAACACTCTTTTAGAATGCTGCAACACAGAAGGACCCTGTTACGTTAGAACTGCTCCTCCTGTTAAGTTAGCGCTGCCGTTGAATTGGTTTTGGTTGTCTTTGTAATTAGTAGGGAAGGAAAAAGACTCAGACAAATCAACCTATTTTTGTCAAAGTTTCCATAATTTAAAATAGTCTTAATTTTAGAAGAAAAAAAAACATCAGGAAGGTACTCTGCATATATTAAGAGTTAGCTTGGCAAGATTGAAGAAGCAACGGAAACATGATTCTGGATACCTTTTCTTCCGATATAACAGTTAGTTTGTCGCTGGCGATTAAGCTGCAAACCTGCTCAATTCCAAGGTTAAGGAATTCTTCTCCAGGCACAATATCTGAAAAGTGTTGCTCTGCATAGGAAAAAATGTGTGTAAATAAAAGTTTACAGAATACAAAAAAAAAAAAAGTTTTATATTTTAATTTTTTTTTTTAGTCAATGTCGTCCATACACTAGATGGACAAGAGTAATGGGACAACTGACCATTACACCAACAGGAACTTTTACGACATTGCATTCTAAATACATAGACATTAATATGTAGCTGGTCTCCCCTTTGCAGTTATAACAGCTTCCCCTCTTTTGGGAAGGCTTTCCACAAGATTTTGGAGAGTTTCTATGGGATTTTTTGCCCATTCATCCAGTAGAGCATTTGTTAGGTCAGGCACTTATGTGGACGATAAGGCCGTGCTTACAAGCTCCATTCCATTTCACCCCAAAGGTGTTCAATGGAGTTGAGGTCAGGGCTCTGTGTGAATCAGTCATGTTCTTCCACACCAAACTCATCCAACCATGTCTTTATGGACCTTGCTTTGTACACTACTATTTGAACAAAGTATGGGGACACACCTCTTAATTATTAAAATCAGGGTTTGGGCTAGGCCCCTTACTTCAAGTGAAGGAAAGTTTTTAAATGTTTCAGCATACCAAGACATTTTGTTCCAACTTTGTGGGAACAATTTGGGGAAGGCCCTTTCCTATTCCAGCATGAATGTGCCTCAGTGCACAAAGCAAGGTCCATAGAGACATGGCCTAAACAGAACACTGAGTCTTGTGTAAAGCCTTTCCAGAAGAGTGGAATGTGTTATAGCTGCAATGTCATAAAAGTTCCTGTTGGTATAATGGTCAGATGTCCCAATACTTTTGTCCATATACTGTATCTGAAAGACCAAAAGCTAGGCATCAGCCATTTATTTTTAGAAAACCATGTCCTTCTAGGATCTGGGAATTTGACCAGTCCTGCTGGGGTAGCTGGTAACCTTCAACTCTTACTTTTTGCTGCTTCGGTAATTATATAGCGTATTGTCCCGATTATAGGCCAAAAACTTTTTCCCCTAATTAAAATCTTTACATTTGGCGTGCAATCTATAACCGTGGTTTAGATATTTAGGATGGCGTGGCGTTGTGCTTTAACATTCCCTGTGTGGTCTAGCAGAGCGTGATCCATCAGTAACGCTGATAAAATGAGTTCCGCCATGTTCTCTGCTCATTCTGTGCCAGACGTGTCCACCAGTTCCTGCTCCTGTCTTGTGTGCATCATGAGTTTAGGGCAGGGCTTAAAAAAGCTTTTTATCTCCATAAATTATAGCCTTTTGAACCCCCTTGTACTGTGTATTTTTTCTTTCAAAATTTAACTTTCTTTAAAATGGCACCAAATTATAAGGTATGGCCTATAACTGGGACAACATTTTTCCCAGAGCAGTTGCCTTGCATTTATGGCACAGCCATTTCCACTGCCATTATCTTTCCCATAAATATGATCAGTTTGAACGGTTATAGTTTATGGGTTTGATGCACAATGCTTATTTAAGCAAAAACATGTTAAAGCGGACTTATTTCAAAATGATGCAAGACGGCTGTCCTTGGCTTCCAGACAGACAGGGAAGCAATGGCTCCATAAGAAGGAATGTATTAGCGAGGATTAGTCCTTTAAGTGCATGTGTCGTTGAAACACGATGCGGTGTCACTTTGTAGAGGGCCACTTTTTACCTGTACACCATGTATAATTGTATATGAAAGATTTGAAAATATTGAATTCTCCCCAATTACAGCTAAGCAAGTAGGCGCATGCACCCACATCCTCTACACCCTGGCACAGACAGAACCCAAGAGTCAGTGCCATTGCATTATTGACAGAGTTGTGGTTTCAGAATTGATGGGCTGAATTTGTCCTATATAATGCATAGTTCATGGTTTTAGTTTAGGTAACATTCAAAAAATCTTTTCAATAGGTTTCATATAGGGCCAGTCATAATGTAAAGTGAAATGGGGGGGGGGGAAAAGAGAACAACTCTCCTTCCAATGTGTCAAACTTGTGTAGTCGTCCACACAAACACACACACACAAAAAAGGTAATGGTGTAAGCAAAACAAGGAAAATAAAGCCTTTAGCTATTAAAAACTAAAATAGATTTCTAGCAATTGCTAGCATCTGATAAGAAATCTGTAAACTAGAAGTAATCTTTAACAAGTGCTCTTAATACCACCTGCCATTACTGAAAAGCCTGCAGTGGGAAGTGGATGCCTCGAGGCAGTGAACCTTATTAATATAAACCAGCGATTAACCTGGAATGTACATCCATGGGACTGGATAGAAAATGAGGCAGCGGGCATTAAACACGGTGGAAATAAATGTAACGAACAACATTAACATTTAAAAGGGACGGTTTATTGTACCCGACATCTCCACAGAACAAAATTCCATATTAAAGTACTCTGAGCACTTTCTTTTATGAAGCATGCATATTAAACCACTTACCTGGCATAGAAGCTGCAGCTCTGCAGTACTACTTGTTCAGCATGGTCCAATAATTCTTGCCACTGATTGGCTGCTTGAAGCAGCCACTGGTAGGAAAGCATTCCCATTGAAATCAATGAGAGTGCTTTCCTCACATTGGGATTTGAATAGACTCCCCCTGCAGTGTTTGACAAGCCAGTGCTGGAGCTGACTGGTGGCAAGTATATGACGTGCGAGGAGACGTTTGCTCAGCCAAACACCTGTCCTGCAGAGAACATAACTGTGGGGTGGAGGAAGGATTCTGCAGAATAACCCCACGCATTTGCAAAAGAGATGCAATGGAAATTTAATAGAACCTCTCTGCTATTATATGCAATAAAGTACGATGTCTGAAGTGTCCCTCTCCTGCGGCACACACTGCATAAATTACACGTTCCCATTAAAAACATACTATGCAATATGGCCAAAATCGAGGGGGTTTCATTACATGTGAATATAGACCGGAAAAGAAGCGAGTATATTTTTTGGCTCTCATCTCTTGGTTTCATTACCAAGGAACCATGTTTAAGCATATTAAAAAAGAGCCAGAGCCTAAATATAATATAAATATATATAAAACCCTACAATTTTCAGTTGGAATCAATGATATTTGGTATACACAGTCCCTAGTGAATGATAATCTTTCTAGCGTTGACTGATCCTGTTAATTGTGTGCAAGGATTTACCTTCACAATTTCTGATGCATATAGTTTCTACTTAAAATAAAGGGGAAAAAAATATTTCTAAAATATTCTAGTAATAGTAAATTGTATAGGGAAAAGCCACAAAGAAAAATATGTATATGTTCGTAGTACTTCACACAGTTGACTCAAGATGGCACTATTTGTGTGGCTGCGACATAGTATTTGGAAGAACACCATACTTTATTTACACAAGTTAATCTTCGAACACATCTTCTGCCGTTTCTGTAAACTATGGGGTCTATTCACAAAAGGTCCAACAACCCCAGTGTGCAAATACAAAGCTCCGATGCCCCTGTATAACGTATAGATAAATAAGTGAGATCTCAGTCTTCTTACACGTGAATTATACATTATACAGGACCAGCTCAGCCCTTACTGCTGGAGAAACCTGGCAATGTTGGTCCTTTATAATGAATAGTGAAGTAGGGCAGTTGAAACCACAACTCTTGTCCACCCCACCTTTGCTGAACACACCTTATTATTGTAGATTAGGGTTATAGAGCCCTGAAATACTAATTTCCATCCCATAGAACAGAGAAACATAAGGGGAAGTATACAGAGAGATTTGGATCACACACTATGCTAATGTTCAGACGTACATGGCAAGATTTAAATTATAAGCTTGTGAATACCACATGAAACACGCAGAACTCATTTCAACGTGACTTAAAGTGACAAATAAAGGTTACATTAAAAGAAACCACAAACAGACTGGTGGTTATATATAAATATTGCCAAAATAACAATGACTTATGTTGGTGGAATAATATTAGTGCGATGTTACCAAATCAGTATACATGGCTATACTTGCCTGCAAATGTGTTCGCTTGGTTTAGTAGATCAGGACACGCATGCATGTCTGCAAAAGCCCGGATCCCTAAACAGTTGCTCGGGTGGAGCTGAGATTCCAAGAATTCACAGCAAGTCTTCTTCACATCTTGGAGCTGAAGGAGGCCAGCTGCTGGCAGAAGGACCTACAATGAACATGAAGAGCTTTGATGATACTGTTTTGGTTATACACAAATGACATACGTAACATTCAACTACAGTAAGTGTTTACAGAAAGTCTCGGTCCATATTATATGGATATTAGTATCACATACACATATAATATATAGGACACACACACAATTTACCTCTCTGGAGCTATAGATTTCAGCTATCATACAGGATAAATTTAGATTTCATAAACTATGCTCAGAATTCATACTTCTTCACCAAGCAAAACGTAATTTACAAAATGGTTTGAGAGTGTTAAGTGGATTATTGCGATTTTATTTAGCACCTGTCCTCTCTCACACTTCTCCCATTTACATTTGTAAGAGCTATAATTGCGGCAACCAAGATTTTTTCCAGTTTGACACCACTTTCATGACACCCGTATGTACGTATAGTATGCAGTGAGTCAGAAGGAACGTACAAGTTTCGGACCTAAGTTTAAAGAGAAACACCCAACGCATCAAAACTTTCACAGCAAACCAAACCAGATCCCCTACTATGTCTGCCAACCTCACAAATGGCTGCTATTTGCATGTTATACAACGTTAAAGGACATGCAGAGTGGAGATGATGAAATAGAAGATAAGACTTTAAAGCAGCAATAACCAAAAGGATTATATGGCTGTTCATCGCAATCTTAAGTCGTTTGTTTAGACAAACCCCTGTGCATGCTGGTATCATATAGTGATTCGGTGGCCAAAATAAATCTGACTTTACACAAAGCATCCAAAAAAAAATAAAAAAAATAATGAAATCACAAGGCGATTTAAAGCTATTTACAATAAAAATATATAGACTACCAATCATATAGGTACAATTATTAATCTAGTGACTGGCAAGCATTTTGTTTTCTAGGTGTCAGATTTGAGTTAGCCATAACCCCTCAATTACTATAAATTAACAGCTGTAATAATGTTACTAATCCTTCTGACATAAACAAATGCACCATTCTCTGCTATTGGTAATTTTATCAACTGTAGAATATGAATTCTATATCCAGGCTATAGCCAACCTCCGTTGCTACCCGTCATAACCTTCCAGTGCTCAGTCAAAGAAGCCCTGGTGGAAGTGCGGGGTAGCAGCAGAGGTTGTCTACGTGCAAAATATAGGGGGTTATAAGGCATATCTGGGGGGCAAGCCTGGGGTCACATGTGCATAACTGGGGGACAGGTTGGCAAATAAAAGGAAATAAAAAGAAATGCATAGTTTTTATTAAATAGGAAAAAAACTGTTTACATGTGAATATTTACTAGTAAAAAACTTATTTGTATATAATCTTATAGGGTAGTCTTCTATTCAGGAAACAGACAGGTCTGGAATGCTCCTTTAAAGACAGTGTACAACCTCAAAAATCCTGGCGCTGTACAGCTGACGTGGTGTTGACGGTATAAAAAAGTAATACTGAATACTTCTAGCATAAAGCATTCACATAAAAGCTATACTTAATAGCCAGGCATAAAACTTAATTTCAGCTGCTGGCATTGTTTACCCTGAGTCACTTTTCAACTGCAAATAAAAACCTTTGTGGGTGAATGACATTTCATAGGCTAAAAATACGCTCGGTACTTAAATGCTTACACATTCTGAAGTAGAAAAAAAAAACAGAAAAAAAAACAAAAACGTAGGATTTTGTTAAAAAAAAAAAAAAAATCATCATACTCCTGTGAGTATTATTATGAGAGCTTGACAACCCCTAGAAATATCGGTCAGCACAAATTGTAAATATTTCACAGAGACCTGAAATGAAAAAAAACTAAATATCCTCAATAGCGCTGTGCAACCCAAACACTGTTTTGAGTGTTTGGGTTGCACAGCGCTATTGAGGATATTTAGTTTTCTTTCATGGTCTGCTGTAGAAATATGGCATTCACATTTCAGATATGAACCATTTGCCCATCTAGTCTGCCCATTTGTTCCTGCCACAAAAAAACTAATGTCTTCAATGGACATTAATGCACTTTAATATCATGATAGCTGAGAAGTCCTTTTAAATTACCATGGTGTCCCCCCCCCCTTCTTTGTTTGCTAATGTATGACTGTGCTCTACAGAATCCCCCCATATACTTTAGCCCCTTTCCCCACCCCCAGCTATTTTCCATGCAGGAGAACACACATCACCCGACACTTAACATACTTCATCGCAGTATGCTTCAGAGCTGACTCAACACAGAGTGGAGGGGAGCGCTCATACTTTCTTGGCTATTCCTGTCACAGATTGGCTGCGTGAGGCAACCAATCAGTGGCGAGTATTGCCAGACCACAGAAGTACATACAAGTTTCATTTTGCGAGACAGACGCCTTGCATTTAGCAATAAACTAGGTTATAAGGTTTTTTGTTTTTTTTACCACTATATTTTTTTGATACATGATGCGTGATTTGCCCTAAACTAGCAGCCTATGAGCAGCTTATCCTGAAAAATACACAGGTTTTCCTTGGTAAATTGTATGCCGTTTCTAAGGTTGTAACTATGTAACTGTATGTCCCAACCTCCAGCACTCACAGGGTTAGGGTAGTTGACATTTTAGTTTTTAGTTTAACCCATGTTTTCCCCAATTATCAGGGGAGTCATTAGTAGGATAGATAACAGCTGTTGCCTTTTTGGGGTCCCCATGGGGACATCGTATCATTACATTTAAACTGCTACATACTGTACCCTAACAGCACACAAGAGCAGCTCATTTGTCACACATTTTCATCCTGAAGCACTTGCGTGAATTACACTTCACCCTAGGAGACCCCACCAACATCCTTGCTCTCTTATGAATACACTCAGAAGAATGGTAAGAGGGAGATTTTCCTCAGTCTTCCATTAAAAACTAAAGTTTACTCAGTAACTCTTAATAAACATTCTTCAAAAAATAATGAAATAAATGAGAAGCAGCCCATCAGTAGCAAAAAGCACTCCCATCGTGGTGAGTGGGAGCACTTTCTGTGCATGTGCGCTGTGGTCTAAATAAACCCCAACGGTGTTAACCAAGCCAGCTCTACAGTGGACTGGTGGTAAATACATCACATACAACGACTTGTGTTTGGAAAACTCATCTCAAGCACCACAAAAAGCTGGGGGTGGGAGAAGGGACAAATGTATAAGGTATTTTACAGAATACCTTGTGTTCACAGCAGGGACAAAACAGACATTTAAAGGGATGTCTCAGCTATCATATGTAGGGCTGCAACAACTAATCGATAATGAAAATCGTTGCCAACGAATTTCATTATCGATTAGTTGATTCGATTTTTATCGATTATAAAATCCGTTTCAGTGACTCACAGCAGCAGCTCCTACTTACCAGTCCCTCCCTGTAATCACCGTGACAACTGGCCCCGCCCCCTTCCTTCTCCAGAACCACATGGCTGTGACACTCATCTAACTGTAAGTATAAAATTAATATTTGGGCTACTGAAAGTGAGGTGAGGTGGGGGTTAATTTAAGGGCAGTTATGGTTATAGGGGTGTTTAGGGTTAATTTAGGGACAGTTATGGTTAATAGGGTGTTTAGGGTTAATTTAGGGGCCGCTATGGTTAATGGGGTGTTTAGGGTTAATGTAGGAGCAGCTGTGGTTAATGGGGTTAATTTGAGGCAGTTATGGTTAATAGGGTGTTTAGGGTTAATTTAGGGGCTGCTGTGGTTAATGGAGTGTTTAGGGTTAATTTAGGGGTAGTTATAGTTAATGGGGTGTTTAGGGTTAATTTAATGATGAGGACTGAGGGTTAATTTGATTAATTTAATAAGGTTAATTTAAGGTGCAGTTAGAGATAAAGGGGGGGCAAACTAAGGGGAATCTAAATCCTGGGGGGCAGTGAAGATTAAGCCAGTACTTATTTATAAAAGTATGGTGTCAGTGTGATGCGAACGGGTCTGTGACACTATGAGGGCACTATGAGATATCGGGGGGGTATAAGGCATATCTGGGGGTATAAGGCATATACATTATATAAGGCATATGTGAGGAGGGCAGTGTGGCATGTCTGGGGAGGAGGGAGAGGTGTATCAGGGTGTATAAGGCATATCTTGGGCCACAGTGGCATATCTGGGGGTAGAGTGGAGTGGCATATGTGGGGAGGGCAGCGTGGCATGTCTGGGAGGCAGTGTGGCATGTCTGAGGAGGATGGAGTGGTGTATAAGGCGTATCAGGCACAGTGGCATGTGTGGGAGGCAGCGTGGAGTGGCATGTGTGGGAGGCAGCGTGGAGTGGCATGTGTGGGAGGCAGCGTGGAGTGGCATGTGTGGGAGGCAGCGTGGAGTGGCATGTGTGGGAGGCAGCGTGGAGTGGCATGTGTGGGAGGCAGCGTGGAGTGGCATGTGTGGGAGGCAGCGTGGAGTGGCATGTGTGGGAGGCAGCGTGGAGTGGCATGTGTGGGAGGCAGCGTGGAGTGGCATGTGTGGGAGGCAGCGTGGGAGGCAGCGTGGAGTGGCATGTGTGGGAGGCAGCGTGGAGTGGCATGTGTGGGAGGCAGCGTGGAGTGGCATGTGTGGGAGGCAGCGTGGAGTGGCATGTGTGGGAGGCAGCGTGGAGTGGCATGTGTGGGAGGCAGCGTGGCAAGCCTGGGTTCAAATGTGCATAAATTGGGGGGGCTGGTTGGGAAATAAAGTTTTTTTCATTCTGCTGTTTGTATTTAACATCATTTGTTTATTAAATTGTAACCCCTTGGCTGCTAAGCCATTTCCCACCCTGGTGCTAAGCTGGTTTTTGGCATTTTGGTGCATCTCTCGTTTAAACGCGTTTAGAAGTACATTTCTTGGGAATAAACTATACAAACCATATATTGTTTTTTTCAGCACACCCAGCAGATTCCAAATATACCATTTTTATATGTGTATGTCTCATCAGGTTTGCAAAATATAGCCAAAAATGCGAAAAAAGTGTAATTTTTCACTTCCGACTCAATAAAACCTAGTTTGTAATTTTATTTTTCTAAACTCTAATATCAAAAGCTGTGCTGCTAAATATTTGTAGTAGGTAACGGTCTACAATAAACAGAAATTGAGAACAGTAGACTGTGTTTTTCTAATATTTTATTGCTAAAAGTTAAATTTATTAGACTATCACAAAAGGCATCTTTACATTTAATGCATGGCTGGCGTCAGTTAAACAGCTCTAGCGGCCTGGGATGTTAAAATATGCCAACAAAACTATACATTTTTAGAAACTACACCCCCAGCTTCAGCAAATGAGGTCTTATTTGTATTTGTATCACAAATCTGATGTGCACAACAAATAAATGAATATCACACTTATAAAAATAAAAAAAAAATTAAGTTAAAAGCGCCAAGTTCATTTATGTCTTGCGCACTCCAGTCTTGTGCTACGAATACATGCAGCCCCTCATTTGATGCGCCAAGGGGTGTAGTTTCTGAAAATGTATACTTTATGTACCATAATTTAACTTTCCAGCTGTCTAGAGCTGTCTAATTGCAGGCATCACCCCTAAATGTTTTAAGACAATTTTTGACAAGATTCTCCAATCTGCCATATCTGAAACTAAAGTGGTCTAGACATCTGGGAAGTTAAATTAGGGTACATTAAGTATACATTTCAAGAAACTACACCCCTTGGCGCTTCAAATGAGGGGTTACACGTATTTCTAGGACAAAAGTTGAGTGCACAAATAATGATGGAATATGTCGCTTTGGCTAGAAAATGTTTTTTCTAACCATAGCGACATGTTCATTTGTGTCTTGCGCACTCCAGGTTTGTACTAGAAACACATGCAGCCCCTCATTTGATGCGCCAAGGGGTGTAGTTTTTGCAAATATGTAATTTTTGTGCCATAATTTAACTTCTTACGTGAGCAGTAATGCCACGTCAAGGCTTCAACCCTAATTACAGACCATTCACACGCCTTTCATATCTCCATTCACTCGCAGAAGCACACACCATACTTTCCATACATTCACTCACAGACGCACACACCATTCTTTCCCCTTACAATCCCAAAGAAACGATGGTAAAGGGAGAAAAAAAAAAAAAAAAAAAAATCACTTTTACAGCAAAAATAAGTTTTGCAGTAAAAATGCAAGGAGCTCCAGGGATGAGATGGTTACTCACGTACCGCACAGGCTAAATGGCTGATTTTAATAATATTTGCAGTTCATCAGGATTTCAAACTTAAGTTAAACTAGTTTATGTTTAGATAATTTAATTTGGGGGTCTCTAGGCAATTTTGATCTTTATTTATCTGCCTTTAGAGACCCCCAAATCATTTTTTTTACTTTTTTTGTAAATTTTTTTACTTAATATTTTTTATTCTTTTTTTCACAAGCATTATACCTTTCCAATGGTATATGTTGGGGGTCTGTAGCTGCTTAGATGCCCGAGATACAATTGTCAGTTATTAATAAAGTTGTGCGTGCCGTCACCGGCCGGATCGGGTGGCCCCGGTTATGCCCTTCAGTGTGAGGGGCAGATCGCCGGGGTAGGGGTTGATGGGGGTCCACAGACCTCCATAAAAGTAGGAGAGTGCTAGCGAAGGCATGGTGCCGTCGTTAGCGCTCAAGGGGTTAAATAAATGAAAAAATTTACATTCATTTTTTTTATCCGATTAATCAATTAATTGACAAAATAATCGGCCAACTAATTGATTATGAAAGTAATCGTTAGTTGCCGCCCTAATCATATGCATTAAAAGTGATGATGCACATATGAGGTTAGAGAATCCATTAAACTGGAAAGTGTTATACAGCAAGTATCATAACTTTGGTAAAGGATAACCCCAGACACCAACTGTCACACTTCGTAAGGATCTATACAAAACCATCGAATAAGACAGAATAAGCCCATGTAAAGCTTAGTACCTGAACATTTTCTTCTGTGACTTTTATTTCTGCCGTGTAAACGTAGTCAACAAGCATCTTCAGGGTCCACCCATCCACCTCCTTAATCCGGACTCTTTTAGCTCGGCTCTCACTCATCTCGCCTACAGCAAAGAGTAAACAGTGGAAATTAAACACTGGCAGCTCAGTACTCACACGGAGCTTTCTTCAGCTGGCAAAAAGCAAAACGAAACAATTTATTGTATTATGCAGTCAACGCTAGTCCCGACAGCCATTCTCTTATTTCACATATTTCCCTTCAGCTTCGGCCTGCTGGGCAATTCCTTATTGAGATACATTAGAAGTAGCGTTGCACAGCTAGTAAATATCAAATAGAACCTATTTCAGAAACAAGTCAAACATATAAATCCATTTTGAGACATTTAAGGAATTTGCATATAAATAAAAGCAAGTGTTTAATAATATAATAAACAAGGCCACCATAAACACCTTTGGACAGGGACAATAGTGGCCATTAGCAGACATTTTCCATGCTGATTTATCAAAAAATTATTGCATATACAAAAAAACCTCTTTGCAGTTTCTTATTAACTGTGCAGTGTACCAAAGGTGCATTATTTTGACCCTTGGGGGGGGGCATGAACAGCAAGATGAGTGGGTCTAACCACTAAAATCTTACAATCTTTATCTTATCCAATAATCACAAATCAATGACACTAAATACATATAATTGTTTACACTAGATTTGCCTTTTATACGGTCCGCGGGCTATGGCGGCTAGTCACCATAGTAGTACATCATACAGGTTACAGAAGAAGAAATACTAGTGCTACGCAGCGACCCGACATTATCCACCGATAAACATGCAGTGAAGAACGGCACGTTCGGAGGAGAACAATTTCCCTTAAATAAAAAGGCAAGGCACGCGGACAATCTGCGCAATAATAGTTTTTCAATGAATGTTGCTAGGAGACAAAATGTCCGTAAAAGAAAAAACAGAAATAACCCTCCAAATGCCTGATACTTTTTCATGTCGCCCCACTGTTCAACTTTACAATGGATTTGGTCATATCCAGTTGAGGCTGAAAGTTTACATTCACCTTTGTTAAAGACAGTCAAAGTCAAGCTTTCACAACTACACACATTTCGTGTAACCATACATTTTGTTTGGTAAGTCAGTTAAGGCTACTCTGTTTGGACGTAAAATAATCGATCAGACAGAATTCTTTCACCTTTGACTATATTAGAATCCCAGCCGGCCAAAAGTTTACGATTACTTTGTTAGTATTTGGGGGCATTGCCTTTTAATTGCTTAACTTCTATCAAATGCTTGGGGTAGACCTTCCACAAGCTTCTCACAATACATAGCTGGAATTTTCGCCTTTCCTCCTGACAGAACTGATGTAACCGAGTCAGGTTTGGGGGCCTCGTTGCTGACGCAGTTTAGTCCACAAGTTCTCTCTGTGATTTAAGTCAGGGCTTTGTAATGGCCACTCCGGGTCCTGCAACTTTCAGCACCAAACCTCTCCCAGAAACGGCACCATGCAGTGTCAGCGGGGGAGGATGATTGCCGTTGCGGGACCCGGTTTCACATAGAGTCTCCGGATGAAGCGCTGCTTCCCTGAGTGTCCTTCCTCTTTCGCCAGGCAGGGAAGAGGAGTTTGGCCATGCGACTCCCTGTCCATTTGCTCTTTGCCCTAATTGGCTGACAGATAACATTTGCACATTTTTTTTATTTAATTTAGAAGTTTGTCTTTGAAATTTCCAGAAGCGTAATGTTAGATGAGAAAGGTCATAAACATAACAAAAAACCATCTACAAACAAAATACGTAGTTAAACTGGCGGTAGTGACATTGCTAGAAATTCCATGACTTGCCTAATGTTTGAAGGGTACTACAAACAGGGGCACATGTAATCTCTTATTATTCAAAGGCTGTGTTGAAGCCCCTGTGAGCACGTTGAGACCCGGGGATGGTGGGAGACCATATTTGTAGCCCTTAAACTCTATGCCATTAGCACCAGACAGCAAAGAGATTATGGATAAAATGTTCTAAAATAAATGTTTAATCTATATAGAATGTATAATTTTGAATAAAGTATAAACGTGAAATTATGCATCGTATACAGTGGACCTTTGGCAATATAATTTGCATAAATACAGCAACCAAAAATAAGCATTCTATAGGGAAGACATCATTAGAGCAAACCTGCCTAAGTCCAATGTTTGCCTGTCTATGCCTAATTATATAAACCGTAATTAAATTACAATCTGTGTCTAAATCCGACTTTACAATAAGAACTCAAATACCTTCCTGTGAAGAAGAGAGTAAAAGTTAATTTGAGCAGCTAATTCCAGGACACAACTATATCAATGTGTATTTGAACTGAATATCACATTGGAAAACTTCCATTACAACTTTTAAATTCCATTCTTTCCTGCAACAAAAAAATCCAGTGACATGCATTACCCTACGGGAAACACTCGCATAATACTATTGTTTTTGTTTTAGTTGGAAGAAAATAAAGTTATAAATCCTTCAATGAAATACGAAGCAAATATATATATATATATATATTAAAAAAAAATAAAAAAATAGAAAGCCATTGATGTGTTCTATTGAATACCCTCCTTGAATATTAGGCTGATGGCCATAATTAGGCATTTTAGGTTTTCACTTGTCTGTGAGAAGGTGCTGGCTTTTCTTGGCGTCACTCCACACCTTCTGCTGCGTTTTAGGTAAACAGGAGTGCATTGGGTGTGCCCTAATCCCGAGATCCGATTCACTCTCTCTGTCCCTTGTTTTTTTGTTACAATGACAAATCCTGCAAAAATGGTAAAATGACAGGAGCCAGTGATATATTTTAAGGGCTTCTGCCTCAATACTGAAAAAGGGCAACATCTCCCAAAACATTTACAAATCCAAAGTATAACCCCCCCCCCCCCGTTTCATTATGTGTTCACCGCACAATGGAGGGAGTAGAAACATGGGCTCCTCCAGTCTATGACTCTAGGACCTGCACCCTTCTACCACGGTATCCATTCCTCTGCGCCACAGCACAAGGAAGCAAATCACAAAGAGCAAGGACAAGCACCAAGTTTGCCACCTCTCAAAGGTCGCTGGCCTTCATTTTGACCTAAATATAGAGTATGGCTTCAGTGAGGGTTAAAGTTGCATCCAGCAAAGGCCTTGGCATGAGAAATTTTATAAGAGAACCAAGTGTCTGCGGAGGTGGCATGTGAACAATAACACAACCAATTGTAACTGTTAAAGACACCTGCACGTTTTACCTGGACCGGGACGGATTCAGGTCGGGACCCTGTGCAGTTACTGCATTGTTCTTCTCATCTGCACGTTAATCAGGGAACGTGTAACCGGTGGAACATGTAACTCGCGGAACTTTCCTCAGGAAACATGTAACTGGCGGAAAGCTAAAAGCCAATTCACCCAAAAAGGAAAAGCAGTGCCCGTAGAATTTGAGGCAAAGCATGCCTGAGGCTTAGTGCAGCAGAGAGGCACAAGCTTAAAGATCAATCAGGCAGCCCTGGAGTTCTGTAAACAGCGCAAGAGACTCTGTCCTCAGACGACTATTTTTTTTTTTTATTTGCTCACAAAGACCAGGAGAATCCTACAGTCTACAGGCCAGACGTCACAGTACATGCGCTTCCTGAAGACCATTCAGCCTGGCACATATGGACTCCTCAGAAATTAACCTATAAATAACCTCTTGGCCGTCGCTGCAGAAAGAGTTCCTCTTCAGGCATTCTTAATATTTTAGTGCAAACTGCACTGCAACACCAAGACGAGAAAGCCACTAAAATTCTACAGATAAGGTTTTTCCATCTGCATCATTCGTCGTGCATACAGTCTTATATAATTTTGATATACTATATACATATATAATATACACCCAAATGTATTTAGTGGACTTTTTTTGCATATATTATACAAATTTTTTTATTTTTTTTTTAACACTTAGCATCAGTATTGAATAGTATATACGAGAACAAGAGACACTTAAATCCATAGGTGTACGAGGACAAATCAAATGACAGGACCTGTGTCATCCATATTTTTAATGCTGATCTAATGAATATTGTCCTAGCCGACAGAAGCCGGCCTTGTGAAGCTAGCTTGGCTTCTCTCGGTTACTGAGCACCACACCCAATATTGTTCAAATACAGGAAAAAATGTGGGGGGGGGGGGGCGGGGGCGAAACCCCAGACATAACACTTTCTGTTAAGTGGTAGAAATATATCCTGGTATTATTTACTTTTCCATCAAACTGAGAATTTTGATGTAGCATTTGTTCAGCAGGACATCGGTAACATCATCGGTTGCACCCAGTCAAATAGCACGTACCTGTAAACATAGCATGGAAGTAGGGGCTGCAGGCTGCAAGCACGACCTTGTGAGCGGCAATCTCCACATCTTCAGCCACTATCGTCACATCGCACAGCAGGTTCTGACTGGGAACACAATGAACACACATAATGGGTATACACATAGTGCCTGTACAGCGCTTAATTTATACAGCGTGCAGGAGACGGACAAGTCAGACTATGGGTTACCTGTGAAGAATCCGGACGAATAAAAAAAGTAATGTACATAAAACATACAGTATCTCACATTTTTGTAAATATTTTATTATATATTTTCATGTGACAACACTGAAGAAATGACACTTTGCTACAATGTAAAGTGGTGAGTGTACAGCCTGTATAACAGTGTAAATTTGCTGACCCCTCAAAATACCTCAACACACAGCCATTAATGTCTAAACCTTGGCAACAATAGTGAGTACACCCCTAAGTGGAAATGTCCAAATTAGGCCCAAAGTGTCAATATATTGTGTGGCCACCATTATGTTCCAGCACTGCCTTTTTTTTAAATTTAAAGTTTTTTATTCGATTTTTCAAGTTTAAGAGTCAAGTTCGTCGAAACAAAGTTGCAGTACCCCAGACACATGAAAAATCAATAGCAACAGTAATAACACAGTAACTCAAACAATGCATTACAGTGGCAATAGTCTCAATAAAGAAACACAGGTGGTAAGTATGCATAAATGTACAAGAGCAACAGAAGAATAGTCGCAACAATGGGACAAGACTCGACGAAGAAGCCTTGCGGCTACGGGAGCCCAACCGGGAGAACAGACAGCAGAACAAAAAGAAGATAAATACAAAAAAGAAAGAAAAATGAAAACAAAAACAAAATCAAAGTAGTGCTCTATTAGAATGGTATCATGCCACGACTAAAATAATGCAAGTCATTGGAAGAACCATATGGTAAACTGGTACAGAAGATAGGGAGGACCGGGCACGATCACACATAAACACCGCAGCAATCATCCCTGCCACAGTGGGGAAAGCTGGACCTGCGTCCAAGGAGCCCAAACCTTATAAAACAAAGGCATTCGTTGATCATTTTGGAAGGACAATTTTTCCAGAAGGTAAGTGTGTTCTAGATGATGGAGTATATCAACGAGTTTCGGCAGTGTGGCTGACTTCCAATTACGGGCTATCATCAATTTTAAACTTAAAAAAAAATGGATCACCAATTTCTTAACACAAACAGAAATGTCATCTGGAAACATGTGGAATAACACTAATTGTGGTGTAAAGGGGAGGTGTATTTGTAGAGTGGATTCCAAAAGATGTATCAACCGCCTCCAAAGCTGAGAAACAGGGGGACACAGCCACCACACATGAAGCATGGTGCCCCTATCCGGGCAACCACGCCAACAGAAAGGCGAGCAGGACGGAAACATGTGTGATAGTCGAGCCGGGGTGAGGTACCACCTACAGACTACCTTCTTTTGTAACTCAAGATGGTTACTACAGTGTGATACACCACGCATCGCCTCCTCCGAGTCAAGCCACATCTCAAGAGGGAAGGTGACACCCAACTCACGCTCCCATGCTAGCATGTGCGGTAATTTATTGTCCCATAGATGGGTTAGGAGCGAACTGTAACAAATAGAAATCACACCTCGAGGAGGAGAGGACCGTGAACACAAGTGAACGATTGGGTCAGATGAGAAAACATCAATGGTCAGCGAGGGCGTTCGAGATTGCAATAGATGTCTGATCTGCAGAAACTTGTAAAACTCGGAGGAGGGAAGCCCGAAAGTTGAACTAAGATCCAAAAAGGTCCGGAAAGAACCTTTATCAAAGAGATCTCCCACTGTGAAGGAACGGGTAGCATACCAATGGGCGAGATTCAAGTGTGGGATTAATAGCTCAAGAGAGGAGAGCGGAGTAGCTTTAGTGATATGCAATAAAGCCGAATTACGTTTGGCCAGGTGAGACCAAATGTGAAGCGTACATAACGTAGTGGGAGAGAGTGATGGAAGGGACGGGCGAAAAATAGGAGGTAACCATAAAAGTTGGGCAACCGAATAAGGATGGACATAGGCGTTTTCAAGGGCTACCCATTGAGGCAGATTACCTCGATAGTGAAATAGAGTCGATTGCGCCAGAATAGCGGCATGGTAGTAGGATAGAATATCTGGTGCCCCTAGACCCCCCCTGAACCTGGGAGAATAAAACGCCTGCCTGGAGATGCGGGAGTGACCTTTAAGATTAATAAAAGAATTCAGAACCACCTGTATGTGAAGTAAAAATTTACGAGGGACAGAGGTCGGGACTGCCCTAAAGACGTATAAAAGCCGCGGCAAAAGCATCATTTTAACAGAAGATATACGCCCTAACCAGGATATATCAAAGGAACGCCACCTATCGAGGTCCTGGAGAGCCTGCTTCCAGATTGAACAAATATTAAATTCATTCAGTTTAGACAATAGGCGAGGAAGTTTAATCCCTAAATACAGGAGATAATCTCTCCTCCAATCAAAGGCATAGGAGTCACGAAGCAGGTGTAATGTCGAACTCGGTAGATTCAGAGATAAAGCTTGCGTTTTGTGGACATTAATTTTATGATAGGAAACCTGAGCATAGTGCTGGAATTGAGAAATCAACGCAGGCAAAGAAATTAAAGGGTGAGTGATAGAAGCCAAAACATCGTCCGCAAAAAGACCTAGCGTAAGATCTGCACCACTTGAAGTAGGGAAACCCCTGATCAACGGGTCCGAGCGAATCCGCTGCGCTAGGGGTTCCAGGGCTAATATGTACAGTAGGGGAGAAAGTGGACAGCCCTGTCGCGTCCCATTCGAGATGTGGAATGGGGAAGAAATAAATCCGGAAAAGAAAACAGAAGCAGAGGGGCAAGAGTACAGCGCCATTATTGACCTAATCAGGGAGGGAGGAAAAGCAAACTTAGAGAGAACGGACGACAAAAAGGACCAATGGAGGCGATCAAATGCCTTTTCAGCGTCAAAAGAAATCAAAACAGACTGAGTGTTGTGTTTGGAGGCTTCCCACAAAACGTTGAGAAATTTGCGCGTATTATCATTAGCCTGTCTGTTTTGCACGAATCCTACTTGGTCAGAATGTAAGAGAGAAGGAAGAAGCAGAGAAAGTCTGTTGGCTATAATTTTTGCATATAATTTGACATCATTGTTTAGAAGGGATATGGGCCGATAATGTTCACATTTGTCAGTAGATTTACCAGGCTTAGGGATCGTAACAACATGGGCATATAAATTTTCAGGCGGCATGTGACCAGTGGACATGAAGGAACGAAATAAAGAAAGGAGGTGAGGGCCCAGCACCGGGGAAAAAGCCTTGTAATAGAAACTAGTCAAACCGTCAGGGCCAGGAGCAGAGTTCTTTTTTAATTGAGCCACCGTGGACTGAATTTCATCTAACTCCAAAGGGGTTTCTAACTGCGTGACCATCTCCTCAGTGAGAGTAGGTAGCGCAACAGAGGCAAGGTAAGTATTGATAGAATCTATCGTGGGTTGAGAAGTTGAGGAATCAGTGCGGAGATTATAAAGCGAGGAATAGTAAGATGCAAATCTATCGGCAATGTGAGCGGGATTCCGCAACGGAACTCCCTGTGAGGAAAGAACAAATTGAGGACGCGACAGGGCCGTGGCGTGGCGGAGTTTATTCGCTAACATAGTGTCGGCCTTATTGCCCTTGGAATAGAATCGTTGGCGGAGACGAAGTCTCACCCGGGCCGTGCGTTCGGCTTGAATCTCAGTTATTCTGAGTTTGATACGGGCAATTTCAGCAATGAACCGATCTGACGGATTTTGTTTATTCAGGGCTTCCAAGTCATATAAACGTAAAAGCAGGGAATCCAAATCAGAATGGGTAGCTCTCTGTTTCTTTAAATAAGAGGCAATACTGATAAATTTACCTCTGACCACCGCCTTATGGGCATTCCACAATGTCTCTATAGATGTTTGTGGATGTGTATTTTCGCGAAAATATAATTCCAAGTGGGATTGAACCTGGGATTTGACGGAGTCATCGGAAAGCAAGGAATTATTAAGCCTCCAGGAACCTCGACCAATAAAGGAGTGAGCAACTGATAGAGACAGAAAAACCGGCGCATGGTCAGTCCACGTAATAACACCAATAGAGCAGTCCCGCACCATCTGCAAAGCAAGCTTATCAATCAAAATAAAATCAATTCTAGTGTACGACTTATGTAACGCGGAAAAAAAAGAGTAATCCCTGTCCAGAGGATGGCGGAGGCGCCACACATCATATAATTGGAAGGAATGGAAAGAATGAGCAAGGGAGGCAGCTAATGATTTCACCCGTGTACCGTATGCGCCCCTCAAGGAGGTCGAAGTATCTAACAAAGGATCAAGTATCGCATTGAGATCCCCGGCAAGGATGAGGTGGCCTTTCTTGAGGGAATCTATTTTAGAAAGCAGGGCCCTAGCAAAGTGTAATTGGGATGTGTTGGGTGCATAAAAAGAAACTAACGTGTATTCCGTGGAATTCAAAATACAGTGAAGGATCAAAAATCTGCCCCGGGGGTCGGTCACCAAGCGAAGTAATTGAAACGACAAATGTTTAGAAATAAAAATGGAAACACCAGCCTTGCAGGTGGTAGCCATAGAGTGAAATTGCCAAGGATAATCCTTTAAGAAACACCTAGGCTGTTTGGAGTGTTTAAAGTGAGTTTCCTGAACACAAACTATGTGCGCATGAGCTTTCTTAGCATCCGCATAAAGCATCCTGCGCTTATGTGGTGTATTTAATCCATTCACATTAATGGACATTAAATTAATAGAGGCCATATTGAAGATAGCAGAGAACAATGATAAACTGGCTCATCAAAAAAAAAGATAGATAAAAAAGAAATAATGAAAAATGTTGTACTATGTAGAGTGGGGTGAAAAAGAGTGACCGATGATCCCGGGGAAGACCATACACATACATATAACATTGAGAATCGCACCCGGTCCCTGTACAAACAATAGCTCTTAAAAAGTAAACACAATCTCGTGAGCAGGAAGGATATTGAATCAGAGCACTTTAAACAGAATAAACAATAAAAAGAGCAAGGTCGTCGTGGACAATCGGAGTAATAAGAAAGGCAGATTACATAATAATAAAATATTACTGACAGGAAGGAGCTAATAAAGGAATAACACGGAGGAAAATCCCCCAAACATAAAGTGAAACTCCCAACAAGCGGTCTCTGAATAATTTGACCGCGCGGGGGGGAGGCAGTAACAAGACCTTGCGTTCTCCAACAAGGAGAAACACAAGGAAAATAGGCGTCGTATGGTGGAGTAGCCAAAATCAGAGAGCGGGAGGGAGACCTCCAGCATGTGTAAAACAGAGAAAAAAAAAAAAGGAAAAACACGGCGAAAAAACAAAAACGACTGCGGTAGGAACCAAAATGTGTATGTAGTGTAGTGGATAGAGCGGGCACATAAAGCCCTGAGATGTAAATGTAAGGAAAAGGAAAATCCAGCTACATAAAAGAGCTGAAACCAGACATAGCATCAAGTGTAGTGAGAGCGTAATAAATCATGTATTGAGCAGCAGAACCCTCATCGCACACACAACAAAAAAAAAAACAAAAAAAAAAAAACAAAAAAAAAAAACCCCCCCCCCCCCCCTTTCAAACAGAAAAATCAACAATAAGAAAAAACAATAAGAGGTCCCAGTCAGACGTCCAACCGTAGGTAATGAGACCGGAACAATCAGGAGGTAAGTACATCAGCGGTTCATTCGGACATCGATCTCACAGGCACAAAGCAGTTTAGTCCCTGCAGAAACGAAGAAGCACGACGAAGCTCGGTACACGAGGACTGGAACCGTCAGGAAGCTAGTCACCGACGCTTCATCCATACACAGAGCAAAGAAGTCTCCACAGAACCGGAGAAACGAAAGCAGGTCTTCCAAAAGCCGAACAGGAAATCCACTGGAACTCATAGTAGACGGTAGGTCAGGTAAATAACAACAACAAAAAAAAAAAAAAAAAGGGAAAAGGTGTTGCGGTGGAGAGGATGACATCTCTGAGGCTGGCGATTAAGTATGAAGAGGCGAGCGACGAGTAGGAACCACAGACCATTCCCGGGCCAACCGTTTAGGAGAGGACGCCAATGATGGTGCTGTGTCAGGAGCAGATGAGTGACGAGGTTGGACAATGTCCAAGCCCCAAGCTGACAGTAGAGCAATACCTTCCTTAGGCGATCTAACCGAATGGAGCAGTCCATCTCTCGTAATCAGCAGGCGAGTGGGGAAGCCCCATTTGTAAAGGATTTTATGAGATCGCAAAGTTGTCGTAATAGCTGAAAGAGATCTCCGTTGCTGTAAGGTGTATTGAGATAGATCATTAAAAAATTGTAAATGAGTGTATTGGTCGGGAATATTTCGAGCAAGCCTCACCTTCGACATAAGTTTGTCTTTGAGTTCATAAAAATGGAGGCGGAAAATTACATCTCGAGGAGGTGAACCCTGAAGCGCCTTAGGTCGAGGCAGGCGATGAATACGATCAATATTGACATCTTCCGACTGTGGAAGGTTCAATAGAGCTTGGATCAAAGATACCACATAAGCTCTCAGGTGTTCCGGGGAGACGTCTTCCGGAATGCCTCGAATGCGGACGTTATTCCGCCGAGAGCGATCCTCCAAATCGCTGAGCTTCAAACGGAGGGCTTCTACCTCCGATTGCAAAGCGTTACAGGTGTCCACCACAGTATTGTGGGCCTCGGAGAAGTCCTCCATTTTAGATTCCAAATGATGAGTACGATCCCCCAAATCTTGTAAATCTTTATGGACTGCCGCAAGGGAATCCTCTATGTCTTGGCGAAACTTGTGTCGCATGTCGTCGAGCAATAGTTTCATTGAGGAAACCGTGAGTGCGTGATCGTCCGGGTCATCCACAGACGGAGCAGGAGAGCTCGGCGCGCAAGGTTCAGCCAGGGGCAGCGTGGTGTCGCCATCTTCCCCAGCATTGCGAGCGGTCAGTAAAGCGCGGGAGGCCGCTTTCCTCTTTGGTTTCGGCTCAAAATAAGCAGGTAGGTTGTGCGTAGCTGGTTTGGATTTATGCGTGGACATCCTTGGAGCGAAGAGCATGCAAAATAATGAGCAAGTTCGGTTCCAAAATGCAATAAAAGCCGTGTAAATGTATAAAAACTGGAGGAGCTCCACAGCCGTGCGTCCTATTCCTTCGCCATCCTAGCCACGCCCCCGTTCCAGCACTGCCTTAACCCTCTTGGGCATGGAGTTGACCAGAGCTTCACAGGTTGCCACTGTTCCACTCCTCCATGACGACATCACGAAGCTGGTGGATTTTAGAGACCTTGTGCTCCCCCACCTTCCGTTTGAGGATGCCCCACAGATGCTCAATAGGAGTTAGGTCTGGAGACATGCTTGGCCAGTCCATCACATTTACCCCCAGCTTCTTTAGCAAGGCAGCAGTCATCTTGGAGGTGTGTTTGGGGTCGTTATGTTGGAATACTGCCCTGCGGCCCAGTCTCCGAAGGGAGGGGGATCATGCTCTGCTTCATTATGTCACAATACATGTTGGCATTTATGGCCCTCAATGAACTGTAGCTCCCCAGTGCCGGCAGCACTCATGCAGGCTCAGATCATGACACTCCCACCACCATGCTTGACACCATCTGAACCAAATAAGGTTATCTTGGTCTCATCGGACCACAGGACGTGGTTCCAGTAATCCATGTCCTTAGTCTGCTTGTCTTCAGCAAACTGTTTGCGGGCTTTCTTGTGCATCATCTTTAGAAGAGGCTTCGTTCTGGGACAACAGCCATGCAGACCAATTTGATGCAGTGTGCGGCGTATGGTCTGAGCACTGACAGGCTGACCCCCCCCACCCCTTCAACCTCTGCAGCATTGCTGGCAGCACTCATATGTCTATTTCCCAAAGACCACCTCTGGATATGACACTGAGCACGTGCACTCAACTTCTTTGGTCGACCATGGCGGGGCCTGTTCTCAGTGGAACCTGTCCTGTGAAACCACTGTATGGTCTTGCCCACCGTGCTGCAGCTCAGTTTCAGGGTCTTGGCAATCTTCTTATAGCCTAGGCCATCTTTATGTAGAGCAACAATTCTTTTTTCAGATCCTCAGAGAGTTCTTTGCCATGAGGTGCCGTGTTGAACTTCCAGTGACCAGTATGAGAATGTGAGAGCGATAACACCAAATTTAACACACCTGCTCCCCATACATAACCGAGACCTTGTAACACTAATAAGTCCCATGACACAGGGGAGGGGAAATGGCTAATTTGGCCCGATTTGGACATTTCCACTTAGGGGTGTACTCACTTTTGTCGCCAAGGTGTTCACAATAATGCGTGTTAAGTTATTTTGAGGCCCGGAAAAAAATTACACTGTCATACAGGCTGTACACTCACTACTTTACATTGTAGTAGAGTCATTTCTTCAGTGTTGTCACATGAAAATATAAAATATTTACAAAAATGTGAGGAGTGTACTCACTTTTGTGAGATACTGTAGGTCAAAAACATACGTGGACATTAATAAATCTTTCTCTTCAAAGGAAAGAGATTTTTTTTTTCCCAGGAGGAGCCAAAACAAAAAAAAACAAAAACAAAAAAAAACTTTTTAATTTGTTGCCCTTTATGTCTTTTTTCCTTGAGAAGAATTTTACAATATAGGAGGCAATGGAATGGAAATCACATTATTTGGGTGTAGTAGGAGAGCTACCAATTTAGTGAAACATACATTACAATAAACTATGGCGTTAGTCACGCGCAAGGCATGTGACACGCAGCAGCTTTCACATAGTTAACCCATTGTATCTCGGACATTGTTCACTGCACTGGAAGATGAGAGATTCTGAAATCATTCAAGGATTAACCTGCCCATTATTGGATTACAAGCCATGCTGTTCACTTACCGGTTATTAAAACCTCACATATTGTCACTGAGTTTTTAAAGATAAGGAACAGGTCTGATAAAAAAAAAGGTATACACTACTGTAACAGCCCATGTCTGAAAATTCATATCCGAACCAGGCATTATGCATTATATATACACATTAATTCACACACACATTATTTTGGATTTAGAGATGTTCCCATCCGTAACCCCACCTGTTTGGATTTTATTTTTATTCCGATAATACGGGGAATTACTACCGCAGTAGTGCAGTTACTCTGCATGTAGATGTTCCAACGTTTCCCCATGAACAATGGTGAAGGCTATCCAACCGTGGACAGACTTGCTTATGTCAGTACATTAATTGTGGCAGTAATTTTTTGGGCACACTAAATACAACACGACACTTTCTCCAGGAAAGTACGGGAACATTCATACTGAAGGGATTATTTCTATTTTATCAATGTCACACAGTAATTTACCGAGATTAATTCACGGAGTGACTAAAGAATAGAGTTTGAATCAAAATCTTTGGGCTGCCTTTTTTGCCATCTATGGGATCAGCTATTTTTCATCTGAACAGAAGAGCTCATGGTGTCATATACATGCCGTGGAAGGTGCGTGCACTCTAGCTACACACAAGTATTTCAACTTTATCTTAAGAGTTAGGGAGTCAGGGCCGGCCCGACAATGGAGCCGAGTGGGGCAACCGCTCCAGGGGCGCCGAGCGGTTTTCGCTTACCAAGCTGTCAGTACCCGCTCGGCGCCCCTCTCTCTCTCCTCTGCGGCGAGTCTTCCTGTTCGGTCTCGGTGCCGGCTTGTAATGCTGAGTGCCGGAAGATTTCCTCATTTCCGGCACTCAGCATTACAAGCCGGCACCGAGACCGAAACAGGGAGACTCGCCGCAGGACTGCTGAAAGGTAAGTACGGGGGGGGGGGGTGTAAGGGTAGACGATGGGGAGGGAGAGGAAGGGTAGATAATGGGGGGGGGGGCGGCATTTTAAAATTTGCCCCAGGCGGCATTTTGCCTTGGGCCGGCCCTGTAGGGAGTTGCTAAAAAATTCCATCATAAATCACTGCACCATTACATCAACAACGAAGAGTTAGTACCTTGACAAACAGTCAGAATGGATAGGTTACCGAGAAAATTGAGACAAAGAACATTTTGGAAAAACTATAGGCTGGTAGCTGCACATCTACGTTTCTTATTAAAAAAAAATTTATAAATTGCACATTGGAAATAATATTTATTGTCCTATTTTGACATTTTGTAAATCTTTGAAAACGTATTTGCATTTCCCAGAATTCATCTGTCCAGCCCTTAAAGAGTGGCTGCTAACATACAAGCGTTTTTAACACACGGAGGTTTGGATGGAATGTTTAAACCTGCCCAAAGGTCCAGCAATCTTTATTCTCGGCTAACATCTTGGTTTAGTTTATTTCTGGCAGCAGGTTGGCTTTAATGATTGTTAGACATATTATTACATTAAGGCAACAATTGTTCGTTTCTCTGGGCACATGCTTGATGGTAAATTATTAACAAAAAAAAACAAAAAACTTTTCTTCTGACAACTATAAAGGAGCATAACTTTTTCAGGAAATTATTTTTTTAGGATATTAAGCAAGGATCTTGCTATGTGTTCTACTTTATCGACCAAATCTGGCAACTTAAGTAGTTTTAAGTTAACATGTCCAATGTCATATTGTTAGATGAGCCACTGTGATCTGACTCATCTATGACATTAAACCAAGCACATTCTCAGTCCTGCTTGAAGACAGGGACCCAAACAAGCCAGCTCCTGAAGCAAGATACATGATAACCACCGCCCTCCCCCCTGTCTGACGCAGGCAGGGACCAGATACTACTGCCTCAATTTGGGGGTAGAAACAGAGGAATGTGTAAGCAGATGATAGTTTTTGCTCATTGGATAAGGCATTGCAGTCATATCACAATAGTGATTCTGATTCAATTTGTGAAGTACTGATATCACTGTATCGATCCTGGATAGGTCCTTGACCATCGGTTGATACAGTAAATTTTCAAACTTTAGTCTAGCGTCACAGTTTATATTTAACCCAGCTTGGATGCACAGCTTTGGAATATTTTTTATATTTATTTATAGTTTACCACACTGTAAAGCAACCCAACAGAAATATGAATACCTAGCAAGCACATCAAAGACTTTCTTGCATGGCCAATCAAGAAGATCCACTTAACACGCGATAAAAAAAAAATACAAAAAAAAATAAATAAATCACCTTCGTAATTCATTCATAACCTTGAACGCTTTTCTGGTGTGTCGAGGATTCACTGTGACAGGACAGAACTTTTCAGTATTATCTTTTACATCCACAGGTTTTGGAATGCTTGGCTTAGCGCTTCTGTGAAGGAAACAAGTATAGAACATTACATAAGCTAAATGAAAATGGTAAAAGTTCACAAATAGATTTGAATTGAATAAAATTTGTACAAATCTCAGAAAACAAAACAAAGACCAAGCAAAGATTGGAATTGTTTGAAACCTGGTCTTCTGGTGAGTTTCACGCAAAATGGCAGAGCAACGGGGGAGAGGCTGCCCCCAAAGCTCTGACATTTTGTGGAAGTTCACCGGGAGGCCAGAATAGTGAAGACAGATTTGTTGAGAAAGACAAGTGTTTCTGCACCTCTCTTTCTTTACAAATCTGTCTGCATTATTCTGGCCTCTATGCGCACTTCCGCAAAAGGGGGGAAGCCATGGTGACAGCCTTTCCTCCGTCCCTTCAACTGAAGAGGCTCACCGGCAGGCCAGGATTAGAAGCGGACAAGGAAATAAGACGCATGGAACAGCTGCCAAAGAAAGAAAAACAAGAAGATGCAAGAGAAGGTAGGAGCAATGAGAAAGTAGGGAGACATTCAGAGAATGTAAATAAGCGTAAGAACATGAATGAGTATGACAAAGTGAGTGTGAGCGTGACTGCGTGAGCAAGATAGCGTGAAAGAGCATGAGCGAGTGACAAAAAAAATCTGTTTCTGTAAAATGTAAAAACCCTCTGAATTTCGTCCGAACCAAAAGGGCAGAAAACGATACATGGACATCTGGACCAAAACCAAAAAAAAATTAATCCAAAAAGCTTTTGGTACATTTGCACAAGGTTACAATTTAATTTTACCAGGGACACCTGCCTTAGCATCGCAAATGAAGTTCACTTAGTCTGTCTGATGATACCACACTTGCTCCTTGAGTTTAAGATCATACCGTGTTTCAAGCTCTATTGTTTTAGTATTTGACTTTGCAGCTAAATTTATTGTGGTACTTGGTTAGCAAAAAAACTTTACACATGTTTCATATTCATTCTTAAAAGGGGCTTCTATTGGGGAAATGGGAGAGTAACTGCTGCAGAGTAAAATGCTTTGAACCTTGATATGTGGTATGGGGATTAAACCCTTTGATAAGACAGCTGAGTGATTATAAATAACAGAACGGTGCATCTGGATCATACTATAATAAGGTGATAAAACACTTCACTAATTAACACCATATGGCTATAAAAAGGGGTGAGAATACGAAAGTAATAGTTTAAGAAAAAGAAAAAAAAATAATATATATATATCCTTTAAAAGCAAACAAAAAAAAAACCACAACAATTAAGTCATACATATTAATGGGAGCAGTATAGACATTGGCCCACTGACAAACCGAATTAATGTTTAGGAGTTTGTGAGGAAATGGGTATGCATGCCAAACTAATCATTTCACCAAAAAGTCTAGTTAATATTTCCAACTTCAACTTAAAAATGACAGATTTTTAATTTTCTCATTACTTGTCTAAATTTGAGGGGGAAAAACCCTGCCATTTTTTTTTTTTTATAACATGCAATAATTATTAAACGCCATTTTTTTTTTGTCGGAGACATTTTCCTTCACACCACGTCTGCCCTTCTGTCTCCATCAATTATACATCGCAAAACGGTTGGATTCTGGTCAAAGAGGACCTCTTGAACGCAAGTCGCTGGAGATTCCCAAAAGCGGTTATCAATGTATTTCAACGACACTCACCGGGATATAAGATACCCCCTTCCGACATGAGCCTTCATACACCTCAATACAAGGAGGGGGGAAAAAGTTGCAACTAACACCCCCTCTTAAAAAGGACACGGATAATTTTATCCTGCATAATCTATGGGTCAAACCGGACTTTGAAACATAACATTTACTGAAAATCAGAAATTAACCCGTTAATCCCTTTTTTACCATCATTTCTACACCCCTGCCAACGCACAGGAGATTATGCTGTCTGCAGGCCGATGCAGCGTAACCGGCGGCATTACAAGAAAATATATCACGATATAAACGTTTATTACCTTGCCAAAAGCTTATTGAAAGTACTCGTATAACAGTCATACTACACATGAAACAGTACATGATCCGTGCCGATTAATCTCTGCCGAGCTGGTATTCCTCTGGCTGTAGTTTTTGGAAATGTTAACTAAGCAAATGACTTGGAAACAGATGTTTAAAGCCACTTTCCGTTATACCAAGTTACTCCAATCCATGTTCACAGGTACTTTGCAATCCGCCTAAACCTGAACTGTTTGTTCACAACACATTGGTATTCAGTACACTGTGCTCGTTAAGGAAAATTCCACCACGCAAAGCTAAAGCAAAGGCAGAGCATTCGTTAACAAGAGTCACTTTCCCTGAAGTACAGTTTTAATTATTTTTTACGCTTCATTAATTTAAAAGGAACATACACTATTCCCACAGCCTGCTCTTAAGGGAGCACACATTGCAAGAAGGGAGTTTGAGCTTGATTCACAAATATTCTCTGTAGCGCGTCATCATACCACAACTTCAACTTATTTAAAATAAAAAAAATAAAAAAATACTTAATATGCCAAAAGAGCGGCACTCCCCAGACAGTATCAGCAGCCTATTTTGCAGGGTCTGGATAAATATACATTCAATTATGTTAAGTTCTTCTATGCTTCCGACAAGCCTTGGAAGGGCAGTGGGCAGGAGAAGGGAAAGGGTTACAGGACACAAAACATTTGATTCTAGTTTTTCATCTTTTTGCTTTTTAAAAAACAAAAAAAATACAAAAAAACCCAGCACAGGCTACAGATTGAATTTCTTCGCTAAGATTTCTGCTCGTCTTTAATAGGTGGTGGAAATTCTGTTTAGAGGCTGAAGAGCCGGAGCCTTTGAAACGCCAGCGGCTGTGGCCGTAGTCTTTACATTCGCCACAGTTTACTATGTAAGTGTATCTGGCTGCCTCCATACACCGTTACAATCATACAGCCATGAAGGGTATGACGTAGCAGCACAAAGAACTAAACGTCCTGCCCCAAAAATCGTTTGTGATTTTTCTCCTGTGAAAAACAGTAATGTTACTTCACGGTAACCTCCTGTAACTACAGAGTTACCAAGAGTGCCAATATTCGTATTAGGCGTTAATAAACAGGATACGTTGAAAAGGTACAAAATGATATATCATTAACAATTATTATTATTATTAGCCATCAGTCACTACGCCATGTATTGGTCAGAGCATTACGCAGAATGAAGAGCCGCCTGGCACCTACAGGGTGATCCGCTCACCATACCCCACAGCTTTTACCAACTTCTCTGAACCCCAAGCAAATCCTGATCATACGCCAAGCAATCCCTCTAACTATTTTGCACATCAGTAAGAGAGAACTTGCTTAATTAGTTCAGTATTCAGTAATAAAAAGTTACATACCTTTTTTTTCGCCACGTGTGGTGCAACAGCATTTTTACACAGTCAGAGTATCACAACACGCCAAATGCCTATAAAGTTTACACACAATTTCTTCTTGCGCTTGGCTCAGGAAAGCACACAGACGACATTAAGTGCCCTTTGCCTTAAAAGAAGAAAGCGATTGTGGTTTTAAAGCTCAATTTCATGACATTGGCCCATTAAATGTTGGCAGAACTTCTCAGCATTGCTTGGCTGCGATTGGCTGCAATCTGTCCAATCAGCTGCAGGCGCCTCAGGCAGCGAAATCAGGTCTGCGCACACCGCTGAACCTCGGCAAGGCGGCCCTAGCCTCCCACTAAACGGAGATTCTGTTTATATTGTCCAGGGCAGAAAAATATATTTACATGGATAATAACAAACAGAAAAGAACCAATTAGCCCAGCTAATCCTTTCTTACGGAATCATTTTTAGTTATTCATTTTTTAGGGTAGCTTGATATACATGTCAACATTTCTTTAAACGACTATACTGTGTGCCTGTACTAATTACACTGGTGGCCTATACCAGGTATCTACTACCACTATGTAGAAAAGGTTGATTGTTTTTCACATTAGCCCTCAGTCTTCTACCTTGTAACTTTAAATCATGCCCACTAGCTCTGGCACCCTTATCTTTATTACAAACGCTCCCCTCTCGGCCTTTCCTAATCCCTTCTTTTGGGGTAGATGTAGTTCGAAGTCTTTCCTCCTATGGTCACTGGGACCGGACTTTCTAAACGAGAAGTTTTCAGTGATTTAATAAGATCTTTTTCCTGTACGGCTGCCTCTTCCTATACAGTCTGGCATCCTGCAGGCTTTTCCTGCTCACCTTTAACTCTTTAGAATAACCACCAAATCCCTTTCCCCCCCGATGTAGTCTGTAGCAAAGTATCAACAAGCCTGTATTCTGCATCCTAATGCATTATTTTATACTCACCCGCATTATACTGTCCCAAATCCTTTCATATTCCCTTAGCTTCAATTCCTGCTCCGGGAGTGTCAGCCTGTTACTGATCAACCTGTTCACCGGTCCATGTATTTGCACATTCTCCCTTGGCGGCTGGATTGCAACCCCCATCACCCTGGTCTCATAGGGACAGGCAGTGCTGGATGTTGCAATTCAATACCAGCTGAAAATACTGCAGCCTTGTTCTAGTGACTTCACTATAAACACTATTTATACTCCTAAAACCCCCATTCTTATCCAGGAATGGATATTTTCTCTGGATTTTTGGGTTTACAGCGCCTGTGTTAAGCAGGATTCCCCCGTTTTGATGTAATGGTTAGCCAGGTGTTATTGCTCAACAAGTTTGAATTAGTCTGGTTACGTGTTCATTGCGAAGTTGTTCTACACATGGCGCTATTTTTTTTTCCTTTCAGTAACTACCACAGGTTTGATACGTTATAATATACAGTATTACATTACTAATAATTTACACACACATTATTAGGCGTGTACCGGAACACTATTATAAATATTATATAGACACGGAGCATGCAGGGTATATGGACATGGACAAGCGAAAAAAAAAAAAGACACCAATACATAAAATATAAGCCTTGCCAGTAGTACATACCAAATGTCGCACCCATACACACGCAATATTATACACAAAACAAAGCTGCTAATACTATGTAGTACACACTACCGATACTAACGCTTCTCGCGACTAGTCTATCAGGCAAGGGAGAAAAATAATTCTCTAAAACAACGGTGCTTTGAAGATACACATATACATACACACACACACATATAACGAGAGTCAGGCAAATGAGACAGAAATGAAAGAATCTCTGTAGTCCTACATTAAACATGTAGAGTATGAGGAGCCATGGCTACTCGGTTTCTGGGTTTTGCCCTGTTCTGCCCCGTCTTCTACTCACCCTGTGGGACTAACAAAAGAGGCAATGACAACTTTTATTAGAAAAAAGGAACGCTCATGTTAAAAATGGCTTTCATTCAAGCTAACCGTGGCAAAGTGATGGTTAGCGTAAACACTGCTACTTACAATTACTTCTCAATCCCTTAAGGACAGAGGACGTAACACTACACCTGCAAAAGCTGTGCATAATATTTTGTCCGCCGGTAAAGTAAAAGGTTGGCAGCAGGACCGCTGATGTTGGGCACCCAGAGAACCAGGCAGAACAGCAGCAACCAACATGAGCCACTTCAGTGCAACTGCATTCACACTGCCAACAACAATGTCTGGCAACACTGCCTTGGGCGGTAATCACTGTCTCTCTGCTTCACTGTGATTGTGAGGATAAGAGGGGCAAAGAACACTGCTGGGGTGAGTGGAAAATCTCTTTTGTACATCTGCCCCAGTAAAGGGTTAACTTGTTTAGTTTTTTGGGTTTTGTTTTCAATAGTTAGCATTGAAGGGGGTTTATTAGACGACATTTCTTTGGGTAAAATTTTGCATGTCCAAAAATCATGACATACTATCGCATATGCTGGGTTTCAAAATCAGGACAAATTCCTTACATATATTTATGTATTTCTTAACCTGCATTGGCACTGTATGTATTTTTTTTTCGGGGGTAAAAAACTAATTTGTTTTCTATTTCTTCTGATTTGTTTTTTATTTTTTTGTACTAAATGATGGTTTTCTGGAAAAAGAAAAAAGCCCCACTAGTCCTTAAAAAGCTCTGTGCTTAAACTAAATGAGAGAAAGGGCTTAAATGAGATATATATATATATATATATATATATATATATATATATAGATAGATATATATAGGACTAAGGAGTTAATATACACTACCGAATACCATAACTTGTGGGGATCTAAGACTTGCTGCAAAATCATGCTTTATCTATGTACATGCATGTAAAATCTAAATAAATAAATCACGTTCTACTGCTGCCAAACAACCTAATACTTAACCGAAAACAGCCTGCGTGTACCCTGGTGTTATCCAAGCGGAACTTTATCCATGTAGAAAACGATTTAAAACCGTATAGGGTGTATATCACTTATTTTTATAACAGATATAAGACATATACCCAGGCTCTGGTGTCATGTGTGGAACTGTATTTGATAACATTTCCCTAGGTCAAAATGGCTTCATTTAACCCCCCATTTTCTGCTATACCATTACACGGCCTTCCAATTCTTATGTCCTACATTCAGATTAATCACTTATCACATAGGTGCAGGTACATGCATGAAACAGATGAGAAAACCCTACTTCATTAGGGAGAGTGACATAAATCAAGCCATCTGAACGGCCAACAACCTCTACAGATCATCCGGATCCCATCAACTCATCCCCGTCCATGCAGTCCTCTCCTGTTTCATTTCCACCTAAACCACTCACTAGATTGTAAGCTCACAAACCCTCTTCTCTTCAGTTTGTTATGCTGTGTAATTTTAATTTATTCCTCTGGTTGTAAAAGCGCTACTGAATCGCTGGCATTGTATAAAAACATAATGTAATACATAAAGGTTTGTCTCACTATTCTACTGTATGAGGGAACAGAACCATCAGATCACTCTTAAAAGACCCTGCTCAAGACTATGAGATGTATAAGGGAGTATCAGCACTTTTCTTTTTTGCTTTATGGCCGCTTCAAATACAGGCCCGGCGAACGGTATTCTGAAATTAGCGATTCCTGCCTTATTATCATGCAAACTCTAAACACAAGCAACTTCACATAAAAGGCGGGGATTGCTGTAATACGCATTACATCCTTAAATTTTGCACAACATTTTACCATAACCACCCAAAGGGGTTCATTCACTAAAGGGAGAGTTTGCGGAAGACTTGTAGTTTTAACCATCTCACTTAACCATTCATAACGATGAACCAACACTGGCAGGTTGCTCCAGCAAGTACTGAGCTGGTCCATGTATACATTATACATTGGACAGCCAAGCTCTTCCAGCAGCAGAAGCTCATTGGGGTTGGACCTTCATAACCATACATGTGAAATTTCAGAACGGCTCACTCCGAGACCTCCCCACAGAAAAGAAAAACGTATGTCTGACGGCGCTGCAATGTTTTAGTGTATCTAATAAAATTATACCAGCAACAATGATCTCTAAAGTGTACTTTGCGTATTTATGTGCATTTATATAAATGTATGGTGTTAGAGTGACTATGTATGTATGTATGTATGTATGTAATTATGTATTAACTGTATTAGCTATCCTGGTAGGCCAGTCCGGCATTGCTCACAAGTCACAGCCGGCATCATCACAGCAGTTGTGACCTGGAGTATTTGCCCCCCAGAGAAATGGTCAGAAACAAAGAGTTCACTGTATACGGTATTATGAACATACCTAAGAAGTCAAGAAGCTGCAAATTCTTTATATAGCGCGATCACATTCTACACCCCCTCCCCAAATGATTAGGGGCTCTCTACCTGGCTACATTCTGGCTGGAACGTTCACAACATCAGCTTGTTTATAGTCATGCTTTTACGGTGTATAATACTAGAGAACATGGTAGCAATTTCTAAACTAACTGTACGTAAGTCACAGGTAAAGAGCTAGTCATTGCCCAATGACGTAAAGCAGGTGTTATTTGTCATCAGGAAGCCAAGCAGCAGACCAGTGATTTCACAAAATATTTTTATGTGCTTAAAAAAGGTTTTTAATAAGAAAACAATCATACATGTATTAATCACATAATAAAAAACCTTCTACTCTTGACAAACAACTGATTCATCATCTACTTCCCAAAAAAACAGGAAAGGCTTCAGCCTGATATAATACACCCAGCAGGAAGAACACAGCAAAATGGCATTTTATCCCAAGAGAAGCCAAAAAACAGTTTGCAAATAAAAAAAAATGTATATTTCAAAAGCCAACGTGGAGACCCAAGTGACTACAAGCAGCAACTCTCAAATAAACACATTAACACACAATAAGCAATCCCGTTAGAAGCCCTACACCCGAAACAGCACTCTAAGGATTAATATGAACATCAGGAGAAAGTTTATAAACTAGCAGGATTTCCTTTGAAATGGTCTCGCCCTCATAGTATATCTCCACTACACAATATTAAAAGTACATTGCACAAGAGCACATCTTTAAAAAGGATTTTACTCTTAATATAAAATAAAAACCGACCAAGTTCTAAAATTCATCCAGAGTGTACAAAACCAGAGACTGAGAAATGCTTGTACAATTAAAGGGACGGTTTACTGCCCATCACTGTCCCACTAAAGTATCCTGAAGACCTGCCGGTGCCCCATGGCCAGACAATTCTAAAGAACCCCCCCCCCCCAATGTATTTGCAAAGGGGGACACCATGATGTAAAAGACCATGCAGCTGTCATATGTGTTAAAGGGCATATAATGGCTAGACTTTCCATGTAAGGACAGATTTTTTATTTGTAGCCAGGCATATCGTGCTTCATAAAATACCAAGGAGAAGAAGTGAGGTCAAAAAGGGAAAATACGTGGACCATCATGTCCTGGTACCTAGAATTTTTCAGGCCATCTATTTAACATCAAAAATACATTGCTCCACAACCTTACCACCACGCCACGATTGATATTTTGCTGCAGTTATATTAACAGCAATACAACTGATAAAAATAAGTTAAAGCAAACATTGCCAGCATCACATTAAAGACAGAGAGGAACACCAAGTCCAGACTACAAAACAATGCCAAAGGGAGCTGTAAAAACTTTTCAAATAGGTCTCCAAAACCAGTGGAAGAACAGATGTTTATTTGCCTACCAATGAAGACGAACAAAATTCTCATCTCAGAACTCATCGTATTCTTATTAACTTCCAGTAAGTGGTCCACCTCAGTCAACAGGACTGGACCAACAGACATGAGCACGTCTGGAGGCATCTACACAACCTTCCAGGACATTCCCATCAGTGTCAAAGTTATTGTTTTTTAATTAAGTAACTGGCACTGTATGTGGGACACTGGATTGAAGGCCTATTACACCTCCATGTTTAGCGTGTATTGAGAAAGCACATATTTGCAAGAAGGTATTACATGGACATTATGGCAACACTTGTAACGAGGGGGGGGGGACGACACCTAAGCAACTGGCCCTGTGACCAGCATGTTAGGCTCATGTCCCCAAAAAGTTTACTCCATAACACATACAAGCCTGGAATTATCTTTACATTAATGAATATATAAAATACACAGATTACTATTAAAAAAATGTTTGCAGGTGAGTTAGAGAAAAATCACAACGGTGCATCTACAAATTTAAAAATGATTTCATAAATCCCCATAAATGTTTTACAATCATGTAAACAGCATAGAAATGACGGCCAAATGCTATAAAATTGGGATTACGTAGTCATGCCGCCCGGCTTTTGGTGCAGATGGTCTCATGACATCCAAAAGCTTTGATTTAAGGGCTTCAGGATATTACACAAGCCATGCCATACAACAGAACCGATGGGAGTTTTAATTAAGACGAGGCCTAGAGTAGCCACCTCGGCCATAAAAGCCGACAGCTATAAATTCTACGCATTCATTGAAAGCAAAGTATACATTTTATGTACCACAGAGCAGCATCTGTCAGACTGACCTGCAACACGCAGAATTGATAAGGGTCAGGTTTTAAATGACCATCGCAGCACACAGGCCAAACAGACAAGACCGGCCCAGCACAACCCTCACACCACTAGATAGAGGTTTAGGTCCATAAGGTGTCCCTCAATAGGCTCTCCAAGGACATCTGTGTCCCACAAGCAACAGATAACCAGGAAACGGCTTCTTTTGTCTTCAGTCCAATCATGAAGACATCATTAAAAATGATCATAAAAACACAAATACGCGTGCAAGGCTTAGATGGGGTATTATTTCAAACAATAAGCTGGGAAAGTACACAGGTTAGATTATCCAACTGATCTCAAGATTACCGCTGTCCTTACATGTTGGCACAAATCCCAACAAATTTCATTTTACAAGCCACTGGCACCACATCTGGCCACAAGGGCAATTGTGATCCTGTCAGATCAGAATAAGAGTTTCCCGGTGTCACACCCCACTACTTAGTAGAGAGGGGCCTGACCATACAAAGATGAAAGGGTCATGGATTATACTATAGATACATACATACATATATATATTATAGACACATATAGGTATTATTCTGCACAGCTTGCGCTTGATTCAGGATGCAGTATTTAGAAACTGTGGAATAAGAAAAGTATAATCTTATTTGGCCAAAGTCCTTTTCTGTGTATAAGGGGCTGCTATATATACAGTCCCATAAATAACACATTAATCCCTGTACTTAATTACACATACATCTAATCACCAACAGAAAGTGCTTGGATGCCCCTACTGTCACTGGCAAACTGCACAAGAATACTAATAATAGTGAAACACAGAGGGCCCCCCCCCCAATAACACACAGAGCTCCCCCAAAACATATACCCCGCTCTGTGTGCGAATGCTGGATGGCACCGACAGACCGATTATTAATAGTATTACCGCTTCCGGTGGTGTTTTAGTATTATAAGTAATAATAATAGTACTGTTGGTCTCGGTGCTGCTGCCCTTCCTCCCAGGTCACATTACACACACATGCAGAGAGCAGCAGCTGCTGCCGGGACAGATGGCTCCCTTACACTGTTGTGACAGGCGCCGTCTCCATGCTGTTGGCTGGGGATAGGCTGCGGGCTGCTGTCAGCACCATGCCACGGGCCGGAGGAGCGGATAAACCGCAACACCAACGTGCAGCTTCCCCGGAGTCCGGCTCATTCCATATCCGCCTCCGCCGCCTCAACCGGCCGCTCCGATCCTCCTGACAGGCAAGGCTGAGGTCCCCGGATCTCGCTGACCTTTAGCCGCAGAGTCGTCTTGACCCCTCCGAGAGGCAGTGCGCTGGGGTCTCCCCGTACCCAATCCGAGCCCTCCCCTCCCGCACCCTGTCTAGCTGCACTGGTTACTACACTGTAATGCAGTCGTTATCAACATCCTGATCTTTCTTCTAAGGAGCCAATTAGGACGGTGTCGTTAGAAAGCAGTGGCTCCCTCTGCTGGTGGAAGACTGCAGCCTGTCATGAAACGCATCTTTTTTTTTTTTTTTAAAGTGGAACTCCACCACTTCCTTTATTACTATTATCAGGTTAAAAATAACTTTAATAAGCGCATGACTCACAACAATGTGTTACATAATTAAAATACTTTTTTGTTTTGTAAACGTGTTGCTCAATTTGCATTAATCATAAAACCAAGAGGCCACAAAGTCCCATAAAAAGTCTTGGTAAAACCTGCCCCCAGTAACACCACAAACAACACCCTTTACAACAAACGTGTCTTTCTGTGGCCATTAGGAGTTTTGGTCCATATGCATACAATAGCTTCTTTGAATGACTTCCCTTGTAAATACTTTTTAAAGTTTTGTAAAAGCTCTGTCGCTTATATTTCTTAACTTATTGCGGGAAACCAGGAGACGGATCTACTGATGGATCAATAAACTTTGCATCAGGCGGGTGGAAATCTTTTACTACAAATAGCTCCCAAATCTCCTTAGACATAAAGATAACCACCCTAAGTGGCTATTGTGGCAAATGTACCAATAGTCTGCAACCGGGGAACTCTCAGGGGTTTTGCCCCAATCTCAGGGTGAAGGGGCAGATTCTCAGAGTCTGCACTGCTCTGATCATATATAGGATTGCCAGACCGTGCTTTTGCTACCAGTATGTCATGGTTGATATCCCTGCAGGTAACTTTAAGTGTATCTTTAAATAATGACAAGTCAAGGTTTCCATGAGGACGAGTATTACAGTCACTTTGTTACCATCACTTAGCCGGTCATTACATTGAATCTCCACATTGAGCTATGTAAAGGTGAATTCTCAGGGCCATTTCATTTAGAAAGTTCCCAGGTACGCTACCAAGGTGCCCTGATAACTTGGCTTATATCCTGGCTCCCTGCCCTGGCTAGCATCTTGAGTTTGCTGGCACCAATGCACTCCCTATGTCCATATTAGAGAGGAATCCCATGTATGTCCAATGCCAATGTACTTTAATTTAACGTTACCTGCTATCAGGTGTGTCAGAGCACACAATATTGGTACGAAATAGGGATTAACAAGCCATGATTCCTAAATAACTACTGCCGTGTGTAGTATTTGTGATCCCTTGTAGTAGGCTAACACGTGCATACAATAAAATATAGAATGAAAAGGTAGCGTAGGCATACCTCGGATCTTGTGGGCTCAGTTACCCAGAGCCTACCCTTTGTGCGGTCCCGCTGATATCAGTGGGCATTCGCGCATTTATAGGAGAAAAGAGCGGTGAGTGGGGTGTGTCAAGACCCCCGCAACCCGGAGGATCTGTGCTTCTCCTGGACTTCTCTGGGCAAATCTCAGAGAGTTTCCAGGTATGAACATAGGCCTCTGTGTTGCAGACAGCACCAAGTCTTATGGGGCCCCAAGGCTTCTTGGAAGACTAGGAACTTCCCAGCGTAGACTACCAGACAACTCCGGGTCAAACCTGGAGAGTTCCCAGGTATGGTTATTTTGGGCCCTAGTTGACACGAATGATATCTGTTGATAATTATCACGTGGGAATTGTTCCCTATTGTATCATTGGCTTAATTTTGGACAAACAATTATTGTGTGTGTTTGATCCATCATTTGGTCATAGCGAAACGAACCTACTTGGTCTTGCAGGTTTATGTGACTTAATATAACCTATGAATATTTTAGGACAGTAAAGTTATCACAACCTTTATCTTCTCTAGGACATGTACGGCAATAACCATTTTCATGCTCGACATTGCAGCACACTTTTATAACTAAGCATACGACTGACTCCCCAAACTCTTCCTAGAAATAATTGTTTAATCCAATGAAATTTCATCTCTGAAATACTTAATTGTTAAATGACACAAAAACACTGATAGGTGGTTGCCATAGAAACTGAGAAAGCTTCTTAAATGTTTCCGTGCTGTTTTTAATGCGACTAAATGTTGCAAAGAAAAAGTAAAAAACTACAAATCTGCTTTATTCGCTTACCATGTCTCTACCGGAGAGTGCAGTAAGTGTTTTGTTTAAGTGGAACATCACCTTTAATAAGATGATATAGTACATTACTGAATGCTGTTATCAAGTCTTTCTTTAAAATAAAGTAAGTAACTTATAACATTTGATAGACATTGTGCCCACGTATGCAATTATTATTTCATGCAGTCAAAAACTGAAATGGAGTCTTTATCTGTCCTCCCACGTGTTAATATTCCTTTGTGAACACTTTATTTTGTTATCCTTTTAAAGTGCTCTAGGATTTGTGATCTTCTTTGGAAGATTTAATGTATAACCCCATTTGGTTTTCATAAGGGTTAATGTATGCCCTACACATATACAAACTGAATTAAATATTTTACTGCTTCAGAGATTGAGACGATGACATAGATCTTTAAGTGACAAGGAAATGTTTAAAAAGAAGACTTTTAGGAGGGGTTACTCGAGATACTCTGGGGCAGGGCCTAGATTACCTATAATGCCCTTTTTTGAGGGAGGTAAACTAATGTGATTTAACATTGGATATGGATTAGGGCCCTGGGGGGGCAGTTGGCCTAGGGCCAGTCCAGAATTCTTCAAAGAAAGCCAGACTGTCTTAATGTGACATTATATGATGCGACTGTCTCCACAAAAACTGGCACAGGCTCTTGTGACAGCAGTGATGTAGAAAGGCTCTAAGCAAGGTAAGAATGTGTAAGTGTGAGGTGTGATGGAGTGAGTGTGTGTTTATGTGTGTGTGTTTGTTAGTATGAATGTGTGTATGTTATAATGAGTGCGTCTGTAAGTGTGTATGTTACTCAGCTGTTCCTGCCCACCTCTGGTTAGGTTCCTTGTTTTATTGCTAGGCATGAGGATGATGCCAGTAATTTCTGTGCCAAGGAGCATCTGGCTTGGAAATCTGACCCTGTGGGGGGGTTGAGGTAAAAAGATGACTTTATCAAGGCCTTTTTTACCTATTCATTGTTATGCTGTGTATCCATTGTACATTGCATTATTATTATTATTATTATTATTATTATTATGCGTTTACTTAATACCGGGGCAAAATGTTACATACTTTGTTATATGCAATGGTGACATGACGCATTTGAGCACCAGCACTTATATTGTTTCCAGTTTTATAATTGATATTTGGTAATTTGTAGATACAAATTAAGCAGTAAATACTAGGAAGCGACCATCCTTTGACTGCCTCCTGCCTTGTCTCTGACATGCCTTCTAATAGTGTTTACTAACCTAGACTTGGATACGGCCCCCAGGACATTTCTAATTCTCCAAACAGATCCAGCCTGAGGCCCAATTTGGGACAGCCAGCTTGCGGAAGCATGGCTTAGTAGGTCATGTAACACAACGTTATGTGACCCCGCAGAAGACGTGTGTGTTAGAGTGAGTGAAAGTGTGTGTTTGTAGGCTATGCTGAGGTTATAGACTGGGGGACCAATTGACTTTACATGCCACTTGAGCCAGAAAGCGTCAGCCTTCTTTGGGATGCAACAGTAAATTTTAGTCACTACTTTTCTAAAAAGATTTCCAGAGAATAACAGCTATAGTAACATTTTAACCCCTACTACTTTTAATTTAACGATCAATAATCAGAAACTCCATATGCTGGGGATGGGGCTCAGTATGAAAGCTAAATGTTTCCGATTCTGTGTCATCTGGAATCAAGAACACAATGGAGACAGTTCTAAAAAAAGACACACAAATGTTCACAACAGCCAGATGGTGTGCAAGATTTTTATTTTTTTTAATCTTTAATACCTAGCAGTTGAAGTTTTGAAAATGTGGCATATACAACACATTTTAAATATTTGCTTGTAATTTAAACAAAGCAAGCAGATCGTGTATTTAGTAAATTATGGTTTCAGTATTCACGAGGAAACGTTTTGGCGTGGTGGCTTGTGGGCACATATTAAAGATGCTGGCAGAACACTCTGGCTTTTAGAAGCACTAATGAAACAGCAAAACACTCACAACTGTAATGTAGAAAATAAAAGCATACAAAATGGTCATATTTTACATGTAATTGTGTGATATATTCTAAATGGAATACAGAAAGGAGTGTCGACTGGTGTAGGGTGTCAGGTGCAGGATGGTAGCAGCTTCACTCCTGCCATACTCCATGTTTGACAGGTGGGCAGGAGCATAACGGGCCTACTGTAAGCATACTTGGAAACTTCCAAGGGTAGGCAACTTATATCATCTCACTCATCCCCAAGTAGACTATCATGCAGTCCCTCTGCTCATCCAATGATCTCTGTCTGTCCTGTGCTCTGATTTCTAGCAAGATTTTTCAAGGGCTGTCCCTATTCTATAGAATGCCCTCCACCAGCCAATCCATCTTTCTGCCTTCGAACCTTAAAAAAAAATCCCTTAAGGCCCACTTCTTTATGGACGCCTACAACTTACACGTCAACGCGGTTTCTCCCCTGTGTCACATGACTATAAGCTAGAATTAACCATTCCCAGACAAAATATGAATGGGGCAACCCTAGCTATTAATATTATTATCATTATTATAAAATGTATAAGTCAGGTCTTGTCTTCCATTCTCTCTGTTTATCATGGTATTTTAAGAATGAGATAAAAATGTATGTAAAAAGATGCTAACTGTACGTATGCATATTAATTGTTTTTTTGCCATGTTATTCTCAGGAACTGGCAGCACTTCACAATGGAAGTGAATGCCACAGATTTCATTTGAGCTGAATGTCTGGATCTGTTCCCTAGCTACATGTGCTGCTTGTGTTTCAGAAACTGCTCCCCCCCCTTGAAATGCCTTGCTTTAATTGTATTTTGTTTAACCTATAAATTAATTATAAAAAGTTACACATACTTTTCAGTTAAAACTAAATAACATTCAGTGTTATGTTTTTTAGTACTGCTTATGAAATAATTTAATTATGACTGCACAGGCCATTGTGAAAGTAGACCCAGAACCAACTTAATTTTCTCCTTTCCCCACCAGCTGTGGGTCCTTGGAGGCTCCACTTGGATACATGTATGGTCCTATGTAGGACTCCTGGCTTACTGGGTTGGCGGTATTAACTAATCTTGTGACCTCACATGCCTGCTGGAAGTTAAAGAGAAAAACAACATGTCAGCTCTAAACTGGTTAATAATGGATACAATTGCCTCCTAATATATATATATTTTTTTTAAATGCTCTTTGTTCACAGTGAGGTGTTTTATTGCCCTTTCTAAGTAAATGATGCCTATCATCAACCTATCACAAGATGACAAATACTATTTTTTTAAAGTAAGCTGATGTAAAGCATCCCCTTAGACAAGCAAAGCAGAGAAAACATGTCAAACGAGAGGATACAGCCAAGCCAACAACATACATGATATTCAGTGAAAGGTATAGAATGGAAGACGCCTATGATTTCCAGGTTGTAGTGACCTACAACCAGACCTAGTTGTAAGGCCCGCCACAAGAGACTTTTGTTTTGCATTTGTCGGATAAGAGGCTTCTAGCTAGGGACCTCACACCTGAGGTGGATCATAGTATCCACTCCAGCACCTCCTCGTTTCGGGACATTCAATAACAGCACACACATGCTGCATGGAAGGTCCTGCATGTGTTTAGTACATTGTTGCTCTACTTCCGGTTGTGACCATGCTTGTTTCCCACAGCTCCTGATTTCTAGTATCCTGACCTTGGCTTTCGATTATCTCTTTCTGGCATCCTGACCTTGACTTTGGTTATTGATTATCTATTTCTGGGATCGTGACCTTGACTTTGGTTATTGATTATCTATTTTTGGCACCTGACCTTGGGCTATGGCTTTCGATTACCTGATCTATGACATCCTGAACTTAGCTTTGGCTTTATCCTACTACCAGATAGAGGGAGGCACTTGAGGTTCTGGGTGGATCATCAGTAAGTCTCACGTCTGCCCAAACCAAAGGTAGGGTCTGAGGCTGTTTCCCTGCTTTTGGTAAAAATTGATCTGTGCTCAAGGGTTCCTCTTCAACGTGCTGAACGTAAACAATATAAGCATTAAATCAGCTACCAAAGATCTGTAGGTCTGGAGCAAAAAAAGTGTTCCTTCTGTAGTCTATGCATTTTGGAGTTTTTAGTTGAAACAAATTAGTAGGTTTGAGGCAAGGATGTCAAGGTTTCATACACATCCCTTTAAACTTAGACTTCCCACTGCAAGTAATTTTTTTACTAATTGCAGTTTTTTTCAAACTATTTAATCTTTGTTTCTTGAGGTCCATGCAACTTCGAGCAGAACTTCACCTTGTTGAGTCAAGTTGAAGTTTTTAATAATTAGATGAACAATTAATTAAGATGTAAGGGGGCACTATAAGCAATATCACAATATGGTTTGTCTACATAGAGAGGAAGCCCCAGACAGAATTTGGGACAAACAATAGTATAATCAGTGTGAGCAAAGTTCATAACTATTATAGAAACTAGAATTATAACCTATGAAATTCTAACCATTTGAACTGAAAATGATCTTTGTAGATACTATCCCTGATCAAACCTGATAGAAGCACCAACTGATTCAGGTTCCCTGGTGTCTTAAGATGTCTTTTTACTCCAATTACTGTTCTTTTGATTCACATAAGTATTGTGGTGCTTTCAGTAAGCAAAGCGTGGAAAGCATGACTGAGGTCTACACGGATAATTTGTTACGCGTGGATGATTCATCAAATTTCTCCATATGCAGATTCTTGTGTGAGCTTTCTGTTCTGTACAGAAATTCCTAAACCGTACTAAAGTCACAGCAGGGACTGGGTGATTGCTCATCTGTTTTGAATAATCCCCCAATCACACTCCCACATCTAAGGAGTAATAAAGCTGGTAACTATTCACCAAAATGGAAACGCAGTATCACTTTTTTTTCCCCACTTGCTTGATGTTTTTATCGCAATTTCTGCTAAAATTGAAATAACAGTTATAGAAAGATGGGAACACTTGACTATATAGAGCATTGATGACTCACAGCCATTAAATCCAGCATCTACATCAATGACGTACAGTTAGTATAATAATTTTAACCAATTGCAGGATTATGTCAGTGTGGCTAATGTACATCTCTTGAAATGTTTATATTTAAAAATGAATTTTCTGGAAAATAATTTCCTTCCGTTTTCTCTTTTAAAATGAAATGATATTTATCTTCTGGAATTTATGGAGTGTGTTCTATTACACAAGACAGGCTAGCTCAGGGGTTGCGCGCTGGTAAATTCTGGGGCTCAGATATTTGATCTTTACATATACATATTCTACAGAATCCCCCCATCCATTTGCAAGGAGGACAGCGCAGAAATGTAAAGGGACCTCTAAACTATTATTAAATTGCATATGATGGCTAGAGTGTCCCTTTAGATATTAAACACAATCAGGTCCTATGCTTTATTTAACCAAGGCTGGTAATATTCTACATTATATACTGAAGGTTTGTACACATATGTAAGACCTGCTCAGCATGCATGTCTAGAGGAGGCTTCATCACATCCGTAGCATAGATGAATTTTTGCTATGCATGATATTTTCTTTCCCACTGTGTAGGAGTCAGGATTTCTTAGAACAAGACAGAGGGTAAAATGTGCCATCGCACATTACCACCTTACTGCTGGGCATCATTTATTCAGACTTCACATTCGTTCCACTTATCTGCTTTATTTAGAAAAAAATGTGAAAGGATCGTAAAAGAACATGATTGCACATAATTGTTATGGATATTCGTTTGAATATAAAACTTCCTTTTGCGTACACAGAGAATACATCCTTGCTCGATTCCTCAGTTAATGTTTTCACTCATTGGTCCATTATTTTATCCTATGAAGCAAAACAATCTAGGGTTTTTATAATTTACTTTGGTCTTCCATGGCATATATTTGTCAGAGCACCGTGCTTCCTGCGGCATACTTTATAAGCATGTCAGTGTCACAGTAGCATGGCCATGGATCATATGAGCTACCGTACATACGCGCAAAACTGGGGACTCTACTGGTTACTAAGGGGAAACTCCGGGTTGCAGGAGTGGTGTTGCGACATGCCTCACTTTCTGCTGACTTACCCATTAAAAGGAGCATATGTTTCATGACATTGACAGGACCACTCGAAATGTTAACGGTCTCCCCATTTACGTCAGCGAGACTGACATCACCACCCATCGATGTGAGTGGGACCTTCTACTTGCATCCCGCAAGGGGAGTCCTGGTAGTTGGAGCCAGAAGGTTCCCAGGTATGCATACATTCATTACATATGCATGTGATGTCATGTATGTTAGACTTATACTAGGGTGTCCACATGACAAAAAAAGTAGACGCTGCTCTTGTAAGCTTAATAGATTGTAAGCTCATAGAACAGGGCCCTTTTATTCTGTTGTATGTTTTATTGTTCAGTTTGTATAGTATACATTTTAATGTTATTTATCCCTTTGCTGTAGTGCTATGAAATCTACTGGTGTTCAACAAATAAAATGTAATAGCAATAGTTATGGCTTCTTTAACAGAATCGGTATCATCATAGTGTAAGCCTGATGCACACCGACGAGCCATAACATGATGACCACCGACAGGTGAAGTCTGTGCCTTCTTTGCCTCTTGCTCCCCCCTCCTTCAAAACATATGTAAACACACAAATTACACACACTTTCTTATACTCTCTAACACACACTCCATCTCACCCCACTTACACATCCATGCTCACACACAAGTGCATATCTATGCTCACACATACACACACTTGAAGCTACACATCCATGCTCCCACACACAAAAGTACACATCCATGCTCACACACAAAGGTACACATCTATAATCTCACACACACAAGTACACATTCATGCTTACATAATATATATATACACACACACATATATACTGTGTATATATATATATATACATATACACATTTATATATATACATACATACACACACAAACACATATACACACATAAACACATATACATACAACCCCCGATACGCTCCTGTGCCCATGCCGGTTCAAAATAGTTTAGAAAGGGCCCTTCCGGCCTGGATTGATAAAAAAAATTTTAAATGGTACGAGGAGACAAGACCCCTGTAGTTACACCAATGTTAGGCAGCAAGTGAAGATTTCATCCTTAAAGTTGATGAGTTAGAAGCAGGAAAAGCGTAAGGATCTGAGCGACTTTGACAAGCGCCAAATTGTGATGACTAAAAGACAGGGTCAGAGCAGTGGTCAGTACCAAGGAGTCGTCCAAGGAAGGAAAAGGGGTGAGCAGGCGACAGGGTCATGGGTGGCCAAGGATCACTAATGTAGGTGGGGGTGGAGGCTGGCCCATGTGGTCAAACCTAACACATGAGCTACCGTCGCTCATATTGGTAAAAAAGTTAATGCTGGTTCTGATAGAAAGGTGTCAGAACACACAGTGCATCGGAGTTTGTTGCGTATGAGGCTGCGTAGCTGCAGAGCAGTCAGGGTGTCCATGCTGACACCAGCTCACTGCCAAAGGCGCCTACAATGGGCATGTGGGAACAAGAACTGGACCACGGAGTAATGGAAAAAGGTGGCTTGGTCTGATGAACCACATTTTCTTTTACATCTCATGGATGGCCAAGGGCATATCCATCGCTTACCTGGAGAACACCTGGCACCTGGATGCATCCATGGAGGCCCCACCTCACAACTTACAGGACTTAAAGGATCTGTTGCTAACATCTTGGTGCCAAATACCAAAGCACAGCTTCAGAGGTCTAGTGGAGTACATGCCTTAATGGGTCAGGGCTGTTTTGGTGGCAAAAGGGGGATCTACACAATAGCACAATATTAGGCAGGCGGACAAAATGTTATGGCTGGACGGTTTACATACCATAACGTTTCCGCTAGTAATAACCAAGGTAATGCATAAAGTTAGAATTCCTGTATTGTTCTGCTTTAGCTGCTCTGTACATAAGAAACATTACAATGAGAATAAAAAAGCTCCACTACTGCCAAAAGCATCTTCCACTAAATGTAAGGTGTATATAATTATGTGACTCAGAAAATGGTTTGCCTTACACAACTCAGGGAATAAGACTATAATTAGGAATGTATGCCAGCCAGTAAATTAGTTTAATGTCAACTTTAACTTTACAATGTGGCTAAAGAAATTAACAGGCATGAATACACGGTGATCTTATAGCACGGATCCAACCATTCAGCAGACTGTATGGGTAAAACATGGAATAATCATGTAATCCTTCCAGGTCTGCCAGTGCTTTTTCTACTACTTTCCATATTTAATAAATAAACTTGCTTAATTGACAATTTAATGGTTTCAGTACCCCAGAAACCCGACTACATACCCCATGTTTAGGAGAGACAGTCCCTCTTTGGCACCCAAATCCTTTTACCATTCTTTACTAGGAGCTTGGAATGTTTGCTGGGTATGAGTGTATCACAGTTCACCAGTGCCAATTGTTACGCTGTGTATAGAAACAGCAAAGAAAAGCATTTATTGATCAAATTGTGTAACTAAAATAAATTATTCCTCTATATCTATAATTCAATTATACCTTACTTAGTTTACTACCCCCTTGACCCCTTACTAAACCCCCCTCTAATGTTATTTGAAACATTGGGAGGTATGAAATTATCTTACCAATTTAAGTATTTATTGCACGGGTCAAATAAGGTCATTCTGATAGGGGATCCCCTTCATAATGCAGATCACAGTAGGACTTGAGCTTCTCACAGCTGTAAAATCACAGCGTCTATTTCTAGCCCAGGATCTGCATGGGAGTTTGCAGGTGAGATGATGTAGTTTCAACTCATGGATTTCCCTATACCTCATGAACACCCCATAGTATGAAGTCCTACCCTAGACCTGACTACAAAGTGTTGGAACATGACACCATATTGAGGGTGTTCTGGCAAAGCAAAGTCTTCGATAGTGTAAATGGGTTGGTTGGGGAGATCTGAGAACTCCCTTGTAACCAGAATGTTGAGCAACGGCACACCAGGAGCCCTGATTGCCCAGAATGACGATTTGCCCCCTAGTTCCTGGACCTTCAACCCTAAATGTTTTAGGCTACAATGTCTCACTGCTGCAAGGAGGGCTATGCTTTATCTGCATAATACATTAGGTATTTTGAACCGGCACATGGGAAATCATCATTTACTAGTCTTGTCCCTAGGATACAAAATCTTTAGTAAACTGACTTTTGAACTTAAAACCAAAGAAATCAGTCAGACAAAAAGATGTACAAAAAACATACATCTGCATCATGCATGAATACATGCGCAGTAAATTAATTAATCATGCGTACCGCAATCTGTTTGTGATATAAAATCCTTTCTTAATTAGACATTTGTATTGTGTAAATTCCTTATGGGAAATTTAAAAATCTCACATTCTCCTAGTAAGCCTGATAGAATTTGTGTTGTGCAGTAGAATGTAAACCATAGGTTTTCTTGATGTTGCATCTCTAGCTGTTGGAGAATGAAATTCCCCTATATTGGTGCATGGTTGGGCATGGATGGAGTTACAGTTCTCAGTTGGATTTGTAGGAACCGGCTGTTGGGGGGGTCATTCTCATTCCATTTGGTATGGGAATATGTCAAAGCAGGGGAGGAGAAGAGATAGAAACATAGTAAGTGACAGCAGATAAGAACCAGTAGGCCCATCCAGTCTGCCCAACCTTTAAGTACATTCCTTTAGTACCTGCCCTTATCCTATATCTATCTTGGCCTTATGCCTATCCCATGCTTGCTTAAATGCCTTTACTGTATTAACATCTACCACTTCTGCTGGAAGGCTATTCCATGTGTCCACTACCCTTTCCGTAAAGTAATATTTTCTGATGTTGCCATTAAACCTTTGCCCCTCTAGCTTATGTCCTCTTGTTGTGGTAGTATTTCTCCTTTTAAATAAACTCTCTTCCTTTACCTTGTTTATTCCCTTTAAGTATTTAAATGTTTCTATCATATCCCCCCTGTCACGTCTTTCTTCCAGGCTATATAGGTTAAGATCCTTTAACCTGTCCTGGTAAGGTTAATCCTGTAATCCATAAACCATTTTAGTAGCCCTTCTCTGAACTTTCTCCAACATATCTATATCCTTCTGGAGATACGGTCTCCAGTACTTTACACAATACTCCAAGTGAGGTCTCACCAGTGATCTGCACAACGGCATGAGCACTTCCCTCTTCCTACTGCTAATACCTCTCGCTATACAACCAAGCATTCTGCTAGCATTACCTGCTGCTCTACTGCATTGTTTGCCTACCTTTAAATCCTCTGAAATAACTACCCCTAAATCCCTTTTCTCACATGATGAGGTTAGATCAGTATCAAATATTCTATACTCTGCCCTTGGGTTTTTATGCCCCAGGTGCCTTACTTTGCATTTATCCACATTAAATGCCAATTGCCACAGCTCAGACCATTTTTCCAGTTTACCCAGATCGTTTGCCATTTGGCTTCTTCCTCCAGGAACATCAACCCTGTTGCAAATAAACATACCTTTCCATCAAGACCTTCTGCAATATCACTAATAAAAATATTAAAGAGAATGGGTCCAAGTACAGATCCCTAAGGTATCTCACCGGTTACAAGACCTTGTTCTGAATATACGCCATTGACTACAACCCTCTGTTGTCACTCAGCCACTCCCTAATCCATTCAACAACATTGGGATCTAAACCCAGAGATTGCAGTTTATTTATAAGTCTTCTATGTGGCACAGTGTCAAAGGCCTTACTGAAATCCAGATACGCAATGTCTACTGCACCACCTTGATCAATTACTTTAGTCACCCATTAAAAAAAATAAAAATCAGATGGGCTGCTTTTAATATTGGCCAGCCCTGGCACCCAGACTGCACACATAAGACTTGCCTTGGGACCCAGATTGCATCCACAAAACCTGCCCAGCGCCCAGGTAGGACATATACGACTTGCCTTTGTCCCCAACAGCATGTCTGTGCAATCCTTGCCCCCAAACAGCTTTTAAATGCCCTGAAAGGGCCTGCCTGTGCCATCTTTGTCCTACACTTACACGTGTAAGCTACTCATTCATATAAGGGGCAGCTGCTATGGGCCCCCAGGAATGATTGGGCCCTGGGCAGCTACCCCTTTTACCCCATGTTAAAGACCACCCTGGGGACAAGGGATGCTTACTGTGCCGGGGGTACTTGTCCTGTTCTGTCCAATAGCGAGTAGGGTTGCCCTCTTTTTATACTTTCTGTGCTCAAAGTGGTTTCAAAATGCATATGGTGATCAAATCCAATATTCACAAGAAATTATAGTCTGACGAAGACCAACTCTGCTGTAGAATATCTTACACCATATTGTCCAACATGGCAAATAGCCAAAGAGTGGGTATAAGGCTAGGGGTGAAGCTTTATTAACCCCTTAACGTCCATTGCCGGGTCAGGCACGTCATGCAAAACGGTCACTTAACGACCTATGACGTGCCTGACACGTCATCAGACTTAAACAAGCTTAGAAAGTGATCAATGATCACTTTCTAAGCTTAAACGGTGTTGCTGTAATGCCTCGATGTCGAGGCATTCAGCAACACCGAGATCGGCATGATGGGCCATGTCTGGCCCCTCCCCGGGGCGTCAACAGCCGCCATACATTGTATGGCGGCGGACGCCCGTTTTAAAAGCGTTTAGGAGGCGATCAACGATCACCTCCTAAACTTCAATGGTGTCGCTGGAATGCCTCGATCAGGAGGCATCCAGCGACACCAAACACTTACCTCTTGATGGACTGTGACCGCTCCGGAGAGCGGTCACAGCCGCAGCTGCACGCAGTCTTCACCATCCGCAAGATGGCGGCGGTCCGGGAAAAAAATAATAAAGTTGAAAAAGTTCGCTAGACAGTCTCCTGACCTTCTAGAGAACTCTGGCTCCACTTGCTGGTTGAATACAGGTACTGCATTCAACCATACAAGTCAATGGAGGCCAGCTTTCTAATCACTATGTGATTAGTAAAATATTTAAAAAAAAAAGAAAAAAAATAATAAAAAAAAAAGCTTAAAAAAAACATGGTAACATTTAAAAATTATTATGCTTTAGAGGAACTATCCAGTTCCAGCAAAATGTAAAAAAAAAGTCCAAAAAGAGTAAAATAAATAAAATAAAAAAATAAAGTTTATTATTATGAGCAAGTGCTAAAATTAGCGCTGTATCTTCCCAAAAATCCTGACGTGGAAAAATTTAAATAAAAGCATTTCAAATACCCAAGGGGTGTCTAATTTAAAAAAATGAATGGTTTGATGGGGTAAATTGGAGTGGCCGGGCTCAAAGATAGGGCATAGGCACAGACTGACCGAAATGGGGGGAAAAAAAAGCGCACTTCCAAAATGTGGCATTTTAACCTCAAACACCAGACAAACCCATACATGTGGGGTATGAATGAACTCGGGAGATGTTCCTGAACACATATTAGGGTGTTGTTTGATAGTGACGTATACCTGGAGCTATAAATTTATACCCAAAGTACAATTTGTGTGAAAAAAATAATAAAAAAAAATACTACCACAAAGTGTGGCAAAGGCTGGTGGTAGAATCTGATGCATGGAAAGGGTTAAATACTACCATTTTAAGTACCTTGGGGTGTCTAGTTTTCAAAAATATATGGTTTTATGAGGTAAATTGTAGTGGCCAGGCTCAAAGATAGGGCATAGGCACAGACTGACCAAAATAGGGGAAAAAAAGCGCACTTCCCAAATGTGGCCTTTTAACCCCAAACAGCAGTCAAACCCATGCATGGGTGGTATCACTGTACTCGAGAGATGTTATTGAACACATATTAGGGTGTTGTTTGATAGTGACGTATACCTGGAGCTATAAATGTATACCCAAAGTACAATTTGTGTAAAAAAAAATACCAAAAAAATACTAACACAAAGTGTGGCAAAGGCTGGTGGTAGAATCTTATGCATGGAAAGGGTTAAAATACTAGCATTTGAAATACCTTGGGGTGTCTAGTTTTCAAAAATATATGATTTGATGGGGTAAATTGCATTGGCCGGCTTCAAAGATACCCGAAATGGCACATGGGGGGAAGAATTACCAGATTTGGAAAAAATGGTTTTGAAATAGCAAAACGCTACCTGTACTTAATGCTCCATAACGTGCAGAAAAAAGCAAAAAAACATAAAAACATTGGGTATTTCTAAACTCAGGACAAATAGTAGAATATATTTAGTAGGTTTTTTCATTAGCTTTTTTGGATGAGTAAAAGATTTTTGGGGTAAAAGTCAGAAAACGTGGGTTTTTTTTACATTTTTCATCATATTTTATTATTTTTTTTATGGGAAATTAGATAATATGATTAAAACAATGGTATCTGAAGAAAGCCCTTCTTGTCCTGAAAAAAACAACATATAATTTGTGTGGGTTCACTAAATGAGTGAAGAGAAAATTACATCTAAACACGAACACCGCAAAAGTATTAAAACAGCCTCGGTCCCAATGGTACAATAGGTAAAACACAGCCTGGTCCTTAAGGGGTTAAGATGTTTTATGTAGTGTTTTGACCTCTAGTTCTTTGTATGACTGAGTAAGGCATTTACAAGAATAATATATTTAATTTACACAGTATCTATAGACATTATTATAATGTTTAGGACTGTACACAGTACACTGATAAATACACCTGTCAGTACACCTGACAAATATTTTGCGATAATAGGAACAGGGACATCTGGGGAGGAAAGAGGGACTGTCACTCCTAAAGAGGCACACTTGGGAAGTATGTCTTAGAATTTTAGATGAAACAGGCAGTTTTAATCTCCAAAGGGTATCCTTGAAAGCAAGAAATCAGGTAGCAACAGAAGCACAATACTTTCCACTGCAGGACATGTAACTCTGTAGAAGCGAATAATAACAGGCATGTATTATTTATTGTTTGATTGGTTTCTATAGCAACATTATATTCCACAGTACAAGGGATGACAGGACATAACAAGTAGTGCATCACACACATCACATCACAAACAGAAGGTTAGGAGGGTCCTGCTCAAAAGAGCTTACAATCAGGCATTTTCTTTTTGTTCTATTTCAGGGTTCAAGAGATTCTTGCTGACGTTAAAGAATTTAGACTGCAACAAACAAATAATAAATGTATAGTGTCTCCTATGAAGACACGTTCTACCTTTTTTTAAAGTTACAATCATTTGAAATATCTGCACTGCTACTGTAACCCACATCAATTCAATTCTAACTTGCAATCATCTGATCCACAATAAGTAACTGGAAGCAAGCGCTAGAGTTCCTTATTCTATGGAATACGTGGAAGCCTCGCTATGTTCGGAGGAAATATTGCCCTAACGAATCCCTGCTGTGATTAATATTCCTAATAACTTTATATATGCTGCATGACGTAATACAAACCCACTCGGTACGATCCGGAACCATCACGCAGCATCGCTAACATAACATAGAGGACAGGAAGTAGACATGTGACGAGGAAGGGGAGGGCTGGCAGCTGTCAGGGAGGAATAAGTGGAGCCCGGGCTCTCCGGGACTTTTAATGTGAGCAGCACGGGAGGATGGACAGAGGCCGCCGGCTCCCGCTGGATGTATGTAATCGTGCGTGTGTAGTCTGACTGCATAGGCGCCTGCGTTATAAATGAGGCCCCTGTCCGTGACAACCCTGCGTTACGTGGCCCCTGCCTGTGTAAACCCTGCATTAGGGGGCCCCTGCATTCAGAGGGGATGACAGACCTTCCCTCTTTTGAAATCCGTACATCGAGAGGGGGCAGCAAGGCTTCTTGTCTGCTTAAACTGCATTAATTAACCCAAACCCGAGAGTTTAGTCCCATTGATATTTATCTCGACCCCTTATCTGTGATTGTAAGGGTTAATGTGTCTGATAAGACAGCCTAGTCCCCCCCCCCAATTCTAAGGCAGAAGTTGGTTTCATTTAGGGTCATGTTGACTTAACTAAAAGTGCTCCACTGTTTTCTTTTCACCTGTTGTTACATAATAGATGTAGAGATCTGCTATTGTTCATTATAGTGATTCGTGTTTTAGGAGATTACAGCGAAAGGGTTTACGTTGTGTAGCTAGCAGTGGGTGTAATGAAGGAGTTAATGGTGATGCAGGTGCTGTAGTATAACTGTCTCCTATTAGGTGGGGAGATGCTTGTTGTGATCACATGACTAGCTGAGCTCATGTGACTTCTAAACTAGCTGTGTGTGCGCGTGCAATGTGGCTGCCCAGCCTACACTGTGAGGCTGTGTTTGTTCAGCAATGTGTTAATAATACGACCACAACGCGGCGTGTAAAGATGTTTTACGTGTTTTAAGGACCGACGTATGACGTAGCAGTCATGAAAGCCATCTCTGCTGCAGAACATTTTCAATAGACAAATGTATGCTCTTTAAACTGAACAAAGGTTGCCAACACATTATGCAGATTTTTTTAAATTGAATATTTATTGTTCAATAAACACATTATGCAGATGCTGCAGAGAGATGGCCTTCTTACCATTACTCTGATATGCATCTCTGGTACAGAACCTGGAGAGGATTCACGATAGTTCCCGTAAAAGCGGGGTGTTAATTGCTAACAAACATTAACCTACATACGTGTAACCCCCCTAATGTTTTAATAAATAAAATCTATGTATGTCTAACCTTTCACGGTTATATATATATATATGTCACATTTTCTGGTTTAAGCCAACCCAAGATTTGATTGGTCATGTGAATGCAGTGAGCTACTCAAACACGTACATATAGAGCCAACCCGCCGTATGTAATAAGTTACTTAATGACTCAATCGCTTTTGTGTTCATGTATGTATGTATATATATATATATATATATATGTGTGTGTTTGTGTTCCTTGTACATGAGTTCTACCTATTTGCTTGTTAAACATTAACAAAGATACACCATTTTTTTTGTGGTGTCAAAGCAAATAATACTTTTATGTACCTCCTGGACAACTGGTTTTCAAGTTTTTACTTGCAATGCAGAAAAATAAAAATAATAATAATCCAAAAAAATATATACACACATATAGCCACATTGTGGCTTTCATTGGAAACATATTGTCCATTTGCTGCGCTTTTTATTTACTTGCTTGGGAAAAACATATATGATTGGGGGAAAAAGTCCATCAAGTTAAACATATCCACAATAGCCTAATCGATCCTGATGAAACAAACAAAAATAGTCATTTTGAAGATTTGAAGATTGCCCTTCTCTGTTATAGTTGGAACGCTTCCCCTCTCTAAGTAATAAGTGCTTCCTGCCCTGACCCTAGCAGGAGCGTTTCACCTGCATGGGTGTCGTATGGTCCTTAGTGTACATTTGTGATGAAGTTTCCACTTACCTGAATGGAAATAATGAGGCGGCTCTGGCATTTTAGGGCCAGTGGCTGCCGAATGATGTAAGTGCAGCCGACTACTGCATATGACATCCTGCACGTTATGGTTTTATGCTTACCTACCAGCCAGTGGCCACACATATATATATACACACACACACACACACTCTACAGCGCTAGATTTGACAATTAACTTTCAACGGAGATAATTTAGCCCAGGTACTTCTGTTACCGATTTGTGGGTGTGGAAACCACTAAGTTGTTAAGTTATGGAAGGAATTTTTCTCCTGAATACTAAAACAGTTTTTAAATGGACACTGCAGCCATCAAATGCCCTTTAAGGCACTTGATAACCAAGTGTCTCCTTTAAATTACTTCCTTCCCTTTTCCAATAATTCTTCACAATCGACACCCAACCTGCTGTTGGAGCAAGTGACGTGGTGCTATCAGTGGCCTACCAGGCATATGGCCAGAGTGGGCCAACTTTGGCCAAACACATCTCTTGCTTGTGAGTGTACATTCTCCGCCAGCCGGCTCCCTTGTTGGCTAGTGCGAGAGCCCCAAGGGGTTTATAGCTTCGCACCTGTGTCTGTGTCAAAAGTGCTCCCATTGATTATAATGGGATTGGCTTCTAGCAGCAAAAAACGGCATAAAAACCTTACAGTGGAGAGGTCAGCGCACAGATACTCTTAAAGTGACTCTTATTTTGTTTTTTTACCTTTATGGGTAGATAATGTTTGTTAAAATACTTTAATACGCCTTTTTCTCATTGACGAGACTGCATGAAATGTTACGGAACAGGCCATTTAAATAATATTCCTGAAATGGGGAATATTTACTGACCTCTTGTGGAATTAATGAGTATTGCACATATAATGCACTGTTCCTTGTGAAAGGTACAGAAAACCTTTCAAATGCCATTGTTTCTAAACATGAACAAGTGCCAGCATCACAGTATAATGAAATTCAGGGTAATAGAACTTCACAATTATTTCATTGCTGAATAAATTGGCCATTGGATATGGGGCAACATACGTGGACATAGGGACCCGTCACATCATTTGACAATGTTTTCCCTACAAAACTCCTCTTGTAACGTCCTGTAGTTTGTTTCGAATTTCAGTGGCTTTCTCCCTGATTATTATTTTCCTGGCATACAGTGGCAGTACGAGAGGGTAATGTCCTTTCCTTAGGGACAAGCTGAATCTAAAGAAATAAAAACAATTAAATGCCCTGGAGCCCCTCCTCCTTACCCATAAAGCCGGGGCCGACCGGAGGAAGCCAGTTCTTTTCTTGTCCCTTTCAGGGACGGACAGGTTGAATCGTCGGTCCGGACAGGAGTCCGGCATCTTCAGTTGCTGGTGAGGCGCACGGGTTGCTGCCTGGGGGTTTCGTGAGCCTCCGATTGCTCCCCGGGTGGTGAGCAGAGAGAGGTCTTCCCTCCGTAGCGGTTCGCGTTACGGAGGATGTATTTTTGTCTTCCTTTTGTGTACTAGGAAGTGGGAGCATGCGCAGTCTGGTGGAACGCACGCCCGGGTGTCGTTGCGTTCCACTGAAGATCCGATCGCGCTACTGAGCATGCGCGAGTCGGATCTTCCGGAGGGCGGCAATTTTAAAAAAATTGCAGATAAGCGCTTTGCCTGTCTGACTGCTGGAGCTTTCGTCAGTACAGTGCAGCCGTGTCACCAGCCCCCCCACACGGTTCAGAGGTGGTTAAGGTAAGATATTTCTTTATCTTGGCTTTTTCCTATCCTCTTCCCTCCTAAAAAAAATAAAAAAAAAAATGTTTCTTTTAATACGCTTTTTTTCTTTTTATCAGATGTCTAGTCCGGTCCCATCAGAGAATCCGGATAAGGATAAAAGACCTGCTTCCGCTCCCAAAAAAGCCACTTCCAAAGCTAAACATTTAACATGTTCTGAGTGTTCTACTCCACTGCCTGATGGCTGCAGAAAAAAATTGTGCAACGCCTGCTCTGCTGAACAGCTTGCTTCTGAGAAGTGTAAAGACCTGCAATCTTTCCTTGGGTGGTTTCAGGAAAATTTGGCTCAGACATTTGAGGCATTTCAATTCTCGGCAGCTCAAACTCAGGAGAAAGTCAAGATTGGTTCTACACACAATCAGACCTTTCCTCGGGTGAGATTTCCAGGTCCTCTAATTCATCATCAAGTGATAGTTCGGAGGATGAAATGGTTTTTCCCTCCCATGACCTCCGCAAGTTCACCAAAGAGGTGACTCGTATGCTCCTAGAAGGTGATGTAGGAAGAGTTAAGGTTTTCCTGTACTTCCTAAGGTGGATGACCTTATTGCCAGGGAATGGAAGCACCCTGGAAAGCGAGCTTTTATTTCAAAGCAATTTAAGCAGCTGTTCAGGCTTCAAGGGGAATATTCCTGGGAGGATCCCCCCAAAGTGGATGTACAAGTGGCACAACTCTCCAAAAAGACTACTCTCCCTATTGGTGAGGTGTCTGGGCTCAAAGACCCTATGGACAGGAGGGCAGAGACTTCATGCAGGCGTATTTTCCAGGCGGCAGGAGCCCAATGTAAGGTGGCGGTGTCCGGTGCAGCAGTGGCTAGGGCCCAGCACATTTGGCTTCAAGTGTTGCAAGATCGTCTTGCGGATGATTCTGATTCTGAGATTAATAGGCTGTTTAAGAACTTAAAGCTTTCTAACAGTTTTTTGTGGATTCGGCTCAGGAATCCCTTAAGCTATCAGCCAAGAACATGGCTTTGTCTTCGGTATCTCGCAGAGCCCTGTGGTTACGGTCCTGGACGGCTGATTCTGCTTCTAAATCTGCGCTCTGTGACTTACCTTTAGAGAGTAAGAAGTTGTTTGGTGCTCCTTTGGAAGATCTTATTAAGCAGATTTCGGATACGAAAAGAGCCTTACCTCAGGATAGAAGACCAAGGTGGAACCGCAGATATCCATATAGGAACCCGAGGCCCTTTTTCCAATCCACTAGATCTCAGAATTTTCGTGGGCCCTTTGGAGATAAGAAATTCCAAGACCGGCCGAAAAGGCAGGACAAAAGAAAATTCTGACAAAGTAGGGGGTCGCCTTCGGCACTTCAGACTCTCCTGGGAACAGACCACCCAAAATCCGTGGATTCGTCGGATTGTTTCGGAGGGTTACAGGATAGAGTTTTTTCATTCCCCGGTCCACCAGTTCCTGATTTCGTCTTACCCCTTGGTAAAAAAGAATTTGACGCTTTTTTCAGAAAGCATGAAGCTTTTGGGAAAGGGAGTTATAGAAAAGGTTCCTGTTCACCAAAAATTCAAAGGAGTCTATTCCCGGTTGTTTCTAGTGCCGAAGCCGGATGGCTCCCTGCGTCCGGTTCTGGACCTAAAGTCTGTAAACCGCTGTATCCTCTACCAGCATTTTCGGATGGAGAGTATCACCTCAGTCACACAGGTGCTAAAGGAGGGAGATTTTATGGTCACCTTAGACCTGAAAGACGCATATCTTCATGTCCCGATAGCCGAGGCGTCCAGGAAGTTTCTGAGGTTTGCCTTGCGGGTCAATCAGAGGGTGCATCATTTTCAATTCAAGGCCCTTCCATTCGGTCTGGCATCAGCCCCAAGGGTTTTCACAAAGATCCTTTGTCCTTTGACAGCTCACCTCAGAGAACAGAATATTTCGATCATTCCTTACCTGGACGATTGGCTGATCATGGCGTCCTCCCTGGAGAAGCTTTTATTAGACCTTTCCACAACTATGAAGTTCCTGGAACAACACGGCTGGTTAATAAACAAGCAAAAATCTTGCCTCATTCCTGCTTCCAGGACTCTTTTCTTAGGGTTTTTGGTGGACTCAATGTCCCTTTGCGTTTATCTCCCGCGTTCCAAGCGGCTCAAGATAAAACAAGAGATCTCAACACTGCAAAGAGGTCCAACTTGCTCTGTCAGGAAGGCTATGAGCGTCCTGGGTCTGCTAACCGCTGCCATCCCGGCGGTACCTTGGGCAAGGTGTCAGCTTCGTCCCTTGCAGTGGCAGATTCTCTCAAACTGGTCCAAGCAAGAAGAAGATCTAGACACTTCCTTCGCAATAAGTGCCCAGGTCCTCTCCCGATTGAATTGGTGGAAACAGTCGTCCCATCTCGGCAGAGGGTTTTCTTTCCGACCCAGAAATTGGATAATTATCACCACAGATGCCTCCGGCCGAGGATGGGGAGCCCATTTGGGTTCCCTTTTTCGAAGGGGAGTTTGGGCTCCAGTAGATGCTGTCCGCTCGTCAAATTTCCATGAGCTAAAGGCAGTTCTTCAGGCTCTCCTGGCCTTCAGGCCCTTCATAGAGGGTCAGGCGGTAAAAATCCAATCAGACAACGCAACGGCCGTCGCATATCTCAACAAACAAGGTGGAACGCGGACACGGAGTCTTCAGATCCTGTGTGCAGTAATTATGGAGTGGTCCCATCTTCATTTGACGGATATTTCAGCAACCCATATCAGAGGCCGCTACAATTTAATCGCGGACGATTTAAGCAGGGCAAAATGGTCACAGACAGAATGGTCCTTGACCCCACAAACCTTCTCCACTTTGGTGGCACGCTTCGGTCTCCCGGATGTGGATTTGATGGCGACTCGAAAAAACCACAAGGTCCCGGTGTTCGCGTCCCTCAACAGATGGGATTTGCCTCATTTTCTGGACGGTCTTTCCATGGTTTGGAATTTCCGGTTGGCCTACATCTTCCCGCCAGTGGCTTTGATTCCTCGCGTCCTTCTAAAAGTTCGCTACGACAAGGCCAGGATCTTGGCCATCCTTCCGTACTGGCCCAACAGGAGTTGGTTTGTCCTCCTCAAGCAGTTGACCATCACCTATTGGGAGCTGCCAATTTCACCACAGCTACTGGAGAACGTCAACCTTCGCCTGGAACTTCTTCAGGTGTTCCGTCTGACAGCCTGGCTGTTGCAAGGCTGATATTGAGTAACCAAGGTTTGGACGACGACATCTCAGACTTTTTGTTGACATCGGTCAGAAGTTCAACGTCCAGGATTTATTTTCGGGTGTGGACCAAGTTCCTCCTGTGGTGCTCCACCAGGCACCTTACGATTTTTCCTCCGTCCATCAACTCCGTCATTCGTTTTTTACAGGAGGGTCTGTCTTTGGGCCTTAGTGTCTCGACCCTTAAAGGGCAAATCTCGGCCCTTAGTCATTTTTTTCTTTCTGATCTGGCCTCTCACATTCTTATTCGGCGCTTCTTTAAGGCCGCCACTATTCGACGTCCTCCTAGGAGGTCTTTGTTTCCATCATGGGATCTTTCCGTTGTGCTTCGGGCTTTATGTTCAGCGCCCTTCGAACCTCTGGAGGAAGTATCCATGAAGCTTCTCTCGCTGAAAACGTTTTTTCTTGTGGCTATTACCTCGGCTAGGAGAGTTGGGGAGATCCAGGCTCTGTCTTCCTCTCCGGAGTTCACAGTTTTTCATGATGATAAAGTTGTTCTACATGTTAAACCTAAGTCATTTCCAGGACCAGTATTAGTCAGCCCTTGGTTCTTCCTACTTTTTTTCCGTGTCCTTCCTCTCCTGAGGAATTGGTTTGGCACACGTTAGACGTCAAAAGGGCTTTGGAGATTTATATTGCTCGGACCTCCTCCATCCGTTCCTCAGACCATCTTTTTGTCAATTTTTTTGGGCGGTCTGCCGGTAGAGCGGCCTCCAAATCGTATGGCCTACCACTCCTCTGGTCTCACTCTACAATGGCCCATTAGGGCCCATTCCACAATGGCGGCCTCCTGGGCAGAAAAGGCTGCAGCTTCGCCTGAGGACATTTGTAAGGCTGCTACCTGGTCCTCATTCTCCACCTTCATTCACCATTATCGGCTAGACATCTTCTCCTCCTCTGCGGCGGATTTTGGGCGTAAGGTGCTCCAGGCGGTGGTCTCCTGATATGTGCCCCCCCAGTTCTGGAATCTTGCTACATCCCACTCGTACTGCCACTGTATGCCAGGAAAAACGGAAATTTTTTACTCACCGTAAATTCCTTTTTCCTTAATACAGTGGCAGTACTGGTTTCCCTCCCTTCTTATGATAGAATAAATTATTTTTTGGCAAGCAATATTGTGTCTGTCTTGTTACTTACTGGCTTCCTCCGGTCGGCCCCGGCTTTATGGGTAAGGAGGAGGGGCTCCAGGGCATTTAATTGTTTTTATTTCTTTAGATTCAGCTTGTCCCTAAGGAAAGGACACTACCCTCTCGTACTGCCACTGTATTAAGGAAAAAGGAATTTACGGTGAGTAAAAAATTTCCCTCTTCTGCAACCTTGACCCTTCTTTACTTTCACCTCCTACTGGCAATAACCTGCTAACCGGTGAAGCCCTGGTTCAATAAATGAAGTTGGATTCAGCTCAGGTTCCAATATTATGTCTGCCCTTTATATTCAATATTTATAGCACTGGGCTTTAATCACTAAAGTGGTAACTGGAAAGATGGTTGAGCGTTCAACTGATCAAGTTCTCTATGCATCATATGGCTTATACGTGGCTATTTCTATACAAGAATGGCTAACATGGCCTTTCAGCCAGTGAGGGGACTAAAAAAATAATAAAAAAATCATTGATTTAAAGGTCCATCCACGCTATATATGCTCACTCAGGTTGAAGCTTTATAACCTTTATAATGGATAAAGGTGATGTTAAACAAATTAAACTGCAACTCCCTGCCATCTTGTACGTTGGGGAATAAACCCTGCTGAACTAAAATGTGTTCTCTCGCCTACAGCTCATTGCGTTTAGTTAATGATACTCAGAACTTTAGTGAGTTCTGAGGCCTGTCTTTCAAAGCTTGGTATATGACGTCAGGCTTGCCAGTGTCTGTGTTTTAATGGGGTAATGTTCTAGCAAGGTGTTGGAAAATCATTTAACCGTAAATCCAGAATCGCCAGTCTGAACTGGTATTCATGTGGTTTGTGTCAGTATATAACTTGCTAGTTTCCTTTTGTTATCAGTAGAAGTGCCACACTTGTAAAACAGGTCTGAACCAGTCATATGATGGACGTGTTAATCTGATGAAATTTTAATTTTGAAAATTTTTTTAAATTTACTTCGGTCATGAGAATCTGCTCTGAGAGGCAGAAATAAGCCAGTCATTATATAGTGGGTGTCTAAAATATTTATTATTAATAATAAACTTGTATCTATATAGCGGCAACCATTTACGCAGCGCTTCATACAATACATATATTCAAGGGGGTATGACAGGACTAGAATTGACAGACCAAGACAAACCGATACATAAGGTAGAGAGGGTCCTGCTCGCGAGCCTACACTCGAGTGGAAATGGGATGGGGAAACATAAGGAACAGAGAAAGGTGAGAGGTAGTGCGGTGGTTGTATAAGTGACAGAGAAGGTCTAGTAATTAAGGTGGTGCGGCTTCTCTGAAAAAGTGGTCTTTGGGATTTTTCCTGAAGGTGAAGCGGAAGGTTCAGTGGAAGAAGTTTCCGTAGATATGGGGCAGCCCGAGTGAAGTCTTGTAGATGTCATAAGTGAAGAGGAGAGTCTTAGCCCATGGGAAGAACGTAAAGATCGAGTAGGGCAAAAATGTATGGAGGAGCAGTGTTATGAAGGGCCTTATGTCGTTAGAATGATTTTAAGTTTTATTCTAAAGGTAATAGGGAGCCAGTGGAGGATTTCACAGAGTGGGGAAGCAGGAGACGAGTGGCATGCAAAGAAGATAAGCCTAGCAGCAGCATTTAGGACAGACTGCAGAGATGAATTGAGACAGTGGAATGTTGCAATAGTCAAGACGGGAAATAAGAGAAGGATTCTTGGGTGAGGAATGGCCTGATGCAAGCGGCAAGGTCTGGCAAGGGACTGAATGTGAGGGATAAAGGAGAGATTTAAGTCGAGGATAACCTCAATGCGTCGGGCCTAGTTAGCAGGAGAGAGATAGTTGTGTTGTTAATGGAGAACTTAGGGAGTGGAGTGGAGATGGAAGGAGGGAAGATAATGAGTTCAGTTTTAGAAAGATCGGAGAAGAGATCAGAAGACGGGTAGATTTGGATATCTGCATATAGAGGATACTGGATCCTTCCTGTTTTGTATTAAACAGTAACGCTACTCTTGAGAGCCATTCTACTTCAGTTAAAGACCCAGGGAGAAGAGAAGCTTGCTGATTGGTCAGCGTGCCCGAGGAAAAAATGGACGGGATGAGCTTTTGTGTACTACAACCTCCATCATTGTAGCCAGAATACTAATGAATGGGACTAGAAGCTCACAAAAGTTTTTATTGTGACCTATATGGGCTGTGTCTGTAATGTATGTACAGCCATATGTTTACTAAGGGGAGTGGAATCTTTTAAGAAAATGTAACCTTTACTCTGCTGAGAGGGTGAGTGATAAGGGGAATATGTTGTAGAAGTGAATATAGAGTGATTTTAACCCCTTAACGACAATTGCCGGTCCTGGCACGACACGGAAAAGCATGTGCTTTACGACAATTGACGTGCCAGGACCGGCACGTCTTTAAACGGGTGCAGAAAGCGATCTGTTTTCGCTTTCTGCACCCAAAAAACGTTGCTGAATGCCTCGACCTCGAGGCATTCAGCAACGCCGCTATCGGAACGAAGGGGCCATCTCTGGCCCCTCCACGGGGCGTCAACATCCGCCATACTTTGTATGGCGGTGGACGCCCGTATTAAAAGCGTTTAGGAGGCGATCGACGATCGCCTCCTAAACTTAAATGGTGTCGCTGGAATGCCTCGATCAGGAGGCATCCAGCGACACCAAACACTTACCTTTCGATGGGCTGTGACCGCTCCGGAGAGCGGTCACAGCCGCAGCTGCCGATGATCTTCGCCATCAAGCAAGATGGCCGCTGCCCTGTAACAGGAGCAAACAAATTTTAAAAGTTCGCTAGACAGTCCAGACCATCTAGAGAACTTCGGCTCCACTTGCAGGTTGAATACAGGTACTGCATTCACCATGCAAGTCAATGGAAGCCAGCTTTCTAATCACAGTGTGATTAGTAAAAATACATTAAAAAATAAAATAAAATTTATAATAATTAGAAAAAAAATTGTAAAAAACTAGTAAAATGTAAAAATCATTTCCCACTGATGTCACTATCAGGGGAACCTCCAAGTTGAAAAAAAATGTTAAAAAAATTTTTTTAAAAAGAAAAAAAAATAAATATATATAAAAAATATATTTTTGTGAGCAAGTCCTAAAATTAGCATATTAGCTTAAAACAATTCTCGCATGGAAAGAGTTAAAATACTGGCATATTAAATGCCCGTGGGGTGTCTACTTTTAAAAAAGGTATGATTTGATGGGGTAAATTGAATTGGCCGGGTTCAACAACGTCCCAATTAACACCGGGGGAAGGATGGCCACACACCTAATTTCCAATTAGAAAAATGCACACGTACCAAATGTGGCCTTTTAGTTCCCACAAAAATGACAAACCCATGCATGTGGGATATCACTGCACTCAGGAGATGTTGCTGAACACATTATGGGGTGTCGTGTGACAGCGGCATATACCAGGAGCTGTAAATTCATACATAAAGTAGGTGTGTGTGGGAAAAATACACACACAAAAATACTACTGCAAACTTTGAAAACATGCTGGTGGTAAAATGTGTGCATGCAAAGAGTTAAAATACCAGCATTTAAAATACCCTGTGGTGTCTAGTTTTGAAAAATATATGGTTTTGTTGGGCACACTGAAATGGCCCGGCTCAAAGATGTACCAAATAGGGCATGGGCAGTGGATCCCCAAATGCCAAAGTTCAACATTGAAAAATGCGCATGCCCCAAATGTGGCCCTTTTGCCCCCAAACAGCCAGGCAAAATCATTCATGTGAGGTATCGCTGTACTCAGGAGATGTTGCTGAACACATATTGGGGTGTTTTGTGATAGTGACATAAACGAGAACCTTTTAATTCATACCTGAAGTAAAATGTGTGTGACAAAACAAATGCAAAAAAATGACTACCACAAAGTTTGACAAAAACTGGTGGTAGATATGGTGCATGGAAAGAGTTAAAATACTAGCATTTGGAATACCCTGGGCTGTCTAGTTTTCAAAAATATATGATTTGATGGGGTAAATTGCATTGGCCGGGTTCAAAGATACCCGAAATGGCACATGAGGGGAAGAATTACCAGATTTGGAAAAAATGGCTTTGAAATAACAAAACGCTACCTGTACTTATTGCCCCATAATGGGTAGAAAAAAGCAAAAAAACATAAAAACATTGGGTATTTCTAAACTCAGGACAAATAGTAGAATCCATTTAGCAGGTTTTTTCATTACCTTTTATAGATGAGTAAAAGATTTTTCAACTAAAAGTTAGAAACAGTCATTTGTTTCTAAATTTTTCACCATATTATACTTTTTTTAGTAGTAAATAATACGATACAATCAAAACAATGTCATCTAAAGAAAGCCCTTTTTGTCCTGAAAAAAACAATATCTAATGTGTGTGGGTTCAGTAAACGGGAAAGAAGAAAATTACAACTAAACACGAGCAGCGCAGAAATGTTAAAACAGCCATTGTCACGAAGGGTACAAAAAGTAAAATCAGCCTTTGTCACGAAGGGGTTAAACATGCATATGGGTATCCTGACTGCAAGGACAAAAACAAGCAGACTAGATTGGCTGAATGGTTCTTATTTGCATTCAGATTCTGTGTTTGTATTTTCCTGTTTATTTACTTGTGCTATTTGTTTTGGAATTTATATGTAAATATTGGGGGGGGGGGGTTACATTTTAGGGTTTTGTTAGTTTAGGGTGAATTGTACATCACCTAAGTATTAAAACTAAGCAAAGTATTCAGAAATTGGTAGCTATTGATAGCTTAATTTTATACTGAAAAAATGTATTGCTTTGCTTACGTAAAGTGTGTAAGCAGTTTTTAAGGCTATCATGTACTGCAACTAATGTTTAACTATAGAAAAACTCAAACAAAATTGCCTCTGCCTCCCAACCCCCAGCACACAAAGGGTTAAACTATACCCTCCTATCCCAATTTTTCTATCCAGACTCTCCTGAAACCTCTGATGATGTACAGAAATTCAGGGTGTCGTACGACAGCAAGCGCAAGCAACAGTTACTCTATGATAACGGACAATGCCTTAACGGAAGTTTGGACGCTCTCCGCCGATAGTGTCAGTCCTGACACTGCCTGAAGCTACATTGAAATCCAGGCCCCCCTGAAGCCTCTGATGTGCGCCCTCTGCTGGCTGATCACAACTGTAGGTCTTTACTGTGATCAGCAATGCTGGGCAATGGAACCCTGCTTATCCGCAGATAAGAACCATTATGCCCATACCGTCTGCCTGATTTCTGAATACTTTGCTTAGACCATGGCTTTACCTTAGTCTAGCCTTATGCCTATCCAATGCGTGCTTAAACATCTTCACTGTATTAACATCTACCCCTTCTGCTGGGTATGCTATTCCATGCATCCACTACCTTCTCGGTAAAGTAATATTTCCTAATATTGCTTTTTAACCTTTGCCCCTCTAATTAAAGACTATGGTAGTTTTTCTTCATTTAAATATACCGTATTTGCTCCATTAACCCCTTCGCGACCTTTGCCGGTTCAGGACCGTCATGACAAGAAGGTCACTAAATGACCTTTGACGGTCCTGAACCGTCAAAAAGTTAAATAAGCTTAGAAAGTGATCAAGGATCACTTTCTTCGCTTAAACGGCCTTGCTGCAATGCCTCGATGTCGAGGCATTCAGCAAGGCCGAGATCGGCATCGGGGGCCATGTCTGGCCCCTCCCCGGGGCGTCAACAGCCGCCATACATTGTATGGCGGCGGACGCCCGTTTTAAAAGCGTTTAGGAGGCGATCAACGATCGCCTCCTAAACTTAAATGGTGTCGCTGGAATGCCTCGATCAGGAGGCATCCAGCGACACCAAACACTTACCTTTAGGTGGGCTGTGACCGCTCCGGAGAGCGGTCACAGCCGCAGCTGCCGGTGATCTTCGCCATCAAGTAAGATGGCCGCCGCTCTGTAAAAAAAACAAACAAGAAAAAGTTTGCTAGAGGGTCTCCAGACCCTCTAGAGAACTGGCTCCACTTGCTGGTTGAATACAGGTACTGCATTCAACCATGCAAGTCAATGGAGCCCAGCTTTCTAATCACTATGTGATTAGTAAAATATTCAAAAAAAAAAATAAAAAATAAAAAAATGGAAAAAAAAAAATGTGCTAACATTTAAAAATAATTATGCAGTGATGTCACTAGATGAACCATCCAGTACCAGCAAAATGTGTAAAAAAATATAAAAAAAGTATTAAAAAAATAAAAAAAATAAAAAAATAAAGTTTATTATTTTGAGCAAGTGCTAAAATTTCTCAAAAATCTCAGAGTTAAAATAAAAGCACTTCAAATACCCAAGGGGTGTCTAATATATAAAAAAAATGGCTGATGGGGTAAATTGGAGTGGCCTAGCTCACAGATAGGGCATAGGTACAGACTGACCAAAATGGAGAAAAAAAGCGCACTTCCCAAATGTGGCATTTTAAATCTGAAACAACCCGACAAACCCATGCATGTGGGGTATCGCTGTACTCAGGAGATGTTCCTGAACACACATTGGGGTGTTGTTTGATAGTGACATATACCAGAACCTGTATATCTATAACTAAAGTACAATTTGTGTGAAAAAAAAATAAAAAAAAATTACTATTACAAAGTTTGACAAAGTGTAGTTCTATAATTGGTGCATGGAAAGGGTTAAAATAACAGCATTCGGAATACCCTGGGGTGTCTAGTTTTCCAAAATATATGGTTTGAATGGGTTAAATTGAGTTAACCGGCTTCAAAGATATTCCAAAGAGGAGATGGAGGCAGAATGACCAAATGACCACCTGAATTACGCATGCCCCAAAAGTAGCCTTTTACCAGCCAAACAATCTGACAAACCCATGCATGTGGGGTATCGCTGCACTCAGGAGATGTTGCTGAACACATATTGGGGTGTTGTTTGACAGTGACATATACCAGAACCTGTATATCTGTAACTAAAGTACAATTTGTGTGGAAAAAAAAATAAAAAAAATTACTATTACAAAGTTTGACAAAGTGTAGTTGTATAATTGGTGCATGGAAAGGGTTAAAATAACAGCATTTGGAATACCCTGGGGTGTCTAGTTTTCAAAAATATATGGTTTAAATGGGTTAAATTGAGTTAACCGGCTTCAAAGATGTTCCAAAGAGGAGATGGAGGCAGACTGACCAGATTTGTTAAAAAAGATTTGGAAATCATAAAATGCTGCTTGTACTTATTGCCCTATAACGTACAAAAAACAGCAAAAAAACATAAAAACATTGGGTATCTCTAAACTCAGGACAAGTAGTAGAATCTATTTAGCTAGTTTTTTTACTTGCTTTTTTAGGTGAGTAAAAGATTTTTCAAATAAAAGTCATAAAATGTCTTTTTTTTCAATTTTTCACCATGTTTTTTTTATTTTTTTTATAGTAAATAAGATGATACGATCAAAATAATGGTATCTGAAGAAAGCCCATCTTGTCCTGAAAAAAACAACATATAACTTATGTGGGTACACTAAATGGGTGAGGAGAAAATTACACCTGAACACAAGCACCACAAAAGTGTCAAAACAGCCTCGGTCCCACAGGGTAGAAAACGAAAAATGAGCCCGGTCCTTAAGGGGTTAAGACAAGTTGTTTTTTTTTTTTGTTTTTTTTGAGGAAATGCTCAGAAAAATTACGATTGTCTTATATTTGAGATCGTCTTCTAATCCAGACCTCAAATAGAGGTCTGACTACAAGACTAAGATCCAGATCCCCCCAGAGCGCTGCAGGGGACCTGGATCCTCCTCTCTGGCAGCCGGTGGAGGACTGCGCAATGCGTGCAGACAACCTCCGCTGCTGCTGGCACTTCTGCCGGGGCTTCTATGACGGAGCGCTGGCATCACATGACCTTCCGGTGCTCATTCATAGAAGGAGCAGCAGCAGCAGCAGCAGCGGAAGTTGTCTGCACGCATCGCACAGACCTTCACCGGCTGCCCCCACTACACACCAAGGAATATGAAGCATGGGGAACAAGTCTAGGGAAGCACTGGTAAGTCGGGGGAGGGTAAGAATGGCAAATGGGGGGGGGGTTAAAAGGAATGTCAGGGAGGCAATAGTATATAGGGGGTTAAAAGGCATATCAGGGAGGCAGAGTGGTATATGTGGGTGTATAAGGAATATCTGGGAGGCACAGTGGCACATAGGGGGGTATAAGGCATTTCTGGGGGGCAGATGCACATACCTGGGGGCAGGTGGGCAAATAAAAGGAAATAAAAACAAAAAAATATTTTATTAAATATAAAAATTAGTTTACAAGTGAATTAATATTTACTAGTAAAAATTTTTTTTTTTGTATAGGGTAGTCTTATATTCATGCTAAATTAATATTCAAATTTTGGGGGGGTCATCTTATAATCGAGCAAATATGGTACGCTCCTCCTTCTATTGTGTTGATTCTCTTTTACGTATCTAAGTATCATATACCCCCCTGTCACGTCTTTCTTCCAAGCTATTTAACCTTTCCTGGTATGTTTTTTTTTCTTTTTTTCTTTTCTGCAATCCATGAACCCTTTTCTGGATTCTCTTGAAAGTATCTATATCCTTCTGGATATAGGTCTCCTACATCCAAGGCATTGCTTCTTTCCACCAGGACAATGGCACCTATAAGTGCTGAAAATGAATGCACTTTGTGTTTTTGCATAAGCCTCTAGTTGTCCAGCATTTCATTTATTGTTCTTCACTACTGTATACAATACTCCGAGAGGTCTCACCAGTGCTCTGTACAACAACATAAGCACTTTTTGTACCGCTAATACCTCTCCATATACAACCAAGCATTCTGCTAGCATTGTCTGCCTACCTTGTGAAATAATGACCCCCAAATTTATTTCCTCAGATGTTCAGGTTAGGAATATATCAACTGATCAGCAGTAGTAATGATCAAAGTGAAGAGCCCAAACGCTTCTTACCACTTCTGGTAGAAATATAGATTAAAAATAACTCCTTATTTGCCCCAATCCAAAATTAAAAATGAAGTAAAAATAATGTTGTTTGTACTACATTTTGCTCCCTTATAAAAAATTTTTACAAAAAACCTATGCGTGGGGGATGTTCTTCTCAGGGGATGGGTTTTTTTTTAATCAGTGACACTTAATTTGTCTAACTCATCCTAAAATTTGACTTTCTTTTCTACTTTTATCATTTATTATAAAATATTATCACATTCAAAAATTATTTCAAGTCCATAGACTTGCTTTAGTTCCTTGTGACGCTTTGAGGCTGAATGCAGCATCGATGTGTCGCAAGGAGGCCATGTGGCAGATGTGATTGAGCCAGCCCATGGTCTCTGTTGTCCCTGTTACAAAAGGAGAAAATCATCACTTTTAAAATTAATACTATTTAATGCCATTGTCCTCTGTTTGCACTGTTTATAAGGAGTTTTTCATGTTCTTTTTCATAGAGTTCTGGAGAGCTGACGCAGAGTGCCGATGATGAGTGCTTCCTCGATGCTCCTCTTCTGCCCTCACAAAAGCTTCAGCCTGAAATTAGGCCAACATTTCACCCTGTCCCTACAGTCACTGTTGCCATTTTGCTAGCTTTTATACAGGTAAGCCATTCTTTTTATTACATTTTGATTAAGATTATTTTTAAAAGGCAATAATTACACTTTTCCTGTGCATGTATACATGTGACTCCTAATAATGTGACTCGGAAGTTAAAACAAAGTGTGTAGCTACAGCCAAATGGTACAAAAAGTATCCATTTCTAAATTCTAACAAGTTTGTTACATCTACTTTTTTTTATATGTTATAGGCAATAGACTATAGTGAATTATTTAAATAATTCTGGTAAATTTGGCGATCCATATGAAGCCATAGAAACGAGACAGGACCCCCATGAACTGGACAAAAACTAAGCAAAAAGCACATTTAATCTCTCCTTGTTCTCTCTCATGTTCTCTAAATGCTTCCCTACCATCTCAGCTGACCGCTTCCGCATCTTTTTTTTCTTCTTTATCTGTTTTCTGCATCTCAGCGGGAAAAAAAACAACGGGAACTTCCGCCAAAATGGTGATGTTTGCAGTAATGTCTTCTCCCAGAACCTCCAATGGGGGAAGAGGACGTCACCGCAAGCGCAACCATATTGAAGATTACTGCATCGTTGGCTACAGCCAATCACTTGCACGGATATAGTCAGATGACAGACAAAGTCCTTACTCCTTCACTCCTGGAGAGAGACTAGAACGCTAGGAAACAGTGATTTTTATTTTAACCTGAACCTAAGGGGTTACATTTTAATTGTTAAAGTATATATATCTTTTTAATTCTGGACAAATTAACAATTATAAACAATAAAAAAAAAATTATTAATTTTGGATAATTCGTATACATGTACAACTGAATAAATGTTTAACTTTGTCCCATACATACATACATACATACATATATGAATATCACTCTGGTCCTATAGTGTGTGTGAAAAAAAAAAAAAGCCTAAGGGGTTAATATATGAACTCCCTCTGTAAACTGCAAACACAGGAGGTAGGTTGATCTTCTTGCTGAGGGAACCATGCAGAGGAAATTCATGTCTGCAATAATAGATTATTTTATTGATCCTCCCCTTGAGCAAAGCAGATATCCACCAGAGGAAAATAGAAAGTGGAGGGTGAAACATCAGGCGCATTTCCCACTTAACGGCGCTTAATCCTAAACTTCCACTGAACATAAATATATTCCCCAGAGTCACATAATACAAAAGTTTCATAATCATTCCAATACATATGTTATAAGAATGCACTTGCTGGTAAACACACCTGTGTATATATAGCAATATAGGAAACATGCGTGATACACCCTATTTATCTAGCATCAAAATACAAGGTTATCTATGCGCCATCTTGTGGTCAGAAATATACTGCAGGTGACATAACTAAATACCCAAGTATTTTTTAACCCTATACAAATAATATATAATTGCCAGCTCATAGAATACAATATAGCATTGCCTGCTGTAAACTTTCTAACGTTTTGGGTGTCTATTCGGTGGTTAATCACATCCCCTGTAAGATGAGCATTAAAAAAACAAATAGGTGTATGATGGCATGTGGTAAGTGTAAGATTAAAAGTACTTCTGTTTATAAAAAAGTTAGCCTACGCAGAATAAACATGGTGTTATGCTAGTTGGGATATAAGAATGTTTTTGGCTATAAGGTGGCAACTACATACTGTATATTCTGTAGGGGTAAAAAATATTTATTTTGTTACCTGCAGTGTATTTACTGAAATACCCTTGGATTTTTGATGCTAGACAAATTACATTGCATTCCTTTATATAGCGCCAGCAGATCCCATAATGCTGTTAGAACAGAGTCAGTAGAATTATTTAAAATCACAAACAATAACAAACTGGTACAAGAGGTGAAGTGAGTCCTGCTCGTGTGAGTTTATAATATAGTCTGGTATCATGCATATTTCTCGTTGTTTCATATTGCTAAAAACGTGCACTGATTATTGAATCCATGAATTTGCTATCTATATGAAAATAATTTGATTTATATTGGATGGGTTTTAAATGTTTTCTTTGGGTTTTAATTATGATGTCACTCTTGGCCGTGTGATTCTTGTCAACATCTTTGTTTGAATTATGATGTCACTTTTGGCCATGTGATTCTTGTCAATGCATTTTCCAACAGGTGCATTCTTATAACAGGTGTATGTAAATTATTTAATTTATGTCAAGTGACTCCATTGAATATATTTATGTTCATTGGGTGTTTGGGGTTAATGTGCCAATGATTAAGCGCTGTTATGTGAGAAAAGCACATCTCCAATTTTGTACTGATCAAGAGATGATCTTCCTTTGGTAAACTGATTCGCTGCTGAGACGCTGCAGATTTCTTCCGATCCGGACACGGAGTAGGGTGATGTTGCTCTTTGGATGTTACGTTTTTCTAACATAATAACCTTTGTTACGTTTTGAAATGGATACTTGTGATGGTTATCTACAGCCCTGCTATAAATGTAGCATCTATTGTTGAAATAAATATTAAGAAAGTTTCAGACTATTTGTATTATATAATATATATATATATATATATATATATATATATATATATCACACAAAAGTGAGTAAATATTTTATTATATCTTTTCATGTGACAACACTGAAGAAATAACACTCTGCTACAATGTAAAGTAGTGAGTGTACAGCCTGTATAATTTACTGTCCCTCAAAATAACTCAACACATAGCCATTAATGTCTAAACCTTGGCAACAAAAGTGAGTACACCCCTAAGTGGAAATGTCCGAATTGTGACTCGTTAGTGTTAGAAGGTCTCGGGTATGTATGGGGAGCAGGTGTGTTAAATTTGGTGTTATCGCTCTCACATTCTCATACTGGTCACTGGAAGTTCAACATCTCACCTCATGACAAAGAAAACTCTGAGGATCTGAAAAAAAGAATTGTTGCTCTACATAAAGATGGCCTAGGCTATAAGAAGATTGCCAAGACCCTGAAACTGAGCTGCAGCACGGTGGGCAAGAACATACAGTGGTTTCACAGGACAGGTTGCACTGAGAACAGGCCCCGCCACGGTCGACCAAAGAAGTTGAGTGCACGTGCTCAGTGTCATATCCAGAGGTGGTCTTTGGGAAATAGACATATGAGTGCTGCCAGCAATGCTGCAGAGGTTAAAGGGGTGGGGGGGTCAGCCTGTCAGTGCTCAGACCATACACTGCAACATATTGGTCTGCATTGCCGTCGTCCCAGAAGGAAGCTTCTAAAGATGATGCACAAGAAAGCCTGCAAACAGTTTCAAACATTTCATAAATGTACAGAGGAGCTTTTAGGTTCTAATATTTTTGGTTTATTTTATTTGGTGATGTAGATATGGAGGAATGGAGAAAATATGCTAATTTCATTTGGACCCAATAAGATTTAAGGAGATGGGGAAGCTCTTATTTATCGAGCACATATGGCACACTTACAAACGGAATCTTACTCTGTCTTAAAGATCGTCTGTCAGAATGTGAAGATTTTGGTAGAAAACATGATCTATTTACTATCAGCGGTAGCTAAGCTTTGATCCCACTTTATCATAATGCAGCCTAGTTTCAATATTTCTCTTTCATATTAAGCTCATAATCTGTTTTCTTCCTCCTAGTTGGCATTCGTAACTCTGGTGGTCGTCTCCGCTTACTTTTGTTCGTATGCTGGGGATGAAGTAAAATGCAAGCCGTACATTCAGCCTTTTAAACTGAATACTATTGTGGTCATTGCCAAAGTTCTCCTGTGGATACTCCATGTGTTGAACGAGAGGTTTGTTCAGTATCACCACTACAAAATCCGAAACCGCGGCTACCTTAATGTCTATCGGTCCACCCGGCATCTCAAAAGTCTTTCTTTAATGATTCACTCAACAGGTGAGACATTTGCCGTTGCTGCGTGAATAATGTTCATAATGTGGAATTTGTGGGGTTTAGGATAATGTTAACAGATTTCTGTTTGATGTGGATACCGTAATTTGTCCAGAAAAAAGTAATGAAAGCCCAAAAGTTTTGTGTATCCCAGTGATTTCTTCATGTAGCCACAAGGTGTAGCTGTAGCTTCATACATGGCGTTTTAGCACTCGCTTATATCCTTATTGTTACATCAGGAAAAATGGGCAGACTACATGGGCCGAATGGTTCCTTTCCTCTTTCAAATTCTATGTTTAGAAGAGCTTGGCTGGCCCTCTATAATTAATAAGACCTCTCCAAATTCTGCTCACCCATTAAATAATGCATCATACAGGATCAAGTCAGCCCTTTTTGCTGTAGAAACCTACCCTACGTGATAAATAAATAGTGAAATGAGGGTGTTAAAACCACAACTATCCCTTAAGTGAATAAACCCTTTCTTACAGATGCACAAGTGGGAGGAAATATCTCATGTCAGCCATCTTGGTCTGCATTATAACAGGCAGAGGCGTATCTACTGAAAATAGCGCCTATGGCAAGCACTGAAATTGCGCCCCTGTCCAAATAAAAACCCATTTACTAGCCCCTGCTGCATATATATATATATATATATATATATATATATATATATATATATATATATATTAGTCCCTGCTGCCGATAGCGGGTATAGATCAACACGCAAACCCAGATCAATTGAAATTCACTTGTGATCTCAGCACTGAAGGTATATATCAAATAAACAGAATCAGACATACAAGTCCTGTATTTGCAGGTATACAATAATAATATATGAAACGTAGCATCGCAGGTATAGATCAACTGAATAAGACATATTAACCCTGTATTTGCAGGTACACATAAATAATGTATGGAAACATAGCATAGCAGATATGGATCTACAGCATAACACAAAGATGCAGGTAAAGATCAATTGGAATTCACATAAAAACACGGCATTAAAGGTATATTTAAAACCCCCTAAATTACAGGCATAGATCACAGGTTGCACCCCAAAGCCAGCCCTGGCGTCCACACTGCCGACATAGAACCTGGCCAGCACCCAGATTACACACATAAGATTTGCCATCTTTGTCCCCAAATAGCCCACCACAAGTCAACTTTGTCCCCAAACAGTCCGGCCAGTGCCATCTTTGTCCCATATACACCCTGCCTGTGCCATCTCGGTCCCCAAGGCTCAAACCTCCTGCTAGTGCCATCTTTGCCCTTCCACAATTATACATCTATGATACACACAAACACTTTTACAGTCACTCACTAATTCACACTTTAATTCAGAGAACTCATCCACACATTAACTCATGCTCTCCCTCATTCAGACAATTCATCCACACATTAACTCATGCTCTCCCTCATTCAGACAATACATTCACATATTAACTCATGCTCGCCCTCATTCAGACAACTCATCCACACATTAACTCATGCTCTCTCTCATTCACTCAATGCATCCACACATTAATGCACACTCTTTACTTATATCTACCCCCCTCCCTCATCACTTTTTAACCCACCCCCCTTCCTTACCACTTTTTAACTCCCTCCCTCCCTCCATTACCACTTTTTAACCCCCTCCCTCCCTTACCACTTTTTAACCCCCTCCCTCCCTCCCTCCCTCACCACTTTTTAACCCCCTCCCTCCCCCTCTCACCTTGAAGTCCAGCGACGGGAGCACGATGTTGCTGTCTTCCTGCACCGCTCGCTGGTGCCCGCTGCTTCACTGCTGAGCGCCGTAATATGACGTCATATTTCGGCGCCCAGCAATGAAGCAGCGGGCACCAGCGAGCGGCTTTTAAACACTGATGCGGAGGAGATAGAGGGGCGCCTAGCAACCGCTCGGCGCCCCTCTATCTCCTCCGCATCAGTGTTTAAAAGCCGCTCGCTGGTGCCGGCATTTCAATGCCGGCACCGGGATGGGGGTAGAGGGCTCGTGGAGGAGAATGAGGGGCGCCGAGCGGTTGCTAGACGCCCCTCTCTCTCCTCCGCATCAAAAAAAAATAAAAAATGCCGGTGAGCGGCATTTAAAAGCCGCTCACCGGCGCCCCCCTTGAGATGGCGCCCATGGCACGTGCCATGGCTGCCATACCCTATATACGCCTCTGATAACAGGATATGTGGCCCTTAAACCTTTGGTAGACTAACATTTTTACTGATGGGATCACCAGTGGCTGAAAAACTATTCTTTTTGTTTGTGTTTATTTAATTCATTTTTTGTCCTACATTTCTCTTTAATTTTTAATGAAAGCCCCATTGCACAGTCGTCGGAATGAAGGTACCTGGAAGACTTGTGTCTATAACCTGGACCTCCTTTTGTTCATGTGTGTCTTCTTTGAAGTGGCAGTGGTGCAAATGATGAATACAAATGGAAATAAAGTAATTGTCGCTTCCAACGCTGGGTGTAATCTATCAGCTTCACAAATGTATAGTTTTGTTAATTTAGTTTCATTTAGTTTGCTCATAAAAACTTAGTTTGTGCCAATTCCGCACATTGAGATGAAATAACCCCCAATATGTTTAATATGATTTATTTGGTACATTTGCTTCTATACTTTTGCAAACATCTCAAGTGTGCCTGTCGAGGAGACGGATCCCTTTAATTGCTTCCTGTATCCCTCTGTCTTTTTTTTCTTTTCTTTTCTTTGCTTTCTAGGAGCTCAGAATGTTTGCTGGGTATAAGTGTGTATCACAGTGTTCTTCACAATGTATGAATGCATCAGAAAATGGGTTTAAAATGTGTACATAAAATATTATATTTGGGTCCATTCACTAAAGGGAGAGTTGAGACGAGAATTTGCAGGAGACCCGTGGTATCAGCTCTTTGATGTTGGTGTTCATTTTGAAGATCTGACACTGCGGAGTTTAACCAGCAACAAGGCTTGAGCTGGCTCTGAATAATGCAAATTAATGGGGGAGAAGACTTTTGAAGAAACCTCACTGATTTAATATGCATTTATACAGGACAAACCAAGTGTCCTGTATAAGGAAAGATCCATGGGGTTGGACCGTCATGTAACTACAGCTCAAACCTCAGTAGTTTCCTCTGACGTTTTCTTCCCTGGACATGTTGAGAGGGATGCCATCACAATATGTGTAATGTCCGGTTTATTTTTATAGGAAGCACCAATCACCTTTTATGCAGAAAAAAAACAAGCAATTGGGACCTGCATAGACAGCTGCTTCCCTGACCACCATTTATCCTGACTTGCTTGCATTGTAATTACATTTCCCGTCAAAGTAACTTCCAAGCATGGTTGAATTTTTTTGGCTGCTTGGTTAGTCTCCAATCCTAAATAAATGGTGATGTTTTCTTTTTCTTACGTTCAGAGCATTTGCTTGCATGATAAAACCAGGGTTATTTTAGTAATGGGCAAACCCCCCCCCCCCCCCCACTCCGGCAGCCACCTTAAAAGGAAATGGAATACTGATGCAATCTCAGAATGGTTTCTTCAGATTATAAAACATGCAGCGTCTGGAGAATGAAGAGATATTTCTTTATACCCTGTCATATGTTATGACCAAGAGTTATTCTATTTAGTTACAGGTATTTTAAGGTGAAAATCTTACATGACAACAAAAAACAAACTTTTTTCCATGAAAAGTTGCTCGTTTTATGAGTTCATACTATACTTAAGGGGAGGTAGGTAAGTGGAACAGCTTCCCTGCAGAAGCAGTAGAGGCTAATCCAGTAAAAATTCATGGGATAGACATGCGGCTATTCTGAATACAAGTTCAGTTCTTGCAGCAGGAAAACTGGACAGACTTGGTGGCCTGAGTGGTTCTTATCTTTGGTCAAATTCTATGTTTTTAGGTGCTTCAAAGGTTTTTTTTTTATTTTTTATTTTTTTTCTCCATTATACTTTTGATATGCTTAATGGGGTGGGGGGTTTATTTTCCTATCCCAGAAACCTTGGTTTGACAACAATCTGTGCCCTTTGTTCCATTCTCTTAGGCAATGCAGCTATACTTGTGATAATCTCTGCACAGGACTCCTTTAAAAGCAGTGCTCACCTGTATCTCCATTTAATTCTGAGTGTCCTGATACTGGAGTTGATCCTATCTCTGGCCTGTCTTCTTATGTATGCAGGTGAGAAGTACCATCATTACCCTGCTGGGGAACTTACTAACCTACAATAGATGTTTTCTTTCTTCTATTTCTTTACAATGTGTCACAATACCAGAGAGCGGATTTTACTGCTCTTACAAATGTATGGGTTTTTTTTTCTTAGCCTCAACAATAATAATTGGCAATCTTTAAAGTTTTAGAAAAGAAAAACAGGAAATGTTAACAATTGAAAGTACATCATTAAAGTTACATTGTTTGCCTGGAACTCAAAATACCCAGAAGCATGCAAAGGAGGAATTCTCCAGGAATGCCAATCACCTTTAGAATTCTCCCTTTTCCCTTTGAAGTAATGCAGCGTCGAGATATGCCCTGCTAGGCAACTTACAAAAAAAGATATTCGAAAAATCTTCCATATTAACGTTGTAGCTGCTGGTGTTCAGTTTCTTTCACTTTTTTGGGGTGTGGGTTTCCTTTTGTTCTTTCTACTCTGTTCTACTGAAACAATGTACTTTTTTTCCCCAGTGGGTTTTATCTGCTAGGAAGGTCAGACCATTCTTTGCAATCCATGGAATGAGAAGTGTTTCCTCCCTTGTGACCCTGTTTGCCTTTGATGTTCTGTTTGCCCTCTCGATGGTGTTATCTGTACAGACCAAGCTTTCTTGCCCTTTTCTCTTATTACCTGCATATTATGTGTCCCTCAGGCTTATTTAAGTGGCCCAGAAGCAAGTTCTCCGAAACGTGATGACAGATGCCCTACAATGATTGTACTGCTCATGTAATCATATCACTGTCACCCTCTCGTTTCATTTATGAACGTGTTCCTATACTTGAGACCTTAAAAAAAGGGCTAGCTACTGGCTTCCGTTTTATGGGTTCATAAAAGTGACTCTATTACTAAAATTAGATACACTGGGTTTCAAGAGTCTATTTAAGGAATTGAATGTTTAAAAGTTTGGAACCAAATGTTGATTGTCAAGGGTCCTTGGGAGCCTGTTTTGTGAGGTTGTGGAAGACAGCTTCTGTTTCCACAGGGCGGTCCTGAGACTTAGCACGTCAACATGTAGGACTTGACACTTCACTTCATGTAATGCCAGGGTTCTAGTTTCACAGGTCTAATGCTGTTTTCCTTAAATGGGAAGATGTCAGGGTTTTAATTTGTCACCTTCACTTTCTTGCCATTTACTGATATACTGTGTTACTCTGCAACAATAATATGCTTCTCTAAATGTTTGCAGAAGAAACACTTTAAACAAGAAAAAAGGTTTTACTTTAAGGCTTAAATATATTTTTAATATGATGAGTATGAACACGGTTTGCTCAGTCTCTTAGAATTGCAAGGACTGCAGGTAAGTCAGTGGAAACATAAAAAGAGCCCCTTGCAGTTCAGATGTATCATCCGATTATTTTTTTTCCTTGCTGGAAGCCAATTGAACCTATAACTTAAAACATTTGTGAATCCAAAGTCTCATTAACAACAACAGCAAACCATAAACCCAATTGAATTATTAAACTGATTAATTTGTCTGCATTAAAGATTTAACTTGCTTACGATTTTTTTAATGTCTTGCTCGTTTTGAAAGAGGAATGCAAGGTTTGTATGCTTACAGACTATGCTGACAAATAGTCATAAACAGGCTTGTTTATGACTGCGTAGCTTGGTGATATATTAATGGAAGTTCAGTTGCACAATTCAGTGGGATAACAGGAGAGGATACAGATCATCAGCGGCGTAACCAGAGTTATGGTCACCCAGGGCAGAATAAAATGTTGCGCCCCTCCCATGTACCACTCCCTCATCCACCCTGTCCCTGTCCATCTGATTGTAAGGCTACAGCCTGACACCCATATATACACCTAAACATACACACATGCCTGCCCACACTTGCCTTTGCAGCACCCCTTTCTTACATGCACTTGAGACATATATATATATATATATATATATCGTATTTTCTCGATTATAAGACGAGGTTTTTTTCAGAGCAAATGCTCTGAAAAATACCCCTCGTCTTCTAATCGGGGTCGTCTTCTAATCAGACCTCAAATAGAGGTCTGATTATGAGACTAAGATCCAGATCCCCCGCACCGCTGCAGGGGACCTGGATCCTCCTGTCTCCCCCCCCCCACTTAGCACCCCCCCCACACACACACTTACCGGTGCTTCCTGCTGTATTGCCGGGGCAGCGGGTTGATGTCTACGCGATCCGCGTAGACAACGTCCGCTGCAGCCGGAAGGAGGTGTGGCTAGCAGCGGGGGTTGTCTGCGTCCGTCGTGCATACCTTCCCCGACTGTCAGAGATCAGAGTTCCCTGCACCGGTGCGGGGAACTCTGATCTCTGACAGCCGGGGAAGGTATGCGCGACGGACGCAGACAAACCCCCGCTGCCAACTCCACCTCCTTCCGACTGCAGCGGAAGGAGACGTCAACCCGCTGCCCCGGCAATACAGCAGGAAATTGGAAGCACCGGTAAGTGTGTGTGTGTGTGCGTGTGTGTTAAATGGGGGCATAGGGCATTTCTGGAGTGCCTTATACCCCTATATGCCACTCTGGCACTTAGGGGGTTAAAAGGCATATTATGGGGCAGAGTGGCATATAGGGAGGTATAAGGCATTTCAGGAGGCAGAGTGGCGTTAAGGGGGCATTTAATAGAGCACTCTGCCTCCTGAAATGCCTTATACCTCCCTATATGCCACTCTGCCCCAAAATATGCCTTTTAACCCCCTAAATGCCAGAGTGGCATATAGGGGTATAAGGCATTTCTGGAGGCAGAGTGCTCTATACAAGGCCTTTAAACTCCCTATATGCCACTGTGCCCCATGATATGCCTTTTGACCCCCCTATGTGCCACTCTGCCTCCAGAAATGCCTTATACCCCTATATGCCACTCTGGCATTTAGAGGGTTAAAAGGCATATTATGGGGAAGAGTGGCATATAGGGAGGTTTAAGGCATTCAGGAGGCAGAGTGGCGGATAGAGGGTTAAAAAGGCATTTCTGGAGGCAGAGTGGCATTAAGGGGGTTAAAAGGCATTTCACAGAGCACTCTGCCTCCAGAAATGCCTTATGCCCCCATTTAACACTCCCCCGCCCCCCCCCCCCCAAACTTACCAGTGCTTCTGACTTCCCTGTCATGTAGCCGGGGCAGCGTGTAGATCCCACGCGCTTACGCTGCAGCCGGAAGGAGGCGTGGCTAGCAGCGGGGGTTGTCTGCGTCCATCGCGCAGACCTTTCCTGACTACCCCCGCTGCTAGCCACTCCTCCTTCCTGCTGCAGCGGAAGTTGTCTACGCGAATCGCGTAGACATCTACACGCTGCCCCAGCTACACACCGGGGACTCAGAAGTACCGGTAAGTGGGGCGGGGTGGGGGGAGAGACAGGAGGATCCAGGTCCCAGATCCTCCGCAGCTGTAGGGATCTTAGTCGTCTCATAGTCAGACCTATTTGAGGTCTGATTATAAGACGACACCGATTATAAGACGAGGGGTATTTTTCAGAGCATTTGCTCTGAAAAAAACCTCGTCTTATAATCGAGCAAATACGGTATATATTTTAATACAAGGGCTTGTGCAGAACTCTTTTCATATAAGGTATACAAGTTTACAGGAGTTTCCCTGTTTTGAGGATGAGATCCTTATACATACCACAATATTCATAAGATTATGTAATTTGTGGAAAGTGTGGTTGGATTCTTTTGTGTTATAATACAGTGGACATACTGACTCTTATCAGTATACATATGCACACTGAGTCTGATAACAGTATACACTCACATACACTAGCCTCTCTCATGGTGGAGACCTTCCACATGCTGCCTATCTTATGCCATCCTGAATAAGTCACCCTATGCTTTCCTGCTTCCTACTATACCACACCCTTGCAATAAAGCGTAGGGTGCTGGATTCACGGTTGTAGCCCTGGACAGTTTTTACCCCTTGTCCCGCAAAGCCCTTGGCCTAAAAAGTGGTTTTCTAGACACCATGGTGACCTGGCACCTGGGGTTTGTCAAGCCCTGGGTTGTATGGTGTTGTAGGAACAACCCTCCTGCCACCAAGGTTATACACTTTCAGAAGTTCCTTCAAAGATAAGGAAAATTATGTAATTGGTCTTTCTGACTCCGAAACCTAAGAAAAAGATAGTCAAGTCATCTTTGCAAACTTGTTCAAGACTGTCTTACAGTTTTTGCAAATTATTTCTTTTCTAGCCTGTTGAGTCAATTAGGATGAAAGGATATTTCCACAGACTAGATCAAAACACTTTAGTCAAGCTTTGTAAAGTCTAGTGGGGATAGAACAAGAGTGTTTCAATCAAACTTTTCACAAAATCTTGGTTAAACATCCTTGTAAATTATTAAGGGCTCTAAAGTGTATTTTAGGCTAGATAATATTAATTTTGTTTTCCTTATAATCAGCTTGCTTAGAACCTGGGGATTTGCCAAAGGTAGTTTACTTGGGGCTCTTCCTCTTCTAGACGAGAGGCTTCGTGAAGAGGCGGAGCCAGCTGCATATAGAGCACCACCTCAGATAGGCAGTTGCAGTGAAGTGGGTGCACTTTGGGCGTGGCCAAATGCTACACCCTTGCGTGGAAGAAAAATAAGCTGACATGGGGAAAGAAGTCTACAACCCAGAGAGTTCCCAGGTATTCTAATCCACTTCAACCAAATTTGTGGAATAATTTACTTGGAAAAGGGATTGTTGAGATTCTCGCTTTCACGACATACACACAAAAAAATATATATTATACATATATTGTGATCTGCACACTTCATAACATTACACGAGATGACCAAACATATGTAGACACCTGACCATCATGCCAATATCAGTTTGTTGGACATCTCGTTCTAAAATCTATAGGCATTTAGTATAGAGTTACCCCCAACCCTTTGCGGCTACACTTCTGGGAAGGCTTTCCACAACATTTCTGTATGTGTCTGTGGGAATTTGTGCCCATTCAGCCAAAAGAGCATTTAAGAATGCAGGCATTGATGTTGAACTAGAAGACATGGCTTGTAATCTGTGTTCCAATTCATTCCAAAGGTGTTCAAAAGTCAGGACTCAAGTTCCCCCACAAAAAGCTTGTCAAACAATGAGCTTTGCGCCCAGGGGCACAGTCCTGCTGTTACAGGAAAGGGCGCTCCCTAAACCGGTGCCACCAAGTTGGAAGCATGCCGTTTTCTAAAGGTCTTAGTTCCAGTGAGAGCTAATGTTAATTCTACAGCATACACTAGCCCTAATCCTGAAAAACATCCCCAGACAATTATCCCTCCTCCACCCAACATTACAGTAGGCTCTGTGCAATCCGGTAGGCATGATTCATCACCCAAGAGAACGTGTTTTCACTGCTTCAGAGCTGATGTGCTTTACACCAATGGAACTCTGTTGAGTGATGCTACGGAGGACAGGCACTGTTCCATCGCGACTCACTTAAGCAGTGTGCCGGCCCACCCTGTGAATGTGCGTGGTGTACCGCTTTTGTGGTTGAGCTGATGTTACTCCTCGATGGTTCCACTTTACAATAGTACACTGGGGCATACCTAGCAGTGCAGAAATTTTACCAATTGACTTGTGACGAAGGTAGCATCCTACGACAATGCCATGTTTTAAGTCACTGTCTCTCCAATACGACCCAATCTACTGGCAATGTTTTTGTCTATGATCTGCTTGATCTTATACGCCTGTTAACAATGGGTATAGTGGAAACACGAACTTAGTATTTGGGAGGGGAGTCCACGTACTTTTGGTCATATATTGTATATTTATAAAGTGGTAGGATTTCAGTGACTTGCTACAAATTGAAAACAAGTTGGCCTTTTGACCATTTTGTTTGAGAGCAGTGCACTGGGTCTGCTGAAATAGCATCCTTTATCTTTTGTCTTCATCCTTTTGATAATCTTTTGTGAGTGCAGCAATTTTCTTCTTCAGCACAGTGGTACATGTTGAATCCTCTTAAAAGAGAATAAAGGCAAAGAACAATAACTACTATTTTGTCTTAAATTATATATTTATATAATGTATAGGTTTTTTTATATACACCTTATTGGCAATGTTACCCTAAGGTATAAAGAGGCAGCACAGAAATGTAGTCAATAGATGAAAGACGTTATCCCATCTAAAGATGTAAATACTGGAACAGAAAAATATTCTCAGGTGTGAGGTTTATCAATATGTGCAGACTTTTGGATATGATGTAATTGGTAAAAAGCAGCCATTACTGCAGGTTTTGTAACCGTTATACTTCCTTTTAGGTGCTGCATTCAAATGTGCTAAATGTTTATATTTTCACCTGCTTTGCAAATTTAGTCTTACGAAAGGCTAGTAAAAATGGTGGATTATGACACTTTTTATATATGCAAAATATATTTCACCATCAACAAAGTGAGAATAAGATTTGCAAATGTGTAAGTGAGCTTTGGAAGCAAAACTGCGTCTAAAGTTTAGCTATGTTTTCATGAAACTTTCCCTTTTATTTTTTTCCTCTCCCATCACAGGTCAGGGAGAAGCAGAGCCCTGGGATGGTATTATACCATGGTTTTACTACAAGCGAGCACTGATGCTGAATCTCGTGGGGTGTTCCAAACTGTGTGGCTCAAGTTGGGAGCCCTGCTTGCCCCTGCGTAAAAGAGATCATAGTTGACTTGAACATACATTATTCACTGATTCAAAAATGTGTGAAGTGCCCACTCATGCTTGTTGTCATTTGAAAGCAGCAAGACACCACACCAAGGCCATAATCCCCCCCTGTTAATGTCAAATGTAAGTCCTGCAGGCTAGTCACTCAGAGTGTATGAGAATGCTATGTGTATTTGTTTACCAAGGGGAACAAACGTCACTAATTTTCAACATTTAGATTTTCCTACCCTAGCCTTATTTTGGTAAAAGGGATTCTGCCAGTATAATGTGAATTTTCAGTGGAAGAATGAGAACATAAAAATAGAAACAATAGAATTTAATGGCATATAAGGACATATAACAGTTTGTCCCACCTAGACTTCCCAATTGTTACTGGAAAACCACCTATACGGTCCTTGGTCTTCCATTCAGGCTAAAAGTTTCTCTCGCAGTACTTACCTCTATTACTTCAACCGGTAGGTTGTTCTACTTATCTACTATCTTCCGGTGAAGTAAAGCTTCCTAACATTACAGCCTGACACCTTAGTTTTAGGTTATGACCCCTTGTCCTAACGTTTCTCCTCCATTTTGAAAAATAAATCCCTTGTCTACTTTGTTAAATCCCATTATATATTTAAACGTTTCTATCGCAATCCCTCTCTGACTATAGATTGAGATCCTTTACTCTTTTATGATAGAAATATATAAATCTTTGTGTGTGTGAACTCTATTTAACATGACTATATCTTCTGGATATGGGGTCTAGGTGAGATCTGACCAGCCATAAGTACTTCCTTTCTGCTAGTAATGTGTCTAGCTATACAACATAATGCAAATGCATAGATGGAATCAGTTAAAGGGAACACCCAGCTATCCTATGCATTACGGCACACATGATAGCTGGAGTGTCCCTTTTTACGGCGTCGTATTAAGAAATGCCTCACTGTGCTTCCTGCTGGCCAGCAGCCTGGCTACTCTGTTGTCTTTTCACATGTACAAATTAACTTTAAGGTACTCAACATAATAAAAGTAAATTGTCCCAACTGCCCCCATTTTTTAACACTGCTCTCAATTCTCTAGAGCACAGTTTAAAATTGTGGCTTTTTGGGGCTTTTTTTTATTCTCCTTGTACAGTAACGGCTGATAAAGACAACAAGTGGTACTTGGAAACTCTGGCTTTTTGGGTCACCTTTTTGTTTTCAAAATGTCCCTAATATGTAGCATGGCAGGCACAGTATGTTCACTTGTAATGTAAAAATTCATTAGGGACGTAATATATAACCTTCATGTTTAGCATCGATGTGAACTTTTTTTCCTCCCTAATTATCATAACTTATCTTTCGTATGTTTATTACCCTTTATTTTTATTTTTTTTGCCTAATGTTTTTTTTTTTTGTCCCCCTCCCCCACGTTTTCCTTGAATCTCCATGATTTTACTCATTATGAACTTGTGTCTATATTATTTGACTTGTAAAGGTTTTAGTTTGTTGTTTTGCAACTGAAAACCAAGTCAAAAGATTTTTCATTTTATTCCGTGTAATCCCTGACATCAAAGAGTTATAGCTCTTTTATTTTGGTTTTGTGTCCTCACATCCTCGGTGCAGATGTCATTGTGTCTTTTCTTCTGTGGCCCTGGTACCTTTCCTCCTTCTACATTTAATTTGGATAAACAGCCCACTAAGTAGTTGTTGGCTTTTGTGATTTTTATGGTGTTTGAAGTACAGCCTCCCTTTTTTTTTTTTTTTTTTTTTTTTAGATTTGCCTTGCTTGGTGCTAATATGCATTTAAAACCTGATTCTTCACACCTGCTTCAGATAGGAATACCTTCCTCAAGTGTAGGTTATGTATGTAGGCCCAAGCTGTTCTGCAATGTAAGGATTAAACATAGAATTAAAGAAAAAAACATCTAACAGAGATGACTTGTATCCCCTTCGCTGTCCGACAGAACGCATTGATCAATGTGGACACTTCTGATTCTGATCTGAATTGTTCTATGTCCTGAAAGCATGGATTTAGAGATTTGTTTTTGTTTAAGATATCCCTTTTGTAAACTTCTTTTGTTCTTGTGTGTCCACTTTAATTTATATATACTTACACACACATTTGTGTCTATAGCAACATTGATTACACATTGGCAAGTGCACCACTGGTCTTTTGAGAAATATGATAGCGTTTCTATAATTCTCATTCATAAATGCTGCTGTTTCCATGCTTACTGGTTAAGGGAAGTTCACTTCTTTCTAGCACCAAGCAAGAATGGGCAGACTAGATAGGCCTGATGGTTCTTATCTGCTCTCAAATTTGTGTGTTTCTTTTGAGTCTGTTGGTGTGGAAGTTTTTGACTAGCTAGGGCGTTGGAGGATTTGAGCCTTTTCACTCATGACCTCCTGAGTATAGTACAGTAAGAAGACCAGATAGGAAGTGTTAAGGCGTATAAAGGGTGTATTCCCTAATCCAGGAGACAATTATGCTGGATCAGATCAATGCTTCTTGCAAGAGAAGCTCCCCACCGTTGGGCCTTCATATTTCAAAATGAAGTCATTTCAATTGGCCATATCACCTGAAAACTACCTGTTCAATGAATAGACCAAGATGGTAAGCTTGCGAGCAGGGCTTTATTTATCGCTATATAAATAAAGGATAACAATAATACATCACTGAGTGAAATAATAAGTTGTCTTTCCAGAATCCTTGTCAAAACGATTGCTGTTTTTATTACAGTAACTGTAATGATATGTAAACTTTGTTTTTAAAACCATTGCCATTATAGTATAAAAGTGTCTTGCAATAAATTGGTCGTCTTTTACCAATGGCATGACAGTGAGCACCCAATTTTGTCTCATCTCTTAGAGACTTCTTTCAGCTTCTTCGTGAATGGGCTAATAGAAAGTCATCCACCTGTTCTTACTCTGCACTGCACCGGGCTTATAATTACCCCTTCTGCTCAAAGCAGAATGCATTAGGCACGTGGCACATGATGACAGGTGTTAACAGCTTGTAGCTGCGGTGCACGTTACTACACCCATTTAAGCTGTCACAGATAGCTCCTCATAGTTTTAGGTTTTCACATAGCCCATTGATTAAAGGAACATTCCCGACCTTGTATGCACTTTCATTCCTATGATGTTGTTATCTTCTCTTATAATTAACGTTTGCTTCTCCAAGATTCATTAGGTTCATCTCTATATATTTTGTTTTGTTTCTAGACCCCTCAGCTGCTTAGCAGAAGATATGTTCAATTGAAAAAAGATCATATTCTATCCGTAACTCTATCCTGTTAAAGATTGTGCAGAAAGCTTTAAGCATCCGCTTTGCGTGTATGAAATATCCTGTTTAAATCTGGATTAGACTGCAATGCTTTTGGAAATTTTAGTGTTTAACTACTTTAAATGAATAAAAGATAACGGACCCCTTAGAGATAACATGCTAGAGATCTCAGTGTTTTGCCCTTTTCACTTTTCTTGCTTATCTTGTATTTAAAATGTAACTGGTTAATCACATGTGGACATGTTCAAAAATATTGTCTGTTTAAAGTGTGCTATGGTTGGATTAAGATAATATTATTCCACACAGTCCAAGTAAATCTCATCCAATCACTTGGGGATTATCTATTCACGTAAGGTGTCAATTGTTTGTAAATGTACTTTCTTTATACTGTTTATTATATTTGTTTCTTTATATTGAAGTCTTCTAACTACATTGCTTTGGATGGCGGAGGCTTTCTCACATAATACTGTATGGTGTGTCCTGTACACTTTATAGTGTGCCATGTGTAAACGTCATTATTGACACTTATTGGAATGTCGGCTAATTCGGCTTCACAAATAACATTTTCTAATTAAAGGGATTGTGCTTTTATTATTACCACCAAATGAACAGCTTCCCAAACGCATGTGGCTTTGTCCTGGTTTATGGCTGCGTTTGGTTTGTTTTCATTTTCTTCCTTGAATGGCTCTGAAGTACCCTGCCATCCTGCTCTAAAACGCAATGTTGAATGAAGGAGGTTGGGATGGACCACCAACAACCTATCTGATGGTGGCCTGTCTGATTACTTTACAACCCGCTGTTTGATATTCGTGTGCTTCTGTGGGGTACCATTGTGGCTGGAATTGGTAAAGCCATATACTCTGTCCTTAAGCTAGCAGGTGGTCTTTAGAAATAAAAGAGGGAGAACCTTGCCTTTTGTATGCAGTGGGACAATAGTACAATTTAATGGGGGCGTTGTGTATGGGCAGCTATATAGTTGTGTGATCGCTTGGAAGACTAGGACAACCAATAATATGGATATTTTCATAGATTGTTTTTTTTGTTTACTGCAATATCTGCTTTTTTTCTATTGGGAAAATACCAATGCAAAGTATTTAAATTAAAAAATCAGAGGAGAAAAAATATTTAATTGGGACCATCTAATCTAGAGCTACAGGCTCTGAGGACAGTACGTTGCCTGGCAATAATTAACTAATTAAATGTTTATCGGCTAAATCCTAGCTAGTTCTAAAAGTCCGCAAGCAATAGCCACTTCAGTCCCTGCTTGCCTACCCTTAAGAGAGAACTAAACGCTTCCTCTGCTATTTTGGTTGCACGGCCATATGGCCCTTTTTTTTTTTTCCCCCCACATTTTTTTACAGTTCCTAACCCTACTTAAGACACACTTGTTAAATACTTACATGGTTTAATAATCTTTTATTTAATCCCAGTAAAATAGTGTTGGTGAGTCTATAAAACAAACATATCTGTATGATTTGGTGCAGTAAACATGATATAAATGCCCCAGTTAACAACTATCTGTTATGTTTTAGTGCAGAGGATTAAGACTATGATTTTATTTCACACATGTCCTTTGCAGATGAAATTTGCCACTTTTGAATGTAGCTTCTACACATTCACTACACAATGCATTAGTGGCCAGCCCTGCAACTTTCTGCTGCTAGAAGCACTGAGCTGGCCCTGAATAATGCATACTTCAGTTAGGGTGGTTACTTTCAACAAGTGCACTTTATATTAGGCCAATCAAAGACTTCTAGTTGGACAAGCTTACTGGAGTTGGCCCTTCATTATACGTTGTGAAGTTATTGTGTTGAAAGTGACGCCATACAGCAATGTTTCTGTTTAATGAATAAACCCCTTTCAACAATCTGTTTTTATAGTTTATTTGAAATGCATATAAATGGGGCAGGACCTGCGTTAGACTTGGAAATAGCAAGGTGCTACTCGCCCAGGATTTAAGTCCCTAAAAGTACAGCTAAACTTCCCTCCATGGCATGATTTTACAGACATTTAATTTCTTTATTTCACTCTCCTAAAATTGCTAGTGCACTACATTCACTACAGAGACACGTCTTGAGTAGGTTGCCTGTCTTCTGAAATTCAACAGCGTTGCAGCCATTGTGCCTGACTTTCCTACAGGCTGTCGACCATTATCGGAGTTTATGTATAAAAAGTCGTAATGTCAAAAATGGAGCAATCATCGGAGACGCTCCACTGTGTCTAACGCTTTGGTTTTTGTAGACTGGTGGCCATAAGAAACCTGCTCTTTCGTAACTCGTGATCACATGTAGCACTCATGCATGATTCACATAATGACTTAAATGTTTTGGTTTTATTTCTTAGGCATAAGGTCATAAGTCCAAAAACCTAATCAAATTTTTTTTTATTTTTTTTTTTTTTAGTGAAAATATATAGATTCAACAGCAGTATGCCTCGGCCAGATATCATTGAAGAGGAGAAGATTCATGCATATCAAAGTCATTTAAATCCAGAAATTGGATTCAGGTAACAATCTGGAAATATGTAATAATGGCATCACCCCCCCACACACACCAAAACATGCTTCATTTTCATGACGCTCCAGTGCTCCATGCAGCCCCACCAATAAAAGAATACATATTAAATCACTATTTTGATATATTATTTTTTGATGGTCAGTGCCCGTGGCATGTATGTTCTCTGTTGCTAGTTGCCTCCATAACCTAGATGTTGGTTTTTAATCAGTCGCTTAGTAGATCAGCCACCCTTCAAAATTGCTCTGAATCTAAACAGCCCAGCCAACTTGCACTCTTTATTAGACTTCTCCTTGATGTTCTTAAAAGTTGTTAGAATTCTGCAGAAGTAAAAAAGGAAAACCATAAGTCAAGAGTTGTGTGGTGTTCTTCCAACATGCTGTCTTGTTAACTGCTCATTTTTATTAGCACTTGCATACATTTTTTATTTTTTTTAGTAATTAGTTACAAAGCTATTTTAGGATCTAAAGGGAATACTGTAAATTTTCTATTACCAGTTTATCTAGAAGGGATGTTTTAGACAATTGATTATGTTCTAGGTGATGTGTGAAATGCAGCATGATGAAGATATTTTCCAACGATTTTTGGATAGCAAGGTAGACGTATTTGCATAATAGTGATTTAAAAAAAAAAATACTGAACTACCTTTTTTTTTCTTTTTACAGGGAAGGGACTAGCTTGGAAGAAGTAGTTGAAAAACAGGGAGATACTATTGAGTATCTGCAGCGTCACAATGCTGTACTGAGTAAGCAGTTACTTGCTCTGACGTCACATCAAAGTTAGGATGTGGAATACGGTCACGTGCCATACTTGTTGACTGATGAAGCTCTGCACTTTACAAAATGTTGGTAACAGTTCATTCTGTTTCGATAATCTACTTCCAATAATGAATAACTAGCCTTTGGATGACTTACATATATATATATATATATATATATATATATATATATATATATATATATATATATATATATAATTTAAAAAAGAATGTCCTCTGATTAAAAAAAGAAATCCTTAATAAAAATGATTTGGTGTAGACTTTTTCTGGTAATATCTCCAGATATTTATACGAAGATTTCAGGATGATTTTTTTTTTTGAGTATACAGCGATCTGAGTTTAGTTTCCACATGTAAATGTAAATGGAGCACCGCAAAATTTAACCTATTTTCATTGGGCAAAAAATGTCATGCTGATTTTTCAAATTGTCTACTAAACCATTTTAAGACATCCTGTATCATATATTTTTTATCTATTTTTATTCACTAAATTAGCGTACCTAAAGCTTTTAAAGCCAGTGTATATATTTTATTTTAAATCTAGGTAAAAATCTGAGATATATTGTTCATGGACCATAGATATACTTAATAATATGAAGGATGCACAAAAGCCATAAATATTAATGGTTATCTCTACTGGCCAGCATTCCTTGAACATTAACAGCTTATACAGTCATACCTGAGGCTTTTTTTATTTTTATTAAATATTTTTTAATATAAGACTCCCAATCATGCCCTTGAAATGTTAGGATTGCATTGCTAGTGGTTCTTGCAAGTGGCAAGTTCTGTGTTTTTTTGCTTTGATGTGGCAATATCCTACTGTAGTGTTGAAGAACTGAACACTTTTCAGTTCTTTGGTTTCTTTTAAGAAGCTGCTTGGATTGTTTAAGTGTGGCTCAAGTCATTAGTTGAAGTTGATACTTTAAGAAAAAAAATGGAAGTTAATAAAGTTTCTGGGACCTCAGTGGTCTCTTCTGCAGATGGAAACCATGGAAGTCACAACCTCTGAGCTTCTGAAAGCTTTGTAACTCTACATTTAGTATTCTCGTCAAATAAAGGGTATCGACTTAACCTATCAATGAATGACTACATTTTTCTGTAGTTATTACGGCTATATTATATTAATGTGAGATGTCCTGCAACTATAGTGAGATTTTGCACCTTGTATTAAAGTAATAATAAAAAAAATTGGTCCTGGTCCAGTAATAGGGGATATTCCATGAAGTCTTAGCATCGATGTTGTTGACTGATGACATGTGGTTGATTGAAAGTTTTATCACATGATGAAGTATAATGAAGCATTTCTACTTTTTTCTCTCCATGAAGCCCATATGTAACCTGCAGGACTCCAGTACTACACCACATGAACTAAGACACTGCCCGTGTTTGTACTTTCCCCATCCTCTTTAGTTAAAAATTAACATGTACTGTCTGCACCTTTGTGAAAAGGTCTCACCATGTCTACCAAGCAGACAAAGATCTCAAAGGTCTCACAAAGACTCCTCTAACTGATGAACCTACTGAAAGGTAGATTTAGGAAGTGATAGTTATCAAAAGGTCTTAAATACTTGAGGTTTGTATAATAATGGATAGGTATAGTATGGGGAGGACCCATTGGTGGGGTGTAGGTTTCAAGCAGGGGAACATCATATGCTAAATGCAAATGTGCGTTGTTGCAATATTTACCAATGTCTTTTTCTGTTTTGATGTGAATCTAGGTGCATTTGACGTGATGTTTGACTTTGATTATTTCTTTATTGTTTAATTTGGACCGATATCCACATAAGTATGGTCTTGCAGTCCACTAAGCTATAAATAGGGTTTATATAACGTTTTTTATTTTATTTTTTTAAGGTGTCAACATCTAAAGTGGTTTTGTAATTATTTGCTGTCTTTTACACTCTTGGGTGAATTAATAATGGCAGCTTCAGGCGTTAAAAAACATAAAACTGTGACTACTTAAGGTGTCTGACCTTTAATAAAACAGTTGTATGGAGTTGTATCTCAAAATGTAAAAACTTTAAGGAGAGAAGGAAAAAATGATTGGCAAGGGCCTGGCTCTTAACTATGCATACTGCATTTAGTGATATACTTCTGATATTTTCTTTTGTTCTATGTATTTTTTTTTAATAGTATATAATGAATTACAGTGGAAAATACTGGCATGTTTGTGTCCCCCCCCCCCCCCCAGGAGCCACCCTATATTTAATGAATACTTATTCAAGGTTAAATATTGACACTTGATCTCTTTTTATATGACATATTTTTTTTTTTACTCGTTATTAAATGAATACCTTTTGCAGTTAGTAATAAAGGATTTATAAATACATGTTTTCCATTGTATTTTTTTTAATAGAACAAGCAAATTGCCTTTTTAAGGTTATAACATATTTCCAAAAACCTGCCAAACTTGCCAACAACCAATGTGGTGGTGACTCCATTAGTGATCAGCTTCAAAATCACGCTTTCCCTCTTACGTGGCAGTGTGATGTGATCTGTTCTGGACACTTTTCCCAAATCCTATTTTTTACAGCTCGGACACTAAATAGATCTATGTAATTGTTTGCAGCGGCAGATTAACCGCGAGGCACATGCTTAGAGACCTAATGATAATCTGCTGAGACACCACCACTGAATATTAGCTACATTATCCTCCCCCTGATATGATAGTTGCTTGAAAAGGAGATTTATTTTTTGTGTGTGGGTATGGACACCCTGGGTGCCCAGAGGGTCTTAAAATGCCGCTAATGCTGGCCCTGGCATTTAAAAACACAATGCTGGCTCTCTGCATCCACAAGGTGAACTTTATAATCTAAATTTATAATGGGACAATGCGCACACCACCTCACATTTTCCCATACTTGCCCAGTCTGCTGCAGGTTGGGCGCTGCATTGTGCGACCGCTGGCTGCATATGTCTGGCCGCACACTATGCGAGCATAAAAACGTAACGTACTGCACCCTGTAACATCCCTTAAACCACCAGGGTCGCCTTATTATCCTCAATCCAGTCCTGATGAACATAATAAAATGTCATGTCTTCCCCATTAAAAATGTGTTCTGATTAGGATTATATATTCAATAACTATACAGTTTATTGAAAAAGAGAACGTTTATTACCATAATGGGTTTTTGGAAGTGCATAGTTTAAGAAATATACATACATAAACTCAAATAAAACGGCTCCATAGGACACAATACTTACAATGAATAAAATGTATGCAAAACGGTTAATCTCAAAACTATACTATAAACTGATCAGTTTTCATATGTACACATTGTAATGTATCCAAGTCTAGAGATTGTTGAACTAAACTATAGCTCATGGATGAGGGGCGACGTTGAAATATGTCTCACCGATGTAACAGAAGATACGATTCCATAGTTACATTTCTGAAGATCTGATAACTATGAGTTATGCACACACATTCACACAGGAACCTCTTTTAGAGGTTGGACGTTCATGACGAAACAGTACTCCCCAGTTTACTGAATAAACCCTTACATGTGCCCTTTATCCAGGGCAAATACCATACTATGATATGTACAAAATTGTATATCCTCATATTGTGTATACATTTCAAAATTTGCCAATGGCTGATTGGCGTTAAAGATCCAAGTGGTTGGTGGTGGTGGGGGTTCCTACACCTCCTTTACATAGCAATTTGACTTTTCCTATTCTCTCCTCTCAATAAGGTGTTTATAGGGACTGTGCAAGATAAACATGGTTAAAACTCAAGGCTCTGTTCCACCTGCTAGCATCTAGGATTCTTCTTCCAGGAAATACATTTACAGGGTAACTGATACATTTGTCGTTCTTGCTTGGCAATCTGTCTAATTCATAGGATGGGTTTGCATTGAACACAAGAGGCTATTTTACTTTACGCTAACTGGGCAAAATGTCAAAACTAGCATATTAAATAGTCAATACATTAGTAGATCTGGTTTCATTGTATACAGTATTATATACATTTGTAAACAACATCACAAGGTTTCATTTAGTGATTTGACTTTAATATAAAAAAAAAAATGTCTGCTTTAATATAAAAAAAAATCATGGAGGGTGCATAGATGGAAAAGACTAAACTTTTAAATCATGGTAACTCGGCTCCTGAATCTATCTAGTGAATTAGTTGAAGCTTATCTTTTACTAATGTTATACGTGATGTTTTAATGAACTTACATTTTTGTAGTTTAAAAAGTGTTTTCTAGGAAAAATATGTACTTATCTACAAAGACAGTTTTCAAAACATGTACCATGCAGTTTGCTACATGCTTGCATAAACATTTTTTATACATACATTAATATATACATAAAATATTATTTACAAATTTTCTCCCCTGAATACTGAAAAGTACCGCCAGGGTGAAGTTTAGCATTTGGATTTGTATGCTATAGTCCTCTGTTTAACAAGAATGTAAAATTGGAGTACAAAGTCCAAACCTCCCTGGGTGAACCCATTCTGTCCTACCATGGTAAACTGTTTTAATACTGAAATTTTTTACAAAAATTTTTATTTCATGCAATCCTATATTTTTTTTTTTTTTTGTCCATGCGCTCGTTTTATGCTCTTTCCATTGGGTATTTAGGCAGTCTGCATTACTGCCCAATTAGCATTTTTGATTTTTCTTGTCCAAGTCTCCAAAATAATTATTCAGGTCAAGCCTGGTCCTTGGCAATGTTCCTGAATGTCATACAGTTTCTCCCAGGCAGTGGGCGAGTTAAGGGAAGCACGGTGTTGGCCCATGTAGTCAATATCAGCAGTTTGGATCACCGATGGAAGAAAGACGTTTTCTGCAGATGTTGCACCTTGCAGAATCCTGGCACACATTCTGTAAAACAAGATAGCAAATTCGAATATTAGGTAAAGCTTGTCAGGGTTTGTATTCAGGGAAAAGGCAGTGCTTATATATGGTCAAACACCCAATAAAAAATGCCAGCGACAACTCATCCTTAGTGGCAAACAATCCTTATTGCACACATACATACAAGGTGCCCATCAGGTGCGAACTTGTTTAGTTTTCTCTTCAAACACTGTATACAAGCAAGTTTGAACTTAAATGGAAAGCTGGAGAAGAGTTACATTTCGGTTGGCTTTGGCAACGGCCTGGGTTGAACCTGGTTTCCTTTGTCTTGATAAAAAATGGTGATTGGTTTGAACAAACATTTAAATGAATATGTAAATGTTTTATTTCTTTCAAGGAGCACACCAGCCTTCGTTTCATATTAAATGCATAGCGGAATCCTCTGGTGCTACAGAGCATGTGCAAGAAGTGTATATGCTAATGGTTTAGGTACAGGCAACCAGGGGAGGACATAAATGAGCCTCGTTTTCTACCTTTAGTAACCTAAACAATGTGTAAACCAAGTTGTGTGCAATAAAATGCTTGGGAATGTGGACTCAAACATTCATGAAAAATATAAATACTTCTAAGGGAAGTAGATTGTCCCTTAGCAATTCATTAATTTGGTGTTTCATGGTAATGTAATACGTTCTATCTTTTTTTTTTAATTTAAACTGCCTTTTTTAAATCAGCTCAGATTGTGAAATTCTATGTTTTAAAACAATTTCCTTTGATTCTTAAAAAATATATAATAATGTGTATATAAAACTGCCTTCCTTAAGCTACTTTTTTTTCTCTTTTTTTCTCTCCAATAGCTGATAATGGCAGACAATGGTGTTAATTTAAACAATGATTTCTTACTGCGGGCTATTTTATTTGGACTAATGGGGTGGGACGTTTACAGTGGAAGTTAAATGCCCTCATATGCATTTGATATGGGTTATTTCTACTTCACTTCAATGAGGGCCAATGGTAAATACGTTCTGTTACTCTCAGATAAATTATCAGACCACTCATTCATCATCGCTTTCAGGTTTTCAATAGGATTGCGGAAGCCCTTGAGATAGCAGTGTTTTAATAGGCACAGTATAAGTCAATTAGTGATCGTGATATTTAACAAACAGAGCCCTATCTTTTCAATCCAGTGCAATAATGTATCACTTGATCTGGCGGCTAAAGTGCTGTAAGGAGACACTGTGTAAATCTAACGCCAATATTATGTTGTTCTGCTATTAAGGACAATGTAGATAGCGGATTTCTGCTGGTAAGTGATTTTCATACCATACAGAGCAAGCAATCTATTGTAGTAATAATAACTGCTCATGTATATCTGCAGCAGTGGCAAAAGAAACAAAAAAGATCTAAAATTATAACATGACACTACGTTAATGAATTGATAATAATCTACTTTATCCAGAGTGTGAATTAAGTAAATGTAATTATTCTAATCCTATTCTTATTTAGCTGTGCAACAAGATTCCATGTTAATTTCATAATTTTTAAATGTTTCTAAGTACTATTATGCTTTATGTAGCTACCATATAGGTTTATGTATGGTGTACTATATTATGGTATGCTCTGTTCTCTACAACTGAGGTAGGTTGTATGTATGTGAGTGTAAATAAATGTTAGTGTGTGTAAGTATCTTACTGTATGTGTGTCTGTTAGTGTGTGTGTGTGTGCGCGTACTGTTGTGTTAGTCAGGAAAAAGGAGAAAGAATGTGTGTATGTAAGTGTACAGTGGTAGAGGGAGTGGGTGTTAAAGTGAGTTTGCGTGATAGTATATATACTTTTTAATTATAGGGGGCATTGCACCCAGAAGCCACTAACCCTATGCTTTCCCCTGTTCTTATAAGATGTGCTTAAGGTGGAGTGATTGGTGGAGCAATGTGTGGAACAGTGGGATGGACATGGGGTAGGCTGATGGGATGGGGCATAGGGACCCAGGCGTTAAGCAAATACTGGGCCCCAAGATTTGATGATGGCCCTGCATGCCTTCAATGCAAAATTAATATTTGGTGGTTGCCATGAGGCTACTAGTCCTGCTCTAAGGGCTACCACTAACCAAATTGTGATAGCCGGCAACTATATATTTGCCATCTTAATAGTAGAAATATGTCTGCTTTTTCAAATTAGCCTAGTCTAAGTTAATTAATTTCTACATTCTTGTTTTCCATTATAATTGTATAATTTTGATTTTGTGTTAATTTCTCTGTGCATAATAGAAAAATATACATTCTGTGCTGCCTTCCTTTTCTTTTTGCTATTAAGCCCCAGATGACAGCATTCAGGGTGCCTATTTCCCATGGGGACAGATAACATCTGATTTATATGACAACAATTATTTTTACATTACTCCTTAGCCAAATAGCATATTTCACATTGAGTAATGGTTCTGCCTTAAAGAAGCAGTTACATATGGCAGTGACAAGGAGAAAACATTCCTGAAAGGTCAAATACACATATCACTTTACTGAACAGCAGGCTAAGAAAAAGAGAATTCAGTGCACAATAAAAAGTATGTTTTATATCCTTTCACCATTCAAGCAGAGTAGTCTTTGTCATCCCATACAATACTCTGCATGGAAAAGAATAAAAGGAATGTTACTGGTTGTCGGATATCTAACTTTTAGTTATCTGATGTCTATGCACCCTTGATAAAATATTGACAGCAAAACCTGATTCAGTTTTGGGATTTCAAGGTGCATCCCCAGGGTCCGTAGGGTACTGAAGTACATCTTGGATAAGATACATTATTCTTGTAGTATAGATGTATTTTGTATTAGCTAATGAAGTCTAAATGTATTGCTAACATGCCCAGGATATTCTGTTCTGTAGAAATCTGTGATATTAATAACAAAATGTCTCATTAATTCTTGTATAAGTGGGTGATCACTGCAATTTCAGGACCAAACACACTATAAGGTAGTTTTGGATCTCAATGCGTCTTTCCCATAGCCATATATTTACTGGTCTGGGAGAAATACAGAAGCTTTATGAAGCTTGAAAAATGGAATAGTGTCCCTAAGTGACTCTTAACTAAGTGTTTGCTTGTATTATGTGAATGGTTCATTAAGATGTTTATATAATTTGTGTGCCGGTAGCTGGCAAATGTGTAAATGTGTGTGTAATAAAAGTGCCCACCATAACACAGGCTCTTTCCAGCTCCCCTGACAATGTGTCGGTATTTATGTGTTCTGACCTGCCCACATATATCATTCTAAAACCTTTATGGTGTCCAGACGCTGCTAACTCAAGCTTAATTAATCATATGGCTCTATTGTGAAGTGGACATGTTCTAATTAGGAATCAGAATTAAGTCAACAACGTTCATTTAGGAGCTTAACCACTTTGAGTTGTAGATTTCCAGGGCTGAGAAATTGATGCTACACGGTATCTTGAATTGCCAGGGATAAGTCTCATAGGACCCTTATGTTTAAAAAAAATTAAAAAATAAAATAAGTTGTTTTAGAGAACAAGCAATTTGAATAACTGAGAGGCAGACACTTCAGGATTAATGGTGTATTATGCCTGTTTCAGACAGGCAATCGGGTCTGTGTGTCCCTACATACTTGCTAAAGAGAGAATTCACTGATTTAAATGTTAATGAGATTGGCTGTTCTGTGTTTAGATCTGCATCACACTTATTCTTTTGTAAATAGAGAAAAAAAAAAAAAAGCTTTTTATGTGACCTGCTCCATCAATGAGCCAGAGTAGGGAGTCAGTTGACATTCAAAGAATGAACCCATGTCTGTTAAAAGTTTGGTGTCTCATATACTCAATTATCAAATCAGTGCAGAGAAGGACTTGGCTTTGTATACATACATTAGACTAACATTCAAACATCCGTAAAAGTGGGTGTATAATGTATCTGAAAGGTCCACCTTTAAGCAGGCCACATCATTTGGTTACTACTCAACATATAGATCAAAAGAAATGCAAGCCACTGTGTGAGTCGTAAATGGTACATTGAGTGTATGCATGTTACAATCTACCTGCAGTGCACAAAACATAATAGAAATATGTTTACATCTTTATGCCGACATCTCTTTGCCGTAATGTGTAGGCCATACACTGAACAATGTCGTTTCTTAACTATAAACGGACTTTAGGTGAACAAGGTTTCTTCGTCGTAGTACTTAGTTTACTGGTTCCAGCTTTAAAATGTCTAAAAGCATCGCACCACCAGGCTCCAATACAGAGCTTCTTGTTATGTTCTACCCTTGTCAACTAACCTGATTGAAATTCAGGTCGAACCCATTGTTATATAAAGTGACAAGAAATATTGTGGGTTTTAAAATGCTGTTATATGTTAAAAGAAAGCAGTTAGCTGCTCTATTCTTCACAAAAGCAGTTTCCCAAGGATAATGGTGATATATCAAGAAACCAGGCTTAAGTGATTTCACTGAGAAAGGGTCTAAATTGTTATGAAGTATTTTAATTGAGGTCTGTTCGGTTTATCTAGACAGCTTCTGAAATAATATCTTAATTCTATACTAGTGGTGACCGGCTGCATCAGCTATGCATACAGTTCCAGAACTCTCATTATACAATCTTGCATTTCCACTGTCCAAATGGCATAAAAACCGCATTGTACTATGGCGCATGACGTCACAGTTTCTCCCATTTTATTTTTTGCTGGAAGAAACCTTTAGGGCAATTTTCAACATCAGTTTAAGGCACTCTATGGGGGACAAGTAGTCCACAGTCTGGTCAAAGGTACCTATGTTCTACTGTGTATATTGGCTACATGATGTGCCAAGGAAGGTGACCAGGTAAGCCGTTTTATCCATGGCACATACAGAGAAAAATGGCTGACATGGTCATCCCAATGTCAAGATATAAGAGACTTCTGCATGATGTCTTGAGTCTACCATTATAACAGACCTTTTTAAAGAGCAGAAGCTCATATTATTAAAATATACATACCTCAAGGGAAAGGCACTCTTGAATGCAGGGGCATACACCTCTTCAGGAAGCAGTTGTGTCTGTGTATTCGCCTGCGCTGACCATTATTTACTATAATTAAAAAAGAAGAGATTTGTTAAAATATATGTCATAGACACAAACTTTTTAAAACCTTTCCTGTATTGACCAGGACTTAAATTACTGATCTTATTTCATATCGAAATAACAAGTTTACAGCACATGCATATGTTGCCTCCTAAAACGGCAAGATGGCTGCTCTCATAAATCTTATTTTTCTGAGAATCAGGTTCTTGGAAAATAACCATTTGGATACATGTTACCAATATAATTTTGTTTGGAGGGACTCTGGGTATAAATTCTTTTACTTTGGGTACACTGTATAAAGTAAAGGCACAGTATCAGCTCAAAGTGCACACTGTAATTGAGCTATTATGCATGGAGACCCCAGGCCAGCCCCCAACCTAAGAAGACGATAGCTGTGTAAATGTCTGTGTCCCAGCCAGGTGGACTGATAAAAAAATTCACAAAGGAAAAAGACAATAGAACTCTTCTTTACTAGAAAGCTACCAAGATCCAACACTTTGACAATCAAGAAACAGTCCTTTCTAGAAGTTGTCTTCATTTACATTCTGTTGGGAGATTGCATGCAGACAAAAGATCTCCAGGATTTTGGCCACTGCAAACTATAGGTGCAGTCGAAGGGGAAAACTAAGTCTCTGCTTCGTCTGAATGCATGCGAGTGGCTCTTGGTTCTTTCAGATTAAAATAAAAGAAATTCTGCAGACAGCTTTTATGTCCGTATATTATTGGATGATGACATTTCTTAACCTTCACAAAATATTTAAGAAAATGTGTGCTTTAAAGTAAGGACACTTGTAAAATCCTTTTGTGCATGGCAGACATGATGTTAGTGAATCCCAGCAGGATGCATTTTCCATGATCTTTCTTGGGTTAGGTGAACCTGCCTTCACCCTACTATGTATGGTTACCTAACCTCTACCTCTGGAAGGTGCAGTTGACCTTTACTGACCAGGTGTGTGGCTGATGGAAGCTGGTTCTTTTAGCAGCTGATTAAATCTATGCTCTTTGTTTTGTGCACCTCACCCATCACCTTTTGATATGCATTTGCTGCTGAAAAAAAGCTTTGTTAAGCAAAGATCAGAAAATCCACCCATCACAGAGAACATTGTGTCCCACCATAAAATGCTTCTTCTTCCATGTCCACTATAATTTATGCAGAGTGGGGCAATTTTGTTAACCTTTTAACTGCAAGCAGGGCCATCATTTACAGCCAATCCTTGTGCCAAAAAGGTAACTCACAGAACATTTATCAAGAGTGGATAATTTAGTATTTTGTGAAAGGTCTGATTTTTAATTGAGATGCCCATGTTCAAGCTGGGATATCCAAAAACTATGGCCTATGTACAATCCTCAAGGACTTAAGTTGCACCTAAAGGGTGGTTTTCAATATTGAAAATACTTTTGCTTAAGACAATGTTTTTATTTCATGGCAAAGCTCTAAAAAAAAATCCAAGGGCTATTACTTTAAAATGTTAACTCCAGTAATCGAATACCATTTATCCTACAGATTACAAAAAAAATAGAAGAAATAAACTCTCCAGGGCCAAGGACACACATAACCAAAAGTACTCTATAAGAATGTTCCGATGCATGTGTTTATGTACAAGCACGTACACATATGGGTTATACCCTGCATACCAGGTCAGTGGTAAGCACAGTGCACATTGTCAGTGTGTGGAATGTCTCCACAGTATTACATCAAACACACATAAAAGAAACTGTAGTTCTAGTGACATCATATCAACATATTAATTACATCGAGTTACTACCAAAACTATATTTGTAACAATCTCTGTAATAATATTCAATGTACACTGGTATCAGCTCAAAGCCCATTAAGACATCATTTTCCCTGTTTATTAAGGTTACCTCTGCTGCTATAAGATAACCACATGTCATTATTTCTTGCAAGAAGAGTGCAATGCATTTAAATAGTTGACAAAAGCTAATACAATATTTATACCACTAATAAAGAATGCCCCTTTAATGTACAGTAATGTATACATTATGTTGTCTGTACACCAACATTTTGGGGACAAAGACTATGCTATATTTTGCTAGCCTTATCGATTTATAACTAACCATATATAAAGTTTTATAATGCTGAAAGTTATATAATAATAAGTTATTCATTCCTCTGACAACGAATGTTATGGAAATATTTTCTACCAAAGTTCATTGATGGCGGACCCCATGGTACTGAAATGGTAACATGTATTTATCATTAATTAATATCAAATTTGTTTTTCTTTGACAGTGATTAAACGCGTTAAAAAAGTTTTTAAAGCGCCTGTATGTATGTGAAGATTGACTTTATTGAACACATATAGCTATTAAGTAGAAGCGCCATGTGTACAGTATGTGGCTGGCATCCTTGACCAGTCCACAGGCTGCAGCTAACAGAAGTAAATATTTAACCTTTTATTTAGAGTATAAGATACTGCAATCTTTTAAATCCCTGGAGTTGTTTGAAAGCTCTGTCAACATCCCTAACCATATCTAATGTACAAATGCGGTCACTGACCTGCTCAGGTAACAGCTTATACAAATAACAGCTTCGACACAATTAGCAAAAAAAAAGTGAACCCTGCCCTTGGAATTTAGATAGGAAAATGACATCATTGGTTACTTATGTATCTGTTCAAAACATTATTTTCATTGAACAATTACAACTTAAATACAATTGACCTCAATGCTGTAGTGATCTTGTGACACAGAACGTGCTAACCTTTTTTTTTTGTTATCAAACACTAAAGCATGATTATCCCCATCAAAGCAATCTATTAGATACTATTCTGGGATACTAAGAATTAAATATACACCGTACACCGCAGATATGTTTAAATTGACAATATAATGGCCATTTCGTACCTGGTCTCTGTCCATTAATAAGCAGGAGGCTCATCAGAATGAAAAATAAAGCGAAAAATAGTTTCTGAAAATCCATTCTTGTTCTTTAGGTGGAACGATATCCTGACAAGCCGCAGAACAATGTTTATCAGTCCTCTGCAAGGTCCTCTTTGAATCAGCCTTCTAAGTAAGTCCACTCAGTGAACAGATCACTGCATATCCTAGCAAGGTTAATGATCACAGCAAGCAAGGTTATATAGTGCCCCCTCCCCAAACCCCTCCTTCCTTCTCCCTTTCCCTCTCAATAAGACTCACTACTTTTTTTTCTTAGTCTTTCTTAGTTTCCCTAGATAAATACTGATCGCTGAAAACCAAATCATGCAAACAGTAGCTCCTAGTATATAGAGAATGGGAAACAAAGAGTGACCCCCTTTAAATACTGCCCAGGCTCAGAGATCAGTTTAAGGCAGCATCTCGTGGTTTTACATTTGCAACTGTTTAAGTTTGCCAATATTGGCCTCAAATGTAGTAAAGCAAATGGAAATTACAGGAAGTCCGACCATTGTCCTCGCCGTGAAAGAATATTGAAGCACCTACTTAAATCCCCAAATGGCTTTGTAAGAATACTTGCTGCTCCAATTCTCTTGTGTCTCTTAAACTGGTTGCGAAGTGGCTCTTAAGCCCAAGTTGGAATCTTGGCACCGCACCGAAAGGACATGGCATATCGGGGGGTGTATGGAACGTTTAAGTAAAACAAAATCAATTGTAGGCACCGACTTCAAGCTAAAACAAAATATCCTCAAGGATGATGCATTCAAGGAAAGTGGCATTTATTTGTAATCTTCTTAGCAATACATATAGCTATTACCTATTAGACCAACTGCAGTGGGATGTGTGCCTCATACTTACAGTACAGTTTGGTAACTTTTCGACTTCTACAGCTTAAGTTTAAATACATTTTCCTTCCAGATGTACACACACTATACTTCTCTGGGTGTCTGAAGTAGAGAACACAATGCAGAAACCCGTATACCAAGGTCAGCCAACAGATAACCGCAGCCCTAATAGGTCAGTGCCCTATGGTGCCAACCATGTACCTTTATTGGTGCTACTGCTGTGGATCATGTATGGTAGTGTGTGGCTGCTTGCTGGATACATGAGGCCACATGCTAAATAAAGGGTAAAGTGAAGTGTGGAGCTGCATTAACTTCGTTTATAGACCATTAGTCTTGGACCAATTTAAATTCTCCAATGAGTTATGAAGGATCTACATCAAATCAGAGTTTAGCAAATAAACCCCACAGAGGCAAAGTTGTTTGACAATTAAGGTGTTTCCATCTACACAGGTGACCGTGAGATTAAACACATAGATACATAAATACCTAGAATTTGCCAGCAGATAAGAACTGTTCAGGTCATCTAGTCTGCCCATTTTTTCCTAATGTAAGGGATTCAAACCTCTATCAGTTCTTGGTCTGGTCCCATAGTAAGGATAGCTTTATGTCTATCCCATGGCTGTTTAAATTCACTCACTGTATTAGCCTCTACCATGTCTGCTGGGAGACTGTTCCATTTGTCTACTACTCGCTCTGTAAAGTAGGACTTCCTTACATCACCTCTAAGCCCAAGACCCTTTAAGTCATCAGAAATAATTACTCTCAAGTCCCTCTTCTGTTGCTATATTCTACCTTGGAATTTTAAGTCCCAAGTGCATTATTTTAAATTTATCATTTACTTAAGTCATTTGCTATTTGACTTGTTCCACCTGGAATGTCTACCCTGTTGCAGACCTTTGAACAAACACAAGATCTTCTGTATCTCACTAATAAAAATATTAAAAAGCACTGGTACCAATACTGATCCCTGAGGTACCCCAAATAGTAACAAGACCTTCCTCTTAATATACTCCATTAACTACAACCTTCTTCCTCTCAACAATTGCCTTATACATTCAACTATTTTGACATCCAAAGTCTTGGGGGACAGTCTCGAATGTCTTACTGAAACCTAACTACTACCTGGTATTATCATAGTTACCCAGTCCAAAAAATAAATGTTGGTTTGACAGGATCCACCTGTCTCCATGCTGCTTCTGATCATTCAAACCATTTACTTCCAGATATTTAACAACCCTATCATTTAGCATGATTTCCACTAATTTGCCAGCTACCAATGTAAGGCTTACTGGTCTGTAGTTGGCTGAGTCTTCCCAGCTACCTTTTTGTGCAGTGGTACTACGGTTTCTAACTTTCAGTCTTCTGGAACTACCCCTGCCAACAGTGACTGGTTAAATAAGTCTGCTAACGGTTTTGTCAGGAGACATAGAAGCTCTTTTAATAACTTTCGGTGTATCCCATCAACTCCAATTGATTTTTCTGTTTTTACTTTGGAGAGTTCGTGTAAAACTTCTTCCTCTCTAAACACAGCTGTGTCACATGTCACCTTATTGCTTTTTGATAACAAGGGTTCCCACCTTCATCTTCCTCTGTAAAAACAGAAATATTTATTCAAGCAGTTGTCTAGATCTTTTTCCTCATTTATACAATTCCCTTCATTTGTCTTTAGTCTAATTATTCCTGGTTTATGGGGTTTTTTCTCACACTTGTATAAATGTAAAAAAGGTTTATCACCCAATTAGCAATTTTCTCCTCAGTGTGTGCTTTAGTGCCCCTAATAATGTGTTTTGCCTCCCTAAGCTTAACTTAATATTTGCTATTATCATCCTCATTTTGAGTCTGTTTATAGTTCCTAAATGCTAGTTTCTTCTCCTTCAGTATATTTGCCACCCACCATTCGATGTCTCAATATAAAAGTAATTTGTGTTTTCTCAGCATGTAAGCATGTGCCTGGCCTAATAATGCTGCTCTTGTCCGTGTGACTTTTCTGTTCACCCCCCCTTTCCATGGGCCACCACCCAACCCAGCCCTTCTGGACACCACATATGATGTCATATGCCGGCACTCTCCAACAGATGATCTGTAGAACCCTAAGAGACATTCTGCAGAACCCTGGGCGTCAGTCCTCTTGCAGCAAAACCCTGTGATAGGTAATTACCCCCAGTGTGCTACTCCTCAATGGGCCAATATACTGTAGATATGGCCAATGGACACATACTGTATCTCCCTAAGAGTCCCATTTAAACTCAGCCTCCATAAACGACACTAAAATGTGCTGTGCACATTTTAGACACAGAGCACCATTATACAATGTCATATCCCAGCACCCTGTAGTAAAGATGGCAGCCGCGGAGTGACCTGCTCAGAGTGCAGCCCAGAGTCAGGTCTAGGACAGTAGGAGACACACAGACCTCCGCTTCTGGACTATGGCGGCTGTTGAGGGGCCCAAGGAACAATTTATATGGGCTAATAAATTAATCCAGGGCCTTGGACTGCTACCCCACATTAAAGTCAGTCCTGCTACTTTTTTAGTGAAAACTATATGTAAAAGGGGCTGATTTCACACTTATTGGCAGACTAAATGTTCTTCCTGTTTGGTATAGCAGGCTAAAGAAGAGCTTTACTGTGGGCTATGTTATGTACACACCATAGAAAGTTAAACTTACCACTATTTTTGGTTGTGTGAGTCCTTGAATAGCAGAAAAAAATGAGGTTTGCAGTCGTCATTTACAAGTTGGAATAAGTCAAATTTAGAAAAAATACGAAAAACTTTTATTCATGGTCCGTGGACTCCTTAAAAACATCCATATAAAGCATGACAGAAAAAAACCCACTTAGTTCAGAAAACATATCTTGCACCTCTGTAACAATCTAATTTTGATTTATCGCAACTTGTGAGTGCTGACTGCAAACCTAGGTTGGAAGACCGGCAAGCAGTTTGGGCACCCTAGATATTCAATAACTACAGACGGAGCCCGCATACCAAAAGCTGAGCATTGTGTGAGCCCTTGGCCCTGGAGAATACATATGCATGGCAAATAAGAAAAAAGCGCAGCATCTCTGGGTCGCCAGACTGCCAGCAGAAAAATCTGGAGTATGTTCACTGAGTGCGTTCACTCCCCGCATGTTTCCCACGTAAATAGTGGTGTGTGCTCGCCGCAGTTCTATATAGTGTTAATGGGCTGGTTGGGGAGATTTTAACTGGCTCATTGGGCGGTGGAGTTACAAGAAGTTTGAACTCCCAACTCTGCTACTGGTTCCCTTTTATGTGGCAAAGGATCTGATGGACCTGCAGCCCCATGCCTAGATGGCATAGATCAGAATACTCCACTGGTAATGAAATATGGAAGATCAGGCTCATTGAGGTTATCTCAAATTCAGAAATTGTGGACAGGTGACAAGCCAAAAGTCTGTTTAATAACTATTATAATACCTGTGACATTTAGCAGTTATTGACATGACAGATTTGATAATATTACACATTTGTCCCGCTGTAAAGACGGTCCTGGTCAGTTCACAAGGCTTCTGGTACAGATCTTTTCATGCCACAGTAATAATCTACCATAAACACAACATGGAAAGACCCATTGGCTGGCCAAACTAAAATAAAGCAGCAATAGGAATGCATATTTTTAAACAATAACAAAAAAATCTGATTCACATCCTTTATTTGAGGACTCCCACATGCTATTACATTAAAGTCTTTACTCATGAAGATGACTAGCCTAGAATGAATTAAGGAATCTTAGTTATATGCGCTTCTTTGTGGTATAATGTATTACAAACTTAACCACTGAATAGATAAAAAAAAGACCTACATAAATCTTTTTCCAAGAAAAAAAATGGTTTATCTTAAAAATATATTGTTTCTTACCATAGCAGTAAAAATTAACATTGAGGTCTTAGCCAAATAAATACAAGTCAGGAAATGGGCAATTTATTGAAACCGGGAAGCAATTTGTTCTTGTTACAGAGATAAATTGTTGAACTTTAGTAAAGATGAAAATTCTATGCTGATAAATGGGAGAAAAAAATGTGAAGTAATTACTTCCTGTTATAGTCATGTCTATAAGTTATATATTAAGAGTGCTATATGATGTATGTTTAGAGCATTGTCCCTTTAAGAGAGGCCATAAGCAACATAAATTCAGGAAAATCAAGATTATTTCAGAATTTGACTTTGTTTAGTAATCAAATCAGAACTGCAAAGTAGCAGAATTAAATTGTGTGTGAAATACTCCATGAACACTTACGTAGGCAAGACAGTCTTCTCCTTCTATACTATAATATATGTGTGTTAAAATTGTTAATTTAAAATTGTCTTTGTTAAATATTTTCTCTGTACCCTATTGCAACAGCGCTATGGAATCTGCAGGCGCTATACAAATAACCGTAATGTATTGGATTTGATCTGTTTGTCATTTTGAGATTGTCATGGTCCATCCATTGTGTAAAGCTCTGCATAGATCACTGAGGGTATATAAATGAATGATAATAATAATTAAGTAGTGTCTTAGTGGATGATATCAACAAGTTATATTTGAGTACCTGTATGTAAACATTAGCAAAGGGACAGCATTTAAGAAGCAACAAAGCTCCTGAATACTAAGAACTTAAGCAAAAATGAAACAAACAAATGCAAAAACCATTTCGGGTTTGAATATGGTACAGTGGGCCAGACGCAGTAGGAACCACTGCTTTAAGTTACAGAGTTACATCCTGGCACTCTGCAGTGAGGATGGCGGCATGCCAGTGTCCAAGGTAAATTGTACCCACTTCCCCAAGAACAGAACCTCTTCTAATGTCAGGGCCTATTGTCAGTAGGCAGGAGGCTAGCCATCAGTCCTATCCAAAAGCCCCAGTGACAGAAGGTTCCATCACATATGCCTCTACCTATGTCTCTGAATATATAATATGATGATAGTAGTATAGTGTGATCACACTTTATATGCATGCTTTTGTTCTTAGAAGCCCCGGGGACCTGATGCTTCCCCTCATCATATGAAAAATGTCACAAAGAGGTAGGGCTACAGTGAGCACCAGATCCTCGTTCTTCCTCTTCTGAGGATGCACTCACCACATAGCCCCTTCCCCCCCTCCATGGTAGAAGCCTTAGGCGGGCTGGATATTCTTGGTCCGCTAAAAAATTGAGTCACTGTAGCTTTTTCAGTGCAAAACTAAAACCAGTGATCCCATATCAGCAAAAACAAAGCACATATGCACAAAACAAACAAAAGGCAGATATGTGATCAGCAGTGTCATACCAGACCATGGCTGGTGTTATAAGAAAGGTCTCCTTCCACCCACCAGCTGTACACTAGGGCATTTAACTGATGATAAAATAAAAACAAGGTCTATGGAAGGTTCCAAAGTGCTTTACTCCCAGTTTGCACAAGAAGGGACTTAGTTAACAACTCCCTTAAGCCACTGATTTACTGCATTCAGAAATGCTAACCCTGGAGTTACATTTTCTCCTATTTACAATAACCCCCAGTCCTTTTGTTAGATCCGTACTAAATACATGTAAATGCATTGAGAAGGGCGGGTATGCACCTTATCTGCATAAATACTAACAAAGCAGGCCTGAAGGATACAATCTATGGGTTTCTCCACTCCTTGTATTTTATCGGAGTTATTTTTTGTGATGACTAGGAAAAGGAAAGTAGATTAAAAGGAAAATAATATTTACACACCTTTTTGTTTTTTCCTTTTTCGCTGAAAATTTGCTTCTCTAACTTTTTGGCTAAGATCAAGTGTAGGATAGTTCTCTGCTGAAAATGTGTGAATTTTAATGCTTATGAAAATGTAGGATTATACCAAATCATTTAAAATGGAGACGCTCTCTAAGCACTCCAATGATATATTGCATTTTTGTCACTAAGCAAAGTACATACAAATATCCAAATATTGATTCACTGTTCCTAATGTGCTCTTTTACAATGAAGTATCAGTAATACAATTGTAAGATAAATATAAGATCAATGGTAATGTCTGTCAAATTAGGGAAACTATATATATATATATATATATATATATATATATATATATATATATTATATACAGTAAATTCTGATTTTATTAAAGTGAAGAGGCTTGTACTGGCAATTTCTTGAGTCTACCAAATATAACTGTCTACATATGTAATATGTCCTGCAATATGTAACCAGCTGAATTGCATCTTGCACTGGTAACAAGTAAAGAAACTGTGTTTACTAGGGTTTTTTTCACTAAACAATTTGCAGTCAATTAAAATAAGAAAGCACTTACGGACAAATTTTTTTACAAAACAGTTTCAAAGAAACATCTACAGTTACACTGCATTAAAATGATCCCAATTGTGACTAATTTATTATAGGATATTTAGTAGCCTGGCCAGATAATAAAAATGAAAACCAGAGATATTTTTTATTTTTTCTCATAGGATTCCAACTAGTTCAAAGGAAAGGGACCTATACATTATATTTGGTGGAACAAAAAAGAAATGTTTCCAAGATGGGTAATCAGAAATAAGTATACGTATTGATATGTAAACTTAAATCATTTGTATCACACTCAGTATAACTGAAGCTATTTTTAAAAGTAATATTCCATTAAGCAAATTGGTTGCTGCAGGTTTTATAATGACACTGACTGTGGTAAATATCTTTAATGGCATTTAAAGCAAAAAAAATACTTTGGAAATACAATTTACCAGTAGTCTCAAGAAGCCGCCGTCGGTCACTTCCAGAAACAAGCAGAAACCGAAGATAGAAGTCTCAAACAGGGGCTGTCCCATGGGATCATCTGCTCACCCTAGCATTTAAGTCATTTTTAAATTTAAGTAACTTTTGAATATTGGCTTAGATCCCATTTCAGAAGTCTGGTTCTAAGTATTTATAAATTACTTTTCTTTATCCGCTTGAAACTTTAAGTATGTTACTGATGAGAAATGGTTTAATTGTGTAACTAACAGTGCTTTCTCAGTTGTGTTACATCTTGATTGCAGAAAACCTGCCGTTGTGACCACTAAAAAAAACAATGCTTTTCTTCCTTCCAGTTACCCCGTAGAAATATTTTAGATTTAGGGTATGTATAAATATATATATTTTTTTATATATAAAAAGGTGCATATGTATCCCGCAAAATATTGACTTGGTCATATGGCACCACCAAAATTCTGTAAACTTTTTTTTAAAAAAATGTCTAATAGAATTTAATAGCTAAATCTGTATGTAATAGGTGCAAGCAAAAAAATGTAACAGTAAAAAAAAAAAAAAAAAGTCCAGAAAGCAGTGCCTTTTCTCTAGATTATCATGTATAATAAGCAAAGGTTCCAGTCTTTTGCATTGAACCGCAGGGTGTAAATGCTAATTACCTGCATTTCAGGCTGCCGTAAAACGAGCAGCAGCTGATTCATATGGAGCACTCTCCTGAAGCATATTCATGCAAACCTGAATAAATAAAATCAATATTTAAATTTTGGGGAGAAGGAGAAAAGCAATACCCCCATCTGAAATCAACATGACCATAGAACCCGTATATAAATGGTGTTTACAGAGTTACAGCACTTCACCTTTTGTGATGCCTTACATAGGTATGGGGGTTGGTAGTTGTTTGAGAAAAGAATAAGGTATTAAGGTGCGGTGCAATATACGTTGTGTAAATATAAAATAAATGTATACATGTATAATGTATGCTTTTGTGTATTTGCTAGTTATCAAATTATTAAAATATTTCTCATTGCTGAGAAAAGAAAGCCTATATTAAAGTGGCAGTGAGGTTTTTCAAACCTTTAAGAAAACAATTACAAGCCTTACTTATAGTAAATATATTTGCAGATGAGAAATGAGAAAAAACAGCCTAGTGTTGACTTCTTCCGGCATTAATCTTTTCTCTCCTGGTGCACAGTCGCCAGTACAGGCGCTGGCAGTGCCTATAACGTTCTCTTGCCTCTTTAACAGGAACTTGGTGGAAGGAAGTTAACATCAAACCATATGGAAAACATATACAACATATGAAAGGCTAGCTTTATCATATTTTTACAGTTAAAAAACTTTCCTAGCAAATGAGGCATGGACTGGCTGCAGGGTACACAAGGCAAATACCTAGTGGGTCACTGGGCCTAATTGTGGAAACCATGTTAGCGTTGTGTGCTTTATATGTCTGGACCTATTTAGGATGCCAGACCATCCCTGGTTTACACTGATTACATTTGCCTATGAACCCCAAGATAAAAGCCTGTTGTATATTTACTGCATGTATTTCTATATTGTATAACTAGAAATATTTAATGCCCCTGACACCCCCACTATAGAATAATGCATATTAAAATACCTAGTGAGTACTTTAATATATATTCTTCAAAACAAAACAAAAAACACCTACCCGACACCGAAGAGGCAGCCCTGCAGCATAGCTGCCCTCCTCCTTCATGCTCCGTTGATTGGCTGCATATAACAAAACAGACAACATGAAAATGTAAAGGGAATTTGCTAGAGTATCAGTTTAATGAATTCCTGATAAGTGTATGACCACTCAATGAAGAAAATGACTTTGCCATAATTTAATTTGTGTTAAATTTTGTTGAATCTTGATTTAAATCATAGTCTAGGTAAGGTAAATTTTTTTAATATTGTTACTTACATGGGAGATCAACTCTCAGTCAAGCTCAGTATATAATGGTGGGAATTATGCTGTACTACCCTCAGTGCCTGGCTTACTAATTAATGATGGGATTTATGCTGTACCATTGTCAATGTCGGGCTTGCTATATAATGATGGGAGTTATGCACTACAACTATTATTGTACTGTGGAAATTTTGTGGAAATTTGTTTTACTATTATTTTTCATATTATCTGCAGTTTGAATATTATTAATTTCCATGCTATTTATTTATCTACTTTCCTCAAAAGTTTGTGCGCCGGATGTCACGGACACATGATGAGTAGCAAATATGTCAGTTTTGGCAAAAAGAGGTGGAGTGGTTGCCATGGAAAATAAGTGTGGCTAGAAGTGTTTATTAAGGGGAGGAGTAAGCATTATAGCCACACCCACCTGGGGCATCTAAAAAATGTTGCACTCAGGCATCAGTGACACTAGGTTTGGCCCTGTTTCCTGGAATTCGATTTAAGAGATTTCTGCATCACTATTCCAGACAATGGATTTATTAACCAGCTTACACTTAACTGGGGGTGGTCTAAATATATTTAGCAAGTTAAGAGTTATTAAAATACTAAGCCAGCAGTATATTTTTTAATACCTACCTCCCATGGGTACCCTCTTGGCATTTGTAAATGCTAAAATACCATTAGGAACATTGCAACTTCCACAAAACTCATAGTCCATACAATCCAAAGAAACAACATATACACACTTATTCATAACCTATGTACTCATATCAGTGCTTTTATGCATAACAAGTGGAAACTGAAGTAGAAAACAGATGAAAATAGAGAAAACCTTACTCAGGAAAAGTTTTTTTCCAGGTCCAAGAAGATTAGGGAATGATTTGCCTAGGAGATACTTGTGTAACTATGTGATGTAGGGTATGTTTGACTGGTAAGGGTATTTCTCCATCATGTCTGGACATGCACTGCCCACGCAGAACTGTAAAACAGGTGGATGACAGGTTAAGGGACAAATAAAGCACCAGTGGTAACTTATTTGCACTAATGTGTAATCTTCTCTTCACCTATATGCACACCTTAGAACATAACTAACACTCAGAGACTTTTAACCCAGAATGCCACTTCTGGGTTATTTCCCCTGCAAACTTTTGCAGCATTTTCTGCTATATGCACATACTCCAACCCTTTCGTAGAATCATACTTAGGATCAGACCAAGTAGTCAAGTGATAATGAACAAGGAATGGTAAGAATAAAGAATAACACACTCACCGTTAATGTTTTCTGGAGATTTTGAAATGTTCTGATCCCAGAATGCTGAAATAATGTAGGGGTGGGCAGCAACAAGCTTTGGGCTGGAGATTTCACCCAATGTCCCATAAGCCGCATTGAGTTCTATAAGACTTTTCTGTATGTGAAAAGGGTGTGTCTTAATGACATCATCCACCAGCAAGTCTGGACATGCTCTGCCCATGCAGAGCAGGAGAATCCACTTTCTAGGAACCAATGACATAAACCAAAAATGAATTGTATGCACTAAAGTAACCAGACATGCCACAACCTACAATACTGGGATAATATTTGTAAATCATTCATCTCATATCCTGAACACAAGTTTCTACACAGTGGAAACTTTATCTAATCATTAACTTTATTGTACTCGTAATAATAAATGTCACGCCATTATTGAGAACTGTACATTTCTTGCAAAAATGAAGATGCATATGAAATGTAGTCCATCCGCTTAACATTATGAATGACCAGACAAAAGTTTGAAATCTCTATATATGTTTTTCCAGTTTGAGGAAGTGACATTGCAATATAAATTCAGATTTAAATATCTAATAGACAAACACAGATTTTAGGAGAATGTAGCATTAACCCTGTTGTTACCGCATAAACCTTGAAAAGCCTGTAACTACTCATATCCGTCTTCTACCAAGATATGTAAGCTTTCAATATTTGAAAACCTATTAAAACTCTTTGGGGAGTAACTGCAGGTGACATGTTGCCCTCAAACAATGAGATGTAGTCATTTTAGCATTATAGGCCAATGGTAGGCAAAAGTTTATTTAACCTATGAGGTATTTTGAGAAATGTCTGCCACAAAACCTGTTTCTGCCTATAGCTGCTGAAGCCACCAGTGATGCCGTCCTCAGATGTACACCTGCATGCAGCCTGAACGTTTGGCTCGTTGAACCATTACAGGCCGGGGTCTGATGTCTGATATGGCCCAGCAGGACAGGGAGCTTTAATGATTCCTCATCTGCTCTCAGTGGGTCTTAAAGCCTTAATTACCAACATGTGCAATAAGCTTTGCTCAAGAGACAATTTACCTTAACATCTTCCACTCTATCAATGTAGATCTATCAATGTAAATCAATCAATACAAAATAATCGAAAAGTATTTATTAATAATATACACCATGTTATCAACGTTCTACAAATGGAGGATAAAAGACTATACAATTTCTGACTATTTTATTTCAGACTATTGTGTGTAACAACTGCTGTTCACTAAAAAAACTAAAAGGTAATATGTAAATAATATATTTATTAGCAGTGATGTGGGATTGACTCCAAATCCCTTGTTTTCCAAAGGTTACTGAGAATTTCACACATCAAGTAAACGACAAATGATATGAATAAAATAGGTTATGTTGTAGATTATCTGAATTTAAATCACTTGGTAATTGTTCTCAGTGGCCTTTGATGAGAGATAATACTGACACTAACAACTATTCTTTCAATGCGTGTACAGATACCCACCTTTGGGTCTCATTCATACCATCTGCTGATCCCGCTATGGTTTATTTGCTTCTGTATTTGTCTATGTTAATATAGAGGTAAGACTTTCTTCCTTTGCTTTGAAAAGACAATACTTCTATTGTTTGTTAGTGCTCCATATTACGCTTTCATGAGTGTGATAACAACCCAAACTGTCATCACATTAGGTTCAAATGCTATTAATCCTTACTATGGTTTATCTAAGGATTATTCAAAGCATTTAGCAAGAACATAGTGGCACAGCACATCTGTGTGACCCTTCAGTGGATTTATGGATTTTGATGTATTTTAGTCATATCACTTTTTCAGGAGGACATTATACATCATGTTATTGCGTACCCACGCAGTGTGAAATCGCTAGCACATCTTGAAATATCAAGTCAAATAGTGCTAAAGCCAATCTTTTTACTTTTTAAACTCATGTATGCCTTTGAATGAAAAACAAAAAACCTTTATTGCTCTTAAAAGTCTTACACACCACTTCTTGGCAGATGGACCAGCAGGTGTATTGTCCATGGTTGAGCATTGGAGCAGCTAGATCTCGTGGTCCTAATACTTTGTTGAAAATTGTAATGAGGCCAAACGACTTGGTAGTGTTTTATCAGAACATATTGAGAATATTGAGGACTCTTGTGTATTTAACTATGTATGTAGATGTTTATGCATCAATTCAGTACATTTCAAGTTACCTTGAACTGTAAGACATTAATGTGTATTATCTCGCCCTTCACCTGTAAACTATTTTCTCAGGTTGTATCTTCTTTTCAATGTCATTAATACAGTTTGTATTTTGATTTTTATGCTCTAATTTGACAACTTGATTTATAGCTTTACAAAGTATATTGAAAGGTTTCACATTTTATCATTATGTTCAGGAACATTCCACTCCATATAAATGACAATATTTAGAGAAGTTGAGATTCAGATGCAGTGCAATGGGGAGAAGGTGTTCTTGTTTTATTACTCCTTTACTTAGCATCAAGGAAGCCTAAAGATTATTTTTTCTGATCTATACAATTTCAGTGATCATCTTCAATTTAGATTTCTGAAAACTCCAAGACGCCTTCAAGTGCGTCAGTTCTGACTTTCCTGTGTTTTGGTCACTCTTAATAATGTTTAATCTGTAAAGCAAAGCTTCTGACAGCAATAACAGTAGAACGGGTAGCTTTTACAAAGAAAGGATGTAAAAGTGAAGTTTAAGTGAAAAATTTAAGTAAAAGAGGTAGGATAAGATGAGTCTGACAAATAGAGGGGTATAAAATAACAAGAAAATGTAAGAGAAGGTTAAGGCGAGGACACTAAAGACTTCCAGGATCCTATGCAGGACCTTTTCAGGCATTGGTTTGAACATTTCTGGTGATTTTCTGTGCTTAATGATACACAGTACCCTTAGGCACAGAGTATTATGTAAGCGAGTAAGGATAGGGGTGGCAGAGAGGACAAGCCCATTTTGGAATGTGTAGTATTACTTCCCCTCTCTTGACGTATGTAGGAATGCCAATGGGTGAAGGTCAGGTCTGTATGGAAATTTAAGGTTTAACATAACATTCAGCTCTCAAGCAGATCCACTCCACCTTTAGCCTATCGCCCCAAACATCCAATATGTAATGGACAGTCTGGCAAGGGGCATGCACCCCAAGACTATACATGTTAGTAGATGAGCATCAGGTGTAATTTGTTATATTTGGCTATTATTTCCAAGACACATCTAATCTTCACATGTTGCTGACCACATATATGCTACATATATCATGTGATGATTGCGAACATGATGAAATGTTGATACGGGAACCCTAATGAAATGCACAACAAAACAAAATAAACAATATTTGGGGCAGGGCCGAGCATGATATGGTAGAATGCTAGAATCCTAAAAATGTATCCCCTGGAGTCTATGAGAACCTATGCCTTAAGGGGTATCTGGCTGTGAATGTAATGCCAGTGTTTTGCATACTCCTCCACCTCTCATAGGGTTAATAAATACCCATCACCTTAGTTTCATTTCATACATTGCATCTTCTGGTGCCGACTCATGGTGAGTGCCCAGTTTAACAGTAGCCAAAGGGGAAAAGGTTGAACATCAGAGGGAGTGAGAGAGTTAGTAAGACAAATGCTACTATCTAAACAACATGCAAGATCCCATTTAACACTATTGCTGTAGCTTCGAATGGTTTATCCCCTCCCCCGCTAGAGAGACAATTAGACAATCACTCCACCGAGGTTTTTGTTTGTCTTGTTTTGAACGAACATGGTAGAGGCCCAACAAAGGATGACCTTGATAGGCTTGTATCTTTTTTTTTTAAGCGCATCAATTATGGGGGAAGGCGATGCATGGAAACAAATGCTGATTTCACAGTAGAACACATTTAACAACAGAATTTTAAACCCCTAGGCTACGTACTAAATCAGCAGGATTTGTCAGAGACTGAGCTGTCTTAACAAGTGCAGCTAGATCGGAATGACTGAAGAGCTACACTCATATGTAAAATAAAATGGCAGCACAACATTGCCAAGTACAGGCAAAATCTGGTGCTCCAGAATCTGTGGCATTATGGCATAGTGCTCTCAAGATGCTCAGACATCCCAACATCGGGCCTTATAAACAAGAAGTTTTTGCAACAACACAGTCTTCTTTGATTTTTTACACTTTATTGTACCATGAATTGCAGGCAGGCAATGTTTCAATCCTAAGGGTATTGGCCCATGGAAAAAACCTAACTGGCCTAGTTGTACTGAGAACTTAGTAACGATAATGCTAGATCCATGTCAGGGAAGGTGTCTTAACCTATTTTATCGATATGTGTCCTTATTTGCAGTAATACTTTTACTATAAAGATTGTAGGGTTGCGAGCAGGGCTCTCTCCACCTAATGTATCAGTTTGTCTTAGTCTGTCAATTCTAGTCTTGTCATACCCCTTGAATATATGTATTGTATTAAGCACTGCGTAAACTGTCGGCGCTATATAAAAAAAGATAATAATAATAATATAAAAATAATCATTTGTGCTTAAATGGGTTATTTATCTTTTTATCAATTTCCCTCCTAAGTCAAGACCATACTAAAGGGGATCCTAGGTCAAGTCAGTGATTTATACAAATCCAAGAAAAGATTTGTTTGAGGAAGACCAGATCAGCATTCCTTACTGAATTGGGTGCACTATGTGTCCTTTGATAAGGAGGCTCCCTGTAACTGATACTGCTTGTGACTCCCGCCCCGGATGAGTGCTTACTGATTTAGAGTGAAAAGGGGCATAGGGTTTATTTTTATTTCTCTGTACTGTTTTTACCATATTTTCAGCTTTGGGTAATTTTAATTATAGATCTCACACAGTAAAGAATATATATTTTCTTGTGTATTGCTTGTTTCACCTTGAACTGTGTGTTTACCTTCATTGAACGCCTACATTAATAAAGATGTCATGTGCCATTTATTTTAAAGTAAGCAGGTTTTTAACTCCATGTTTCTCTATATCTCATTCCCTGTAGAGTGTAAGCTTGCGAGCTGGGTCCTTTTGACCTAATGTGTCAGTTTGTGATATTCTGGCAGTGCTAGTGTTTCCATACCCCTTGAAAATTAGTATTGCAAGTAGCACTGAGTAAATTGTGCTATATAAATAAACGATAATAATATATGCCTTGTATTATACAATTATACAAAATTCAGGCTATGACTAGAGTGAAGGGCATTTGATGACCACCCCCCATATTGTGAGCATTTATCCACAAAATAAAAATGAGTCTCTTCAGTACAAATACTGTATATATCCTGAGTCAATTAACTGTTGTTTTTGATGGAAATTACTATTCACTATAGTGCCTATAAATAACAAATGTGGTTTTATCCATGCAAAAGTAGGTGAATTCTTTGGGTGGAAAGACTTACATACTGGTTCGCTTATAAAACATAAGTAATAGATGTTATCAGTAATTGTTTTAATTATGACTCCATCTCAGACGTGGCAGCTCCACTTAAAACTCAAGCACATACTATAACTCTTATGTAGTGATTGCATGGTCAACACTGCACATAAATCTTGAAGATTCTCCAGGAGGGCTATTACTATAATAATATAATAACCCAAAACACTTGATGGCTTTCAAAGTTATCTAGCCTTGGAGGCTCTGAATCTAAGACTACAACAAACACTGATTACAGTCTCTATCTCTACATCAGAAAAAAGGGAAAGGCTAAATAGGCTGAACATAGATGTCAGAAGCCAAGCTTTTTAGGGACAAAGATAGCACAGGCAAGCGGTTTGGGGTTAAAGATGGTACTTACAAGCTGTTTAGGGTACTGAGAAGCTGTCTGTGGACAAAGATAACACTGACCAACTGTTTAGGGGCTAAATAGGCACCAGAGTCTGATTACAAAATCATTCTGGATATCCTATGTGCTACAGTCATTCTGGCCATGTACACTTGTCTGGAAAAACATTATCAGTTTCTAATTAATCAGTGTGACCATATAGTCCTATGCTTTCATTTTCTTGTGGTAGCTGATGTTCGTTATTGTTGTCCACTATTTTATTTAATATGGTAACCCTCACTGCAAACCAAACACAAATACATTTTCATGTATAATTATGCTTTTCCTGTTTATTGGCTAGAGGTGGGATAACTCGCTGTGGCACAGCATGAGCCAAGTCATGATGAACCAAACCTAGGGCTCACCTCATTGAGTCAGACTTGCCCGTAAAACCCTTACAAACATCTGCACCTTAATGCTAAGGGAAGAAAGTTTAAACATGCTCGGCTCTGGCTTGCACTCCTTCAATCTCGGCATACTGGCTCACCTACTATATTATTAAATTGTTTATCCCTATTATTTGTATTTTATGTTTAGTACTTCTTTTATATAGCTTGCAGTGTACCACAGGGGATCCTGGTGCTTTATTATATTACAAATAGCAGAATACTGTTTAACATTTGCTGGGTAATTATAATTGACCTAAGTACCAACTACAGGGATCACAAACTGTATAAAGCTGCTGAAAGTCGTATTTTTGTTTTCACCAGTTATAATAATACACTGTTTATTAGATGGAAAAAATGCCTGGATTCTTGTTCATGAAATGTCAAATTTTTTTGTAAAAATAATCTAAAAATGAATTAGAAGACCTTTACAAACCTATTTGAAAAATTTACATTGGAATTGTGATAATGTAATTTCTACCTTCCATTAGTGTTCAACCCACATTATGTGTCGACTGCTGCAGTCACCGTATTGGGGTTGTAAATGGACTGATCAAAATGGCTGTGACCACTTCACTAATGTTCACTAGACTATTAAATCTGACAGCTAATATTCTGTTAGATTCTTTGTTAAGTATATGATGAGCTGCTCCTCCAGTTTGCTAGTGGTTCAAATGCAAAGCCATACCCTCAATTTAAAACAAATAGGCCTCAGCTCGGCAGAGCTAAAAGCAGCAGAGGGCAGTGGCACCATTTGCATTCAGATAACACCAGAATTGTCCACAAAGAATGAGATTTAGTCAATTTAAAATGAGAGTTACCATATACATATAGACAGGACTAAGTCTGTATATAATTGTTTTTGGGGACAAATCCAAAATCAAATCCAAAAAGTGGTTCATGTTCCCCTATGTTCACACCCTTCTTATTTCATCCAGTTCTCTCACATTTTGTGCTGTTATCTATTTCATATCAGGGCACTTTTTCCTTGTTTCAATTGCCTATAACTGTTTAATGCATCATCAAATTGTCCTGCAGGTTCTTATGGTCAAAACTGCAGGACTGGCAGGTGGCCCTCTTGTCTCTTTCTTCATGAACCCATCTAAACGCTAAAAATCATTGTATTATACAACAAAGTTAATCTTCTAGTATGTTGTCAGCATGTGAGTGCACTATACATTTATACTATGTTCAATCAACTAGTCCCTGACAGGAAAAAAACATCTAATGAGCATCAGAGGCAACAGATTGATAGCATAGGTAGAAAGGTCAACGACATGTAGGATGAGGGTTAGGAAGAAGTCATGCAGAGAGATAATGGCAGAAGGGAAGGTTAAGAAAATTTGAAAGACTGAAAAGGAATATCAAAGAGGAAACAAGTCAAAAGTAACAAGAAGAAGAATGTTAAGAGTCAAGGAAAGTGACAATGAGTAGGATTCAAAATACAGGGTGATTGTGGAAAAAAAGATTATTTGTTATTTTAATCTGTATTCATAAAAGACGGAAGCACTTTTAAGTGATGTTTACCTGCTAGTCACCCATAACAACCTTTGCTAAATATAGTCTATGGGTTAATTTTTTTTAAAAAGCAAGAACAATATGCATGTTTTTGGCGTAGAAGTCCTAATATATAAATAATATATATATCAAGCAGCGTCTGGCTTTAGGTTAGAAAGTTTCATGCATCAGGGCCAGAATGGCGATGACGAGGCGTCCCTGGCACATTAAAGTGTAAATGTGGCCAGCGGCTGGATATGCTATAGCTGTTTTTGTGCTCATACAGTGTGTGGCTGCCATATCCAGCTGGAGCGGCTTATCGAGTGAGTGTGTGGCGCTGTCAGCTGACGTTATGTCAGATGGCCAGTCTGAACCTGTCATGATTGTTTCAGCTTTTGTATTGTTGTTTATGTTTTCTTATGAGGTGGATATTGTTGCTCTCTGAAATCAAGTGCTAGATGAATACATTACTTATTTCTGTATTGTATAAACGTATATATATATATATATATTGTGGCAAAAGGTGTGGTAAAGTGATAGATGGCAGGTATATTAGACCAGCCTTGGTCAATAGTAGCCTGCTTTAACCCCTTCAATCCCAGGGGTTTTTGGTACCTCAAAGCCCGGAGCAATTTTGCTATTTTTGGGGTATGTCGGTTTAGCGATTATTCTCCTTTCCTGTGAATAGTGTACCCATGTAAACTATATATTGTTTTTTCAAGGAGAGATTGAGCTTTCGTTTGATACCATAGTTGGATGATTAGCTGAAAATTTAGAATGAGAAATTTAGTAAAAACTAGCGAAGATTAGAAAAAAAAACTAATTTTTTTTTACATTTTCCCTCTGAATCCTCACAAAATTAGGTAAAGTGATGGAAAATCCCCTCCAAATTTATGAATTCAGGTGTCCTGATTTCAGAAATACCTAATTTATATAGATTTTCCAGACTTTCCCAGCACCAGGGAGCATATTATAAGGTGTACAATTTTGTATACTTTTTATGCCTATGGCTTAACGGGTTTGGGGGTTGTGAACGGGGCAGGAGGGTTATACTGGCTAGATGTTATGCTAGGGCATTGGGAAGTAAGGGTTTTTTTTTATTTTTTTATTATGTTTTTTTATATATATATATATATATATTTATTTTAAAATTTTATTTAAATTTTTTTACATGTATTTTTTATATATTTTTTAACACAGAAATTGTTAGAGGTCCTTTTAGGGAAAAATGACATCACAGCTCAGATTATAATTTTTTTAGTATTATTTATATTATTATTTTAATGATTTATTTAATATTATTTTTTTAATGAATTAACTTTTTTTTTTTTTTTTAGCTTTTCTCTTTCAGGACGGGAGGGGGAGTGAGAGACATGGTTTCTCACTCCCTTCCCCGCGATCCCCCTGCACCGATCACACTGTGATCTCAGTGTGTCTGTGCGTCTCTGTGCCTCATCGGAGGGCAGGATATCCCCGCAGGGGATATCCTGTCCTCCGATGACCTTCCGGGTTACGTCAGCAGTGACGCAAGCCGGAAGGGAATGCCCGATTGCGCGTTTGAAACTGCGCGATCGCGCGATCGGGCAGTTTACAGTGTAACAGCTTACCGGCTTTCATGCCGGAAGCTGTTACAGGAGATCGGACAGCAGAAAGCCGGCAATGCCGGCTTCTGCTGTCAGTGGGGAGTCCATAGGGGATTCTTAATAGGCGTTTTTTGGACGTCCCGGTACGTCTATAGGGGAATGAAGGGGTTAAAATATGTCCCAGGGAAAGATGTTGTTTGTTTACAAACTGCACTACTGGCAGTTTGCAAAAACATGGTAAGGGTCCCTGGGGCGGAGCATCTGGAAGAGCAGGGTGGGCCAGTGCTCCAACAGCACTAATTGCTGTTTTGATCCAGTCCAGAGCCTGCATTCTGGACAGGAGCTCCACAGGTGTGGGGTAAGTAGCAGCTCACCTGTGGCTGATTAATTAGCAGGCAGAAGGTAAAAGGGACTGAGCCTGATTCAGAGAAATGGTAACTTGTGACCTGTTTTGTCCTAAGCAAGTGCTAAAGCAAAGACTGTTATTCTGCTTATAACTGCTGCTGTTTATTCCTATAAAATAAACATTGAAGCTGAGCTGGATGTGTCCTGGACTTCATTTACCCTAGAAGACTGTGGTTACAGCCAAGATCCTTGACAAAAATTCCAAGGAAAAGGGAGGCCTGTCACAATATATATATATATATATATATATATATATATATATATATATATATATATATATATATATACAGTATATATTTATTTATATACACAAATTAAAGATTTCTTGGGCCCTTGTATGGATCTGTAAACTAGGCGGCTGATTAAAAAAAGAGGTATTCATGGCCAATTAATTTTATATGTTTATTAATGTAAGGCTAAAAGATACACAGACATAATTATACTAACTGGCTAGTGTTGTTCCTGTCCAGATTGAGTTAATTTGTATTATAAGATGACCGACTGGCTAATATATTTTAAACATTGCTTATATACCACACCATCCTTCCAACAAACTGACCACAGATAAATATTTATTGGGAACAAATGGATATAAGTTTATTCTAACAATTGTCACCTACAGTATATGACAAGATATCTTGTGAGCCTTATATAGGAGTACGCTACTAACCCTAGGTACAACCCTGACACTCTAACACCATACACTAACACACATGCTAATACCACACACGATCAAAACACTATGTGCTGACACACATACACTCAAATTCTACACTAATACACATGCACACACACTCTAACACCATACACATACAGGCATGCTCTCCAACACTATATGCACTATATACAAACTAACAAACTCTTTGATATTGTAACTCAAGTACTAGAGGTGAGTCTTCAACATGAGGTATGGCCTCAGTGGCATGAGTATGGCTTCAGCCAGAGAATGTCTACCCCTGCTTATATACATACACATTCTCCTTACACATATATCCGTATACATAAAATACCACTGTCACAAACTAAACTTACCTTTGCAGTAGGTACCCAAATGCCTGCTACACACTGGGTCTCCCTCCCCTGACACTTTCTCCTGCAGCATGGAGAGAGGCTTCTGGCTCAGCCAGTAAGGCTGCTGGCACGTGAGTGCATCTGATGCATATTTAAATAATCAAGATTTCATACAATATTTCACTATTGTGTTGCTCTTTGTCGTTTTTTCTGCTCTTACCTTGTTATGAGCAAATAGATCCCAAAAGTCTCCTCCACATAAGGAAGTTCCTACAGGATCCCCTGAAGTGTCTGATTTCTTTTGGGCAAATGTGAGTGCATTTGATGCATAATTATCACTAATAAGGACTTCTACATTACTACACTATATGTTTTTTTCTTGTTTTATTTTCTCTCCTTTTTATGAGCCGGTTTATCAAAAGCCAATTTGGGCTGTACATGCCCAGAGGCTAGGTTTTCACTATACACTAATAGACAGGTACTCAGTTCTATAGTATTGCCTCTCAGTATAACTTGGAGTGTTATTCTCCCAGATTTCTCCTGTGGCTTGACCTTATCTTCCTGACCCTGTTCCTGCCTCCTGTGTATGTGGCTGCTCCCTTTCCCCTGTTGTTGACTACCCGGTTACAACTTTGTGTTCTCTGGATTATCTGTTTGTTACTACCCTCTTGCTTGACCTCTGTTTCTGATATTTTGTCCTGTATTTCACCCTGCATTTTGGATTGTCCTTCGTGCCCTATGGCTGGCTCCGGTAATTTGCTTCCCCCTCCTGCTCTCTGGTACTGACCTTTATGTTTGGTGTCTACTGTGGATATCGCAGCTCATGGCCAATTCTTTAAATCTACGGTTCCTCCCTCTGAGCTTAGGTCCTAGGTTTGTCCTTATAACCACAATGTACTTTTTTGGATGTCCTACCCTTCTGTAATGTGTATTGGAGTCATCATATCATGTTTAATTACAATTATATTGTTCTAAAATTAAATTCTGCAGATGCTCATCCTTGAAAGTGTTAAACAGGGAATGTAAAGGCTCTAACAGCACTAAAAGTTGTTAAGCTGACCTCACATCCTGCATTAATGCCCCCCTTTTCACTTTGACCACAGTGGAATCTTCATTAACAAGACGTATTCACGTTAGTGAATCTGTCTGCCCTTACTTCTTGTAGACGCAGCATGCACTACCTTGGACACTGAAGCACCAGAACGCTGAGACAATGCATTGTACAAAAAAGTACGAGGCAGGCACGGAGTAAAGTGCGCTGAACAAAATTACACTTCTGCCTAGCTTTCATTGAAAGCCAAACACTTCCACAGGGCCTAGATTTCCAGTGGAGGAGGGCACTCAGCTGCCTAAGCACTCTAAGCTTGCATGCATAAAAATTATACCCACGCACTCCCTGCTTTTCTCCAAGAGTGTCCAGGTGAAGCACTACTCTCAAGGCCAGTTTCTTCTTTCTCTGGGCAGAGGTGCAGTGTGTAGTCATGCTCACTTCCTCCACATTCCACTTTTTATGTGTCCCCAGTTCCCTCGCATGAAAGGCTAGCTCAGCCCTTACATGCAGCTAGCCCACCCTTACCTGTTTCCTATTGGCTCCCCCAAAAGAAGAAGAGCTTTAAGAATCTCTCCAAACAGCTTCTTAACAGCTTTTAGTATGACTAAATGCATTACTTAAAGTATGTAGGATGTGGTCAGGTACAGTACAAGCAGAATAACCCAATAGTTTCTATATTTAAAACTCCTTGTCCTACTCAAGGTTAAAACTGGCACCATTATAGTGTGATGGAATCCCCAATATTTATGCCTTAGATAGATGCTTTAAATTGTATTTGCTTGGTGTGCTCTGATATTTTGCTTTGTTGTGTGTACCATTTGCGGCTTAATAGTTCTTTTTGATCCCAGAAAGTAGATGTAGTTACATATAGGAAAGATAGAGAGAGGTGAAGGTGACAGTAGTTGGAGAGACATGAAGCAGAGCTACTTAAGAAGGGCTCTCATCTCTGTTTGGCATTCAATACCCAAACTGATGAAAGATGGGTAAAATAAAAATATATAGGTATCCAACAGTACAAATGGGTTCTATAGAAATGCTGTTCAGTAAATACCAAATATTGAGCTACATTTCAAATGGACAGAGTATAAATTAGGCTTGAATGTGTATTGGTAATAACTTATTGTTTTTTTTTAATGACCTGCAAAAATATTTGACACAGATTAAGCTCTTTGAGATCCCAAAGTGCTTTTGTATGTGCCAAACCACGTGGCTTTCTAGGGTTTTGAGCTGTAAGCAAGTACACAGAAGAGAGGAGCAGAGACATAGTTAGTGTAGGGTGCCAGAAACCCTAGGCCTAGCATTGGAACATCTCTATCTCAGCAGATGGAGTTGCAATACAAACAAAAACAATTTAAGTGATACATCAACCTTAAATCCATTCTTCAGCGTCTACTAAGACACAATCTGCTGAACACACTGGTGGCAACTTTGCTAACCAAGGCTAATCTAAGGGAGGTAGTGAACGCTTATAGCGGAACAACATTCTTGCAGTAAACATAGAGTCACATAAGCTTTCAAGACCTCACAGGATACTTATTTGGATGTAGCTCTGAGGTCATTAAAGCTTGTGTGACCCAACATCTCACTGGCCCTTTAAAGGTTATAGCAAACTCCTTGCTACTGTTTGCTATAGGACCAATGCTATGATATCCATTTCGTCTTAGAAATCCTACAAGTATATAGCATGTTAGCTGACTAGAAGGCTCACTTTTTTATAAAACTAGGGTAAGTTACAAAATGTGCTATAAATAATTTTTTCCCCAATAAATAATAAACTAAGGACATAAAACAAGTACATGAAGTTTAACTAATATCCTCATAATGCAGTTTCTGTAATTTTTGATCTTGGTACATATGCTCTCATAAATTAAAAGGTTGTTAGATAACGTCAACATTCCTTCCAGAGCGGAAGATGGATTGTCTAGCACATATACATATTTTCCTGTTCACTGAAAATTGTTCTTTTTTTTTCTCCTGTCTACTTGTGAAAGTGATAATAACCCCCCTTTAATTTCTACATTCCCACAGCTTGATTTTATTAGATCTGTAAATGACCAGGGCATGATCTTCTGCCACACATCCTCCAAAGCGCTATTGATCACTGTTCACATTTATCATAATGACATGCCCCCGGTTTTTACAAAGAGATTATATCTAAATAATTAATGGGCCATCTTAATAGAACAAAAAAATCTACACACTCCGATAATGACTTAATTGAAATATGTGTAAAAACTCTTACTGACACCCTGAATTACACTCCCTGTGGTGCCAGTTGGGTTGGGAATTCTCTATCAGTATTTTAAACCATGAAAAAATGCATTAAAAAGATTAGCAGTATATTGCTACTTTGAAATTCAATAAAATGAAACAATTGCACAATCAATTTGAGTGTGCTCTGGTTTATTTTAAGTTTAATTCCCATTTAATTGAATTTAAAACCACAGAATAATTGCATACACTTTAATGTCCCGCTTTTGCAGAATTATCATGTTAAAAAGTTTACAATAAAGAGAAATTGAAGGACATAATTATATTTCATACATAGGATTTTCTGAAAGACCTACGTTTAGATATAGCAAAAATAGGGGCGCATGTGCATATAAAGGAATAAAAGAAATATAATAGTATAATACTATTAATTAAATCATTTGAATATATAAGTGGTCTTTTATTTATTTATAGATTTTATTGAAGAAATAAAGATCCTTTTATCACTGATATTCTGAAGAGCCTTACATCGGCACCGTTTATGAGCGCATTCACACCACTTATATATCCATATGATTTAATTAATAGCATTACACTATTATATTTCTTTTATTCCATTCTATGTACATGCGCCCCTATTTTTGCTATATCTATTTGAGAACACCGAGAGGAGTGTATATCGGGTTGCTGCAGTGCTATCTTGCGGAAGTATTTATTTATTCTTTTGAGACCTACGTTTAGCCCAAATTTTAATTGTGTAGCCTTTCTGTATGCTGTATTTCTTTGCTTTTGAAGGGGAACTTCTGCCATGCTTTAATAACCTTTAGTTATTGTCCAATGGTTGTAAACTATATATATATATATATATATATATATATAAATATTTTTTGCCAACATCTCATGGGTAGTAACTTTAGCATTTTTTTGTGTTTTTCTCCTATCCATGATTTCTGCTTTTTGTTAGGCTGGTCTTTTGGAGATCGGAACAGTGTACCAAAGTGTACAACATAATTGTGTAACTATTTATGCTGTAGATGGTGTCAAACTTACTTGTACTGTCACAAAAATAGCAAAATGCCCCTTTATTTGCAACAATACTCTGGCTTCACTTACGGCGCCCCTTAGTGTTCAAAGTCTGGCTAAGAAAGGTAACACTTAGCAGTAGCGAACAATAAATACTGCATTTACAACAGGAACTAAAGAACGCCCATTCAAGATTATTTTACAATTTTCCTGCATTAGGTAACAGAAACCTACTTAGCATATGTTGCTAGGTACCTTACTGGCAATACAAATATGCTACATACTGGGGAGAAGAAAGGTGGGAGTACCCTTTAATAATTGGCTTTTGATTAGATATCTTCCCATAATGCTCAATGATAACAGTTTTAAATAATTCAAAGGTAATAATAATAATTAATATTAAAAGGTATACATACACTATATAGACAAAAGTATTGGGATGCCTTGCCATTATACCAACAGGGATTTTGATAACATCGCATTCTAAATACATAGACATTTATAGGTAGTTGCCCCCCCCCTTTCCAACTGTAACAGCTTCCATTCTTCTGGGTAGGCTTTCTATACCTATGCTGTAGGTATATTTGCCCATTCATCCAGTAGAGGATTTGTGAGGTCAGGCACTGCTGTTGGACGAGAAGGCCTGGGTCGCAATCTCCATTCCAGTTCATCCCAAAAGTGTTCGATGGGATTGAGGTCAGGGCTCTGTGTGAACCAGTAAAGTTCTTCCACACCAAACCCATGAAACTATGTCTTTATGGTTGACTTTACAGTCATGCTGGAATAGAAAAGGGTCTTTCCCAAAATGTTCCAACATAGCATTGTCCAAAATGTCTTGGTATGCTGAAGGGGATATATGTCTAGAGCTATAATGCCACTTTGCTCTGTTTGCTTAAAGAAATAATACACTGAATAACAATGAATTGTTTAGAATGTATTATGTAAAACAGTACTAATGCACGTTATTTAATGCAGTATTAGAATTATGCCTTCTGTTTCAGTATATCATAAATATCTATAATCTCAATTGTCACACCTGGGAAATCTCAATTTGCCCCTAAAACTTAGTGTCTTACATGGGTCATTAATATTAACATTTATATTTTCAAGCACTAAAATGTTCCGCAATACTGTATAATTTAAATGTGGGGTTCATAATGAGTAACAAAAAATATACATACAGATACATGAATGATCTTAAATCTTTAAAGCCTATGATAATGTAATTGTATGTTAGGGTTTCCATTTTTTTTCCCTCTAGTACAACATAATTTAATCCATTGATTACATAGAAGTTACTAAATTAAGAATATATTTAACTTCTTACAAATTGCATCATTGTTAGAAAAATGTGGTTACCATTATTAAGGAGTAACCACAAAAGTATTCTTGTGGTTACATCTGAATTATGTAGCTAAAATCATGGGAGCACAAAATGTTGACACTTGGAATATCCAGTGCTAAATAAAGTACTCCTGTCAACACCATGATTCATATTCTTCCACTTCCCAGATTCTGGTCTTGTTTGCGTATCTTGTTTGGGTGTAACTGAAATGTTATCAACTTGCTATAAAACCTGACAATTCTTAAACTGTTTCTACAGCTTTGGGAGGAATTCATGGTCAACTCCTGTATAGAGCTTTCCTAGATAAACAGCATTTTCTAGATTGTAAGCTGCTTTGAGCAGGGTCAAATTTTGTTCATAACCCAATACCCAGTTTATTCTTATGGGTAGGGATGGGGGTCATTGTCCACCAAAAAACAAAAACAGGTGGCATTTCTCACCTCCCTCTGGAATCTTCAGAAGGAAAACCTTTGTCATTCAGTAAACTTCTTGCAAGTATTAGTTTTTTCCCAATGTACAATAACACTAGATATGGCTTAAACATAAAAAAATGCAGAATCTCCCACAACAGCCAAATAATGTTATGTTTTATAGAAAGAGAGAGCTTTTGCAGTAAAGATACCAAGGTTACGCTATAGACAAAATGCATGCTAGAGGTGGAGATAGGGGAGACCACCCACCAACTTTATAATCCAGCCACCTTACAAAGTTTTGAAGCATAATGCCAGCATTTGATGCCATATTGTTGTGTTTGGCTTCAATAACATTGCAAGGTGGCTAAGTAGGAGCAGTGATTGATCAATTTGGCAACTTGTTGTAGGGTCAGGGGCTGACTAGCCCATGATCACCACTGTATGTTAAAAGGGACAGTGGGGTGGGATCAGTAGGACAGCTGAAACAGGATTCTTGGGGGTATGAAAATAGGAGTTCTCATCTAACCCTGCTTATGGGATACAAACATTCTTCATGACAATACGATAGCTCTATCGTGGCTATAATTCACAATTTGTCTCGAATTGTGACAACTGTGGTGTTATTTGTGATGACATTTTGGCTAAGCAAACTACCGTATTTGCTTGATTATAAGATTACCCTGATTATAAGACGACCCCCAAAAATTTGAATATTCATTTAGGAAAAAAAGAAAAAGCCTGAATATAAGACTATCCTATAGGAAAAAAGCTTTACTAATAAATATTAATACACATGTAAACAACTTTTTCATATTTAATAAAAACGATTATTGAGAAATATGCATTTCTTGTTTCTTATTTCCTTTTATTTGCCAGCCTGTCCCCCAATTATGCACATCTGACCCCAGTTATGCACATCTGCCCCCAGATATGCCTTATACCCCCTATATGCCACTCTGCCCCCCCCCAGACTTACCAATGTATCCCCAGACTTGCTTCCTGTGCTCCAGACTCCCTGGTGTCTAGTGGGGCAGCCAGTGGACTTTTGTGTGATGAGGAGGATCCAAGTCTCCTGCAGCGCTGCAGGGGATCTGGATCTTAGTCTTATAGTCAGACCTCTATTTGAGGTCTGATGATAAGACAACCTCGAATATAAGACAAGGGGTATTTTTCAGAGCATTTACTCTGAAAAAAAACTTGTCTTATATTCCAGAAAAAATGTCACTTAAGGATAACTATAACACTATTTTGGATGGTTCTTTACCACATTCCCATTTCCCAAACATTCACATATTTTCTTATTTAAGGGAAGTGTAAATAGCACATCATGTACATTTTATTGGCACAAGAAGATAAATATATGTGTTCATAGCAATGAATCTGTGCATAATACTACTGCAGATAAAGAATGTCTAAATAGTGACATAAAGGAAAGCATGATTTTTTTAAGGATTATCCAGCCACAATCTAATTTGCAAATACTTTGTGTATATAAAAGGTTACATTTTCTGGGATATACAGCAACTCTTCTCTAAGGGCATGCAAGATGAGAGCTATGACGGTGAAAAATGAGCTACCAGGCTTTCCTAATGGAAATGGGTGCATATATCTACATAAAACCATACATATATTTCCATTTCTAAAATTAATTGTAGAAAAATTACAGCAAAATAACATGCCACAAAGAATATGTTGTTGTTAATCTTCAAAGTTGTAAATTGCATTTAGGAGAAATTATTCTGCTGGATAGAAACTTCTAACACTTGAAACATTGAAAAACTTGAAAACATTTATTTTTTTTTTTCTTTGGTTTGAATCTGAACTAGTGTGAAAGGTTTAACACAAGGACCAGAGGTCGTGTTGTAGCCAAACGATGCAATCACAAAAACAATATATAATAATATATATATTGTGTGCCTATAACTTACAGGATAAAAGAGCATTGGGTTTCGTATTATTGAATGTTAATTTTTTCAGTCTCCAAATCCCAGATGGCTTGGAAAAGCTTTATTTTATCTTTCCAGATATTCACAACTATGAGGTTGTTTGCAGTTCCAATTATTAAATTATTATTATTTTTGTAAAAGGTTTGGGCATTCAGCGGTACTAGATATAATGTTTCTAATGCTGCATTTATTTACAAAAGTTTCGAATCAAATGTGTAACTGCACCTTTAAGCAAACTCTAATGGTGTTGTGTCTTTTAAGCAATTCTCTCCCAATTCATCTAGTAATCATCAGATAAACGTTGCAGCGTCTCGTGTGGCTATTCAGTGTTGTGGCAGCTGGGAGACAAATCCAGGATATACATTGTAATTCAGGCTGGGTTGGGGTTACCTGGTGATTTGGGGGGGGGGGCTCACCACCTCTGCCTTATACCTACTTGACTTTGTATTCTGTTTTATACTATTATGTATCCTTTTCTGAATCCCTGTTTTTTGAATAATATGATTGGTGTTGCTATTTAGCATAACAATACTCTTACAGTTTTAATCCACTAAATTACCGCAGTAATAGTTCATACCTATACCGTCCGATTTATTTATGTAAACCTGGTAATATGTTTTCCACAAGGTATGTGTGGGGTTGGATGTTTTTGTATTCATTTCCTTCTTAGGGTTTTATGTTAAGCATTACTGCTATTTAATGCTGGTTTAATGTTGTGGTGTGGTGTGATTGGTTATGTCTTGCAATTTTGTCTCCTGTACATGAAACACTGTGACAGACAATCTCTCTAGGGGTATTGGCAGCCTAAGGTACCTGTTAATTCTCGTCTTGCATTTTGCCAAAATGTTACATTTATCTCTTATCTCACTACCTATATCACTATGCCAATTTTAGGTTTAAGTTTATCTGTATGCATCTTCCTTTGGTATGTTTTGTGGTTTTATATATGTGCCTTTCAGATGTGGCTTCATTTCCCCTGCCCATTAGATATCCAAAGTCAATTTCTGAGCCATTTTCATCTTGGTCTTGTTTAGCTGGTCAGGCTACCCTTTGTTTATGTCTCATGTCTAATTAAAATCATTCTGTATAACGTCAAGTTTATGTCCTTTTTCTTAGCTCACCAGCCACTGCTACTATTGCTATTTGCCAAGCAGTTCATAGTATGTTGTAGCCCTTCTCATCATTGTTTTTTTTTTTACTAAGGGAAGTTGGTATTTGGTGTAGTAGCAGAGATCTCAAATGTATTACATTACCGCATAGGTATTCTGCCTCTTTCAGATGCCCACCTTACTACATTAAATGATTACCCTCCTCGTCAGAGATTACGTCCCTCAAGCTAGTGGTTCATGCCTCACTTTTGTTAGCTAGGGCCACCCCAACTCTCACTCACTATAGCAGAGCCCATTTTATTATTGAGTATCTTAGGCAGTATGTACAGGCATAAGTTAGTTCTGATTAGGTTCCTTTCTATAATTATTTGTAGACGTTTTGCGTCAGTTAGACCAAGAAGATAGGTCCTCGCTTCGTGTTTGCTTGCTCCAGGGTCAGAAATCACTACCTCACTGTCCCTCAAAGCTTGGACTATTTTCCTACACTGACAGCAGAATTGACAAGAAGTTTCCAGCCTCAAGCAGGAAGGCAAAATATTTCCGGATGCTGTTCACCAGACCTTCATCTCCTTCTCCTAGGTCTAGCCCTCTGAAATCAAGCACTGTAGACAAGGCTAAAATGAGGGACATGCTGACATGCTTGATAGATTAGCTAATTTGGAAACCTGACCCGTGGCTGTAGGTCCTTCCTTCTCTGCAGGTCTTGCCCATCTCACAGGTTGTACCTTTCTTGGTCTATGGGGTCAGTTATGTGCTCAGGTGCCCCTCTATTATTAAAGCTTATTTCATTAAGGGGAAACTGAGGAAGGATCAATGTGGCCCAAGTATGCTGATTCCTTTCTTCTCAACCGAAGTCCTCGGGGGCGTTTATTTTTTGGCTGATCAGTTAAGGGACAGCCGTCAATCGCATTTCTAAAATACGTCCGCTTCTTACTGACCAGGACAGGCCTTAGCCTATTGGGTATTCGGGGCACTTGTTCAGAAACAACGTTCCTGCCCAAATCATCAAAAAGGCATATTGAAATCCTCCTGTTTTTTCCTCGAAATTCCCCAGCCAACAACTGAAAACCATACGGCATTTATATCACTTGGCATGTAAGTTAAGTATGAATTGTTATGTTGATATAATTATGTTTTGCTAACCTTGTGTCTTCTTTTTTGGCATCTTCTAGGCCTCTATATATATAAATTAACAGTAAAGAACCAGATAAAGTGTTAGTTTCAGTTACTCAAATATCATAAACAGATTATTTTCTTACATTTACATTCTTTTCAATTTTTTAACCACATTTTGTTAATATTTAACCACTTGGACTAGATTTATAAGTCTTCCACTAATGTGCTCATTTTGAGTTGAAATCTACTGAATACTAGGACATGGCGTCTGTCATGCTGATGATAAAACGCCTGTGTAGGAATGCCTGAGTGGGTCAGAAAGCAAGGGCAGCTAAAGAATGTATCGATAACCACAAGGGGAACATCAAGTACTTTGATCACATAAATGACAAAAAGGTTAGATCCCCAGTTAAGTACAATGCAAGGGCAGAAACAGTAAAAAGGTGAAAGTCTTTAGTTCAGACATTATAAATCTGTTTTATAGGCAAAATGAATACTTTTTTACTTATGGCCTTTCTACGTCAGTGTGCACATATACAGAAAAAATAATAATATATATGTGTGTGTGTACTCTATATGGGAAGCTAAAATCAATGCTGGTTCAATAAATTTATGGATTTAATTTGCTAACTACCATCTCAAGCCAAACTCTTGCAAGATTCAAAATTTATTCAAACTCATTAGGACCACTATGCCAGATCTGCAGGCAAGTTCCTTAATTAATATTTTGTATAATTATGCATGTTTTCCTGTGTATGTACCAAATAGGAATTTTGGGGAGACTGTTTCTTTTTTGGATAAAGTTTGGCAGTTACCTATTTGTACATTCCTTTGTCCTGATCCCCTACCCCTCTGGCCTCCTACAGCCATATCTCCTCCTCACCATAACAAACAGCCTGCTAACTACAATCTTAAACTAATAATTCATCAAATCTAACTTTAGCATATACTGTTTCAGTCAGTGTAATTCTTTGGCGATATATATACTATGGTTACACCTCACTGAAGATAAGATTTTGGAGCATCTTAAAAACAGGGCAAGAGATAACTTAATGGGGAGTAAAAATCATATAGATCATGAGAAAAAAACTATGGCTACTAATTATATACACATTATGAGTATTTCTCATGCATAGAAAAGTCACGGCTCATCTTTGATATTGTGAAGGCCTTGGTGCCAGCTGCCTGATTCTGTCTTCAGATGCTCACATTTATATCCTTCAACTAGTTTACCAGTTTTAATGAGATATTTGGTCCTGATTATATGAAAATCTTCTTTTAATCATAGCTTTCAAGAACATGGTTCAATAGACTTATTTGAGTAACCCCAGACTCACTGTTTAACATGCTAGGGTAATGGGCATACAGTATATTACACATGTAACGAAGGTACATGAAGGTTTAGAGTTATTTTATGTAATGTATTAGTATAACCCATAAGTTATCAAACCTGTAATAACCTAAAAACAGAACATGGATTTTAGATCTAATAAAACTGTCAGTTATTGAATTTTGATTTCTCTACAAGTGACCGTATGAGTCTAGTTATCTCTTATCTCTTTTAATTCTCCTAATAAATACAAATAAAACCAAATACAATTTATCAGATTCTGTATATAATAAAATAAAACAAAAGTTATTCCTTCCAATAAAATTAAATTAATACTTTATGCTACATAAATTTAGATGTGCAAACACCAATGTCGATATTTTCTCCCTATTAATTTCTGTCATTCTTATTTGCTTGTACTTTTTGTTATGCATTTATAATTTAGGAATATTTTGAATATTTTGGTGGTGAGTGGGCCTGGCCACACTGCTCCCCTTCTTGGACAAGAAGAAACACCCAGAGACTTAAGGAAGAAATCAAACCCAGAGAGTTCCTAAGAATACCGATTGTTGCTGTAAATGTAGAAAAAGTAGAACTTCATGACAGGACAGTAATTAGCAGTAATTAGAAAATTATGGTCCTGACACCAGCTGCCATCAGTCTTATCTTTCTTGAGTTAATATTTAAACAAAACAACAATTGGAGAAACGGAGGAGAGGGTGTGCCCGGAGGCCCTGCTCTTGTACAGAAAGAAAAGCGTTTCTGTACTTCTCTTGTTCTGGCCTCTCTGTACACTTCCACAAAGAGGCGAAGCCACTGGAACAGCCTCTACACCATTGCTCCAATTGAGGGAGAGGATGTGCACGAAAGGCTCCGCCATGTTGCTAATGTTAACCGGGAGTCCATGTCCATGGAGAAACTGACAAAGAAAGAACACACGAAGAGCAGTGGATGAAGACAGAATAAGAAGAAGAGTCAAGATAAGAAGTGGAGGTGTGGAAAAGGAGACAGGAAGACATTGAGAGGGTGTGAGAGACGTGAGAGATTGTGATAGAGTGGATAAGAGTGTGAGAGAGCGTGACTGTCAGGGTTACTCACCTGTTTATTAACGAGCAGCCCTTTTCTTCCCTGTGTCAGGGTTACTCAGCTGTTTGATAATGACCAACTCCATTCATTCTCAGCTGCCTGGTTGCTATCATCCATCGCCTTTCCTACCAAGTCCAGGCTATTTTAGCAGCAAGGCTCATTTCGTCCTTGTCCTTGCGTTGTTCCAGGCTACCAAGTATATTTCTTGCTGTTCAGCGTATTCCTGTGTATGGCCTCGCTGACTCGCTCCTGACTACTGGCTTTGATTCTGAGTTTGCTGATATATGTACTGACCCCAGCTTGTCTGATTACCAGCCCTGGCTACTGACCCCGACTAGAATCTTGGATTACCATTTTGGATCAATATATATATATATATATATATATATATATATTAAACAAAGGTTTTTTGCATCATACTTTGTCTCTCTCTGGTTCCTGGTCCTAAACAGTGAGAGTGAAAAACCAACAAAATTCTAATGAAAATTGGGTGCTCTTTGCTTGATTTTCATTTGTTTCATTCTGGGTCATTTTTTTCATCTGCACTTACCATGTATAGTTTTAATAGGTAACCATGAATTTTTATGTACTAAATGATTTTTTTCCTATATATAGGGCTGAAACAACTAATCGATAAAATCGACAATAATCGATAATGAAAATCGTTGTCAACGATTTTCATTATCGATTAATCGAATAGATTTTTATCGATTTTTATCGATTAAAAAAAAAATGCTCTGAAAAACTCCTCTCCTTATATAATCCGACCTCAAACAGTAGAGTGGAGTATGGGAGGGGGGGGAGGAGGCAGAGTGGAGTATGGGAGGGGGGAGGAGGCAGAGTGGTATATGGGAGGGGGAGGAGCCAGAGTGGTGTATGGGAGGAGGCAGAGTGGAGTATGGGAGGGGGGAGGAGGCAGAGTGGAGTATGGGAGGGGGAGGAGCCAAAGTGATGTATGGGAGGGGAGGAGGCAGAGTGGAGTATGGGAGGGGGAGGAGGCAGAGTGGAGTATGGGAGGGGGAGGAGGCAAAGTCATGTATGGGAGGGGAGGAGCCAGAGTGGTGTATGGGAGGGGGGTAGGAGGCAGAGTGGAGTATGAGGGGGGAGGAGCCAGAGTGGTGTATGGCATATAGGGGGTATAAGGCATATCGATATTAGGCATATCAGGGGGGCATAAAACAAATCTGGGGGTAAAAGGTATATCAGAGGGCTCAGTTGCATATCACTGGCATATAAGGAGTATAAGGCATATCAGGGGCACAGCGGAATCTGGCATATAAGAGGTATAAGGTATATATGGGGCAGAGTGGCAAGCTGGGGGTCAGATGTGCATAACTGGGGGCAGTTTGGTAAATAAAAAAAATGTAAACAAGGATTTTTTCTCAGTTTTTATTAAATATGAAAAATAGTTAACATATGAATTAATATTTACTAATAACTTTGTATTAAAACCTAGTTTGAGAAACACTGTGTTTGGGTTCTTGTAGCTTTTATTATTATGTCAGTAAAATAAGAAGGTGAATAGAGAGAGAGGCCATTGCAATAAAGAGATGAAAGTGTAAATTGTACGTTTTTTATTGCAATTTTTCTTCAATTTAAAATAATGTATTTTTTTATCCGATTAATCGATTAATCGACAAAATAATCGGCCAACTAATCGATTATTAAAATAATCGTTAGTTGCAGCCCTACCTATATACATATGGTTCCCAAAAGAAAATCCCTATATACTGTATATTTGATGAGGGTGGGAAACTATAATATAGCAAAAATGCTAAAAAACCTTTAGTCCTTAAGTATAAAAAATAGCCTTAGTCCGTAAGGGGTTAATACCTTTCACCATTTATTTATTTCTAATAATTTCATATAAGATTTTTACAACCATCCACCCCATGCAAGCTACTTTTTTATTTAACGAATATTACTGATTACTAGATGCATAACAAAATTAAGTGCAAATACCGTATTTGCTCGATTATAAGACGACCCCCCAAAATCAAAATATTAATTTAGGAAAAAAACAAAAAGCCTGAATATAAGACTACCCTATAGGAAAAACGTTTTACTAGTAAATATTAATTAATGTAAACTATTTTTTTAATATTTAATAAAAGCTATGATTGAGAAAAATATATATTTTTTATTTCCTTTTATTTGCCAACCTGCCTCCCCCCAGTTATGCACATCTGCCCCCAGGCTTGCCACTCTGGCATATAGGGGGTTAAAAGGCATATCATGGGGCTGAGTGGCATATAGGGGGTTAAAATGCATATCATGGGGCTGAGTGGCATATAGGGGGTTAAAATGCATTTCTGGAGGTATATATCACACTCCTATCAAGCCAAGGCAGCCAGTACATGCTGGAACCTGTGGATGATAGTAGTGGGATTACAGCCTCCCTATGCCATGCTACCACCACCCCCCCTTACACATCCATGCTATCACACACACACACTCATTCACAAACATTTAAATACTCATTCATTCCATTAATCACACATACTTCACACATTAATCACAAAAACCCTCCCCCACCCCCTTACCTGAACTGCAGATCTCCCACTCGCAGACTTCTGCAGGGGCCCGGCTGTGCGAGCAACTTCTCTGGCCCCGCCCCCAGAGGAAGGAGGGGGAGGCAGAGTTATGTGAGGACTGTGCTAGATAGTTTCTCCTGCAGCTAATAGCAGAGACGCTGCTCGCGACCAAAGCCCGGTAAGCAGCCTGGCCCCAGCAGAATGAGGTCTGATTAGAAGACGACCTCGATTATAAGACGAGGGGTATTTTTCAGAGCATTTGCTCTGGAAAAAACCTCGTCTTATAATCGAGCAAATACGGTACTTTAAAAAAAATAGTAAAGTAATGATCTAACTGAGGATATTGTAAATATTTCTTTCTGGTTTTATTTAATGACACAGATCAAATAGAGATTAATAGTGCCTTAGAGCACATCTCTAAGCAAATGTTTTGTTTTTGTGGATTTGACAGGCTTGTCAAGTACAGTCAATCTATCGCTTATGTATGAAGAAACCCCATTTATGGTTTCTTTAGACGTGTGTCATAAATCTGAGGAATCTATGTGCTTGCACAGTTTATGTAGCTTGAAAGTGATTTTGTTTGATCAGATATGCGATTTAGTGTTGAAATATCTGAAACTGAATCAGGGCCATACCTAATGTATTTGGCACCCAGGCTGTATCCTATATTTGCCCCCCACTAAAATGTAAAAACACCCACAAATGTAATATTTATTGCACAAATTTGTAAACTGTGTTTCTCCTCCCTTGACTGCTTAGACCCAAGACATCAGATCCTTTACCCCTTAAGGACAATGGGCGGTGCCTAAACCCATTGAAAACAATGCATTTTGAGCCCGTACATGTACGGGCTTTGTCATTAAGGAGTATGGCACAAACCCAATCCCACCCAAGAAATACACAACACAGCATTGTGGGTAAGGGCGTTGGCCACAGCTTTATTAAAAAAAATCATGAACCAGCACATCATAACCATACATAAACATAACCATCCTGCCAGCTGTCGTGTTAACCAACAGGCAGATAACCCAACATATTACCAAGAGCTCTCGTTCTGGGTACCGTCAGCCTCCACAGAACTCGTCTCCCCAAGCCTTCTCCAGCCACACTGGCACTGGCACAGGAAAAAATACAGAACATGAACAAATAAATATGAGGGGAGGGCAGGAGGGAAGCTTGTACAGAGTGTCAGAAATGACTGAAATCCTGCACAGGTAAGACCACCCTTATTCCCTCAAGAACATTATAGCAACAATGTTGCTACCCACACCTGTGACCGGACCATGAACTACTGACCCCAGACAAAGGGCCAGCAGTCATGTTCCCCCTCCTTGACCGTCCAGGGGGGACCCTTTCTGCACCCTCAGGATTAACCATTTATGTGATCATGTCATCAAGTGATTTAAAGGAATTAAAACGTTAGAATGCTAATCTCACAGTTGCGTGCTTCCAAAGATTCTAATGGGGCCCTTACTTCTTGTTCTGTACTTAGTTTTAAGAGTATTATGAGCGATGGTTTAATGGCTGTGTTTTAATAACATTTTATTGCAAATGCAGCTTTTCACTGTTGCATTAGAGCATGGATGCTACCCTAGAGGTGCATCTATCATTGCCATCATCCAACCATATAACACATCTTGGGCGGTTACTAGTGCCCCACTGCTACTGCGGGTAACACCAAACTTGTGGCAACTACCTGAATTTGGCTAAATGCTATTTTTATCAGGGCTTCTGTTGACAAAATGTAATCAGTTTAATGGTTCTGTTGATAGATTAAGTGCTATTTTTAAAGACCTTTACTAGAGTGGTACTTTCTCACCTTATTGATGGCTGTTAATATTTCCTTCACCATACCGCCTGATTGAAGGCTTGAAAGGTCCACTTCATGCACACACTATTATTATTTTTTGCTTTACATAATACCATCAGTTTCTGCAGAGCTTTACAATGGGTCACTAACACCTCATTAAGAGATTATGTTCCTGTTGGATGGGACCATTTTGAAACTTGATCTCTACACTTGCACAAAACAACAATGTAATAATTATTTAGGAAGGGTTCAGAATAAGTTTTTATTTCACAATTTATTATGCATTTTGCAGTTTTACAAAGTTTGTATTAAGAAATATAAGGGTTCATTTTTCATCTGTATTTAGGTCTACTTTAACCATTGAGACATTTTCTGATATTCAAGATAATTTGTCGATTCAAGAATACGGAATGATTTATTATTATTATCTTTTATATATATTTTACCAGTAATTTATGCAGTGCTTCTTACAATACATAAATTCAAAGTGTATGACTGAACTAGAATTGACAGACTAAGACAAACCAATACATTAGATTACTATTTAAAGATTTAGAAAGTTTTTTTTTAGAATAACTCCATATTTTAAACATTATTTCATTTTCTATATTTAGAGCAGTATTTTCCAACCTTTATTTTGTTGGGAAAATAAAAGCAAAAGTACAGATGTGTTCAGCTGAGCATGGGCAATGAAAGAGGCAGATGTATATGCATATGGGGGGCTTCTGCAGAATCCCACCATGAATTTGCAATGGGGACGCCCCCCAAATGCTAAAGGGACACCTCAGCTGCCACAATCATTACAATACATATGATGGCTGGTGTGTTTCTTTATTTAATTATTTATAGAAAAAAATGAAACATTGTAGTCTAAATTATCTATCTATCAGAAAGCCTTTCCTTAGAGATACACCGGCCACTTATAATGCATTAATTGTGTTTGTAGAATGCAAAGCAGTGCATTTGGTGAAGGTACCAGATGCATTATGGATGCAGCATGGTCACTGAAATGATAGGCAAGCCTCAAAATAGCAATCATATTTATCCATACATTTGCAGTATTATATCGGAAATTAATATGCCACATTTGAACTTCTGGATTGAATCGACATTCTCTGTGTACAGTGAAGCATTTATGTATTTTAAATAAGATATACACAAGCTTTTCAGTGATAGACCATGCTCTTTTCTGGTGTCACCGCATCGATCACAGGAAGAGCATGTTTCATATAATGGGAGATGCCTGGCATGTGGTCATTGTGCTACCGCTGGAAAAGGCAAACAACAGTACTAGGTATTTCCATGGAATACATAACCAGATGGTAGATGGAAGGGGTTCTTTGTAAGCCTCTGTTTGCATAGTTGCTTCACTGTGTTTGAATGAAGAACACTCAGCAGGAACAGCTGCAGACATTCTTGGAAAAGGGGACGTATATCAAAAGGAGAATTGGGAACAGGAAAGAGGAGGAAGTGACCGAGTGAATGCACAAATCTTTACGTGAATGGGTTACAGGAAGGGTTATACAGCTTATCCATTATTTACTGTTGATCTTGATGTACTCAATTAGGTCACATCATGCAAGACATTTAGATCATTATAACTAAGGCAAGCTTTATTGCACAATAATTAAAACTGAGGACAAATTATGAAAATAAATGTTTTTCTTTTTACTAATAATCTAATTGTGACAACTGACAGTTGCACTTTTTTTTTATTGTGCATACATCTGGCAATGTCTATGGCCAGTAGATGAGATCAGAAGATTCATTAATACCCTAAATGTTACTACCTGTTGTGATTCAGAAGTAAGACAAATTTGGTTTTGCTATCATATTTCTCTCCATACGTCCTTTCTGACCTTTTAGTGTGGGCTAATTGTTTGGAACTTGGATTTGAGATGATGTTCATACCGGGAGTCTCTGGGTAAAGGCCTTGTGTCCTCGGGGTGAGTTTTTTCCTTTCAGACCCACTCCCAATACATGTTCTGCCTACTCGCTGCCCACTTTCTCCTGTTACTTGCCCAGTTCCCTCCCACTAAGGGCTGCCTAGAACTAGCCCTGACCCTAGATAAAGTTAGCCCCACCCCTGTGTATAACCCTGCCTCTACACTTCGCCACTTGAAAAGGAAAATTGAAGTGTAATTTATTATTTTTTAAAGAACGCTGGTTCAAGGAACAATACAGAAAATAACACTCAAATTAACAATATACAAATTAACAATAACGTGAACCAACATATGACATGCTGGCACAGAAGGAAACCAGCACAACTATTAGACGTGGAATAAGACTATGGAAATACTATGAGTTGCCACACAGTTTGTGGAAAGTACTAATAGGCAGCCCAACAGACTTAGTAAAAATGTTTTCTTATACACAATTCCAAGCACCATAAGATACCAATGTGTGATCCTTTCCATGTCTTTAAAATATTTTATGCTGCACAACTTCTATTTTTAAAACCACTAAGTATTATACATTTGCTTTGCTTCAAAGATACTCCGCGTATGACTTCCTACAGGTAGATAATCTTTGACAAGTTTCAAACTCCTTTTTCATTCCAAAGAACATCAAATGAATCCTTTGCACTTCTGAGTTAATCAAAAACATGGTGTTGCTTGCCCCTATGCCACTCGGAGGTTAATTCATTAATAAGTAATCAATCATTGCTTTCAAGATATAATGCTCGTTGATAGATCTGATCTTCAGACTTTGGGTTATTGTTAACACTGCTGCCTTTGACTGCACTGGTTTCTTTAAGTTTAACAGGCATGATTTAAAATAGCCTTAAAATAATAAGCTTTTTTAATTGGTTTATACAAAATCTTGATTCTTGTTTTATGAAGGAAAAAATACCAAAAGGATAACATAGTTATAATTAGTCAACTACATTAGCTCAAACATGGTGTTTTGTTCATCATTAGAACAAGATCAAGTAGAAAAGGGACACTGGTTGATTCCTGTTGTAAACAATACTTAGCATTTATAACTTCACCCTGCAGTTACTCTATAAAGAAACTGTTGCACTGGGTTGTATAGCATACCCATTTACTAAGCAATTTAAAGTAGAATAAAAGGGGTGGTACAATAAAATATTTTCTATATATAAGAGTAGTCATATAATAAGTACAATAGTACTGTAATTCTACTCAGACTTTCCAATAAGTTGTTTGATATAACAACTGGGTCTTCCTACTAACCTTATTTTACTGTTTTTATTCCAAGGGAATTTGATCCAAGTGTATTATAAAATATATTATATGAGAATAGGTAAATAAATAAACTTCTTGTGCTTTTAGCACACTTGCCTTCATTCTGAAGCACTGGACAGAATGCGGCAATGATGCCACTAGTGATGTGCCAACGTCACCACCTAATGCTTTAAAATAAAAAGCTTTTTTCATTAGGCATGCCTCTCCTTCTTTGTTCTCATGATTAATTTTCAAGAGCCTTTCCTCTTGTCGGCTACATAACTATTGTGAGGAACCACGGGACATGAACAGTGACCCTGAACATGGCAGACCGTGCACCTATGGGTCTCACCACCAGGAGGCTCTCTGGTTACTGGAATTTCTGTCTCCTCCATGTCCAGTTTGTCACTGGTTCTTGACACACCTGAGGCCTATCAGGCAATTTATATACCAAAAGTTTTTGACCTTACTGTGTATGACATTGTTTTGCCTGACTTTGGTCTCCCCAGACTTCGCCATGTGCCAGTTTCTCAGTCTGTTGTCGGTCCTGTTCCTGTAGATGGCTCATAGGAAGAAGACTAAAGCTGCAACAGACAGCCATCTGCATCTAGGTGTACCTACACCTACCTCCCGATGTAGGTTTCTGATCCCGAACCTGTCCCTTCACTGAGACTTCTACCAGACCCCGTACTGGCAGTCGTGACAACTACACAGTTCACATTCATTGTGTTAAATGGAATTTTAAGCATCCATCTGTATAGAATTCCCAACATTTCCTTTATTTCTTTCTGGGGAAAATTGTTCAAACAGCTATGAAGCACTCATGACAGCACTCAAATATGTATATGTAGTTAGGAATAGATGTTGGTGGGAGCTCTTTTAGAATGATTTCTTCTGAAATAGTAATAGCTTAAAAATGCCACTCTATGCACTTGTGTTAAATATATATATATTAATATTTAATTTAAATTGTAATAAATTATGTCCACATAATAGGTACAGTATCTCACAAAAGTGAGTACACCCCTCACATTTTTGTAAATATTTTATTATATCTTTTCATGTGACAACTAGGGCTGCAACAACTAATCGATAAAATCAATTAGTCGAATCGATTTTTATCGATTAGAAAAAGAGGTTTTTTTCAGAGCAAATGGTGGTGTATGGGAGGGGGGAGGAGGCAGAGTGGTGCATGGGGAGGGGGGGAGGCAGAGTGGTGTATGGGGAGGGGGGAGGAGGCAGAGTGGTGTATGGGAGGTAGGAGGAGGCAGAGTGGTGTATGGGAGGGGGAGGAGGCAGAGTGGTGTATGGGTGAGTTATAGTGGTGTATGGGGGGTATAATTAATTTCAGGGAGGCAGAGTGGCATATCTGGTGGAGTTAGAGTGGTGAATCAGGGAGTATAATGAATTTCAGGGTGGTGCAGGGCATTTATTGGGGCGGAGTGGCATATCAGGGTGCACAGTGGCATATAGGGAGGTACAAGGCATAAATGGGGGCGAGTGGCATATTGGAAGTTATAAGGCATATCAGGGGGCACAGTGGCATATAGGGGGTATAAGGCATATCGATATTAGGCATATCAGGGGGCATAAGACATATCTGGGGGTAAAAGGTTTATCGGGGGCTCAGTTGCATATCACTGGCATATAAGGAGTATAAGGCGTATCGGGGCACAGTGGCATATCAGGGGGCACAGTAGAATTTCTGGCATATAGGAGGTATAAGGCATATCCGGGGGCAGAGTGGCAAGCTGGGGGTCAGATGTGCATAACTGGGGGCAGTTTGGTAAATTAAAGAAAATACCATATTTGCTCGATTATAAGACGAGGTTTTATAATCGGGGTCGTCTTATAATCAGACCTCAAAGTCTGACTATGAGACGACTAAGATCCAGATCCCCCGCAGCTGCAGGGGATCTGGATCCTCCTCTCTCAACCTCCCCGCCCCACTTACCGGTACTTCAGAGTCCCCGGTGTGCAGCTGTCATGTAGCTGGGGCAGCGTGTAGACTCACGCTGCAGCCGGAAGGAGGCGTGGCTAGCAGCGGGGGTTGTCTGCGTGCATCGCGCAGACATTCCCCGGCTGTCAAAGATCAGAGTGCGGGAACTCTGATCTCTGAGAGCCAGACAACCCCCGCTGCTAGCCACGCCTCCTTCCGGCTGCAGCGTGAGTCTACACGCTGCCCCAGCTACATGACAGGAGACTCAGAAGTACCGGTAAGTGGGGGGGGCGGCGGGGGGGGAAGGTTAAATGGGGGGCATAAGGCATTTCTGGAGGCAGGGTGCTCTGTGAAATGCCTTTTAACCCCCTTAATGCCACTCTGCCTCCAGAAATGCCTTTTTAACCCTCTATACGCCACTCTGCCTCCTGAAATGCCTTAAACCTCCCTATATGCCACTCTTCCCCATAATATACCCTCTAAGTGCCACAGTGGCATTTAGAGGGTTAAAAGGCATATCATGGGGCACAGTGGCATATAGGGGGTATAAGGCATTTCTGGGGCAGATGTGCATAACTGGGGGGCAGGTTGGAAAATAGAAGGAAATAAAACCAAAATATTTTTCTCAATCGTAGCTTTTATTAAAAAAATAGTTTAAATGAATTAACATTTACTGGTAAAACTTTTTTCCTATAGGGTCGTCTTATATTCAGGCTTTTTCTTTTTTTCCTAAATTAATATTAAGATTTGGGGGGTCGTCTTATAATCGAGCAAATATGGTATAAACAAGGCTTTTTTTTAAATAAATATGAAAAATACCGTATTGACTCGGATATAGGCCGCCCCCGTATGTAGGCCACCCCCTAAAAGTTTGGTGCTTTTTTAAAGAAAAAGTTTTTTTCTTTAAAAAAGCACCAAAAAAACATGCTGCCACTCTGTCTCCCCCCCCCCGAGATATGCTGCCACTGTCCTCCCTCCCCGAGATATGCTACCACTGTCCTCCTCCCCCCCCGAGATATGCTGCCACTGTCCTCCCCCCCGGAATATGCTGCCACTGTCCTCCTCTGCCCCCCCCTACGGTGCCGGTGCCGGCACATCCAGTGTTGTATACGCGTATTGCGTAGATGTCCCCCGCCGGCCCCGCAAGACACCCGGGAGTCTGCTCCGGTAAGTCGGGGGGGGGGGCAGAGGTAAAACGCATCGTCGGACGGTCCGCACGATGCGCTTAGACAACCTCCCGTGCCGCCCCCCCCCCCCCGTGGGAAGTGCTGGCAGGGGAGGCTGTCTGAGCGTATCGGGGAGTAGGATGCAGGTCCCCTGCATCGCTGCGGCGGATCTGTATCCTAACCCCGCTGCCTGCCCGGCGCCCGGGACTGCATGTCCCGGGCGTTGGGCGCTAGACCCCGAATATAGGCCGCACCCCCCACTTTAAAGACTTAAAGTGGGGGAAAAAGTGCGGCCTATATTCGAGCCAATACGGTAGTTAACATATGAATTAATATTTACTAATAACTTTGTATTAAAACCTAGTTTGAGAAACACTGTTTTTGGGTTCTTGTAGCTTTTATTACGATGTCAGTAAAATAAGAAGGTGAATAGAGAAATGCCATTGTGATAAAGAGATGAAAGTGTAAATTGTAAGTTTTTTTATTACATTATTTTAAATAAAAAAATGTGCAAAATATGGCCTTTTTGCTTTATAATGCATATTAATACAGGGTTAATTTGGCGATAATGAAAAAAGCAGTGGGCAGTTTTTTTTATAAACTTTTACATCTCATTCTATCAATACTACAAACTAGACTTGGGCACCAGGGGGCTCTTCGTGTTCGTGTTGATGCTCGTCTTCGGGGAAAAAAAAAATTAACAATATAAATGGAAACTAGAATTATACATTATGTGTATCATTGTGATGTGAAATCAAATTTGTTCTTCTCTCCACTTTATATGCTAATATGGAATACACTAAATACCAGTATACACATGTATACATTCTACATTGTAACTAATTTTGCAATGCAGCAGTTCTCATCATGTATTAAGATCTTTAGGGTTTAAATTAGACTTGGGCACCAGGGGGCTCTTCGTGTTCGTCTTCGTGCTCGTCTTCGGGGGGAAAAAAATCTTCGTATTCCGCGAATATTCGCCCGTTCCTGTCTTCTCTTCGGGCGAATATTCGTGGACATTCTTCGTGCTCGTTTCATCTTCGTTTTCCTCCCAGTTGCCTAGCAGGGGTTAATACGGGGTTAAGAACACATCGGAGCAGCAGCAGCTGCCGTGAAGGTACGTGTGTGCAACTCTATTGGTCGTTTCGGCAGGGGGCTGGTCTGGCATCAACGAATTAATTGCAGAACTGCAGAATGCACTTCATTCGTTGATGGCAGGCGAGCCCCCTGCCGAAACGACCAATAGAGTTGCACACACGTACCGAGATGTACTGTACACAATACACATTGCCCGAAACTGAGGGCCACGTTCCTCCGAGCAGTTGTCTTGTCTGAGACCTAGACAAATGCTCCAAGGAACTTGGCCTCCTTTTTATCATACACAGTCACACATCCATAGATGTTTAATAAAAGAATAGGGATTATTTTACATTTTTAAATCGATTTTGGACCATGCCTAACATTTGCTACCTATTTGTATTGGCATACTTTGCAACAACCCAACTTTTACTGGACAGGACTGGAAAAAAGCAGGACTGTCCACGAAAATGTTGGGTGTGTTGGCAGGTATGCGAATGGAAAAAAGGTTGGACAAGAACTAAAAAATAGCTTAGGGTTAATGTACGGTTATGTTTAAGATTATTAGCAGTGCACTGTTTTGGTTAAAGATGTATTATGTCTAAATAATAATTTAATTTTAATGGGTTTATTTAATTTTATTTTAAAGTTATATTTATTATTTACTTTATTATATTTATTTAATGTTGTAGTGCTACCCTACCCAGCTATACCTATGTGCACTAGCATACCTAGTTTAGCTAAATTTGATGGGACAGGAAAAAAGCAGTACTGTCCCTGAAAAAGTTGGGTCTGTTGGCAGGTATGTGGATGGAAAAATGTTATAGGGTGAAGTGTCAGTTATAGCGTTAATGCTAGTGAGTGTAGAAGTGAAGGCCAGGGCAAATAACAGGAGGAAAGGTCCTTGTGATTTGTGCATTGTACGTGTGTGTGTTATGTGTGTTATGTCACTGTGTCATTGTGTTATGTGTTGTGTGTGTTATGTGTTATGTAACTGTGTTATTTGTGTTATTGTGTTTGTTATGTTTGGTTGGTTGTGTATCAGACGGAAAAAAATGAAATGGAAAAAGAAATGGAAAAGGCGAATGAGTGGGCAATTGGCGACCCGCTCACCTGTTTCACCCAGTGGCGTCTCCAGCTTTCATATTTAGGGGGGGGCACATGGGGGGCCAGGAACCAAAGTATGGGGGCCAATTATAAAACGGTACATATACACACACACGTTAGGCAGTTATTTCTCATTCTTTAATATTAGCCCCTGCTGATGACAATATATAGAAATATTACACCCTGCTTCTGATATATATTAATATTAACCCCTGCTGCGGATATATATTGATATTAGCCCCTGCTGCGGATATATACTTATATTATACCCTGCTGCCGATATACATAAAAATTATACCCTGCTGCCGATATATATTAATATTTGACCCTGCTACCAGTATATATTAATATTAGCCCCTACTGCCAATATATATTATTAGTCCCTGCAGCCAATATATATATAAACTTAGCCCCTGCAGCCAATATATGTTAATATCTCCCTCTCCCTCCCAAACTATCCTAACTACCCCCTCTCCCTCCCAATCTATCCTAACTACCCCCTCTCCCTCCCAATCTATCCTAACTACCCCCTCTCCCTCCCAATCTATCCTAACTACCCCCTCTCCCTCCCAATCTATCCTAACTACCCCCTCTCCCTCCCAATCTATCCTAACTACCCCCTCTCCCTCCCAATCTATCCTAACTACCCCCTCTCCCTCCCAATCTATCCTAACTACCCCCTCTCCCTCCCAATCTATCCTATCTACCCCCTCTCTCCCTCCCAATGTATCCCTATCTACCTCTTCTCACTTCCTATCTACCTCTTTTCACTCTCTAACCCCCTCCTAACTTTCTACCCTCCTCCCCCCCTTTGAAGTTCACTTACCTTGGGCTTGTACAAGTCCAGCGGCGGGATCGCGAGGTCTCTGTCTTCCTGGTTCTGCCGCAGTGTGCGCGGCTTCATTGCTGAGCGCCGGATATGACATCATATACCGGCGCTCGGCTTGAAATGCCGGCACTGCGACCAAGGCAGAGGCCTCGCGGTCGCGGAAAAGAGTGAGAGGCGCCGAACGGTCGCTGAGAACTTATTCCTCAGCGACCGCTCGGCGCCTCTCTCTCTCTCCTCCGGATCTATTAAAAAAAAAAAAAAAAGACGGCGTTTCAATTGGGGGGGGCACACCTGGGGGCACAGCATGATTTAGGGGGGGCCATGGCCCCCTCTGGCCCCCCCCTGCCGACGCCACTGGTTTCACCCCAGAGCAAAGCACCCAAACACTGTGAGTCTTAGACGTTTGGCAGCAGACTTCCAGAGCTCAGACACTAGGCCCTAGCGTAAGCTGGCCACTCCGGCGGAGGTACCAGGCCTTGCCACACCGCAAACAGACGCAGCCAGGGGGAGAAACTGCCCTTACCATTAGGGACATTTTGGGCATGACTCTAGCCAGGAAGCGAACTGGCAGAGAAGAGATGCTGGCACCACCACCAGCATTAAAAAATGGGAAAAGCGAATGAGTGGGCAATTGGCGACCCACTCACCTGTTTCACCCCAGGGCCAAACACTGTCAGTCTTAGACGTTTGGCAGCGGACTTCCAGAGCTCAGACACTAGGCCCTAGCGTAAGCTGGCCACTCCGGCGGAGGTAAAAGGCGTTTCCACACCGCAAACAGAGGCAGCCAGGGGGGGAGAAACTACCCTTTTTATTATTAAAGCAAATAAACAAGGCAGCAAATCACAATGAGGTGGTTATTATGGGGGACTTTAACTATCCCGACATAAACTGGGAAACAGAGACCTGTGAATCTCATAAAAGAAAACCGGTTTCTGACTATAAGTAAGGATAATTATCTGTCCCAAATGGTACAGGACCCGACCAGAGGGGGCGCCCTACTGGACTTAATATTAACCAACAGACCTGACAGAGTAACTAATGTGCAGGTCAGGGGGCATCTAGGAAATAGTGATCACAATATGATACATTATAACTTGTCCTTCAATAAGGGAACTCTTAGAGGAGCCACAAGAACTATGAACTTTAGGAAGGCAAAGTTTGATCAACTAAGAGAAGCCCTTAACACTGTAAATTGGGAAAATGTCCTCAAAAACAAGAGTACAGACACTCAATGGGAGATTTTTAAGGATATCTTAAATTCTCACTGTGAAAGGTACATACCGTATGGGAATAAAAGAGTCAGGAACAAGAGAAAACCAATGTGGATAAATAAAAATGTAAAGGGGGTAATAAATGGCAAAAAAGGCATTTAAGCTACTAAAACTGGAAGGCAGTGAGGAAGCACTAAAAAGCTATCGGGAAAAAAATAAAATATGTAAAAATCAGATAAAAGCAGCAAAAGTGGAGGCAGAAAGACTCATTGCCAAAGAGAGTAAGACAAACCCCAAAATGTTCTTTAACTATATAAATAGTAAAAAGGTTAAAAATGAAAGCGTTGGCCCCTTAAAAAGTAATGAGGGAGAAGTTATAGACGGGGATCAGGAAAAAGCTAATCTATTAAAGATATTCTTCTCTGCTGTATTCACAGAGGAAAATGAAATGCCAGGTAATATACAGCAGGATGAGATAACTGCCCCAGTACATGTCGCCTGTCTAACCCAGGAAGAAGTGCAGTGCCGCCTAAAAAAATCAAAATAGACAAATCACCAGGTCCAGATGGCATTCACCCCCGCGTTCTAAGGGAGTTAAGTAATGTAATAGACAGACCCCTATTTCTAATATTCAAGGACTCTATAGTGACAGGGTCTGTTCCCCAGGACTGGCGCATAGCAAATGTTGTGCCAATATTCAAAAAGGGGACAAAAAGTGACCCGGGGAATTATAGGCCTGTTAGTTTAACTTCTGTTGTGTGTAAACTGTTTGAGGGTTTCCTAAGAGATGCTATTTTGGAGTATCTCAATGAAAATAAGTGTATGACTCCATATCAGCATGGGTTTACAAGGGATCGGTCCTGTCAAACTAACCTGATCAGCTTTTATGAGGAGGTGAGCTCAAGACTGGATCGGGGTGAATCGCTGGATGTCGTATATCTTGATTTTTCCAAAGCATTTGATACGGTGCCACATAAAAGGCTGGTACATAAAATGAGAATGCTTGGGCTGGGGGAGAATGTGTGTATGTGGGTAAGTACCTGGCTCAGTGATAGGAAACAGAGGGTGGTTATTAATGGTACATACTCTGAGTGGGTTACTGTTGCTAGTGGGGTACCACAGGGGTCAGTTTTGGGTCCTATTCTTTTTAATATATTTATTAATGACCTTGTAGAGGGATTGTATAGTAAAGTATCAATCTTTGCAGACGATACTAAGCTCTGTAACGTGGTTAACACAATAGAGGTGCACGATTACAAATGGATCTGCATAGGTTGGAGGCTTGGGCTGGGATGTGGCAGATGAGGTTCAACACAGATAAATGTAAGGTTATGCACATGGGGAAGAAAAATCCAGGCTGGGAATATGTATTAAATGGGAAAACACTGGGGACGACTGACATGGAAAAGGACTTAGGAGTTTTAGTTAACAGTAAATTTACCTGTAGTGACCAGTGTCAGGCAGCTGCTGCTAAGGCAAATAAAATCATTACAAGGAAATAATTCTACCACTGTACAAGTCACTAGTCAGACCACACATGGAATACTGTGTACAGTACTGGGCACCAGTGTACAAGAAAGATATAGTGGAGCTGTAGAGGGTTCAAAGACGGGCAACCAGAGTAATAAGGGGAATGGGAGGACTACAGTACCCAGAAAGATTATCAGAATTAGGGTTATTTAGTTTGGAAAAAAGACGGTTTAGGGGGGATTTAATAACTATGTATAAATATATAAGGGGACAGTACAGAGATCACTCCCAGGACCTATTTATACCCAGGACTGTATCTATAACAAGGGGACATCCTCTACGGTTGGAGGAAAGAAGGTTTCTACACCAGCACAGACGGGGGTTCTTTACAGTAAGAGCGGTGAGATTATGGAACTCTCTGCCAGAGGAAGTGGTAATGGTAAACTCAATAAAAGAGTTCAAAAGGAGCCTGGACGTGTTTCTTGAAAGCAATAATATTACAAGTTATGGATATTAGATTAATAGGGACAGAACGTTGATCCAGGAATTTATTCTGATTGCCATATTTTGAGTCGGGAAGGAATTTTCCCCCTGGTATGGGGCAATTGGCATCTGCTTCATAAGGGTTTTTTTTGCCTTCCTCTGGATCAACACAGTAGGGACACAATATGTATATAGGTTGAACTTGATGGACTTTGGTCTTTTTTCAACCTTATGAACTATGTTACTATGTTACTATTAGGGACATTTGAGGCATGACACTAGCCAGGAAGCGAACTGGCAAAAGATGCTGGCACCACCACCAGCAGCAGCAGCATTGGGAAAGGCGAATGAGTGGGCAATTGGCAACCCACTCACCAGTTTCACCCCAGGGCAAAGCATCCAAAAACTGTCAGTCCATGACGTTTGGGAGCGGACTTCCAGAGCTCAGACACAAGGCCCTAGCGGAAATTGGCTACACCGGCAGAGGTAGCAGGCGTTGCCACACCGCAGCAAGTGCAACCAGGGGGAGAAACTACCCTTTCCATAAGGGAAAATTAACTTTCCAAGCTAAGAGCTGGGTAACCCAACTTGGGCAGATTGAATTTAAGAAAGGCAATCTGCTCCATCAGATGAGGTGCCATGCGTGAGCGCTGTGGACTTAGTATGTTTCCAGTCATAGAAAACACGCTTTGGACAGTGGTTGGCAGACATGATAGTAGCTGCTGCGCAACCCATGAGAGTGCAGGCCACACACTCTTCTTTTCATCCCAGTAGCTAAGAGGATCAACATTAGGCGCAGAAGGAACTTCACAGAGGTAAAGTTTGACCATTTCAGCAGCACTACTCTCCTTTCTGCTGCTAGCTCTGTCAGATGGTCTAACTATACTCCCAAGTGCCTCTTCCAAAAACGCACCTGCTCCACTCAGCTGTATTGTGCTGCTTGTGGCACTGCTGCTGATTCTGCTGCTAGGAGTAGCAGACCACATCATCTCTTCCTCCTCCTGCACCTCTCCATCCTCGGAAAGCATTCCCATTTTACGCTGCCAGTCACGCACCTTGTTAACCAATTGCTCCCGGTAGCTAATGAGAACATTGAATTTCATTGCTAGCTTTCCCTTAATCCTTGGATCGCAAAGGCACGCTAGCATCATTTCGGGACTTTCTTCCATACGTTTGCAAAGGCGTACTTTTAGCAGATCCTTCAGCTTCCTGACTATGGCTGCTACGTCAGGATGTAGAGTGCCACCTTGAACAGCCTCACGGTTTTCAAGGAACACATCCATGTTGCTGCCTAGATGGGAGAACACTGGGATTACCTGGGCCAGACTGGCAGTGTTTGATCTTAAATTTTCAGTGGCATCCCTGAATGGTTTAAGGACTGCCACTAGCTGGGCGATGACTGTCCAATCCTCCCTATTCAATGGAGATGTAATCCCAATATTATGCTCTGAGGCAAGATTATGGATTGCCCTCTGCTGCTCCAAAATCCTCTCCAGCATCTCTAAAGTGGAGTTCCACTGCGTACTGACATCCTGTCGTAGCCAGTGTACGGGAAGACCTGCCCTCTCTTGCTCTTCCCTCAAAAGTTGGCTAGCCTTAACACTATGGTGAAAGTGCCCAGCGATCTTTCTGCAGCGAGACAGAACTACTGCTGCTATATTAGTTCCTTCTGACATTGCTGCCTTCACTACAAGATGGATGATGTGGGCTGCACAGCGCACACCAACAATATGACCATCTCGCAGCGCTTTCACCATATTGGCACCTCCGTCAGTTACCACAAAACTAACTTCAACATTGGTGCCCCCCCTCTGCTCCCACCCAAAGGCTAATTATTTTCCTCATTGCATGCAGAATATTTTCGGAAGTGTGCTTTTCATCCATCACTTCTGCATGGAGAAGGAATGATCGGTAGCCTGCTGCAGCAGCTTCCTTAGACACACCGGGCTGCCACCAGTGTTCTGTCAAAGAAAGAAAGGCATGCTGGCCGCTAGGTGCACTCCACAAATCTTCCAGGGTGGGCTGGGCATGCAGTGCTCCAACCTGCCTTGGTCTCTGGCTGCCAGCACTAGCTGCTGCTATTGGCTCAGAAGCAGCTGTTGGGGTTTTACCACTGTCTCTGGAGATGGTACTAGTTGTTGTTGTAGTACCACGGCCACCAGCTATGCTGCCTGCACTACGTTTTACTTCTGCATCTTTCCCCAACAGCACAGCGTTGTGTTGAGTGCTGAGGTGATGCTTCATGCTAGCACTGGTAAAATGGCCAGACACTTTGCTCTGCTTATTAGCTTCCCACAATGTTTGCACTTTCCATAGCGCCCGTCTTCAACATTTTCAAAGTGCTCCCAATTTGGGGCGCGCATAGCCTTGGGGTGTGCCTTGGGTGCTGCTTCTACTGCTCGGGGTGGATGAACAGCGGCAGAACTAGTGGTGGTGGCACTGGTGGTACTACCAGTACTGGCCATAGTGGGACTGCTAATTGCTTTAAGTCTAGCAGATTTGGTAGGTTTTGCTGCTGCTGGTGGTGGTGATGATCGCAGCGGAGAAGGTGGAGGCTCAGGGGAAAATTGTGCACTAGTCATTTGGACACTGCTCCCTGAGGAATCTGATTCCTGACCACTCATCTCCTCTACTTCCTCTGGCTCATAGTCTAGTTCTTCATTAGCCAGATCAAATGGAATTCCTGCTAGGCTGGAGCTAAGACTGATATCGTGACTAGTAGTAGTGCGAGCAGGAAGAACAGACTCTGCACTTGGCCTCTCAGTCTCAGGCTTCTCTGCTACCTCGCTAGCTGGAGTTCCACTAAGTGTAGCCATCTCTCTAACTGTCTTTACAAAAATATTGTAAGGACTTGGTGGCTTGCTAGAAGTGCTAGGAGGACATGGCGTGGCGGTACTGGGGAGAACAGTAGGCACAGCACTAGTGGTGGTAGAGGTGGTGGTGGTTTTCCCTACAAAGGAATGAGATCGCTTTGGTTTGGGAAAACCCCTCTGAGTCTTGCTGCTAATTTGGCTCTGCTTGGTACCTTGCATGCTGCTCGTGGATGGGGAAGATGCTGCTTGGGGCAAAAGGCACTTCTTTTTACTGACTGGGCTAGTAGAAGTCCTAGTTGTGCTACCCTTTAACTTTGAACGTGCTTCTGGTGCTTTAGGCTTTCCGTAAAAAAACATAGAGCTTGTGGGCCTAGCAGCCCTACTACTGCCTGCTTGTGGTGCCTTTCCTTTACTGGATGATCCTTCAAGCAATGCTTCCCCAAATGATAAGCGAGAGCTTGGTCTACTTGGCCGACTAGACTGACGCAAAGGCTGCATCTTAGAACTGGTGGTGGTGCTGGTGGTGGTGGTGGTGGTGGTGGTGGTAGATGGAGCTTGTCCCTCCTTAGTCCCAAAAGGAGGATCCATTTCAAATTTTGTGTTGTGTGTGTAGTGTAGTGTTTAAAAAACTATAAAAAAAATAAATAAAAAAAATAAAAAAAAGGAAAAACAAATTAAAGACAAAAAAATTAAAGGAAGTTCTCTTCAGTGCTACTGCTTAAAACTATGCACAACTGCACTCTGCTGTTGTGTGCAATCTGCCAAAGTGCTAAAGTTATTTAAATTATTAACTCAAGATTAACTATTTATATAACTAGCAGTATTTTATTTTTAATTTGAATTTACACAGGCCTAAGAGCTTAGCCTACTACTATGCTAAAGCTATAGTTCCTTACTATAAGTCTACCTCTAGGCAGACGCTCTCAAGCCCACTAAGCTAAAGTGAGGTTAAATCAGATTCAGTATATGATTTATTAATTAATATTAAGTTATATAATATTAATAGATTAGAAATAATTACTTATATTATGTATTATAGATAAAAGAATATAGATTAGGAATTAGAATTTAGAATTAGAAAAACAGCTTCACTGCTTGCTGAACAAAAACACACAGCACTTATGCAGCTGCACTCACTAGCCCAACAAGTTCACTTCACTGATGGACTGAGGTGAGCAAAACACTAAGGGTACTTTTAATAAAATTAAAATAAATGAGAAAATCTTTGCAAAACAGTTAACGTCACTGCTTGCTGATCAAAAAAGAACACAGCACTTATGCGGCTGCACTCACGAGCCCAACAAGTTCACTTCACTGATGGACTGAGGTGAGCAAAACACTAAGGGTACTTTTAATAAAATTAAAATAAATGAGAAAATCTTTGCAAAACAGTTAACGTCACTGCTTGCTGATCAAAAAAGAACACAGCACTTATGCGGCTGCACTCACGAGCCCAACAAGTTCACTTCACTGATGGACTGAGGTGAGCAAAACAAATGAAATAAAATGAAATATTATTAATTAAGAAAAATTGACTCGGTCTCTTGCTGTTGCTAAAACAAAGCACAAACTAAAGAGCTGCAGCACCAGTACTAATATGATTAGCTGAACTATAAGCTAGTAGTAATTAATTATTAATTTTATTTATAGCTAATAAATGAATTATATAATATTACTAATATAATGATTTTAGATTAGACACTAGTAGATGTCTTCAATGTCTACAGTACACTCTACACTAGTATACTATAGTATATAATATATATATGACTGACAAATATATATATATATATATAATATTATAAATTAATGTACTATTAAATTATTATATATTCTATTAAATTATTATTTATAAAATCTATTATTTAATTTATCTAACTGAAGACAGGACAGGCAGTAGGCACTAGTGCCAGCCCAGGGCAAGGGCACCCCAGTGCCACTGAGGCACTGGGTGCACTGTCAACTGAACAGCACTACACAGTTGATGACAGAAGCACTGGAAAAAAAATTAATAAAAAAATGACTAAATTGATAAAATTATTAATTCAGTAGAACTGAAGTGAGGAAGAGTACACTGTGAGAAATGGCAGGCTGAGGCTTACCAGTCTCACACAGAACAGAACAATCTCTCTCTGTAACGCTCGGATGCAGCACAGCAGTGTTGCCAAAGCAGTCACAGCAAAAAATGATTGGATCTCTCAGGCAAGCTCTGGTCTTATAAAGGCGCTTTCAGAATTAAAAAAACAGCAGCACAGGCATTGGACGAGACCCATAGCGTGACGTCACAAGAGTGAGCTGATTGGACAGACGAGGATCAGCTCACTCCTGTTTGAAATTTTGCCGGCTGCGCGGCGAAAACGAAGACGATCACGAAGAATCTTCGATTCTTCGTGGTTGTGAGTCTTTGTCTTCGCCTACGTTTTGCCGGCACTGTATTCTGTTCTACGTTCCTTCGGAACGAACAAAAAACGAAGACGAATGCGCAAGTCTACTACAAACCATTTAAAACAAGTTTAGCCAAATAAAACTGCACAAGGCTGGAACACACTGTGGGTAAAAGCTGGATTTAAGATGGTTGATGCACACGGGAGGCAGGGCTGGATTAAGAGCATCACGGGCCTGGTTCTGAGGATTTTGGTGGCCATATTATGGGAATAAATAAAATAGACAGAATATTAACTCCTCGGCATCGATGTGTACTGGATAAAGATGACATCAGTGCTCGGCAGATAATACAAGATAGAATCATATGTGATGGGATTGGGAGTAATCAGTAAACTAAAAAAAAAGTTGTCATACACGAGATGCCCGAAGCCACAATTAAGTGCCATTGATCCTTTTTAATAAAATATGCAGATTGAAACAGAGTAAATAACACAAAACCTTCACTTTTCCTCTCACTGATTTCTGGGCATAGAACGTTTTGTCCTCTGAAGTGACTACAAATTCCGGAGGGTGTTTTATTTCTGGATAAATAAAATGTAATAGTTCAATTTATTCCTACAGAAAGTAAAGTGCCAGGAAACAGATGACCAAATACACGCCAGGACAGGCTCTGCCACACCAACACCCAAACACACACACACACACACACACACACAGTAGGACAGGCTCTGCCACACCAACACCCAAACACACACACCAGGACAGGCTCTGCCACACCAACACCCAAACACACACACCAGGACAGGCTCTGCCACATGGACACCCAAACACATACACACCAGGACAGGCTCTGCCACATGGACACCCAAACACACACCAGGACAGGCTCTGCCACAACGACACCCAAACACCCACACCAGGACATGCTCTGCCACACCAAAACCCAAACACACACCAGGACAGGCTCTTCCACACCAACACCCAAACACACACACAAGGACAGGCTCTGCCACACTGACACCCAAACACACACACTAAGACATGCTCTGCCACACCAACACCCAAACACAAACACCAGGACAGGCTCTGCCACACCGACACCCAAACACACACACAAGGACAGGCTCTGCCACACTGACACCCAGACACACACACACCAGGACAGGGTTTGCTACTCCAACACACAGACACACACACCAGGACAGGCTCTGCCACACAGACACCCAAATACACACACCAGGACAGGTTCTGCCACACCGGCACCCAAACACACACACCAGGACAGGCTCTGCCACACCAGCACCCAAACACACACACCAGGACAGGCTCTGCCACACCGGCACCCAAACACACACACATCAGGACAGGCTCTGCCACACAGACACCCAAACACACACCAGGACAGGCTCTGCCACACTGACACCCAAACACACACAGGCTCTGCCACACCAACACCCAAACACACACACCAGGACAGGCTCTTCCACATCGACACCCAAACACACACACCAAGACAAGCTCTGCCACACCAACACACACAGAAGGACAGGCTCTGCCACACTGACACCCAAACATACACAGGCTTTGCCACACCGACACCCAGACACACCCCAGGACAGGGTCTGCCACACTGACACCCAGACACTCACACCAGGATGGAGTCTGCCACACCGACACCCAGACACACACACCAGGACAGGGTCTGCTACTCCAACACCCAGACACACACACACCAGGACAGGCTCTGCCACACAGACACCCAAACACACACACCAAGACAGGCTCTGCCACACAGACACCCAAACACACACACAGGCTCTGCCACACCAACACCCAAACACACACACCAGGGCAGGCTCTGCCATACAGACACCCAAATACACACACCAGGACAGGCTCTGCCACACCGACATACATACACACACACCAGGATGGGGTCTGCCACACCGACACCCAAACATACCAAACATACACAGGCTTTGCCACACCGACACCCAGACACACACACCAGGATGGGGTCTGCCACACCGACACCCAGACACACACACCAGGATGGGGTCTGCTACATCGGCACCCAGACACACAAACCAGGACTGGCTCTGCCACACAGATACCCAAATACACACACCAGGACAGGCTCTGCCACACCGACACCCAAACACACACAGACTCTGCCACACCAACACCCAAACACACACCAGGCTCTGCTACACTGAAGCATAAAAAATATATTTTCTACACTGCTTTGTCATTAACTGCCCCTTTTGTAGTTTTGCCCCCTTGTGTACTGATGCCCCAGCCATGTCCCCTTTACTATTGATTAATGTGCCCTCCACAACCTTGTATTGCCTCCCTTTGTGCATTTATGCCCCCACACCCTTGTGTATTGATTTATGTGATGCCCCAGCCAACCCCCTCCCTTGTGTATTGATGCCCCCACTGCCATGTGTCATACCCCCCAGCCACACACACCCCTGTTTATATTTATTTTGTAATGTCATAACCCAGTCCCCCCTTGAATATCTAACTATTTTTTGGTAATACATCTTTGTTTTTTTCTTTTTTCCTGCTCTCCTCCGATGTGATGACCCTCTCCTTGCCACGTGGAACACCTTCTGTGAGCCCACCCCCACTAAAGTCTAACGTGTTCAAAGCTGCCGACAATTGCCGGTCCTGGCACGACACGGAAAAGCATGTGCTTTACGACAATTGACGTGCCAGGACCGGCACGTCTTTAAACGGGTGCAGAAAGCGATCTGTTTTCGCTTTCTGCACCCAAAAAACGTTGCTGAATGCCTCGACCTCGAGGCATTCAGCAACGCCGCGATCGGAACGAAGGGGCCATCTCTGGCCCCTCCACGGGGCGTCAACATCCGCCATACTTTGTATGGCGGCGGACGCCCGTTTTAAAAGCGTTTAGGAGGCGATCGATGATCGCCTCCTAAACTTAAATGGTGTCGCTGGAATGCCTCGATCAGGAGGCATCCAGCGACACCAAACACTTACCTTTTGATGGGCTGTGACCGCTCCGGAGAGCGGCCACAGCCGCAGCTGCCAGTGATCTTCGCCATCAAGCAAGATGGCCGCTGCCCTGTAACAGGAACCAACAAATTTTAAAAGTTCGCTAGATGGTCCAGACCATCTAGAGAACTTTGGCTCCACTTGCAGGTTGAATACAGGTACTGCATTCACCATGCAAGTCAATGGAACCCAGCTTTCTAATCACAGTGTGATTAGTAAAAATAAATTAAAAAATAAAATAAAATTAATAATAATTAGAAAAAAAATAGTAAAAAACTAGTAACTATCAGGGGAACCTCCAAGTTGAAAAAAAATGTTAAATTTTTTTTTTTAAAAAGACAAAAAAATATATATATATATAAAAAATATATTTTTGTGAGCAAGTCCTAAAATTAGCATATTAGCTTAAAACAATTCTCGCATGGAAAGAGTTAAAATACTGGCATATTAAATGCCCGTGGGGTGTCTACTTTAAAAAAAGGTATGATTTGATGGGGTAAATTGAATTGGCCAGGTTCAACAACGTCCCAATTAACACCGGGGGAAGGATGGCCACACACCTAATTTCCAATTAGAAAAATGCACACGTACCAAATGTGGCCTTTTAGTTCCCACAAAAATGACAAACCCATGCATGTGGGGTATCACTGCACTCAGGAGATGTTGCTGAACACATTATGGGGTGTCGTGTGACAGCGGCATATACCAGGAGCTGTATATTCATACATAAAGTAGGTGTGTGTGGGAAAAATACACACACAAAAATACTACTGCAAACTTTGAAAACATGCTGGTGGTAAAATGTGTGCATGCAAAGAGTTAAAATACCAGCATTTAAAATACCCTGTGGTGTCTAGTTATGAAAAATATATGGTTTTGTTGGGCACACTGAAATGGCCCGGCTCAAAGATGTACCAAATAGGGCATGGGCAGTGAATGCCCAAATGCCAAACTTCAACATTGAAAAATGCGCATGCCCCAAATGTGGCCCTTTTGCCCCCAAACAGCCAGGCAAAATCATTCATGTGAGGTATCGCTGTACTCAGGAGATGTTGCTGAACACATATTGGGGTGTTTTGTGATAGTGACATATACGAGAACCTTTTAATTCATACCTGAAGTAAAATGTGTGTGACAAAACAAATGCAAAAAAATTACTACCACAAAGTTTGACAAAAACTGGTGGTAGATATGGTGCATGGAAAGAGTTAAAATACTAGCATTTGGAATACCCTGGGCTGTCTAGTTTTCAAAAATATATGATTTGATGGGGTCAATTGCATTGGCCGGGTTCAAAGATACCCGAAATGGCACATGGGGGGAAGAATTACCAGATTTGGAAAAAATGGCTTTGAAATAGCAAAACGCTACCTGTACTTATTGCCCCATAATGGGTAGAAAAAAGCAAAAAAACATAAAAACATTGGGTATTTCTAAACTCAGGACAAATAGTAGAATCCATTTAGCAGGTTTTTTCATTACCTTTTATAGATGAGTAAAAGATTTTTCAACTAAAAGTTAGAAACAGTCATTTTTTTCTAAATTTTTCACCATATTTTATACTTTTTTTAGTAGTAAATAATATGATACAATCAAAACAATGTCATCTAAAGAAAGCCCTTCTTGTCCTGAAAAAAACAATATCTAATGTGTGTGGGTTCAGTAAACGGGAAAGAAGAAAATTACAGCTAAACACAAGCAGCGCAGAAATGTTAAAAAGGCCATTGTCACGAAGGGTACAAAAAGTAAAATCAGCCTTTGTCACGAAGGGGTTAATGAAGTTAAAGCGGCCGGTGGAGGCGGTCTTACAGCTGCATGCCGGCTGCTTTGAACTTCGCAGCCGGCCGGCCGCTTTGTAGTCTGCCTGCCCACGGACCGGCTGGATCGGGAAATTTCCCGGTGGGCCAGTCCGGCCATGCTCACGTGGGCCACACGTTGGACGCCCCTGGCCTAGGCTATAAGAAGATTTCCAAGACCCTGAAACTGAGTTGTAAAGATGATGCACAAGAAAGCCTGCAAACAGTTTGCTAAAGACAAGGAGACTAAGGACACTTAGTTATTGACACTTTGGGCCCAATTTGGACATTTTCACTTAGGGGTGTACTCACTTTTGTTGCCAAGGTTTAGACATTAATGGCTGTGTGTTATTTTGAGGGGACAGCAAATTTACACTGTTATACAGGCTGTACACTCACTACTTTACATTGTAGCAGAGTGTTATTTCTTCAGTGTTGTCACATGAAAAGATAATAAAATATTTACAAAAATGTAAGGGGTGTATTTATAAAAGGTAATATTAATATTATAATATACAGCATAAAATCATTACATAAGAACACTTATGCACAGTTAAAGTAGATTATAATTGAGTATGCCTCTGTTCATGGCTTTTGGATTTGATTCGATAAAGAAACAAAATAACCTGATGTGTTTCTCTGCCAGAGAGCAGCTTCTTCAGAGGTAACAAATCAAAGATATAATTTGAGTATCTTGAGATCACTTATAACAAATGATAATCTCATTTTAGGGATTGTTGGTTAGTTTAACCAAAAATTATGTTTGGTGGCTTTTTGTTCCAAATGTAATTAAAAAGTTGGAGACAGCGTTGCTACTGAAATCTAAGTGTCTCGTAGGGAAACAGGGAATTCCAACTTTCAGTTTCAGGCACTTATCTGTTGGACTATAGACTCTGAATCCCTGCCAGCACCTAAAAACTTGTGGAGTTAAACAGCAAAGATCATGTGAATATCTATATGTATATGTAGTTGTATCTGGACTATTGAAACAAATGGCGTTAAACCTCAATCTGTATCAACCAGTAATTATGCATTGGGTCACTCATTAGTACTATCCTTAAGAATCTGAGAAATAGACACCTACTTCATTGTAAAGTTTAGCATGGTTTGGTTTCTACCTGATCTAAAAATCAACAATTTTATTTTAGTAAGGAAAAAAATGAATAGGCTGTTAATAAATGCCTCCAAACCAAAACAGCTATCAGAATTGCATTTATATTTTTATAGACACCTCATCTTTTTGTATTACATATAGATAGGTTTGTGTGTTCTAAATTAAAACAGTTCAAAACTCCTTCTGATTATTAATAAGAGATTATTTACTCTCTCATGTGAGCGGAGTAATAAACGATGTGAAGCATTGTCTTCTCCAGAATTATTATGTAAGTGCATTTGTGCATTTGATATATTTGCATACATGATATTTCCAGAACTGCTCTCTCATCTCCTGCATATTATAAGAAGAAATGTGGTCACATTTGAATGGCAAGTTAACCAAGCACAGGGTAGGGCAATTTTTAAAGGATGGTGAAAGAGCAAAACGCCAGTATACCTCACTCAAAAATTAAATGCTACTCTGGAAGACCTTTAATGGGCTCTGATTCCGTGTGCCAAACCTGAGAGTTCCCTGGTACCTATATACATTGTAAGCCCCAGAATTCTACTGCAACAGTCAGCACGTGGAGCGGACAGAGCAAGCCCCTTTCCCATCTCCCTGCTCCAAAAATTCATCCAATACATCGTCCTCAGACAGGGGACGCATCGGACATCAAATCGTCAAGAACAAGTGTCCTCCTCATCAGAAATTAATAGGTTTTTAGGACATTATAATATATAGTATGTTCCTAAGAGAATGGTAGATGGAAATAGACATTTATTTGCCTTTTGTTTAGCCAAGAAAAGATACAATACAAATTATACCATGCAATGATACGCTCATAATATATGAATATGAAGTGGTCTTTTTAACATTTTGTTGAACTAGTAAAATTTTTAGCAAGTTTCCTAAAAAAACAAACAAAATACAATAAAAATTAAGTAATTATTGACACATACTAAAATTAATTAAAAAAAATTTTGCATAGCTTTTGTAGATAGATAGTTTCGTTGTTGGTTCTAATGATTTTCCTCTGTTTTGTACAAGATGTGCATCTTATGAAGAAATGTTCCTTAAATTAAAATTCTGTAATTTTATTTATAGAATAAATAAGTGAATTATAAACGCCTTAAATAAAATATTTTGAAATATTGGACATTTAGTAAAAAGGTAATTCGTTGTCAGCTTTCAGTGCCTGACAAATATGATGCAATGCCCCATTTGATGGCCATGAAGCAAAGGAGTTAAAAGGTGCCGAAGCCACTTGACTGGGATGCAGTCTGTCAACCCTTATTATGGTCGTGTCTGATGGATTGCTTTACTCATCAACGGCTAGCATTTGAGTCAGATCATCTTTCATCTGCAGTGACTTCAGGTGATCACTTCCCATGGACACTTTATCCTTCATCAACATGTTTTGTAGCAGCTGTGTACCTTTTTCTATTGTATACTCAAGATTATACCTCTTCAATAGTGCAGATTTGTTTTAGGCTGTTTTTTTTCTTCTTTTGTGATCTTCTCACTTTATGATTGTCTTTAACAACCCAGTGGTTGTCTTCTAAGAAGAAGAAGTAAAGTAAATAATTAATCAGAAATAACTCTTGGTGCAATAGGTTGGAATTATTAGACTAATGTAGCTCCAATGTGACATGGGAGACAATGGGACATCTACAAGTACTGAGCCTGTGTACAATGGGGTTTGAGTCCAAGAACAATTCACAGTGATTACCTGAAGCTCTTGATCTTGTCAGAAAATGATCTGCATTGAACAGGGAAGTCCCAGAACAGTATTCCTTAAAACCCAACAATTAGCTCCCTCTTCTATTGTTCTTGTCATTTCATGGGAATAAAACCACTATCTGATCCAGTAATATGACTAATCCAAAAGAGCCAGAATAACCTGAATTCAAATCACAGGGCCTTTTACTGGCTGGTATAGAAAAATGGAGTCGGATATCATATCACTATGCATTATGAAGCAAGCATGGCCTTGCATAGTTTGAGCTTCCACTGACTTGTCCCTTCACTAATGCATAGTGGAAGTGGTCAGATGAAAGTGGAGCTCCCCTTAATTGCAACCTAAATATATCCCATTGAAATGCAATTTCAACCGACAATTTGAAATCTTCTCAAAACAGAGTGAGAAACCTTAGTCTTCCTACTACAGTTATAGATTAGGATTTTATGGTGTCAAAACTACTACATTTCCATTAACAAAATAAGACACTTATTTTTTAATCTAATCCACAACATTCATGTATTTTTATCATCTCTGAATCCTTTTTTTTCTTTGCGGGCGCACAATCACTAAAATTAACATTCACTTTTTTTCTCTTGTGACCCAGCAGCCACAATGGCATGCAAGTCTAGTTTTGTTTGTTTACTTAGGTTCCCATATAGAACCAACCTCTCTTAGTAATTTTAATAACTCTTTGGTGGCTTATTTTTGTAATATACAATCCCATACTATTCTGTCTCACTTACATTTTACATACAATATCTTTAATTTTATGAAAATACTTTTCTAGATTGCAAGCGTATTTGATCAAGGCTCTCCTCACCTATTGGTTCAAATTAATATGTGATGCTTAGATTTTTAAAAGAACATAATTAAATTGTCCTCCACAGACCCCAGTTAAGTCCACTATGTTGGTGCCTACCCTGAAAGAGAATCTGCATTAGCTGTATTGTACAACTGTAGGAAAAGCATATTAGAAAAACTCTAAGAAGTAAAATACTGCATTCTACATACTATGATAATCTGGCAAAATTATTTCCAAAAAAGAACTATTATGCTAACTGAAAACATACAGCTATTCAAGTGTAACGATTATGAAAAAAGTGTGCCCTCTACTGGTTGTTCAAAATATGTGCATTAATGCTTGGAAAGTTATGCATAAAAGATATACCAACAAACACAGCATCAATGGTTAATTGATTAGCCAACATTTCATTTAATTCCAGAGAAAATATACTGAAAATGAATTACACAATCAGTCCCCATACACTGGTATGACTGACGAGCAGTATAAAATATAACTTATTTGTGTGGTGAAAGACCTTATTTTCTCAATAGAATTTATTTGTTTTGTCTAAATAAACAGCACTTTCTAAATGATTGTCTACCTAATGAGATAAGTTTCTAAAAGTGTTTGTTTGTAGTCAAACTGTGACTGGAATCCGATAAATTATTCAACTTGGTTCTCTGATATCCAACCTTCCCATGACTTTTGGCCTAAGTCTATCCTGTTTGTTCGGTCCTATTTATTGTCCAGTTAATCAGTTAACACTTAGAGTGAACAGCAACTGTCCCTCTTTGCTTTCTAAGTTTTAATAGCAAAATGTTGGTGAGTGACCCATTTCCTACATTACACTAATTGTTTTGGTTAGAGTATTTCTTAAAAGAGCTTTGTCATAATTTAGGTCTTTGAATTATGCGTACAAAAGCTAAATCAGTGAGGTTACTTGAAAGCAGTCTCCTTGCCAGGGCCAGCCTTAGCTCTGTGCGCCCCTCTCGACAAAAAGAAAGAAAAAATCTTGTAACAAACAACTAGTTTTAATTAGAGTTTATTTATGTGCAAGTGCAAACAACTACAATAAAATATAACTGGAAACGCTGGTACATTAAGTATAGGAAAAAAACAGCTAACAATGCAATATTTGTAACAAAAACATTTTTCCTTTAAATATTGAAAAAAATTTAGACCCTTCAATTATTTCCTTTGCACCCCCTCCACGCACCTCCACGCACCCTAGCATGCAATCACTCCCTCCGCTCCCACACCAAAAAAGGGAAAAAAAAAATTGCCACACTGACTGCAGATTAGGGGAAGACTGTGAAAGTCAGTGCAGTCTTCCCTCCTTTTGACCCTACTGTGACTTGGAAAGGTCCTCTCTCCCGTACTATTCCCCAGACTCCCTTTGTCCCCTCATTCACTAAGCCACACCTCTCTTTTTCTTCCTCCCTGCAGTTCAGGTATTGATCAAATAAACAACACATGTAAACAACACTTGGGTGTATAGCATTGCAGGTATAGTCCAACAGAATAACACACAAACCCAGCTTTGCAGGTATAGATCAACTGGGGATCACATGTAAACTCAGAATTTAAGGTATAGATCAAATAAACAACGCATGAAAAGAGCACTGTAGGTATAGGTCAACTAAATAAGATATACAAACCCTGTATTTTCAGGTATACATAAATAATGTATGGAAACATTGCATAGCAGATATAGATCAACGGAATAACACAGAAATACGGCTTTGCAGGTATAGATAAAAGCATTAAAGGTATAGATTAAAAAATCCCCTAAATTACAGGCAGAAATCACAGGTTGCACACCCCAAAGGCAAATCCTGGTGTCCACATAGAACTTGACCAGCACCCAGATTACACACACAAATTACAGCCCAGCCTGAGCCATCTTTGTCCCCAAACAGCCCAGCGTGAGCCATTTTTGTCCCATAAACACCCTACATGTGTCCCAAATCACTTATACATCTATGATACACACAAAACACTTATACAGTCACTCACTCATTCACTCTTTAATTTACACAATTCTTCCACACAATTATTCATTCTCTCACTCACTCACACAATTTATCCACACATTAATTTTTTACTCTCACTCATTCACCCAATTCATCCACACATTAATTTATTCTCTCACGCATTCACACAATTCAGCCACACACCAATTCATTAATTCTCTCACCCATTCACACAATTCTTCCATACATTACTTCATTCATTCCTCCCTCTTCTCCTCTCCCTGCCGCCTGGGTGCTGTGCAACTCGTGCACCCACCACCGTGCAGCCCTGGCCTTGGTGATGGGACGGCCGCACAGCTCTCACACCTTAAAGGCCGGCCCTACTCCTTGTATTACCGTATTTGCTCGATTATAAGATGACCCTGATGATAAGACGACCCCCCAAATCTGAATATTAAGGAAAAAAGTTTAACCAGTAAATGTTAATTCATCTAAACTACTTTTTTAAAATAAAAGCTATGATTGAGAAAAATATTTTGGTTTTATTTCCTTCTATTTTCCAACCTGCCCCCCAGTTATGCACATCTGCCCCAGAAATGCCTTATACCCCCTATATGCCACTGTGCCCCATGATATGCCTTTTAACCCTATATGCCACTGTGTCCCATGATATGCTTTTTGACCACCTATGTGCCACTCTGCCTCCAGAAATGCCTTATACCCCTATATACCACTCTGGCATTTAGAGGGTTAAAAGGCATATTATGGGGAAGAGTGGCATATAGGGAGGTTTAAGGCATTCAGGAGGAAGAGTGGCATATAGAGGGTTAAAAAGGCATTTCTGGAGGCAGAGTGGCATTAAGGGGGTTAAAAGGCATTTCACAGAGCACTCTGCCTCCAGAAATGCCTTATGCCCCCCATTTCACACTCCCCCGCCCCCCCCCCCAAACTTACCGGTGCTTCTGACTTCCCTGTCATGTAGCCAGGGCAGCGTGTAGATCCCACGCACTTACGCTGCAGCCGGAAGGAAGTGTGGCTAGCAGCGGAGGTTGTCTGCGTCCATCGCGCAGACCTTCCCCGACTGTCAGAGATCAGAGTTGCGGTGCGGGGAACTCTGATCTCTGACAGCCGGGGAAGGTCTACGTGATGGACGCAGACAACCCCCGCTGCTAGCCACACCTCCTTCCTGCTGCAGCGGAAGTTGTCTACGCGAATCGCGTAGACATCTACACGCTGCCCCAGCTACACACCGGGGACTCAGAAGTACCGGTAAGTGAGGCGGGGGGGGCAGGAGGATTCAGGTCCCCCGCAGCTGCGGGGGATCTTGATCTTAGTCGTCTCATAGTCAGACCTATTTGAGGTCTGATTATAAGACGACCCCGATTATAAGACGAGGGGTATTTTTCAGAGCATTTGCTCTGAAAAAAACCTCATCTTATAATCAAGCAAATACGGTAATTGTTTGATACAGATCAGGACTTCTTCCAGGAGAAGTTCCTTAAGGCTGGACCTTCATAATGCAAAGCATTTTAGCTAAAATGTATAAAATCTCTGCAAGTCACCCACAAACTTGTCATCAGGCCCAGACTGGCCATCTGGCAAACCAGGCTAATGCCCAGTGGGCTGCTGATTGACACGACCACACACCCGATCAGCACACCTCCCTCTCAAGATGTGGCCAGGACTACCCACTGACGTTGGTGGGCATTCCCGCCGATGCAAGTGGGCGTTCCTGCTGATGTTGTGGGACATACCCTAGTTTAAGGGGATAATGGCAGGGAGTCAGGCATGTCAGGACCCCACTCCTGCAACCTGGAGTATTTGTGTGTCGACCTGGAGAACCAGAGAATCGGCACTTCTCCTGGAGTCTCCAGGCAAAACCCGGAGGGTTCCCAGGTATGCTGATCAGCCCCTACAGTGGCAGATCAGGTGCTGCAGTGTGCAGCCACCAGCTGTATAAGCCCAGCCTTGCTAGTCATGCTTAGGTGAAATAACTTAAAGCCACAGAAAAAAAGTGGTTACCCTGATGCTATTGTACCCTACCCTATTGGAACAATATTGTGAGTTGTGGTGAAGCAAAGTTAAAATGTATTTTGTGTCATGACAACAGTATCATAGTGGCATGAATTGCATGACATGGACATCACTATTGCAATACTTCATATTTATGAAGACAATGGAAAAAAATATGGCGAGAAGCACAGACACATTGGTTATCCAACTCATTAACCTTCTTAGAACAAATGCCTTCTTAATACTGATTAGGGGAAAAGACTTAAAACTGTAAAACCAAGAAATTATTTAAAGATGAGAAATAATTAATCCCTAAATACTCAATACCCATTGTGTTAGAGAGTAACTTTTAAAGAAGTTAAAAAAGTGCAACAATTAAGGAATTAACAATTACAATTGTAGGTATATATATATATATATATATATATATATATATATATATATGTATATGTGTATCTTAAGAGATGTACATAAGAGAAATGCATGTATTGATACGTTTCATCTTCCCTGAATATATTGCTTCTTTTGCCTCAATTCTAACTAAATATTCATTAGGATTTATTAAAATTTCTGGATGGACAAATGGATATATCACAAGCCTCTGTGATTCTATTACATGCAATACTGTTGTTAAAGTGAGACAGTCATTTTTGTCTTTTTGTTGTAGCCTCTATTTTTTTTTGGGGGGGGGTAAGCCTGACCAAATGTGGCAATGTGTTGTCACGCACAGCGTAGATAGAACCTGTAGTCAGGTAGAACAGCACGTGCAAGTCCAACAGACAGATAGTCCAGTGCAGAATAGCCGAGAAGCAAGCCGAGGTCAGGAAGCCGGAGGTCAGGATCGTTGCAGGGTAAGCCGAGGTCAGGAAGCCAGAAGTCAGAATCGTCGTGGAGGAAGCCAGAGTCAAACGCCAGGGAAACAGGAACAATAACAAGCCGAGTCGGTAACGGGAAATCACACAGGAACGCTTACTGAGGAATAGACACTATACAAGATAGGTACGACCATCAGAAGGCAAGGCTGGAAGGTTTCTGAGGCTCTTAAATAGGCACAGGAAGTCTAGGCACCAATTAACGTTCTCCCGCCAAAAATTCAAAGTGCCGTTACGTCACTTCCGGTCCTCGGCCATTTTGGGATTGGCGAGATCGTAATATTCTAAAAGGAGCGGTAGTACTGGCTGGCGCCAGTAGGTGGCGTGCAGAGGAACGTGTGCACGCGACAGGTCCGGACCTGGCTCCGGTAGGTGGCGGCTGCCGTGTGGAGTTGCGGGGTCTTCCCCGTCCTCGCGGCGGCGGAAGCTGTCTCGCGGAGGCGGGAGGTCTCCCTCTTCTCCGCGGTGGCTGAGGCTGCTGTGCCAAGGCAAGAGGTCTCCCCCTTTTCTGCGGCGGCTGCAGCTGCTGACCCGAGGCGGGAGGTCTCCCTCTCTTCCGCGGCGGTTGAGGCTGCTGCGGCAAGGCAGGGGGTCTCCCCCTTCTCCGTGGCGGCTGAGGTTGCTGCGGCAAGGCGGGAGGTCTCCCCCTTCTCCGTGGCTGCTGCCGATCCGAGGACTCGGAGGAACCGGCAACCAGGTACGTGACAGTACCCCCCCTCGAAGGGGCGACCACCGGGCGGGTCTCACGGTAGTAAAGCGATTGCACACCAGAGGCTTCAGAAGAGAGACGTGAAAGACTCGAAGAATCCAGAGGGTTCGAGGTAAGAGGAGTTCGTAGGCTACTGGATTAATCCGGCGAACGATAGGAAAAGGGCCAATAAAACGTGGAGCCAATTTCATGGAAGGAACCCTGAGCTTGAGATACTGGGTGGACAACCAAACCCTCTCTCCCGGCAAATACGCAGGAGCACTGGAGCGTCTCTTGTTTGCTTAATGCTCCTGACGACTGCCCGCCTGTTGCAATGCCTCTAGTACTGATGACCACGTGGACCGTATGGTAGCCAATCTCTCCTGTAATTCTGGAACCACAGAGCCAGGAAACGTTCCGGGAAATGACTGAGGATGCAGACCATATAAGCAAAAGAACGAGGATACTCCTGTGGACTCCTGTACGGAGTTGTTACGGGCAAACTCAGCGAAAGGTAGCAGATTAACCCAATTGTCCTGATGGTTATTGACAAACAGGCATAAATACTGCTCCAAGTGTTGTTTAGCCCTCTCCGCTGCTCCGTTGCATTGGGGATGATACGCGGACGAGAATGCCAGAGTAATTCCCAAGGCTTTAGTAAATTCACGCCAGAACCGTGCTATGAATTGTGAACCTCGGTCGGAGACAATCTCGGACGGTAATCCGTGGAGACGGACGATCTCGCGTATAAAGACTTCAGCCAACATGGCAGCAGAGGGCAACTTTTTCAACGGAATCATATGAGCCATCTTGGAAAAGCGATCAACGACCATGAGGATAACAGTATGGCCTCTGGAGTTAGGTAAGTCCACAATAAAGTCCATGGCTATGTGCGTCCACGGCGTCAAAGTAAGAGGCAGAGGATGCAACAGACCAGCAGGCAGTCTCTTGGAAGATTTGTTAGCCGCACACTTAGTACAGGACTGGACGAATAAGACAACGTCCTTGGCCCAATTCGGCCACCAAAAAGTTCTGGAGACGAGATCCTTCGTGCGTGTAATTCCCGAATGTCCCGCCGTCCTGGAACCATGAGAAATGCGGAGGACTCGAGACCGGAAACGAACAGGAACAAACAACTTGCCAGCAGGTAGAGACACCGGAGCTTGGGATTGCATACTGACAATATGATCCAGAAGGGGAGTATGACAGGTAAGTTGGATAGCAGCCATGACCTTGGTAGCCGGAACGATCGCCTCTGGTTCGTGACATTCCTCGTTCGGAAACGTGTGCATACGTGAGAGAGCGTCCGCCTTGATGTTCTTGGACCCCGGACGGTAGGTCAAAACAAAGGGAAATCGCGACAGGAACAAGGACCATCTCGCTTGTCGAGGATTCAGACATTTCGCGGTCGCCATATACTGTAAGTTCTTATGATCAGTCAGGATCAAGGTTGGAACTTGTACACCCTCCAGAAGATGTCGCCACTCCTCTAAAGCCAAAATAACAGCCAAAAGTTCCTTGTTGCCGATGTCATAATTCCTCTCCGCCGGTGAAAATCTCCTGGAAAAGTAACCACACGGGTGTAGTGGACCATTGTAGGAGGCTCGTTGAGAGAGAACAGCCCCCACCCCAGTCTCAGACGCATCCACCTCCAGGACAAATGGTAGTAGGGGATCCAGAAGTCGTAGCACAGGAGCTGTGGTAAACTTCTCTCTCAACTGATCGAACGCGGAGACAGCGGCCGGCGGCCATACAATAGTGTCGGCCCCCTTCTTCGTGAGAGCCGTTAAAGGAGCCGCAATCTTAGAATAGTCTCTGATAAAACGTCTGTAATAGTTGGCAAACCCCAAAAAACGTAGTGGTTTCCGACCCGCGGGTTGCGGCCAGTCTCTGATAGCACGTACTTTAGAAGGGTCCATCTCAAACCCCTCCGGGGTGATGACGTAACCCAAGAATAACACCTTACGAACCTCGAACGCGCACTTCTCCAGCTTGGCGTAGAGCCCGTGTTGCCGTAGTCGGTGTAGCACTTGTGTGCGATGGGTCGAAAGGTCCGAGGAGTAGATCAAGATGTCGTCCAGGTATACTACGACGAACTGTTGAAGGAAATCCCTGAGGCAATCGTTGAACTCCTGGAAGACGGCTGGGGCATTGCATAACCCGAACGGCATAACCGTATACTCGTAATGTCCAGAACGTGTATTAAATGCCGTCTTCCATTCATCGTTTGCGCGAATTCGAACAAGGTTGTAAGCGCCCGGAAGATCCAGCTTGGTATAGACTGTGGCTCCGCGCAATCTGTTGAAAAGCTCGGAAATCAATGGAATGGGGTAAGTATTGCGTCTTGTGATCTTGTTCAACCCTCTATAATCGATGCATGGGCGAAGGTCCCCATCCGTCTTCTTAACAAAAAAACCCCCCGCTCCAGCAGGTGACGTGGAACGGCGAATAAATCCCCGACGAAGATTCTCCTCAATATATGACTCCATAGCCTTAGTCTCTGGGACAGAAAGCGGATAGACCAGACCCCTGGGTGGCATGATACCAGGGAGTAGGTCAATGGGACAGTCATAAGGTCGGTGTGGAGGTAGTTTCTCCGCCTCCTTCTTGTTGAACACGTCCACGAAGCAACGATACGGCTCTGGCAGCAGTGAGGTTCTGATGGAGTTCAGCGTCACTGGAACAGTCCTAACGGGTGAGAGGCAGTGATCCATACAGGCGCTGCTCCAAGCCGTAATTTGGTTCGTAAACCAATTAATCGTAGGGTTGTGACTACGCAGCCATGGAAACCCCAAAATGATCGGAACAGAGGGAGAGTGGATGACCAATAACTGTACTGATTCCCTGTGAACCACTCCCACAGAGAGGGTAAGTGGCGACGTGTGAAGAGTGATATGCTCCTGAAGGAGAGGTCTCCCGTCGATAGCCTCCACAGACAACGGATTGGGTAAGGGAAGGGTGGGGACCAGAAACCGGGTACAAAATTCAAAGTCAATAAAGTTGCCGGCGGCGCCGGAATCCAGAAAAGCCTCCACAGACAACAGAACCTCTAGACCAGACTAGTCGAACCGGAACTGTCATACGGGTGATCTTGGTCTCAGGGGAAGGTCGAATAACACCTATAGTAGGTCCCCTCAGCCTACGTAGGTGCGAGCGTTTCCCGGCCTCTTTGAGCAGTTCCTGAGAAAATGTCCCGAAAGACCACAATACAGGCACAGTCCCTCTCTTCTCCGCCTGCTCTTTTCATGTTCAGTGAGTCTAGCTGCCCCCAGCTGCATTGGTTCCTCCACGCACTCAGGCAAGGTGGAAGAGGACGGAACTTGGGAGAAATGGCGTACGGTGTCCCGAACTCCTCTCTCTCTCGTTGTCTCAGGTTTTCACGTTGCACTTGTCTTTCATGAATACGTAAGTCCACCTGGGAGATGTACTGTATTACAGCGTCCAGTTCCGTAGGAAGATCTCTAGCCGCAATCTCATTTTTGAGGGAATCAGATAGTCCATTCAGGAATGCGGCGACTAGTGCCTCGTTGATCCAGTTGACCTCTGCCATCAGGGTGCGGCATTCAATAGAATACTCCTGGAGAGAACGAGAACCTTGCCGGATAGAGAACAATGATGTGGATGCCGTGCTCCTCCTCCCAGGAACGTCAAACACAGAATGTAGACTTGAGATAAATTCCGAGTAAGACCGAACCGTAGGGGCATTTCTCTCCCATAGTGGGGAGGCCCAAGCCAGTGCTTTGTCAGTGAGCAGAGAAATTACATAGCCCACCTTAGCCCGTTCAGTGGGGAAGGCGTAAGGAGAAAGTTCGAAGTGGATCTCACATTGGTTCAGGAACCCTCTGCATGCTGCGGGCTCGCCACCATAACGCTGGGGAGGAGGTAGATCAGCTGGAACAGGAAGAGTAGGTGCAGACGGGGGTGGATGAACCGCAATTGCTTGAGGACCTTGTAACACTGGGTCGGCGCGTTGCAGTAACGTCTGGAGAGCTTGGGCAAACTGATCCAGACGGTGATCCATCCCATCCAAACGATCCTCATAGGACCCCTGTTGTCCTACCGATGCAGGTCTCATGTTGGCCTTCTGATTCTGTCACGCACAGCGTAGATAGAACCTGTAGTCAGGTAGAACAGCACGTGCAAGTCCAACAAACAGATAGTCCAATGCAGAATAGCCGAGAAGCAAGCCGAGGTCAGGAAGCCGGGGATCAGGATCGTTGCAGGGTAAGCCGAGGTCAGAATCGTCGTGAAGGAAGCCAGAGTCAAACGCCAGGGAAACAGGAACAATAAAAAGCCGAGTCGGTGACGGGAAATCACACAGGAACGCTTACTGAAGAATAGACACTATACAAGATAGGTACGACCATCAGAAGGCAAGGCTGGAAGGTTTCTGAGGCTCTTAAATAGGTAGAGGAAGTCTAGGCACCAATTAACGTTCTTCCGCCAAAAATTCAAAGTGCCGTTACGTCACTTCTGGTCCGCGGCCATCTTGGGATTGGCGAGACCGTAATATTCTAAAAGGAGCGGTAGTACCGGCTGGCGCCACTAGGTGGCGTGCAGAGGAACGTTTGCACACGGCAGGTCCGGACCTGGCTCCGGTAGGTGGCGGGGTCTTCCCCGTCCTCGCGGCGGCGGAAGCTGTCTCGCGGAGGCGGGAGGTCTCCCTCTTCTCCGCGGCGGCTGAGGTTGCTGCGCCAAGGCGGGAGGTCTCCCCCTTCTCCATGGCAGCTGCTGATCCGAGGACCCAGAGGAACCGGCAACCAGGTACGTGACATGTGTGTCTCAAAAACACCATTGATCATCCATTGAAAGTAGACCCCCACTGGCTAATAGTCTTCTGCTGTCTGAGAAGCTTGACAAGTGAAAGTGAGATCATTTTTTAAACTTTTTTACTTTTTAAAGTAAAGTCAGAAATTGCCATGACCTACAAAAACAGTCAAGATGCAACTAAGGAATTTGATTTGAAATAAAAAAAATACAATCCAACAAAAAAATGTGATTTTCCAAAAAGGAAAATAGCTATTTATTATTTCAGAAAAAATATTTAAACACATGTAGTACATATACGTTCCATATTTACAACAACTGTAAGAAAACTACATTAGTCATTATATTAGTAACTATATTAGTTGGAAGTATAAGTACGGCAAATTATGAAAAAAAAAATTTGTGGAACCATTCTTGTCCAAGCAAACAAATGAGGCTCCAGACATATATAAACAATATTTACCGAATGGATACTGATCCAGAAATATGAGTAGATACTGGATTCTGAAATAAGGACCAAGGCTTTATGGTGAATAATGTAAGCACTGGATATCTTCTTAACTAGGAAGAGATTAAAGGTACAGGCTACTAAATGTTTTACTTCGACATCATGAAAATATTACAATCTCAGAATCCAATGCACCTCTTTAATCATTTTCTATGACTCTATGGATACTCTGAAGAAGTTCACATTATTTTCTTTATCACAGTTATTCTGTGACATAAGGAATCAAGAAGAATTCAGTATTAAATATGTCAGTTCTGACAAGTATGCCATATAATATTTCTCAGAATCCTTCCCTAACCAGGAGCTGTCAATCTGTATGCTACCAACAAAATACGGTTGTATTAAATGTAGATTTCTATTTTAGTATCTTTGAGGGATATGAACAATGTTATGATCCATTGAGTCAACAGGATTGCTATCTTGATTTTCCTTTTGATAAACATAAATTGGGCATACCCATTAAAATAGGTCTCAGCCGCTTTAGAGGGGCTCTTGCAAAGAGAGCTAACTACACGTCTCACAGTTTTGCTGTTCTCCTTTACTGAATTCCATAAGTTGCCTAAACATTGACAAGAAACAGGAGACCTTGCTGGATCACCCATGATTAAAGCTGGCCAAAAAGTCAGAATTTGTTCCTACCCCCTACATGCTTCTGAAACCTGTGGCAGTTTCTACGCTTTTCATTCACTCTCACTCATCAGCCATGTTTTTCAGGGCACATATAATTTTTACATATTGCTGACCAGCCCAGATAAAATGCTGCCCTACAGTATGGAGGATGTATAACTGACCATTTGGTTCCCTTCCATAAGTTTATGCATTCCACATGCTGCAGTATTATATCTGGGCTGGTCAGCAAGTCCTGTGGATTCAGTCTAGTTGCCAGGGGTTTGTGACCTGTGATCTATACCTGCAATTTAGGTTTTCCATGCATTATTTATTTGATCTCTAACTTCAATGCTGTTTGCTTGTTTTTTTTATTTTTTGTTGATCTATACCTGCAAATACAGAGTTTGCATGTTATTTACTTGGTCTATGCCTGTAATGCTGTGTTTCCATATTTTGTTAATTTGATCTACACCTGAACTGCATGTTGGAAGAAAACACAGGTGTAGCACACAGGCATAACTACAGGGGTCGTAGTGGTTGCAGCTGCGATGGGGCCTGTGCCTCTAGGGTGCCCAGTGCGACCCCTGTGAACCCTTGTTCCTGTCTCCCCATGCTGGTTCACTTGGAGCAGTGTGGAAGGGCCTTTTCTAAACTATTTTGAACCGGCACAGGGAGATACATGACCCCGCGGTGAAACCGAAGCTGTGTGTGAGCATGGATGTGTACTTGTGTGTGTGTGAGCATGGATGTGTACTTGTGTATGAGATGGAGTGTGTGTTAGTGAGTATGAGTAAGTGTGTGTAATTTATGGAAGTGTGTTTACATATGTTGTATGTTGGAAGGGGGGGCAAAGAAGGCACAGACAAGTTGTTTGGGGTCAATGATGGCACAGACCAGATGAAGAAGTTGGGGGGCCCTGGGGAAACTTTTGCACTGGGGACCCATGGTTTCTAGTTATGCCCCTGGTGTAGCACCATAAAGAAGGGGACAAAAGGGACTCTGGGAATGATGATGGGGGAGAGATCTGAACATCTAAGGAGCAGCTGTGTCTGCAGCTACTGTGCCTCAGAAGTGAGGGATCACTGTTTGCAACCCTGTCATTCTGCACTGTAACTCAGTAGCTCCAAAACACACTTTTAATTCTACTTTTTGTGACATACATACCCCGGTGTCTTGTGATCGCTATCAGTTAATGGCTTTAAAATTGTTTGTGAATAAAATTGGAGGTATGGCAACATTGTAAACTTAAAAATAATTGCTGTATTAATGTATTTCCAATGCTGAACATGTCTTAGATTATGTGGTCTACTTTGATAATGTACTTTAACCGCTGTTATATGTCACTACACTATATCGCAATAATAACATTTTAATTAAACAATCTAGAAGGAGAACAATGGATGAGCAGAGAGACCGGGCATGAGTGTAATTATAGATAATTGAGGAGATGTAAGTAGGGGAACTGTCAGGAGTCAGGATTTTGAAATTAATTCTGAAGCAAACAGACAGCCAGTGAAGAGACTGGCAGAGGGGAGAGCTGTTAGTAAACCGATGGGAGAGAAAGATAAGTTTGGCAGCGTTCAAGATGGATTGTAGAGGGGCAAATGAGATATAAGTGAGACCTGCTAATCTCCAATAGTCAAGGTGGGAGATAGTGAGGGCATGAAAAAGAGCAGAAGATCGTGAATGGTTTGAAGAAGATCCAGTAGGATTACTTTGGAGTAACAGCCCTTGGATCTAGCAGTGAGTAGGTCATTAATAATAATACATTATTCAGGAATAACTACAGGGGTAGTAGTGGTTGCAGCTGCGATGGCGCCTGTGCCTCTAGGGTGCCTGGTGCGACCCCTGTGACCCCTTGTTCCTGTCTCCCCATGCTGGTTCACTTGGAGCAGTGTGGAAGGGCCTTTTCTAAACTATTTTGAACCGGCACAGGGAGATACATGACCCCGCGGTGAAACCGAAGCTGTGTGTGAGCATGGATGTGTACTTGTGACTTGTGTATGAGATTGAGTGTGTGTTAGTGAGTATGAGTAAGTGTGTGTAATTTATGGAAGTGTGTTTACATATGTTGTATGTTGGAAGGAGGGGCAAAGAAGGCACAGACAAGTTGTTTGGGGTCAATGATGGCACAGACCAGATGAAGAAGTTGGGGGGCCCTGGGGAAACTTTTGCACTGGGGACCCATGGTTTCTAGTTATGCCCCTGATGTAGCACCATAAAGAAGGGGACAAAAGGGACTCTGGGAATGATGATGGGGGAGAGATCTGAACATCTAAGGAGCAGCCGTGTCTGCAGCTACTGTGTCCCGACATGGAGGAGAAAGGCACCTCTGTAAATGAGGGAGTGCTCAGAAAGCCTGCTGCCATCTTGAATGAGCTTTGCAGCATTGGGCCAGTCTGCCAGGTGGCTGCTCCTACTTTTTGTAAGGGAGGAGGACTGGAGACATGCAAGAAGGGTCATGTGTATGAAGTCCACTGTCACATGACCCCAGCCCCAAGGGTGAAATACAAGGTGCAGGGCCAAGGGGGTGGCAAAGCAGATTATGCCTAAAGTGGCAAAAAACTTTGCACCAGCCCTGGTGACCACTCAAAGCTAGATTCCTGGGGGTTGTCCTGCAAAGAGTCTTGTGGGGGATCTGTCTTTGCATCTGGACTCCCACCCTTTGCAAAGTAAAGAACTTTGACACTCTTATACTGATGACTGCGCTTATTTTTACTTGTACTTTTATTTGTACTTTTTGCTCTATTTTTCATTTATTTTTGCCATTTTTGATTAATTGCCATTCATGTGATTTGTACCTAAAACCCTCGTAGATCCACAACTTTTTATCTTCCCTGATATGCCATTGTCATCTCTTTAGAGCTAATTATTGTGTTCAGGTGTTATTTTTAACCATCATCAATCATTTCATAGTATTACTTTCACACTCCCATTATTTTTGTAAGTTAATGTGGTTGTAGGTTAATGTTTTAGTTCTAAAGCTAAACATTGAACTTCTTAGACATGTGAAGTCCATTAGAACACATCTTTTCATGCCCCATTAAGAACAGATAATTATGTCTGAAGCATTTAGTATTGTTTTTATTTCTTGTGCAGATAATACATTTATTTAAGAGCAGTTTTTGTAGTCACTCCTATGGAACATGCATTTTGATTTGTCCATTTATCTTAAAATAATTTTCACAACTGACTTGTCTTTCCATACTATTGATGATTTCTGATGAAATATCTTACTATTTTCTTTATATAAATAACAACGAAAGATGGAAAATGGACATGGCCTGCCTTATTTTCTCTATGTAACATTCATTGTCAGTCCACACTGACAACTTGACTTAAAGAAACAACAGGTAAGGTGGGCCCCGCTTAAACAAGCTTACATACAATCTAGAATGAGTAAACTACTTTTATGTATTTCAGAGACTCTGGTTTGGTTCTGTGACATACTCAATTTTATGTTAATTTATATTTTTACTAACCTCTGAAATATTTTGCTTGATATAGCCACTCTCTTTTGCTATTATGTACAACATACCTAGTGTTCACTGGATGCCGGTTCTTCCGCACACCTCAAGATTAAGAGGAGGATACAGGGTTTAGAAACCCTGCTAAGCCTCAGAAGTGAGGGATCACTGTTTGCAACCCTGTCATTCTGCACTGTAACTCAGTAGCTCCAAAACACACTTTTAATTCTACTTTTTGTGACATACATACCCCGGTGTCTTGTGATCGCTATCAGTTAATGGCTTTAAAATTGTTTGTGAATAAAATTGGAGGTATGGCAACATTGTAAACTTAAAAATAATCGCTGTATTAATGTATTTCCAATGCTGAACATGTCTTAGATTATGTGGTCTACTTTGATAATGTACTTTAACTGCTGTTATATGTCACTACACTATATCGCAATAATACAATTTTAATTAAACAATCTAGAAGGAGATCAATGGATGAGCAGAGAGACCGGGCAGGAGTGTAATTATAGATGATTGAGGAGATGTAAGTAGGGGAACTCTGTCAGGAGTCGGGATTTTGAAATTAATTCTGAAGCACGCAGACAGCCAGTGAAGAGACTGGCAGAGGGGAGAGGTGTTAGTAAACCTATGGGAGAGAAAGATACGTTTGGCAGCGTTCATGATGGATTGTAGAGGGGCAAGAGAGATATAAGTGAGACCTGCTAATCTCCAATAGTCAAAGTGGGAGATATTGAGGGCATAAAAAAGAGCAGAAGATCGTGAAGGGTTTGAAGAAGATCCAGTAGGATTACTTTGGAGTAACAGCCCTTGGATCTAGCAGTGAGTAGGTCATTCATAATTTTAGTAATGGAGGTCTCAGATGTGTCACAGTCCCGGGTCCCGGCAGGCACCGGCAAGAGTTTGCCTGTACACGGCAAACTCCGGGATCCCGGGCTGCACCCTCAGGTCCCGGCAGACATAGGCAAGTATGCCTGTGAACGCCGGGCTCCGGGATCGCGTGTCACTGACTCAGGTCCCGGCAGACACAGGCAAGCCGATGCCTGTGAACGCCGGGTGCCGAAGTCAAGTAACATAGACACGGATCCCAGCAGACACAGGCAGGCTGATGCCTGTGATCCACCGAGCTCCGGGGCATATAGGTCGTCCTCCGGGGATCATCCTACCACACTGCAGCAGCCTGCCTGCAGCAGGGGAGACCCCCGGAGTCAGAGACTTACCCGTACTCGGTCCCTTCCTCGCGGTAGGAGCATTTCGTTCCCCTTCCCAAGTTGCCCTCGGCTCCTGAACTAGTTCCCATTTTTGTTAAAGAGATAATTCGGCTTCATGGTCTTCCGCAACAAATTGTTTCCGATAGGGGAGTTCAATTCACGGCTTTGTTTTGGAAATCTTTCTGTAAGTCCCTGAATATCTCCTTAGCTTTCTCCTCAGCATACCACCCACAATCTAATGGGATTTCGGAAAGAACCAATCAATCCCTTGAACAATTCCTCCGGGTGTTTATTAATGATCATCAAGATAACTGGACACAACTTTTGCCTTGGGCGGAATTCGCTAGAAATAATTCTTGTCACGAGGCCTCTAAATTTTCCCCATTCTTTTGTAATTATGGATTTCATCCCACTATGTTGCCGCACCCCTTTACACCCACTCTAGTACCAGCAGTGGATCATTACATATCTCAATTACCTGCTCTTTGGGACTCTGTCCAACTATCCTTATCCAAAGCGGCTGATATGTATAGGTGTCAAGCTAATCGACGTCGCAGGTTAGGTCCCTCTTACTTAATAGGAGATAGGGTGTGGTTGTCAACCAGAAATTTTAAACTCAAAGTCCCTTCGATGAAACTGGCTCCTCGATATATCGGTCCTTTCCGTATTTCTCGTAAGATTAACCCGGTCACATATGAATTACTCCTCCCTTCTTCTCTGAAAATGCCTCGGACCTTTCACGTCTCCTTGCTTAAACCGCTTGTGTGTAATAAATTTACCAAATATACTCCACGTCCCAAATCCGTTTTTATTGATTCCCAAGAGGAATATGAAATCCAGTCCGTCCTAGATTCCAAAAAACTATGTAATTCCGTTCTTTATCTCGTTCATTGGAAGGGATATGGTCCTGAGGAACGATCTTGGATCCATTCTAGAGACCTTCATGCCCCCGCGTTGCTTAGGAAATTCCATAAGAAATTTCCCCATAAACCTGGGTTTTTTCGGCCTATGGCCGGCCCTCGAGCAGGGGGTACTGTCACAGTCCCGGGTCCCGGCAGGCACTGGCAAGAGTTTGCCTGTACACGGCAAACTCCGGGATCCCGGGCTGCACCCTCAGGTCCCGGCAGACACAGGCAAGTATGCCTGTGAACGCCGGGCTCCGGGATCGCGTGTCACTGACTCAGGTCCCGGCAGACACAGGCAAGCCGATGCCTGTGAACGCCGGGTGCCGAAGTCAAGTAACATAGACACGGATCCCGGCAGACACAGGCAGGCTGATGCCTGTGATCCACCGAGCTCCGGGGCATATAGGTCGTCCTCCGGGGATCATCCTACCACACTGCAGCAGCCTGCCTGCAGCAGGGGAGACCCCCGGAGTCAGAGACTTACCCGTACTCGGCCCCTTCCTCGCGGTAGGAGCATTTCGTTGCCACGCAACTGGAGGCGTGGTTTGGATGGCCGACTGGAGCTTCTGAGGTGACGTCATCTTGGGGCGGGGTTAGGTTCTGGCGCCAGATTTAAAAGTCAGGAAGTGCTCTAGCCAGTTACCCTGTTGTGGTCTTTATGCTAGGTTGTGTTTTGAGTTGCTTCCAGTTATTTTGACCGTTTGGCCTGCCGATTTTGTACTGTGCCTTGCTGATCTTATTGCTGAACCACGGATTGTCTGACTACCCTCTCTGGATCTCGACCACGGCTTACCTGACTACCCTCTCTGGATCTCGACCACGGCTTACCTGACTACCCTCTCTGGATCTCGACCACGGCTTACCTGACTACCCTCTCTGGATCTCGACCACGGCTTGTTGTGTTCCTGTGTCCGTATCCTGGCTCGGCTTTCCAGTCTCTGCGAAGCCTGTCACCTTGTACCGCCAACTCCGTATCTTCTACCTATACCTACCTTATCTGGCCTCCTTGCTGTTGGGATCGTCTAAATCCTGGGGTGCTGCTGCCAGGGGCTCCTCCTTAGGTCGTAGTGTCCCAGGTGGAATAACTTCCGCGGTGAGTGCCAGTGTAAGGGAAGTCGTGACAAGATGAATATTAAGAGCGGAATTCTTTCAAGAAGGTTGGAGGTAAGAGGAAGTAGAGAGATGGGACAGTAGTTGGACTGATGAGTCGGGTCCAGGGAGGACTTTCTCAAGAGGAGGACTGAGTAGATATTTCACATTTAATTTTTAACATTTTATTATTGAGTGAAACGTGTTGCCATGGCAACGCTGGAGCGCATCCTACATCCAGCTGGTGTCTGCTGACAATGAGAGAGGGATGTGTCTTTATGGCGACGAGTCAGTGAGCGCCCGATCCCTCCTGCTAGCCTCCAGCGGCAGCTGCGGGGACGTGTCGCTGGAGAGACCCTGCTCGCTTCTGTATTGGCGAGCAGGGGAAGAGAAGAGGCAGCACGAGGCAGCGCTTTAGCATGGGAACGCTGGCTAGGGTAAGTACCTGGTTCATGACAGGGTGCAAGGGCAGTTTATGTGTATGTATGTGTGTGTTTGTAAGCTTGTGTAAGTCTATGGGCAGTTGTGTGTAAGAGCAGTATAGGTATTTGTAAGCTGGTGTGTAAGGGCAGTGTATGTGTATACGTGTGTGTAAAACCAGGTGTGTGTAACGGCCGTGTATATGTGTGTGTAAGGGCAGGTGTGTGTATATGTGTGTGTGTAAAGGCAGTATATGTGTGTGTAAGGGCAGTGCACGTTTATATGTGTATGTGTAAGGGCGGTACACGGGTATATGTGTGTTTAAAGGCAGGTGTGTGTAAGGGCAGTGTACGTGTATATGTGGGTGTAAGGGCAGTATATGTGTTTATGTGTGTTTATGGGGAGGTGTGTGTAAAGGCAGTGAGTAAGGGTCCTGGGATAGAGGCTAACTTTAGCCTTTTTTTTAATAATAATAAAAATCTCTGCTGCTGTTGACTGAACTTTCCATGATGTTCAGCCAGCATCATGGAAGTAGTATGTCTGGCTGAGCCTCATGGGAATTCGATGTGTTATTTTTAATATACATGACCGTGCTGACAAAAATGAAGCGTGTTTTAAGTGGCGATGCAAGCTTGACATTGTAAAGTGCAATTGCTTGTATTGGTGAGTTCTGTGAGTTAACATTTTGAAATGTTGGGAGGAATGTCTGCCCACTTAAGCTGGTAAATATGAGTTATCAAAGAATATTTGTAATTAATATAATTTTAGTTTGAGTTTATTACCTTTATTGGACTGATCCTGTTCACTGTAGATAGAAGCCAGGGAAAACATGGAAAACATGATAAAAGCCAGCAGAATAAAAGCTATCTCCAGGTTTGTGAATGGCAGCTCCATGTACAGATATCTGTGTTTGATCTGAAACAAAAAATATTTTTAACTGAATATTCTTAGCTGATAAATCGTGAAGCATTCTCAAAAAAATAAGAAAACGTAGGGAAGATTTCTAGTTCCAACACTAGAAAAATAAAAATATCTGTTTAAGACATGAAACAGTAAATTTTTAAAAAAATCTATAAGAAACTAACCAAATTTTTTAAACCAACCAAGCTTTTTAAACCAAGCAACCAAGGGACTAACAAACCATCATATTTTATGATTAATGTTCTGCTCATAGAAAAATGAACAAAAACTGATATATAATTCCCATCTGAAAAAACATCATTCACACCTTAAAAGTTCATATAAATCATAAAATGTTACAACGATGGCTTGTTACCATGTGACTATACAGTGTGCCACCGTTACTTGACAGAGAAACAACTTCTATTGTTCTACAAGCATTAATCTTTAAATACAGGGAACGCCCTATGACAAGAATGCAGCAAAACCTGTACTGAAGGTGTTGTCTGGAACAGTATAAGAAAAGATTAGGGATGGGGCATTAGTTTTAGTAAGATCCGTATAAACAGGATATAAAAGGGAACCTAATGCCAAATTACCCATTCACAGTATAAAAATTATTGTTTTGCAAGACTTACAAATATACATGTAAAAGTCTTGTCATAACCCTTGAATTGTAAGTGTTGCATAAATTGTTGGCGCTATATAAATAAATAATAATAATAATAATAAATAATCTGGCATACATTAACAGAACCTAAAAAGTTATCTAAGAAGAGAATACACACACAGAACCTATGGAGTTCTTGGGTATTATAGAGACCACATAAATATATTTTGTTTTAATATATTATATATTTTAACTATTCTTTTAAAATGTTATCTGTGCTTGCGTAAGAAGAAAAAATCTATAAAAAATCTATCTATATCATCTACAGAAGATATCTTCCATTTAATGATAGGCACATATTATAGTAATTGTATTAAAAGTAAAAGACAAATCATTATTTTAAATAATAATAAGGTGTAGATTAGTGACCCTGTCACCCGACTGTAGAAGCATGCATGTACTCTGTTAGTATCATAATATGCATTCTTCCACAATAAATTAATAAAAAAATAATAATAAACCCAAGCTATAAGCAGGGGTGTAACTAGAAACCACCAGGTCCCCAACTTCCACAGCTAGTCTGTGCCTTCTTTGCCCATATGTAAAAACACAAATTATACACACTTACTCATACTCACTAAAACATATTCCATCTCACCCCACTTACACATCCATGCTCACACATGCACAATTACACATCCATGCTAAAACACACAATTACACATCCATGCTCACACACTAACACAATTACACATTCATGCTCACACACACCAACACAATTACACATTAATGCTCACAGACTAACACAATTAATCATCAATGGTCACACACACAAAAGTACACATTCCATGTTCACGCACACACACAAGTACACATCCATGCTCTCACAACCACACACACGTACACATCCATGCTCACATACACACACACGCTACAACCGAAGAAATGATAGCCACTCTTCTTTCTTTTTCTCACCCAACAACCTGTCCCCTTGACCCCATCCCATCACACCTCACAAAGTCTCTATGTCCATCCCTTGGACATAGAGACTTTGTCCATCCTGGAACTGTGCCAACAGCCTTCAAGCATGCGCTAATCACACCCATTCTAAAAAATCCTTCCTCAGATCCCATCTGTCTGACTTACTCTATCTATCTGCTTCATTTTACCTCTAAGCTGCTTGAACAGATTGTGTACAATCGCCTTACTAACTTCCTCTCCTCTAATTCCCTCCTTGACTCACTACAGTCTGGTTTCAAACCCCTTTACTCTACTGAAACTGTTCTAACAAAAATCTCCAATGACTTGCTCTCTGCCAAAGCAAAAGGTCACTTCTCCATTCTAATACTATTGGATCTCTCTGCTGCTTTTGATACTGTTGATCACCACCTTCTTCTTGACTCACTTGCTTCTGTAGGCAAATCGAGATACAGACCTCCGATCCTGCTCCCTTGCGATGCACGCGTCAACTGATGCTGTGCGTCGGGATTTAATGTCATATCCCGGCGCACAACACTGATGCCACGCCCACCGCCTCCCACACTCACTGCACCGGAAGGACAGGACACTGAAGAATAAGGAGGGCCAAGAGAAATTAATTGGTGGCTTCATCCATAACTTGTTTGGTTACTGTTTTTTTTAATCTTGCTCCCCTTATTTTAGAGATGGTTGGTCTTGTCAATGTGTTACAGTTAATTATTCTGTAAATAAAAACAAAAAGCCTGGTCTCCCCCTGCTAGCTGGTCCCATGCACAGCGATTTAATATGAGAGCGCTGAAAACTTCTGTTTGGAGCATTCTCTCACTGTTATAGAAACCCAAAGGGTATGTCGTGGTATCTCTACCTCGACCGGGTATCCATGAAGGTCTCCTTGCTTCTGAAAACACTGCTCCCATAAATGATTTTGTGAATTCAGATGAATGTTTAAGTTACATAAGAGAAGACATTTGAAAAAAAAATTTATATAGAGTTCTTGTGTATAAACTATAACAAATAAACTTGCACAAAACAAACCATTGGGACCTGTCTATTAAATACACTCTAAAGTAGTTTTCACACTTGCTATGACATCCGTGAAAATGCTACCATAGATCTGCAGATTCTCTTAAAGGTAATTAAATATTGCTTTAGCAGATTTAAGAATGCATATGAAAGTATTCAGAGTATTATAATATTCATTCTTTTTTTGGTGAGGCTGCATGGGACACTAACTGTTGCTTTAGAGAATAAAAAGAAGCATCATCTCAAAAGGGATCATTTAGGTCTTGAAAGCTTTTTTGACTGCATAGTTTACTCCAATGGTATCATAAACATCTTTAGTCTACTCTCTGTGGGACCTACAAAACAATGTATATTTTACAGTGTGTATATGTTTGCAATGTATACTTTATAAAGACATTTTTTAAGTTAGAGAAAAAAAAGTTACAACATTCATTTTTCAAATAATGCAATTACCCTTATAGCTTATTATAAAGAGACTTTAACACTCACCAGTCACCTCTTTATAGCTCAATATTGCAATCCAGGTCGTGGGTCGCCAATACTGATGGTCAAAGGGAATGTTTTATCTGAACACAATGTAGGTGGAAATGGCTTTAGTAAGAATAAAAGTTAGTGAATTCATACAGGAATTGCACAAAAAAGGTCAGGTGCATATAAATAATAAATGAAATAACCTACTGTGCAAACTCCTGCAGGTGATTAAGCATGTAAGTAATTGATTAGCAAGGGAGGCAAAGTGTCCTTGATCTCTTTGTGAAGTAAGGAGTCTATTCCCTGAACATTTTAAAGAAGTCCTTAAAAAAGGAAATGCAACATCCACATGTTATTTCAGCTTTTAAAAATCTTCAGCGAAAGTTGACACGTCTTGAGGAACGTTTACCAGAAACAAGTATTTTGAGTGCTGCGAATGAATTATTTGTTACTTCACATGCCAAGTGAGAACTGAAGAAACATTCAGAATACTGTGACTTTAAACAAATAGAGCTCAAGGTTCAGCGGCTGGCTTATGTGACGTGTCTAAACTTTATTATTATTCCTATAACTGATAACATTTAGTGTGATCACTGTGCAAACTAACATGTTAAAGCACATTTGTGAGCATATGTCATATTGGGTAATGGAATGCTCCATTAAAATTACATCATTTTATGCATTGAAATGAAATTCTATTTATTTTATCTGAAAAATTCCACCTCTCTTATTTATCCTGGTCCTGGCTTGATTTTGTTATTGTACTGCTTTATTAATACACAATAAGTTTAGAAAATAATAATCGATAATATGCGACAAATTCAAGGATTATATAGAGATTACGCATAAAAAGTGAGTCTGATATTTTAATGTTCGTGTCCATTTTCGTATAATATTTATTTGATATTTTTTTTTATTTTACAAACTTCAATGTTTATTGGCAAACTCACCTAAGTAGTCAGTGCACTCATGAGCAGAATGACCTAATGAAATGAAGCGTAAATATTCGTGTAACATCAGCTTCAAGTAAATTCAGATTTTTTGAACTGTGCACAAAATAATTTGCAGATCTTTAATTTGAAATTAAGAAACCACATTACTGTGATCTTCTGTGATCTTTTAAAAAAACTAGCATATTTAGTCATTGTAATGCAAGGCAGGTATACCAGAGGGTCCCTTGCCATTGCTAAAGAAGGGTAGCTGCTCTGGTTCTCGGGGTGAAGATGTTGCTCAAAGGAACAACTTCCCAATGATCCATACCACTAATATAATGACTTGATGTTGAATGTGTCAGGTGAGTGTCCCCTCAAAGTGGCCTATAAATTTGAACCTAGACAGATGAGACACAGGGACCAACAGGAAGGGTACCTACTGTTTAGGTAGAAGGTACTGTGTAGGAAGGGTAACTGCATTTGCCATGTTTTCCAGGACATATATGAGACTGGCCCGTGTGGTCAAATTCAACACATGAGCTACTGTAGCTCAATTTGCTGAAAAAGTTAATGCTGGTTCTGATAGAAAGGTGTCAGAACATACAGTGCATTGTGTAGCCGCAAACCAGTCAGGGTACCCACTACCGAAAGCGCCTACAATGGGCATGTAAGCGTAACAACTGCACCACAGACCAAGGGCAGAGGGTGGCCTAGTTTGATGAATCAGGTTTTGTTTTATATCACATGGATGGGCAGGTATGTGTGTTGCTTACCTGGAGAACACAGGACACCAGGGTGCATCCATGGAGGTCCCACCTTACAACTTGGTGCCAGATACCACAACACACCTGCAGAGGTCTAGTGGAGTCCATGCCTCGATGGGTCAGGGCTGTTTTGGCGGCAAAAAGGGCACCCACACAATATTAGGCAGATAGTCATAATGTTATTGCTGATCTGTATATAACTGACTAATTGGTTCCCTTCCATAAGTCTATATTTCCCACATACTGCAAGGTGGCATTTTATCTGGGCTGGTCAACAATACAGAAAAATGATATGTCCTTTAAAACATGGCTGATGTGGTCACCCTGTTTCAAAATTGGGCACTGTAGCATGTAGACCCATCTGATCAGCATGAACTTTCCAGTAGTTGCTATAATGATAAATTTTGCCTTAGTTTAACTTTTATATATAATCCTAAAATGTTTTGCACCTTCCATACAAACCACATGTTGTATGTGCTATTTACTTCTAGTTTATTATATTTAATACATATTTAATAAAGAATAGTAAAGCCTGTGGTACCAAGGACATAGTGGACAAGATGATAATCTACTCTTTTATATTCAGGTGCTAAATCTATATGGGTAATAAAAATAGCATTTCCTTTGGCGCTGCCAGTTAAAACCTCTGCGTATATGAAATTGTTTGCTAATTTGTTTTTTTACCTTTAGCTGCATTTCATTTGCTAAGCCTTGTTTAGAATTAAAATTTCTGAGGAACATTGTTATTGAACCAACTTCCAAACATAATTAATGCCTGAAGGTATTTAAATATTCCTCTGGACAAATTGCTACTGTAAAGAACAGTGTTGCCTTCTAGTCTATTGAGTGCATCTTTGTTTTTCTTTAATGAATCATTGTTTTCTTGGGAAGAGTATTGCATGGTCCAATAACATCAGTGCATCATCAGGCTCTGGCTGAGGGAAGGAGGTTCTCACCCAAGATTTGACGGTATATGGCCCCATCCATCGTCCCTTTGATGCGGTGAAGTTGTCCTGTCCCCTGAGCAGAAAAACACCTCCAAAGCATAATGTTTTCACCTCCATGTTTGATGGTGGGAATGGTGTTCTTTGGGTCATAGGCAGCATTCCTCCTCGTTCAAACACAGTGAGTTAAGTTGATGCCAAATAGCTTGATTTTGGTCTCATCTGACTACAACACTTTCACCCAGTTCTCTGAATCATTCAGATGTTCACTGGCAAACTTCAGATAGGACTGTGCATGTGCTTTCTTGAGCAGGGGGACTTTGCGGGCGCTGCAGGATTTCAGTCCTTCACGGCGTAGTGTGTTACCAATTGTTTTCTTGGTGACTATGGTCCTAGCTGCCTTGAGATCATTGAAAATATCCATGTAGTTCTGGGCTGATTCCTCACCGTTCTCATGATCATTAAACTCCACGAGGTGAGATCTTGCATGGAGCCCCAGAGCGAGGGAGATTCACAGGTTTTTTGTGTTTCTTCCTTTTGCGAATAATCACACCAATTGTCACCTTCTCACCAAGCTGCTTGACAATCGTCTTGTAGCCCATTCCAGCCTTGTGTAGGTCTACAATCTTGTCCCTAATATCCTTGGACAGCTCTTTGGTCTTGGTCATGGTGGAGAGTTTGGAAACTGATTGATTGCTTCTGTGACAAAGACAGGTGTCTTTTATACAGGTAACAAACCGAGATTAGGAGAACTCTCTTAAACGTAGTGCTCCTAATCTCAGTTTGTTACCTGAGATTTCCAAACTCTCTACCATGGCCAAGACCAAAGAGCTCAGATTGTTACCTGTATAAAGGACACCTGGGAGCCAGACATCTTGCTGATTGATAGAGGATCAAATACTTATTTCACTGATTAAAATGACAATCAATTTATAATTTATTTGGAATGCGTTATTCTGGATTTTTTTGTTGTTATTCTGTCTCTCATTGTTCAAATAAACCTAAAATTATAGACTGATCATGTATTTGTCAGTGGGTAAACGTACAAAATTAGCAGGGGATCAATTAATTTTTTTCCTTCATTGTATATCATTTTACTAAGGAGATTTTCTTCTCTTCTTTGGATATATTTGAATGTATTTGAAAGCACAGCTTTGTTTGTTTCTATTGTTCTAGTTTTTTCACTCTACCTAATAAAACATTGCTTTCCTGTAGCAAATGGCTGATACACGAGTAACATGACCCTTTTTTTTTTTTTTTTTTTTTAAATATATCTTGCAGCAAGTCCTGCTTAAATCTAGTGAGAATATATACTTATCTGTGAAATTGCTAGGCTAATGCGGTAAAAACACACGCAAGAAGACAACCAAGTATTTAGGACTACAATTGTTTTGCTCAAACTTTTTTAACAAAAACAGTTATAGTATATGTTGAAAAGCAGACCTTTAATATGGTATTCCTATATACGGTTATAACAAGCAAAGATTCAGTTAATGCATATATATGTATATATATATCTTGCTTATATTTTATGTTTCATACCTATGTTTCATACCTAAAAAGGATGAGCATCAAGGGAGGGCTGGAACCTATTGGCCTGGGGCAAGTACAGCTAACCACCTCACTATATAGGTCTTTTAGATAATAAAGCCTGTTGTCCTGCGGACACAGTGGGTGAGATGATAATTCTTACATATGAAAAATATCTTTGTAAACACGAATTGCGGTATTAACTGTTTTACTTGAGGGTACCAAGCAACCATGAGTGAGAGTATGAAGAATTTTCACCTTAACTGCCTTTCCAGCTGTAGTTTCACCCTGACTTTTGTTTATGCTCACTGCAAATCTTAAAACGTACTGGAAATTGCCTTTGTTTCAAAATAAGGAGCGAAATCTATAGAGGTATAAAATAGCATTTCCTTTGGTGATACCAGTTAGAACCTCTGTACATGTGACATTTTGTGATATTTTTCCTTACTTGTAGCCCTCTTCCGTTCACTTAGCCTTATTTAGAATTAAAATCCCCAATATTTATACCTTAAATAGGTGTTTGTTTTGAATGGTACTGAATTATTGCTTAGGTTTGTATACTTATTGGTCATTATTATTCTACCAGAAACCTGGGAATCTGAATTTGTATGCCTTTTATCCTTTTTAAGTTGTGCACGCCTCTATTTTTGTATATTTTTTGCAAGCAGTGTATTGCTATGTCAAAACCATTTTTTACATCTCGTCATTTGAATCTGTCCAAATCAATTTACCCCATCTTACTATATATTTTGGAAAAAAAAAAGACTTTTAGGGTATTTGAGAGGAGAGGACATCATTTTTGCCATAACTTAAACTCAGGACAATATGGCAATGTGTCTGGTGACATTATCTGGTCATTAAACCATATTTAACCGTGGGCATGATGGGCTTTTCCTTGTGACTACCTTTCTGTGTGTGCTAAACGCGTGTGCGCCCTCACTCAACTTTATGCGTCCCCGAATGGAGACGACAGGGAACGCGGTTGGGTGACGTCACGCCCGGAGGCAGGGGTTCCTCGAGCGGCAAGTTTATTGTGCCTACCTGTTGCTACTATCCTTGTGTTATATTACTTACCTTGATTCATGTGTACCAGACCCGGCTATTCCTTGGACTCGGCTTTACTTACCTTGATTCCTTTGTACCAGATCCGGCTATTTCTCGGACTCCGCTTTCTCAGTGTCCCTACCGTGTACCAACTTTTGGTTAGTTCCTGAATCCGCTTTTGAGCCTTGTCTACTAAATACCTCGCTCTGGTTCCTGTGTCCTGCATACTCGACTCTGCTGTGTCCATCTACTCCTGGCTTCCCCTGACAGGCACTCAGGGGTGACCTGACCCATCAAGCACTCGAGCATGGATAGAGGGCCTACGAGGGTCTGGGGGCCCACGAGGGTCGGGTCTGCAGGAACAGGGCTGGTTAGGGGAGATAATGGAACTCCCTCTGACAGCCCAATCAGTGGCATAACTACAGGGGTCCCGAGTGACCCCTGTGATCACTTGTTTTAGTATCCCTGTGTCTGTTCCGGATCTAAAGCTGCAGGAGGGGTAGGGAGGTGCGGGAGGGAGAGCGTATGTATGTTTGAAGGCATGTGAGCATTAATGTGTATGTAATCATGAATGTCTATTTATATGAGTGTGTGAGCATGAATGTCTATGTATAAGTGCAGTTGAGCATGAATGTTTCCGAATAAGTGTGTGTGAGCATGAATGTCTATGTATAAGTGCATGTAAGCATGAATGTCTCTGTATAATATAAATGTGTGTGAGCATGAATGTTATGTATAAATGCGTGTGAGCATGAATGTCTATGTATAATGTAAGTGTGTGTGAGCATGAATATCTCTGTATAATGTAAGTGTGTGTGAGCATGAATGTCTCTGTATAAGTGTGTGTAAGTATGATGATCAGAGTAGGGGGAGGCAAAACAAACATAAGAGAGAAGAAGAAAAGGTGGAGGAAAGGAGCTGCAGGAGATGAGACAGAAACACAGGAAAGGAAATTGTCAAAGTGTTGGGGAGCATGTGTGTGTGATGGCCTTCTGATGGTGGTACACAATAACTTCCATCACTGGTGGGAGGTATTGTGTACCACCATCAGTGCCTGGCTCAACATAAAGTGGTGGGAGTTAAGGTGTACAACTCACCTTAACTTATATCACTATATACTGAGCCAGACACTGATTGCGGTACCACTGTCGGTGTCTAGCACAAGATATAGTTATGACAGTTATGCTGTACCACCGTCAATGTTTGGCTCAGTGTAAAGTGATGGCAGTTATGCTGTACCACCATCAATGTCTGGCTCAGTCTAAAGTGATGGCAGTTATGCTGTACCACCTTCAATGTCTGGTTCAGTGTATAGTGATGGCAGTTTTGCTGTATCCCCGTCAGTGTCTGGCTCAGTATATAGTGATGGCAGTTACACTGTACCACCGTCAATGTCTGATATAGTATATAGTGATGGCAGTCATGTCATAGTCAATATATTTACTTTTATATTTTTGAGATTGATTTTCTGTATATTTATGAGTAGAATTACTTATATTTGTCAATTGCTGCTGCTATGATATAATATTAAAATATGTTTACACTGTGTGGCTAAGGGAGGGGCATCAACACAGGGGTCCCACGACTTTTGGTTGCCGTACACAATTTCTATCAGAAACAGCATTAACTTTTTCGGCAATTTGAGCTACAGTAGCTCATTAGCTGGATTTGACCATACAGGCCAGCCTTCTCCCCCAATGTGCATCAATGAGCCTGGGCCACCCATTACCCTGTCTCTGGTTCACCACTTTTCCTTTCTTGGACCAATTTTGATAAGTACTGACCACTGCAGACCAGGAACACACCACAAGAGCTGCAGTTTTGGAGATGCTCTAACCCACTCGTCTAACCTGGCCTTTGTCAAAATTGCTCAGATCTTTACGTTTGCCCATTTTTCATGCTTCTAACACATCAACTTTGAGGATGAAAGGTTCAGTTGCTGCCTAATATATCCCACCCACTGACAGGTGCCATGAAAACAAGATTATACGTGTTATTCACGTCACCTGTGGTCATAATGTTATGGCTGATCAATGTATATGCCTTCTGACAAGACCATGGACTGATTAAGGTTTGAATACAGGAAAAATGGACAGACTAGATGGACAGACTAGATGGACTAAAAGGTTCTGATCTGCCACCAAATTCTAGGTTTCTAGGATTTTTTCTTATTTAGAATACTTTTGGAATATTTAGAAATAGTATCTGAATTTTTTTTACTAAACAGAACCCTGGCACTAGAGGCTCTATCTTCACCAGCTAAGTTTTACTATACTCTAACCAACCTATAGTATTATAGAAAAATGTCTAAAAGAAAATAAAGATCCTGTTACAAGGATAGGTATAGTGCTAAAAACCATGTTGCTCAGTTTGCTGCATTGCAAAGCCCATATGGTTGTAAGGAAAAGGATGCAGCAAGACAGGATACAAGACAGGCCAAGGTACGGTTTCAGAATGTAAAAAGTGATCTAGCTGAGAAAATAATTGAGGCAGATAAGCATTTCAGATGATTTTTAATCATGTAGACCCACTGTTCAGGAGGATGTTTACTGACTCTAACATTGCAAAACAGTACAGATGTGGACGTTGCAAAACCACAGTTATAATAAATAATACTCTGGCACCAAGTTGCACAGAAGCTATTATTAAATTATTAAAAAAAGAGCCATTTAAGTTGAGCCTTGATGGAAGCAATGATAACCGATATCCACTGTCTGTGCAGTTTATTAACTCTTCATGTTCAGGCCAAGCTGCACTAGGAATGCTGAAGAAGCTTGTTTGCAAGGGTATTTTTAACTTGGTAAATTACTATTTTTCTTTAAAAAAAAAAAAAAGAAAACTGTCCCAAATGATGTTCTATAGCTAATCGAATTCAGGAAATCTCTTAAACTCTTGTCCACTGGTATCAAATTCCACAGATCCTCCAGTGAATCTATCCAAATACCAACGGTCATGCCATCACAGCAGCCATTTCTATAATATTCAAGAAGAAAGGAAGAGAAGCACTTTGGAATTACTTTCCAATTCATAAATATTTAGTCTGATCAGCATGGGGTATTCACAGCAAACAACTTATGAGTAAGTAAGCACCAAGTGAGAGATGTAATGCATTAAGTTTTGAAGAAAAAGTTATTTGCTTTAAACACACACAACAATCTATTTAGAAAGTGTCTTAATATTTTTTAAATATGCTCACTTCCTCCCTTTTTCCCATAGGGCCAGATACTTTACTCACAAGCATTTAACTCGATGTGCAAGACACTCGACTTGTTTGGTGCAAAACGAAGCAAGTAAAGAACAACAGCTTTGTTTTTGGATCACATAGTATATTCTTTATCAGAACATCAACAATAAATGGATTCAAATTTTATTCGATTCTGTCTCCCATTGTATTTGGATACCAAGCATGACACCCTACATCAGGGGTGGGCAATTAATTTTCCCATGGGGCCACATGAGAAATTGGAATGGTTTTAGAGGGCCAGACCTCTACAAACTACAAACTCCGAAGCCTTGTCCATTTTGTTAACTTATGTGCTGTTTAATAAAGTTATTCAAGCCTACGTCATTGGTAGAGGTGCTTGAATAAGTAAGGCCTGAATAACTATTAGCACAGCACAGAAGTGAACAAAATGAACAAGGCTTCGGAGTGCATACCGTATTTTTCGCTCTATAAGACGCACCTGCTGATAAGACGCACCTAGATTTTAGAGGAGAAAAAAAAGGAAAAAATATTTTGAGCTAAAAAATGGGCTAAAATATTTATTACAATAACTGAATAAGCTATGAACACAGTAAGACACACGCAGTAAGACACACACAGACACAGTAAGACACACACAGACACAGTGAGACACACACAGACACAGTAAGACACACACAGACACAGTGAGACACACACAGACACAGTGAGACACACACAGACACAGTAAGATACACACAGACACAGTGAGACACACACAGACACAGTAAGACACACACAGACACAGTAAGACACACACAGACACAGTGAGACACACACAGACACAGTGAGACACACACAGACACAGTAAGACACACACAGACACAGTAAGACACACACAGACACAGTGAGACACACACAGACACAGTAAGACACACACAGACACAGTAAGACACACACAGACACAGTAAGACACACACAGACACAGTAAGACACACACAGACACAGTGAGACACACACAGACACAGTAAGATACACACACACACAGTAAGACACACACACACAAACACAGTAAGACACACACACACAGTAAGACCTCCCTCCCTAACCCCCCTTCTCAGTATCTCCCCTCTAACTCCCTAACCCCCCCTTCTCAGGATCTCCCCCCCCGCCCCGGTCACTTACCTTAAACTCCTGTGTTGGAAGCGTGAGGCGTTTGTCTCGGGTGCCGGCGCTTCACTGCTGATCGCCGGCGTCTGACGTCATATGCCGGCGCCCAGCGTAAAGCGCCGGCACCCGAGACAAACGCTTCCAACACAGGAGTTTAAGGTAAGTGACCGGGGCGGGGGGGGGGCACCGGACTCATTGGTGAGTCACCAGGACACTCTTTGCGGGCCGGTCCGAGCTATTCAGCGGGCCGGATGTGGCCCGCGGGCCGTGCTTTGCCCAGGTCTGCCCTACATGGATATATTTTATGCCATATTGTGCATATACAACTAACTTTTACAACTAACTTATAAACAAAATACATTTTCTTTAAGATGGCTTTAAGAACAAACAATATTCTTTGTTACAATGTACAACAAAATGTATATTACAAACACATTCTGTTTTTTTCCCATAGCTTAAATTGCAATTTATATTACCGTATTTGCTCGATTTTAAGACGACCCTGATTATAAGACGACCCCCCAAAATCTGAATATTAATTTAGAAAAAAAAAAAGCCTGAATATAAGACGACCCTATAGGAAAAAAGTTTTACCAGTAAATGTTAATTCATGTAAACTATTTTTTTTTTTAATAAAAGCTATGATTGAGAAAAATATTTTTTTGTTTTTATTTCCTTGTATTTTCCAACCTGCCCCCCAGTTACGCACATATGCCCCCAGGCTTGCCATTCCAATATGGCACTGTGGCCCATGATATGCCTTTTAACCCTCTATATGCCACTGTGCCCCATGATATGCCTTTTAACCCTCTAAATGCCACTGTGCCCCATGGTATGCCTTTTGACCCCCTATGTGCCACTCTGCCTCCAGAAATGCCTTATACCCCTATATCCCTCTCTGGCATTTAGGGGGTTAAAAGGCATATTATGGGGCAGAGTGGCATATAGGGAGGTAAAAGGCATTTCAGGCGGCAGAGTGGCGTTAAGGGGGTTAAAAGGCATTTCATAGAGCACTCTGCCTCCAGAAATGCCCTATGCCCCCATTTAACACTCCCCCCCCCACACACACACACCCCACACACATTTACTGGTGCTTCCGACAACCTGCTGTATTGCCGGGGCAGCGGGTTGACGTCTACGTGATTCGTGTAGGCAACGTCAGCTGCAGCCGGAAGGAGGTGGAGTTGGCAGCGGGGGTTTGTCTGCGTCCATCACGCAGACCTTCCCCGGCTGTCAGAGATCAGAGTTCCCCATGCTGATCTCTGACAGCCAGGGAAGGTCATGCGTGATGGACGCAGACAACCCCCACTGCTAACCACACCTCCTCCCGGCTGCAGCAGACGTTGCCTACTCGAATCGCGTAGACGTCAACCCGCTGCCCCGGCAACATAGCAGGAAATTGGAAGCACAGGTAAGTGTGTGTGGGGTGGGGGGGTGAGTGTTAAATGGGGGTGGGAGACAGGAGGATCCAGGTCCCCTGCAGCTGTGCAGGGATCTGGATCTTAGTCTCATAGTCAGACCTCTATTTGAGGTCTGATTATAAGACGACCCCGATTAGAAGACGAGGGGTATTTTTCTGAAAAAAACCTTGTGTTATAATCGAGCAAATATGGTATTTTCCAAAAGATTGTTCTTACAAGCTACCAGTTTGCTTTAGTGATTGTTTTATGACATAATATGTATTAAGGCTATGAACTTACATCAACCAACTTAATCAGATAAGATAGATATCACAACTTGACAAAGTGCAGGAAGTCTACAGTGACCGCTTTAGGGTGATAAAATACAAGTCATGGAAGTCTTAAATAGGTAATTTTCAAAATAGCACTAGAAAGGGAAATATAGCATTCTTGATTACAAAATACAATGCTTAAATACAGCATTTAATAATCATTTGAAATTACTGAAACAATTATTATTAGTCTGCCTGTTAATCTTATTAGGTATATGGTATTTATTCTCACCATGAACAATATCTTGATTTACTTTAATTGTTTTAAACAAAACATTTAAAATTAAAAAAAAACATATTTATTAGAATGCATGTGATTCATGGCAAGTAAGTGAACTGGCCAATAATGTGATTATGGTGAGATTTTGTGTTTATCAAAAATCTAATATTGAAGTAGATAGGAAGTCAAAAGCTATTGAAAAGACCATGAAGTAAAAGTGGTTCACAGCTACTACACAGTCAATGTAATCTGTAAAGGGAATTTAAGAATCGATATTTTGAGAATAATGCTATATTAAACATCACAACAATGTATATAATTGAGGTATAGCCATGGCTGGAAACAAAATCAGTGGGATTTGCAAACTACAAAATATAAAGGGTATATATATATATATATATATATATATATATATATATATATAAAACAAAAAACATTTTTTTCCTCATTTTGTCTATTTAAACCATAAAATCAGATCACAGTAGACTTGGCCTGTGTGAATATATCAGTTTTCTTTACTTCTGTAAAAAAAGAATAACAATAACATAAAATTTTGTAATATGTTGGTGAAAAAATTGCAAATATTAATTCCATTTATTCTTGTACTATGAGAGACACAGACACACATAAACTAGTACCGTATTTGCTCGATTATAAGACGAGGTTTTTTTCAGAGCAAAATAGGCATGGCATATAGGGGTATAATGCATTTCTGGAGGCAGAGTGGCACATAGGGGGTCAAAAGGCATATCATGGGGCACAGTGGCATATAGGGTTAAATGGCATATCATGGGGCACAGTAGCATTTAGAGGGTTAAAAGGCATATCATGGGGCACAGTGGCATATAGGGGGTATAAGGCATTTCTGGGGCAGATGTGCATAACTGGGGGGCAGGTTGGAAAATAGAAGGAAATAAAACCAAAATATTTTTCTCAATCATAGCTTTTATTAAAAAAAAATAGTTTAGATGAATTAACATTTACTGGTAAAACTTTTTTCCTATAGGGTCGTCTTATATTCAGGCTTTTTCTTTTTTTCCTAAATTAATATTCAGATTTGGGGGGTCGTCTTATAATCAGGGTCGTCTTATAATCGAGCAAATACGGTAGTTAGAATACCATTGTATGGTATGTCTAGGATAGTTGCTTAGTTACTGTATATGTATTTTACTGAAAACACCCTAAACATTATAATAAAACCTTTTTTTATTGCTGGTTAAACAATGCAGCATTTGTGCCTATAAAACCATAATGCACTTGGTGAGCAACCATAGAAAAAAGACAACTGTTTTAACATCATGCGTGCCCTATATAGTTTTCTAACAACATAAAATAGGAAATATATTGTGCAAGGAACTTACCATTTTTATGGTTACTTATCTCGCCACAAATCCCGGCTAAAGTAAACAGAATGAATACAACAAGGGAGAAAAGAATTGTTGCCACTTCTAATTCTGTGTATGGTGAACCCATGAGTACAGACAACTGGGGAGAAAAAAACCCAGAATGTAACCATTAAGTAACGGCATAAGTAGATATAGTATTGTAATAATGCCATGCTAAAGCATTTTTTTCCTTTGGCATTTACCAAGGGGCCCTCCTTGAATCCCCCCCCATACTATTAGATCATAGAGAGTGAAGATACTGTGATACCACAGGTGAGAGTACGGAGCAAGAGGGGTGCATGACTGAGGGGACGGTAGGCAGCCCCCTCCTCTTCCTGTTTTTTCAAGAGAATTTTGCTTAGTCATTTTAGGGCTGTCAGTCAGGGAATGATTGACAGCCCGAGCTAGTGTGTGATAGGCAGTTGTCAGCACTGTGGGCTTAATGGGTGAAGGTCACTATATATATGTGAACCCACCCCGTTTAAGTCATTCACTTTACTGACCTGGGAAGGTTTTCTCTCCCTCCTGCCCCTTTTTTATGGTACTTTTTGGTTGGTTCTTGGGCTGGCATGGAGCAAGGGTTAACTACCTTAAGGTGTGGTTTTACTTGTGGTGCGCAGGCCCTCAGCCTAAGTGCAGGACATTCCATGGGCTTGTGACTGGGTGAATCCAGTCGTGACAAAGGCTGCTGTGCATGGGATGCTGGTGGTCTCCACACGGTTACGGTTTTACCATACCTGGAAACTCTCCGGGTTTTACCTCCATACCTGGGAATACTCCGGGTCGCTGGAGCGGGGTCTTGACACGCCCCCTCTTCCCGTCCCTTTTTTCCTTTAAATGGGGGTGTTTCCCGTGGCCTCAGCAGGACCGCCCACTGACATCAGCAGGACCAACCGCCAACGTCAACAGGACTGTCTGCCAACGTCAGTGTGCAGTCCTGGCCGCATCCCGCAAGAGAAGGCTCCGGATAGCCGGAGCCTAGAAGTTCCCAGGTATGGGTTTTACGCCTGTGCCAGCTGATTCGGTAAAGTTATTTTATATCTGTGTCACGGTGTGGAAGGTGAAAAGCGGACTGCACCGTGGCCAAAATTATCCATAGTTGACTTTATCATAAAGCATTGTTAAAATGACTATGGTGTTTTGTGTCTTTATGTGGGGGGGGACACAAAAGAGGGCACCACATTGATTCTACCTCAGTCATGTGCTCACAGTGGATATATCTTTTAAGGCTGGATGGAAAAAAGAACCGAGTCCCTTAATTCTACTTCATTGGCATGAAAATTAGGATCTGGTTCTTAAAAGTGTTTTATAGAGGAAAAATTGCCATACTGAATAAATATAAATAAGAAATTTGATTTATGATACCACAGCAATTTCTATTAAGGTATGAACAACCTTTGGAATTCTTATGCACACAGCTAGAAATAGAGAGACTTAGAGAGATAGAAAAGAGAAAGAACAAAATGCAAAATAATAAAGATATACCATATTTTTTTTTTTTAAAAACCCATTAATTATTTATTATATATTTTCACTATATATTAAATACATGACAATATAAGTAATTAAAAATATTCCATTGCCTCTGGAGCAATGGAAACATGTTTCACACATCTGAATGTCTTCTAGATGAATCTGGGTTTGGTGGATTCTGGTCAAACGCTACCTACCAGAATGCATAGTGCCTACTATAAAGTGGAGGCGTGATAACAACATTTGTTGTGATCTTAACCATGCGAACCCGTTTCTTGAAGCACCTGATGCACAATCCCTGTGCTGATGATGGAACTCTGTAGTGAGCGATGCTACAGATACTCTGTGAGTGTGCATGGTCTACTTCTACATGGTTGTTACTCTGAGATGCTTCCATTTCACAATAGCACTTACAGTGGACTTGGGTGGATCTAGCAGGGCAAAAATTTTATGAACTGGCTCATGACAAAGGTACTATGTTTAAAGCCACTGAGCTCTTCAGTACGACCCATTCTACTGCCCATGCTTGTCTGTGGAGATGACTGCCTAAATGCTTGATTTTTATACACCTGTTAGCAATGGATGTGGCTGAAACACATAAACCCAATTATTAGGAGGGGTGTCTAAATACTTTTGGTCATATAGTCTATATAAAGAGTATTTTTTATTTTTTATAAAACAGGTATCAGTTCCTAGCTCCTATTGCAAGTAGGTGATTACATAACAAACACCAAGGGAAAACATCTTTGATGCAACCCAATATTTTCAAAATTTGTGTAATTATGTAACACAGGTAGTGATTCCTGTGGAGCAAACAGCTGGTTTCATCATATATTAATTTAAAGCAAAATGACATGAAAATAGTACAACTGTAACACAGAAATTGCATAACTTACAATTTTTAATAGATAACTCTAAAATGTTAATTACAATCTCAAAAGTAAAATACACATATACTAAGATTAAAGTAAAAAAAAAACAAAGATATGTTCAATGAGAAAAAATACGGTAATACTCAGGAAAAAAATCACACAAAAAAGTACAATATACATAAAACATAGATGAAAGGGTTTGGCCAAATCAGGAATGCATAACTAGATACTCCAGCCATTTTATGAGCTTTAATGCAACTTTAAGTGTCCCACTTGTAAATGCATGGGGCAGATTCTGCGGAATCCACATTCGCCCACACCCTAGTTACTTACTGTGTTTGGTCTACACCAAATAGGCACCATCAGTGTTCGTAATGCGTCAGTAAGGTTAGTAATTTTTTTCTCTCAAATGCTTGAGATAACAACTGTGCAAACCTTACGTTTTTGTATAATGTCACCTTAAACAAGTGTTTGTGGGAGCGTCAGCAAGCCTAGCAAGTTAAATTAACCTTGATGATTTTTTCAGCGTATTTTTTTCTTATTAGGGTCAGTGGCATAAAAGAACACAGAAACGTAAGAATCCTACTCCGTTGGTCAATTAGAACCGCAACTCTCCTGGAACCTGCCTTCTTCCCAAATAAACATCACTTAAACTGAGAAGTCTGGCAGGGACTACTTTTTATAAGTAATAGTCTGAACTAACGAGAACTATACGAGAGAAATCTATATTTTTTGAATTTTTGTCAGGCTGAAAAATGGGATATGCTAATCCGCAGTGGTAGATATAAAGCCAACATCACAAAAAATTCAATTGATTGACTCAATATTGAATTGCTATAGATTATGTGCATTGTGCCACAATATACCACAATATACCAAATGGTCACAATTGTTTAATAAGAGAATATATGTAAACTCACCTTCTATAGAATGGAAAAGATATAAAACAGTTGTCCTTTCAATGTTGCTTCTGGGTGGCCTCTAACTTTTCTGCTCTGAGCCAACAGCAGGCAAAATAAAGTTTTTTGGTTTTTTTTAAATAAACCGAACTAATCATTGCAAAACGTTTTTCCTCTGCGGGAAATAGTGAAACTCTTTCTATGCCTATGAGAGCACAGTGATATAGGTGATCACTGATGTTGATCAAGAAATATTCCGTTAAACTGTTTATGATGTTAGCAAAACGTAGATGTGTAAATGCAACCACATAAGAAGTCAAATGAGAAGCAACATGACATGTTTTCTACATTTAATACGTGTTTGTGGTTGCAATATCTCGGCAGAGGGAGAATTAAAAACAGCCATGAACAAATGTAATACCAGGCCAACATGCTTCCCTAAGGAACCACAAAGCACACCATTTTTTTTTACAAATAACTCTCAATTATCTTTTAACCCCTATGATAGATAATGTTAGTAGGAATGTGACTCAAAGAGAATGTTGACCCATTAAACTAATTTTCCTATTTCTTTACATTTATATCGGCTCCCTTTGTTCTTTTATTCATACCATTGAGGAGTCTGTAATGATGTCTGTATGGTGTCTGAATGTCTGTAGTAAGCTGGATATGACACACTGAGCAGTGTCCAGGGCACAGTAGTGTAACAACATTTTCCTATACCAAAAAGTGATTTATCCTAGCCTAGGCCATCTAGATCTAGGACAGAAAGTCAGTAGTTCCCTGCTGTGTGCTGCTCCTCAATGGGCCACTGGGCGCCAGGTCTACACTTTAGCTACAAGGAGGCTTTATCAGGCTTTTATAAATTATGAATAGCCAAGCATAATCATGTATGTGATGGTAAAATAAGGAGCTTATTCAACTTACTAAGTATTACTTCTTTACTATATTTGTGAAGTTGACATGCCACTAAAGTTTCATTACTAAAGCTTGTTAGGGATATTAATGAGACAAAATAGTCAAAACCAATATTTCTTCACACACACAAAATAACGACGCTACCAAACATTGCAGTACCACATCCACAATATTAATTTAAGGAGATACCCTATATTTTATCTCCGAACCTAAATTCTTTCAGATCGCCGAAAATTATAATTCAAATCAGATATATATCACCAAGATCAATCAAAATATTTATTTATTGTGAATACAATTTATAAAATCTATGTATGAGTCACACAGTGCATAATATAAAACACAACGTTCTTAAAACATATCAAAATTTAATCAATTCAAATACAATATATTATCGATAGTTATCAATATGAATTAGTACTATATGAGTCTAACACACAATTAATTTCCAGTCCACTCAGCAACCAAAAATTTATAATAATCAGGGCAGTAATAAAGATATCACTATCTCTCTTATATTAGTTTAACTAATATGACAAATTAAAAAGTAATTTAATAATGTCTACGAGTATTAGTGAAATTCCTAATAGATGCAAATGATGTCAAACTTCATCTACAGGTAAAAATACCTTTTCATTATTGTTATTATCACGGGTTATAAGCTGCAGTCTCACAAGCCGCCATATACAATAATGCAATATATTATTTCCCAGAAACAGGGAATTCTATATGAAGAAGACAAAATTCATCTCTATTCAGAATAATAAAACAATTATATTTACCACCACTTGTTGCTGTTGTCCAACTGGTCCTTGTAGAAGTTAATCCAGGTTCAGTGGCAAAAAATTAAGTGGGAAAGAATATAACTTTCTAAAAGTTATATAGGTTAGAACTCCAAGTAACTCTAAGAGTGAAATATGGTGCCAGGATCTTAAGATTCCAATTCTCTGGGGTAAATTTGGTGAATCAGTCCGTCCTTTTCCTTTTTCTTTTTTTTTTTTAATTATCCAAGACATAAGCTTAAAAACAGAGCCTATTATCATAGCCTCCACCTCTTGATTGGAATTCTCCAATCATAACGGTGGGTTTTACCCATTAAAATTAGGATTTCTACTCATATTTACACCGTTGCAATTTCTTAATTTACCTGTGAGAGACGCTCTGGTCTAAGAATTAACTTAAAACCATTACATATGTGTTTGGAATTTATCCTTGGTCACCCTAATCGCCAGGTGTTACCTCCTAGATAGTAACTCAGGCCTTGGTAGTCTTACCATGTATCCCAAGTTACATTTCTAAAGATATGCAGCGTCAACTCCTTAACTTTCTCATGGAAGATAACATTAATTGTATCATACATACTGAAACATCTATATACATGAATACTTCTTTGTTCTCTATTATAGAGGGAACAAACACAAAAAGAAATCATCACTACATGATTAAGTAAAATAAAATGGCTCTGACTCCATTTTGTGTTCATGTAAAGTACAGAATATATGGAATACATGTTTTCTATGATAAAATATCTGACAAGCTAGATTTAACATAGGAGTTATGTTAGAGCTCCTTGACTTTAGGCTTGTCTGGAACGACAGGAGCCAACAACCTTGAGCATGGAAAATCATTCACTTTCCCATCTTGCCACCAGGAGACTCTGTAGGTAAATAGGATTCCTGTCTCCTCCATGTTCCTGTACCATGCATATCTTGGGTTCCTGACAAACTCCTGCACACTGCTAATAAAAAGACTTTATAAACCGGGGTTCTCTCAGAAGCATTCTTTCTTAAAGCATTATTTCTTGACCTTGTTTTGACCTCTGGCATATGATTCCTAATACAATTCTGTTTTGTTACCTGTGTTGTTGATTGGAATTATACAGATTTTTACCTTTTGCCTGGACTTTTATTATTATTTTGGGTAATTCTTCTGTACCGACGGCCACCTCTATGTATAACCTTGGCTAGCCTCACTCTAATTGAAATTAAAAGAACTGGCTTCTTGTGTGTAATCCATAGAAATTACACTGTTCTACAACAATAACTATAAGAAGTGGTCTTACAATAGCTAACAGTAGTAAAGGTGGATACAATTATAATAACCAATCAAGTCTCTGTGGTGATGGTGCCTATAATTCACACCTTGTGATGCCATTCCGCTCTATAAATTGGCATTAGTATAAACCTGTGTTTTCCATTACATTTATATGCAAATAATCTGTATTAGCCTTTTACTCTTTTTTGTTGTTGTTCTTATATACTTAAAAAGGAATTACGTTCTTTCTTGGTATTTTATTGTATAGTGGCATTGCTGTCTGAAATAACTCAAATTTGAATTAATTTCTTTTCACCATGGAAGAAATGGAATTAATTGGAATCTAATGGCTGGATTTTCCTTTTAGACACCACCATCTATTATAAATAGGCATGCCGATCTTTTAAAAAACTTACTGAAGAAATTGAACATAATATACGATGCTTAAGGATTTTAAAAATTGAAAAACACCACTAATTTAATACAAATAATGTATCACTTTGCAGATAGACAATAACCGAAACATACTGAGAAAGCAACCCAGGAGTTTTTTTAAGGAAAATCACCAGATCTCAATTTGAGCACACATTTCACTGAAGACAAAATGTAAGGCAGAAAGACCCACAAACACATCTTAAGGCAGATGCAGTAAAGGCCTGACAACGTGTTACAATGGTGGAAACTCAGAGTTTGGTGATGTCCAAGCTTTCCAGACTTCAAGTAGTCATTGCTTGCAAAGGATTCTTGACAAAAACATTTTTATTATTTCATGCAGGGACTGTTATCAATTATTTTATTATATTGTATATCTTGTAGTTGTGTATTCATGAATAGGGTTCAGTTGCATTATATACAAACTTAGCTTATTTTATAATAGAATAGTAGTAGATATATGGCATGGGAGCCTTGATCAGAGATGTTACTTTTCACTTTGAGAAAAAAATAAAGATAAGATATCTAAAGGCAAATGATATTATTATTTTATTCTAGATTAAAACAAAAATATAAATAAATCTGTATTGGACTCACATATTTTATAACTGTGTTAGTTTGCTTGACATTTTGTTTTTTATGTGCTGTGTGATTAAGCTGTCAATTGCCCACCAGTAGTAATTTTCATTGTAACCATCAAGACATGTTTTTGTAATAAACATAATACTGAATCCGTTCTGCGTTTGTCTTATTGATTATTTGAGAATTAAAATGAAAATATGTTAAAATAATAGACTGCTGAAACATATTTGCAATAGTGAAACTAGATGAGCCATACCCCTATGGACAAAGATTATGGTGCAACCCTAACAGAGTCAAAACTTGCAAAGGGCAAGAGGCACAGGTGTGAACTATCCCCAGCTCCACAAGGTAATCATCGTGCTTGATTTGCCCTGTGATGTCAGCATTGATTGGGATCTCTGACACTGCTGCACATACCAAGAGTGATAGCTACTGCCCTTACCCCTAAAGCTATATAATAATTTAAGAGGATTCCCTAGTGGTCTAGTAAGGAGGAGATCCATGGGGACATGGTAAAATAGCTTTTTCTGTTTTGTGACTCTGGGAGGAAAATGACTCCAAGCATTGAAATTTGATGTAATATTTGAACAATATCCATAGTGACTAAAACCAAGCAATGGAACATCATGTTTTTTTTTAGGGTGGGGACACTTACATTGAAACAATAAGTTATGAGAAAATATAATACATAATGTGTGTTTGGATAATCCAAAACTAGTAAACAGCCTAAAACAGATTGAAATCACTGAAATAACTTTCTATAGATAACAAAAAATATCTAGGTTCTAGGTTACAAAGACCATTGTAACTGTAAATCCAAATTCCAATGGAGATGGGGTTCCATTGATGGTCTTGTAAGGAAACTTCATCCAGATCCCAGAACAACATCCCTTCCTGTAAGAGAAAAATAAGAATATTTCCCCATGTTGTATGTTTCATTTTGGTATGGCGAGAAATTCAGGAAATTATTTAATAACCTTTCTTTACTAACTCACACAAACTGACTGCTACTCTTAGCCACTGATTATTGACCCATATTCTCTTGACCCATAAAACATTTCCTGATATTCACTGAAACATTCTATTCACATCATCTGTTGCAATGCCTTTCGTATTGAACAATCTCATGTATAAAGTCACCTTCTATAGCGTAATTGGCAAATTTAAATGTGGCCCGTATTGGTAATACAACATAAAAGGATAAAAGAGTGAACAGTCACATCTTAGAAAAAAACATAGTGGAACACATCCAAGCAAATCATCTGTATATTTGGTATATTTTTACTAAATCTTCTGTTTTTATGTTTTTACGCTCAAGTGAATCCCTCCCTGTGGACTGCACTGGAATCGTACTTCAATCCCATATAGAATGCTGTTCCTGGCTGGACTTAACTAAATGTGTAGTGAAGTCAAGGAGTTTTATTGATATAAATAGGCATGCCGATCTTTTAACTTACTGAAGAAATTGTACATAATATAAGATGCTTAAGGATTTTAAAAATTGAAAAACACCACTAGATTAATACAAATAATGTATCACTTTGCAGATAGACAATAACCGAAACATACTGAGAAAGCAACCCAGGAGTTTTTTTAAGGAAAATCACCAGATCTCAATTTGAGCACGCATTTCACTGAAGACAAAATGTAAGGCAGAAAGACCCACAAACACATCTTAAGGCAGATGCAGTAAAGGCCTGACAACGTGTTACAATGGTGGAAACTCAGAGATAATCCAAAACTAGTAAACAGCCTAAAACAGATTGAAATCGCTGAAATAACTTTCTATAGATAACAAAAAATATGTAGGTTCTAGGTTACAAAGACCATTGTAACTGTAAATCCAAATTCCAATGGAGATGGGGTTCCATTGATGGTCTTGTAAGGAAACTTCATCCAGATCCCAGAACAACATCCCTTCCTGTAAGAGAAAAATAAGAATATTTCCCCATGTTGTATGTTTCATTTTGGTATGGCGAGAAATTCAGGAAATTATTTAATAACCTTTCTTTACTAACTCACACAAACTGACTGCTACTCTTAGCCACTGATTATTGACCCATATTCTCTTGACCCATAAAACATTTCCTGATATTCACTGAAACATTCTATTCAGTCCTGGCTGGACTGGACTAAATGTGTAGTGAAGTCAAGGAGTTTTATTGATATTTGCCTCCCCTCTGCTCTTTGCACATTTCTCCTGCCTACATCTGAAAATCTGTTTGACACCCACCATACCTAAAGGATTTCCTGGAAATACATATACCAACCGCTGATATCTTTGAGCCTGGATCATATGGCTCATTAAAATGTGTTACTCTAAGAGAGATACAACAGTGATACCACCTGAATTTTACTAATGTTGCTTTTTATTTTTTGTTTCATATGTATCTTTGGAGAGTGATTAATCCTGGCGACGTATATATTGTTTGCTCTTACAGATAAGTGAATTTATTTTAGCGCACCCACACTGATGGTTTTTTTGTTGAAGTAGCATCCCTAGATCACAGAACAATAGCTATACAATTAATGATGGACACTTAAACTGAGTTAAAAGAAATATGGGATTTTGTTGCCAATTTGGTTTGAAGTAGTGGTGGTTGAAGCGATTTCCATGAAAGTGACTATTTTGTGAATGACAATTGTCCTTGTTTTTTTCCTTTCTTGTCTTTTCCTGTAAGTCCCGTGAGTACTGACTGTGCAATAATGCAGTTTGCAACAGCTCTGCTGTCAAATAGCAGAAAGGGCAAAAAATATTCTGCAATTTCTACAGAAAAGCATTTGGTTCTAAAATGTAAGCTGCAGTCAGAATATGAAATGTCAGTCAGACAGCCTAGGGGGATCTTCTTGTGAGGCAAACTCCCTCATAAGAAAATTGGTGATGTGGTGCATACATACTGTGAGTGATGATGATGTGAGGCTAGTGATAATGCTATGTTAATTTGAGCCCTATCTGCTTATTTATGGCCTATGTAAAATCTGCTTTATCTGTCTGCTGGAAATAATGGAGAGAAATAGTCATATTCTGGAAAGCAGTGAAGAAAGTGATAGAGCTCCTTTGTGGGGAGTTTTTCCCAACCTTTAAACTAGACAACTACTCATGTTAAGTGTGACTACATGATTACTAGACTTGTGCATTCGTCTTTGGGCGAACATGAAAACAAACACGAAGAGTGCGTTTTCATGTTCGTTCCGAATACGCGAAGAAGAGAAGACAGCGGCGGTAAAACGTAGACGAAGACACACACACAAAGAATCGTAATGATCATCTTCATCTACTAATCTCCCTGGTCCCTTCCCCATCTAGCCTACCTTATCTTTGAGGCATTGCAGGAGTTGTCGGAAGCGGAAATCCGCAGGTTCGCCATCAGGGGTTACAGGGCAGTGCGAGTGAGCCTATTGGTCGCCTGCAGGGACCTCCTCTGGCATCAACCAATTGGTTGATGCCAGAGGAAGACCCTGCAGGTGACCAATAGACTCACTATCATGGCCTTTTTAACTCCTGACAGCGAACCTACGGATTTCCGCTCCCGTTAACCTGCTTTCCATCTGCTTGAAATCCAAAGTTATTATGCAACTCAATGTATCTTACCATAAGGTGTGCCCCACCCATTATGTTTTTCTCAGTCTGCAGTCTATTGCTATGGTATGTCTCATTGCTATGTGTTTAGATTTCTTGTTTGGTTTGTTTAGTACCTCTGTAAGCAAGGTTTAGCATTAGGACCCACCATATATTGGAGTACTTTGGCATAGTGGTGGACTAAGCATACTATGGCCATAAGATGTGACAGAATCTCCAATAGTTATCATATAGTCTTAGGCTAGTTCCTGTATTTATGTGTGTCAGTTTGTCATGTAACCTGTGGGGTGTCCTGTCATGTCTTGTTCTGTCTTGAATCCCCGGTAGAGGGGTGTCCTGTCCTAAATCCCCGGTAGAGTGGTGTCCTGTCTTGTATCCCCGGTAGAGGGGTGTCCTGTCTTGTATCCCCGGTAGAGGGGTGTTCATGTCGGATCTTGACTATTCCTTGTCTTGTTCCCTGTATTATGTATGTCTTGTCTGGTTATGTTTCTTGCCTGGTCTCTCTGTTCCTTGCTATGTTTCTCCTGTACTCTGCTTAGCTTTCACACTCCCAGTCTGCAGCATCCCGCACATGAGTCTAGTGCTATGTCTCATGCCTGCTCCAGGGTGCCTGCAGGATATATCTTTGCTTCGTTCTGGACTACCTCCGCTGCTATATCAGGGCACTGGTATGTGGCTGCACAACCCTAGATGCTCACCACCCAGGTAAGTACAGTCGCCCTGCACCAGGCCCTGTCCTGTGACTCCGCTACTGCATACTCAACTCCTGAACTCCATCTTTGGGCACCCTGGGTCATTACAGTTGTCTGTATGGACCCAGTTCCTGACATATGGGCGCAGGTAAATAAACATGTCGGCGGTTCGCGGAGTGGAGTCTGCAGCATTTGAGCCATGCCAGAGGGCTACCTGTCATATGCGCCCCATCAAGGGGGTTACCTGTCATATGAGCCCATCCGGAGGGACTACCTGTTTTCATCCTGTACCTGTTCCGGTTCCTGATCCTGATCTTTTACTGTTCTGTTCCTGAGTTGTGGCCAGCGCCCCACAAGTGGACTCGCTGGTCGAGTGCCCTGCATCCAGACTCCCTGGTCAAATGCCCTGCATCCGGACTCCCTGGTCGAGTGCCCTGCATCCGGACTCCCTGGTCGAGTGCCCTGCATCCGGACTCCCTGGTCGAGTGCCCTGCATCCGGACTCCCTGGTCTAGTGTCCTGCATCTGGACTCCCTGGTCGAGTGTCCTGCATCCGGACTCCCTGGTCGAGTGCCCTGCTTCCGGACTCCCTGGTCGAGTGCCCTGCATCCGGACTCTCTGGTCGAGTGCCCTGCATCCGGACTCCCTGGTCGAGTGCCCTGCTTCCGGACTCCCTGGTCGAGTGCCCTGCATCTGGACTCTCTGGTCGAGTGCCCTGCATCCGGACTCCCTGGTCGAGTGCCCAGCAAGTGGGCAGCCTGTCGTGTGCCCTGCAAGTGTGCCCTACCTGTCATGTGCACCCCATCAAGAGGGCTACCTGTCGCGTGCGCCCCATCAAGAGGGCTACCTGTCGTGTGCGCCCCATCAAGAGGGCTACCTGTCGTGTGCGCCCCATCAAGAGGGCTACCTGATGTGTGCGCCCCATCAAGAGGGCTACCTGTCGTGTGCGCCCCATCAAGAGGGCTACCTGTCATGTGCCCCCCATATCTCTGTCTTGCTATAGTTTCTCTGTTTTGCTTCAATCCATTCCTGGATTTCCTTATGCTCTGTTCTGATCTTCCATTCCTTGCTTCCAGTTCTGCTCTTTGCTTCAGCTCTGTTTCCTTCATAAGGTGTGCCCCACCCGTTATGTTTGACTCAGTCTAAAGGTATGTCTCATTGCTATGTGTTTAGATTTCTTGTTTGATTTGTTTAGTACCTCTGTAAGCAGGGTTTAGCGTTAGGACCCACCGTATATTGGAGTACTTTGGCGTAGTGGTGGGTTAAGCATACTATGGCCATAAGATGTGACGGAATCTTCAATAGTTATCATATAGTCTTAGGCTAGTTCCTGTGTTTATGTATGTCAGTCTATGATGTAACCTGTGGGGTGTCCTGTCCTGTCTTGTGCTGTCTTGAATCCCCAGTAGAGGGGTGTCCTGTCTTGTATCCCCGGTAGAGGGGTGTCCTGTCATGTTCATGTCAGATCTTGAGTATTCCTTGTCTTGTTCCCTGTTGTGCCCTGTATTATGTATGTCTTGTTTGGTTATGTTTCTTGCCTGGTCTCCCTGTCCCTTGCTATGTTTCTCCTGTACTCTGCTTAGCTTCCATACTCACAGCCTGCAGCATCCCGCACATTTTTGCGGACGTACTCCAACAATCCAGGTGCAGAAACTCTTCTCTTTTTCTGAAAACCCATCCCCAATATTCTGGTCCCTTGGAGTACATCCACAAAAGGGTGGAGCCCCATTCCTCCAATCATAGGTGAAGGTGTATGGATTCTTCGTCTTTTTGTGGTAGTACATGGGTAACGAAACTGATACCAGGGAGAAGTGGACTAAGAAAGAAAACAGAAGATAGAAGACAGATGGACAAGAAGAGGCAAGAGGGACATGGAAGTGGTAGGGAGATATTGTATGAGAGAGTGTGAATAAAAGTGTGAATGAGTTTGATAGAGCATGAGAGAGTGTGAATGAGGGTGAGTGACAACAAATTTAGTTTACAAATGTAAAAAACCCTCCGAATTTCATCTAAACCAAAAGGGCAGGAATCAGATGGACCAAAAACGAAACAAAAAGATTGTCTAAGATGTTTTATTGGTCTATTACAGGGGTGTCCAAGTTTTTTCTGCAGTGGGCCACTTCATCAGGATTGTATACGTGCGCGGGCCGCACTCATTTTTCACTGTGAGAAAATATAGCCTTTAATAAAATATGCAGAGTAAAATAAAGTAAACGACACAAAACCTGGTTGGCTGGGCATGATAGGAGTGTGATTGCTGTCAACAAGCATATATAAATTAATGGTTATTATATTTTTTTGTCCAATTTTAGTGCGTTAACCACACTTGTTAAAAGTAACACCACAATTGGACAAAAAAAAAATCAACAATATGACTTGGCATGATAGGAGAGTGATTTCTAACAGCAAACACACTCTTTTTATACCAGGCAACCAGTAAATGCTAGAACCTAGGCAATCACACTCCTACCATCCCAAGTCAGCCAGTACATGGTGGTTGTAAGTGCAGACCCCATACTGCTGGCAGCATCAATACACAAGGGGGGCAGCTAGCCAGGTTTAAGCATGTACTGGCTGACCTCGCATGATAGGGGTGTGATTGCTAACAGCAAACACACTCTTTTTATACCCAGGCAACCAGTAAATGCTAGAACCTAGGCATGATTGGACTGTGACTGCTGTTAGCAGATTGCTGTTAGCTGTTAGCAATCACACTCCTATCATCCCAAGTCAGCCAGGACATGCTGGTACAGGGTGGCTGTAAGTGATGTGCAGACCCCATACTGTTGGCAGCATCAATACACAAGGGGGCAGCTAGCCAGGTTTCAGCATGTACTGGCTGACTTGGCATGATAGGAGTGTGATTGCTAACAGCAATCACAGTCCCATCATACCTAGATTCCAGCATTTACACATCCATGCTATCACACACACACAAATTAATTCATTCACAGATTCATTCCCTCAATCAGGCATACTCATTCAAACACCCACCCCCTTACCTGCACTACAGCTCTCGATGCCGCTCACAGACTTCAGCAGGGGGCGTGGCCTCCCGCTTCCTCTGTGCAGGACAATAAGACCTCCCACAAGTAAGCAGCAGGGCTCTTGTGATCCGGTCCCGCGGGCCGCATGTTAGACGCCCCTGGTCTATTAGGACAGCATTAGTAATGAGTTACAGTTTAATGTTTGTATCAATTTTCATTAAGAATACTGGATTCATTATAAGAGCACTGTTTACTGTTCTAGAGTTCAATATTAAAAATAATTTTTATTTATGCACATTGTTTCATTTTAGTAGAAGACTAATTTCACAACTCTTTACACCTACTTCTTAAATTTATACAGCTTGAAATCTTTTTTTGCAGACAGGCACAGTTTAAATCATTACGTTGTGTAATTATGTTTTGAAACCATGTATTTGCAATGTCTCTTTCTTTGGGAAGATGTATGTGTGGGTGTTATAATCATTTCATGGAATGGAGGAATAAAATTATACCTTTATTGGAACCTTAATGAATGTGTTGTCTGTTTGTACAATGTGGTAATGCCTCAAGCCGAAAAGCTTTAAAATAGATGCTAAAATATTACAAATCAAAGTGATTAAATGCAAAGCAGACAAAATGCATACCATATAATCTTTCATTTTCCCAGACGGCAGCAAGACTTTGCTTTTTTTTTTTATATATATTTTGTTAGTACATAACCATAGCTTAAGACGTTTACAGACTGTGCATATGTAACATTAAGAATGCTGGTTGTTTGTAAAATAATTCAGGAATCTTGTTATTAAATTAATCTCGGTTGTACTGATAGCGCTGCTTTCTTAGAAATAATCCCCCTAATAAAATAAGTCATATGATGTAATAATAATCGTTTAAGAATACATGGATATGGTGAGATAGATTTAGTCATCATTCTGCATATCAGTGTTAGAGTTACACTAATTTGTGGTTAATTCAGTTATTTTCCTTTTAAGCAGCATCTTGAAATTTGCATGTTTGATTGAATTTTATTTAACTGAAAATAACATTCCCTAAAATAATTGTGAAATATGTGTTTTGAACTTGAATTTATGTATTTAAATAATATAAATAGTATAAAAAATCAAAATGTTCAATAATATTCCCGGTGGGTTATATCGTTGGTTAAAGGCACTGTCCAGGGAGTAACGTTTCCAACAATTTACTAAGTAGAACAGTTCATGATAATACAATTATAATTAGTGTTTTTCCAAGCCAAGATGCTATTGACTCAACTAGCAATCTGCTTTAATAATGATAAAAAAAACAAGGGAAACAAATGATTCCCTATTGCTAAAATGCGATAAACATGAGACTTTGGTTTACAATAAATAGTATGTGAATGCAGAGTCGTAGCTAGCAAGAATGGAAAATTGTGCCCCCCAGCTTTTTTTTTATTTTTTTTTACAGAGGTTGCTTTATTTACACTGCCCTTAAACACTGCCTTTACACACACCTGTCCATAAACACACATACACATTGCCTTTACAGACACCTGCCCAGAAATACACATATACACATACACTGCCCTTACAAATGACTGCCCTTACACACACCTTCCCATTTATATGCATGTACACGTACACTGCTCTTACACACGACTGCCTTTACACACATACACACACACCAGCTTACAAACATACAAATACCTACACTGCCTTAGACACATACACACTGCCCATACACACACCAGCTTACAAACACATACATATATACACATACACTGCCTTTACACACACCTGTCCATAAACACACATACACGCTGCCTTTACACACACCTGCCCATTAATACGCATATACGCATGCACTGCCATTAAACATGACTGCCCTTACACACACCTGCCCATTAATATGCATATACACATACATTGCCCTTACACACAACTGTCTTTACACACATATAAACACACACCAGCTTACAAACATACAAATACCTACACTGCCCTTACACACACACCAGCTTACAAACACACACATATATACACACCCTTACACATGACTACCCTTACACACTGCCTTTACACACACCTGCCCATTAACACGTATATACACATACACTGCCCTCACACTCCTCTGCCTTTATACACACACACACATATAAATATATATATATATATATATATATAATATACACACACACACCAGTTTACAAACACACACATATACATAGCCCTTACACCATTTTCTCATGGTTTATCTGTGTAGTTTTTTGCAGCGATCTGCACCAATCCTCAAGGGTTATTATTGTTCCCAGGTCTTTTTCCCATGAAGTCTTTGCCGGGAAATCTTTTGGTTGTTTAGATAGTCTGATGACGTCGACCGATTTGGTTATAAGGAATTTTTTAGGATTGTTATTAAATATTTTGACTAATATACAAGACATTTTTGGGTTCTCTTTCCATAAATATTTATCTAAATAGGATTTAATCCTGAGGAATGTAAAGTGTTCTTTACATCACCGTCACAGGTGCCATAATCGGATCAAGGTCTCGAACCAGACACCATCGACTCCAGGCGTTCCAAACCTGGAGGTAAGATCTCCTGGTGCCCGGGGCCCAAGAGCCCCAGAGCAGGTCTCTAGCTGACTCCGATAAGCCCGGCTCATGCCAGGATCCCCGGAAACCGACCAAGCCACCAGCGTCAGACGATCCTGGAGGATGAGAGGATGAGGGTTCCCCTCCGGATCCCGAAGCAGATCCCAGGTCGAGGGAAGGATCAGGGGATCAGTGGACGACAGTTCCAGAAGCAACGGGAACCACGGCTGTGTCCTCCACAGGGGTGCTATCAAGAGGATTGAGACACCCCGACGACTGACGGAATGGAGAGTCCAGAGGATCATGTTGAATGGGGGAAAGGCATAAGCTCCCTGGAGTGGCCACAACTGCAGGACGGCATCCACCGCTGAGGACAGCGGATCTGGGAGCCAACTGAGAAACGCGTCGGTCTGACGATTCGACCTGGACGCGAACAGGTCCAGATGGAGAGGACCTCGACAAAGGTGGAGAGAGTGGAACACGCTCGGAAGAAGATGCCAGTCGCTCACGTCCCTCCAATGCCGGGAGAACCAATCTGCCACAAGATTTTCCTTGCTGGGCAGATACTCTGCCCGTATGGACAAATGATTGTCCAGGCAGTACTGGTAAAGCTCCTTGGTGAGCTCTGTGAGAAGCCTGGATATCGAGCCCACTAGCCTGTTGATGTAGCGGACGGCCATGCGCAACACCAGGGAACATGGTTGACGCCCTTCATGAAGCTGGGAACCGCGAACGACCCAGCGATGAGCTCCAGGCAATTGATATTCCAAGGACCCCCGGTAGCCACGTCCCCGCAAACTGCCCCCCAACCAGACAGACTTGCGTCGGAGTCTAAGACAAAATCTGGGCTTGACCCGAAAATGGCACGGCCGTTCCACGCGTCCATGTGGACCAACCACCAATGGAGTTCTAACCGGGCCTCGTCCGACAAGGAGATCATCGTGTCGTAGGAGGCCGACTCGCGAAGGTGCTTCGTCTTCAGACGCTGAACGGGCTCTGTAGTGGAGCGGGCCCGGGAATATGGCCTGAATGGATGCAGAGAGCAGGCCTATGACCCTAGCGAGGTTCCTGAGCGAGACCAAGCCACCGCGAAGGAGCCTGAGAATCTCCTTCTTGATGACCAAGACCTTGTCGCGGGGAAGCCTGAGGACCAATGCCACCGAATCCACAGAGAAACCGAGGAATTGAACGGTCTGCGTCGGGACCAAGACCGACTTGGCCTCGTTGATGACAAAACCCAAGTCCTGAAGCAGATGGACCACGAGGTAAGTATCGCGACGCAGGGACTCGACATCCTGAGCCATGAGGAGGATATCGTCCAAGTAAATGATGGAGCGAATACCGCGAGCCCGAAGGAACTCCATGACCAGCTTCAAGAGCTTGGTGAAGCACCATGGAGCGGAGCTAAGGCCGAAAGGGAGGCAGGTGAACTGCCAGAGGCGGCCTCGCCAGCGATTGCAGAAACCTCCGATCGTCGCGATGGACTGGGACGGTGAGGTAAGCGTCCTTGAGGTCGAGGCTAGAGAACCTATCGTTCTCCCTGAGAAGGTCACGGAGGAAATGTATACCCTCCATTTTGAAATGATGGTACACAACGTGACTGTTGAGAGCCCAGAGGTTGATGACGGGGCGGAACTCCCCCGATTTCTTGCGCACCAAGAAAATGTTGCTGATAAAACAAGGAGGGGAGTCCGCCCTTACTATGGCACCCTTCTCTAGGAGGGAAGAGAGTTCGGAATGGACCAGGGACGCGGCGGCGCGAGACAGCCTGGGGAGAGGAGGGGGAAAAGCTTGCCGAGGAACGGAAAGAAACTCTAGACGGAAACCCTCCACAGTTTGAAGGACCCAAGGGTCGGACGTAAGGCGAGACCAGATATGGAAAAAATGGGAGAGTCGACCCGCGACAGGAATGTGTGGGAGAATAGAAAACAGTCTTACCTGAGGCTGATCTTCCTCTGGTGGACGAATATCCTCTGCCCCTGGAGCCACCTCTGGAGAATGGAAGCCGGTACTAGGAGCGGTAGGCGGTGGAGGCGTCCAGCTTGAATAAAGCCGCCTTGCGTCGTTCGGAGGAGCTAGCGCAATTGGCGTTGCCCAGAAGACATAAGGCTCGCTGAGTCCAGTCACGAACCAACTGGGGATCCAGAGGAGAGCCGTCAGTTATGGCTTCGTCAGCCATTTGGAAGACCTGCATCAAAGGGCCCGAGACGTCCAAAAGTTTGTCTTGTGCCGAGCGCAAGCCCAGCTCAATGCCCTTACGAGGGTCTTTTCCGTTCTTAGTAAGGAAAGTTACGAAAGTCTGGTCGAACTCGGGGGTATTGAGGACCTTATCCCTGACGGTGGGTCGAGGGCACTCTGAGCGGAGCCGTTGACGTACGTCCTTGTCCAGAGGACGGCGGATCCAGAACCGCAAAAACTCACCAATGTGGGCCGAAGGAGTCCACTCTGAAGAACGAGGGTGGCGCAGGGCTCTGGGATCAAACAACGGAGTGCGGAGGTCATCCGTTACCTCGAACGGTTGGTCGGGAGCGCTGGACGGGTTGAGTGGAATCTTGGGAGCGAAGTCCTGTTCCCGGGTAGGGAAGGCTAGACTGGAAGAGCCAGCGCAGTACTCATCCAAAACCTCGTAGTCGGTGACGTCCTCAGTTGGGGACACCATGGGAAGGACCGAACTGCGGACCTTTTTTAATGGAGCTTTTCCTTTCACCGATGTGGAAGGCAATTCGCTCCAGGTGCGTTTCTGTGAAGCTGCCGTGCCTGCGGGGGAAGACGAACCGCCTGCGTCTGACTCCTCAACCCCGGTAGGAGAAGCGAGAGGTGGAGCTGGGCGTGCAGATTGGAGCTCCTTGAGCGCGGCAGGGAGCGACGCAGCCAGGGCGGAGCGGAGTCAAGCCTGAACGGCCGCCGGAAGTTGGTTTTGGAAATCTTCGGCCATTGCACTCCAAATGTGTCTATGGGAACACAAAAAACAAAAGGAGTGAGTAGGGGCAAGGTCCAGACACAGGCCAAAAGACTGGGGTTCACCCGTACGGTAAAATGCAATCCTATGGTAGGTGCAGTATCCCCAATAACGTGCCTAGAGGAGTGGGGTTCACCACGCCTGATGACTGCAGGGGGTCTACCCTAGCAGTGAGTAGAAGGGGTCACCCTAAGGGCAAATTTTGGTAAGGGGTTCACCCCAGAGGAAAACAAACAGACCGCCGTGCGGCAAATATACAGGAGCAGGCCTCCGCACGGACACGGAACCAACCACTGCGCGGGAAGTGACAGGCCGCGGGAAACAGCAGGGAGGCGCGCAGTAAGATGACCGGCCGCTGCCGGAAAGCGATAGGCCGCCGCGCGATAGGGAAACAAGCCGCAGCAAGGTGGAAGACCGCCGTGCGGCAGGCCGCCACACGTCAACGTGGCAGGGCGCCGCACATCAACGCGGCAGGCCACCGCACATCAACGCGGCAGGCCACCATACGGAAACACCGCGCGGGAAAGTGAAAATAGCCGCGCAGTTGGCGGGACCGAGAATAACCCTAGGGCGGAGAAAAAAACGCCGCCCCGGGTGTAGAGGGAACCTAGCCCATGTGGCCTGTAAGACAGGCCGACCCGAGGCCAGGGAGGAAAACGGAGTGACCGCACGCAGAGCCCCGCGTGGTCACAGGGAGAGGCAGCAAAGGGAGGTAGGAATAGGATAAACCTACCAACAGCTACAAAAGGTACTAAGGCAAATACAGTCACATAAATGAGAATAGATAAATCAAAATTATAAATAGTACCTATAGACAATAAATGAATATAATGGAATGTTCTCACCTGAAGGTTAAGCAGCAAGGAAAGAGGAGGAGTTTCTAGTTGTGCAGACTTTTATAGACTGTTCCTGTGTTCCTATTGGTTGTTTTATTGTTTCTCTGTTAACTGTTTTGCTGCTGGAGGTTAACAGTAAAGAAGGTTAATGCAAAATACGAAGCCTCCTGTCTTGCTATAAAATTACTTTTCACTGGATCAACAAGTTATAGCTAATAATGTCCTTGTAACCTGTTATATCCATGGATGTTCTTCTCTGCTCAAAATCATCCAGCCTACTTTTAAAAGGTATCAATTACATTTGATAGCATCATGCAGGGCCGGCAGACCAAAACTCAAAGCAGCTGCCCAACTGTGAAGTTCAAAGCAGTTGCCGTGCGGCTGTAAGACCGCCTCTGCCGGGCGCTTTAATTTCATGCATCTGCCGAGCTGTGATATCATCTTTATCCTGTACACATGGATAGTGTGATTTTGTCCATTCCCAGGTACTTATTTGGGCCTTTTAACACTTTTGATTTCTGGGATTTTAATAGTAATGTGGTATTCTGTTATCATAAGGAACAATTTAATGTAATTTTAAAAAGAATGATTTATAGCTATTTGGATGGTAAATAGTGTGGCTCAGAAAGGCGTGTGTAAGGGGTACAATACATGGGGCTGGTGTCCAAAAATTTACAGGGCTGCTTTTTATTCCAAGTCTGGCCCTGGATAGTATGATCTCAGTAGGAGGTTAAATCATTTTATCATCTTTATTGTTCTTACTATAAGGAATCTCTAACCGAACCCATTATGTGTTTGGCCATGTATTTGCTTTTCCTGTTTCCCCAATATGCCTTCAACTAAATGTATTTAGTGCATGATGGTGCTAGTAAACTTTAAGCATCAGTGTACATGGAAAATGAACTGGCCGTGTAGATCAGCTTGTATAACTTTTGTTGTAAGGTATTGGTATAGCTTTCAAGGTTCATGTGAATATAAATCTGCCTATAAATCTGCTTATTTAAACTGGACAACTAATGCAATGCTGTTTAGGATAATGGGATGCATGGGATAATAACACTTATAATACAGTTGTTAAGTCGAGCAGCAGGAAAATACTATACAAACAAGGTAATAAACCTGTTTTATTACATGCAAAATGTAAGTACAACTTTTGGCTCAATAACATACGGTAATTCATAATTCTACTGGATAAGAACATATATGTTTGATTTCCGGTGTCTTTGAAAGCATAGATTGGGGCCAATGATGAGTGGAATTATTATTAGGCGTGTTCACCTCCTATGGCACCTAGCTTGCTGCGAAGGTCTCATTTTAACATACATTTCTCACCAAAATTTGTCTCACCAAACTACAACCAAATGCTTAGTATGACATGTTATCGGTAAGTTACATTTTATTCCTTACTGGAGAGTTTACATGTGAAACCCATTTGGCGTCAAATTCCTTTTATACATGAATGCCTGAACATTTTCATGGTTGGAAAAGCCTGAATGGTAGAAGTGTATAGAATGTTTACTTATAATTTGCAATATTTAAAGAACTCACAATAGCATTCACTATAACAGCTTCATAACCAGTTGTGAAAATAGGCATCACATTCAATCATTATCCATATTTTGAATGAGTGCCTTAATACCTGAGCGTCTTAAGGAACTTTTCAAAGATTGTCTGCAGATATGGACAATGCACAAGTGGGAGGCCATATTGAACAAAGCAGCATAGATCTGATGCTGCAAATCATTGAACATACTAGAAGAAAACTGATGTATTTACAATCAGGACTATCTGCCTTGTAAGAAAAGTTTAAAGATGTTTCCAAAGAGATGCTGTAACTCAAAGAAAAATTCTCACAAATTCTGCATAATTTAAAAATGGATGTAATAACACAGAGTGAAAAAAAGTTCTTATATGTGCAAGTTCCAGCTGGCATTTCTTCATTTATTTTCACATCTAGTTATGAAGCTGTTACATTGAATTCTATTGTGAGTACTTCAGTGATTGCTTTGTTTATATATTCTTACAAACCAGTAGATACATGTGCATCATACTTTAACCTGGCTACTCAGTTGGTTTCAAACTCTTGCTTAGTAGAGTATTTATATTGTTTTTCATACAAGTGTTGCTCCGCCTCTACTAGAGATTACTATTCCTAATTCACACTATGGTATTTTTATGTATACTATGAACAAATACATTTTTAAATAACAACATATCTGAAGTGAGTGAGCATACTAAACCTATTGTCTATAATGGAATATAAAATGTATATATCACCAAAAATAAACTCAATACTGGTTAAAACTAAAAAAACAGTGAAAAATATTTTAATAAATTGATCAATAAAAATAATAATATAACTAGTATTCAGGCCTACAGAAAGCAGTATGTGAGTCTGTTTCCCTTTACTTACAAAAGTGCATATGATTTGTTGAAATCCCTCATTGGTGGACAGACTGGGGCAAAGCTTCCAGTGTCTCCTGGTGTCCAGGAGATGTTTTAGTGATATTACAGGAAAAGAAAACTGTCACAAAAATGGTAGACAAAACCAATCTAAGAATACAAGAAACTCCCCAAACATTCCATCATCCCATCTGAAGATTACGTCTCTAAGATACTGAAAGCATATGTGCCTCAACATTTTTTGGGTGATTTTTTCATGCAGTACTAATTTTCATGCAGGTGGTGCTACCATATAAGTATATTAAACAGCTGCTTTATTTACATCTTGTCAATAATTATTAAAAGCCATTACAGAAATGGAGGAAGCGTATAGTGTGAAGTCAACATGGCAGTGACAACTGTCAGCTTGTTTGAGCTCATTAATTTCCCTTTGAAATTATAAAAAATATTTGTTTTCAGCAGCTCTTTACTTAGCATTATTTTTTTTTTAATTAAAACCTCACCTCATCATCAGTAATTAAACAAAGTCATAATTGTAAAGCATGTTCATGTTTTTAATTTCAAGGAATCTTCCAGATTTCATTTTGCTTTTAAATATGCAGCATCAGAATCTAGAGATTTCAGGTACATTCATTATCCGCATACTTACAGTTACAAAATACGTGATTAAGTAATGCTTCTGTTATTTGCAGAAGTTAAGTACACAAAGCACAATATATAGGAACCTTTTCTGCCTCGAAAGCAAAGCAGCAAAAGGTATTCTATTTTCTGTGTACTCACAACCAGAGCCGTAGCTAGTTCCTTATTTTATTTACACTGTCCTTACACACACATTTACACAAATACACTGCCTTTACACAGACATCTGCCCATTAACACGCATATATGCATATACTGACTGCCCTTACACACAACTGCCCATAAACAAACATATACACATACACTGCCCTTACACTCGACTGCCCTTACACACTGCCTTTACACACACCTGCCCATTAACACGCATATACACATACACTGCCCTTAAACCACCCAGCCTTTACACACACACACTGGCCTACAAACATACAAATACCTACACTGTTTTTACACACAAACTGCGCATACACACTTCCTTTGCACACATACATGCCCATAAGCATTCATATGCACACACACTGCCCTCACACTCCCCTGCCTTTACACACACACACTAGCTTACAAACACTGCTCATACACACACTATCCATACACACACGCTAGGGTGACCACATTTTATTTCTGCCATTGAGGGAAGCGCATGAAATAAACCCAGCTTTGCAGGTATAGATCAATTGAAATTCAAATAAAAACTTAGCATTAAAGGTATAGATAAACCCCATAAATTATAGGTATAGCTCACAGGTTGCACACCCCAAAGGCAAGCCCTTACACAAATAGGGCTTGCCATTGTTGTCCCCAAACATCCCATCATAAGTTAACTTTGTCCCCCAAACAGCTCGCCCTGTGCCACCTTAATCCCCAAAGTTCAAACATCCTGCTTGTGTGATCTTTGCCTTTCTACAAATCTATTATACATTTATGATACATACAAACACTTTTACAGTCATTCTCAAATTCACACTTTCATTCACATAATTTATTCACACAATAATTTATTCTTCTACTCATTCACACTATTCATCCACACATTAATTCCTTCGCTCACTCATTCTCACTCTTTCTTTATTTCAGTATTCTTACTAACCCCTTTCTCTCTATCTACCTCTCCTCCCTTTTATCACTATCTACCCCCTCTCCCCCTTCTATCTATCTATCTATCTATCTATCTACACATATACACAGTCCTTACAACCCTTTCTTCCCATCTCTTACATTTCTTATCTTCCATCATCTTTAATCATCCTGCATACATCATCTTCTTTCTTCCATGCTGTCATGGGAGCGTGAGGTAATATCCCAGAGCTCTGCATCATTTGCCGGCGCATAGTGGTTAGGGAGAACGGAAGCCGAGGTCTGAATTGACAGACCTCGCATTCCCTAATCTTGGGCCGGTTAGAGGGGGATTGTGATCTCCCCAACCAGCCCTGCTCATAGGACACCTCATACCCAGACCAGTGCAATGCCCACAGGGGTGCCTAATGAGCAGGGCTGGTTGAGGACAGCACAATCGTGCAGCTGCCTCCAGGGGAGGTGGCCTCTCTGATCTCACCTCCCCTATATAGACGCTGGCAGCAATGTAATTCACCACGGGGCCCCTAGAAAGCTGGGCCCCTGGGCAACTGCCCAGAATGCCCATGCATTTAGATGGATTCCTTAATGTTTGGCTGTTTAGGGAGATCCGTGAGGCTGCAGCTGCTGATTGGGTGGCTGTGCGCCCCCTCGCAGCTGCGGCCTACGGCCCTGCTCACAACTAAAATTTTTTGTTATTATTTAGGTATGTACAGAAACGATAAAATTCTGTGAGAGCTACGTAAACAAAAAGCTCATTCTGGGACGATGTGATCTTATCACTAAAGCACTGAATGGCATGTTCTTCTTTATTGCAAACTCTGCACCAGAACAGCTTTTTTATACATAACCCTCAATAACCCAACTCTGAACTCAGGATAGTAAATGTATTTTACATACTCTGCAACACTTTTATAATTTTTTTTATATAATTTCAAATGATAGGCTTGATGATATAACCAACAATAACCAATTGTCTGATACAGTCCTAGTATCAAAAATGATGCAGTCGTTAACATTAATTAGGTAAACAACAAACTGATACCTATTTCCATGACAATAAATGAAATCCAATTAGTTAATGTAAAAACGATGGACATTTCATAACGATACGACACAGGTCTCTTAAGCAAATATATAAATATAACACTTTACAAATTTTTTTTACAGTGTGATTGAACTATTGTGGGGGTTTTCTTGTGAAATAGAGTGAGACTGGCTGAGTGTGATTGTCTAGCAGAAAAGTTTAAGTCATGGCAGGAAAGCAACTACGGAGTGGTAGGGAGGACGAGCAGAAAAGGCCCATGGGACTGGGGAGGCCCTGTTTAGGTACCTAATGGAAGAGGAAGACCCAGAGGGAGGCCTACCCAGGAATGGGTGAAAGGACCCAAGCTGTGCTAGGCACACAAAAAGCCGAGGGTGGAGATTCTAAATGCAACAGGTGGTAGAGCAGGTAGGTTTTTAGGTCCCTGCTGGAGAGAAGGAGGGTGATGCTGATAACAGGCTAAGCTGAAATTAGTTCTCTCATGTTCAGGAGCTGACTTTCTTTGCAAACATTCTCAAATATGAATGCATCATTTTCAGGGGCGAAAAAAGGCTAGGGTACAGCTGCATAGAAGAGATGGACAAAGCAGGAGTTTAAGGATGCCTCAGAAAAAAACTCCACATAGAGCCACCACAAGAGGAACATTAAACGAATTGTATTGTTTTTACCTCCTACAATACATAACAGTAAGCTTAACAGTATCTCCATTTAAAAAAATAAATAAATAATAAATAAAAAAATAATAATAATAATAATAAAAAAAAATATATATATATATAAAAAAATTATGCTTTCTATAACATTTCTAATTGCACAAACAACTGGGAGAAAAAAAATTACATTATGTAAATCCTACCCCGAGGTTTAGTCGAGTGACTCCACATATTGTCACTGAACAAAGCAACCATAATTTTGTAAATTAGAATTCCCTAGCAGGTGCCATTATACAGGCAATTCTGTCATTTTAACTGAAAGCTGATAATTAGATGTCTTCCTTTTAATGACTAAGTATCTATGCCAAGACTAAATTATATATATGTACAATGAATGGTGGAATAAGTGCCTATAATATTTGTAATGTAAAGCTACCTTTGATGAGTAATATTGTGCTGGATTCAGTGCTGGAGAATAAGAAATCTCCCATAGACTTCAATGATAAAATGTGTTCAAAATATGATGCTTATTATCTCAGTTAATAAATCTGGGTCAAATTGTTATTATCTCATATTTCCCCATACGATTCAATTGCTTGTGACAGATTTCTTTCCAACATTAAATGATGCCCATTGTTTCTTAGTTTGTTGGTTAAATAAATCTAATAAAAAATACATATTTAAACATATTAAGCATAACCTATTGCTTAACTCTAAAATCTCAATGGGAAATTTTCATGTTTAATAAATAATTTGGATATTTATAATATTAGGTATGGTAAGGGTGAACCTCTAAATTATATTTGGTAGAAAATTTAAATACACATTTAATATACTTTACCCTTTCCATTCCAAGTATTTTAGTACTATTTTGTGATATGTTGGTATAATCAAGATTCTCCCTTTCTGTATTTGATATACCCACACGAATTACACATCCTTTTCTCTGAAAAAATAGGACTTTTGTTTGAAACCATGCAAACACGCAAAAAATAATAATTGTGTGTGCTAGTATTTAAAAAAAAAACAATAACACAAGATGCTCGCTTCTGCTAATGGGGGGAGTCCAAGCTGTCAATAGACAGCCTGATCTCACGTGAAGTGTCAGGGAGATGTCCCTGCCGCTGTGTACAGGTGTGTCCTAAAGGTAAGTGTCCTTCTGCAGTTTTCAGTAAAACTAGAAAACTAGTAATAGTAATGAAATGCCAACAACATTTACCCCTTCAGTCCCAGGGGTTTTTGGTAGCTCAAAGCCCGGAGCAATTTTGCCATTTTTGCGTTCAGCGATTATTCTCTTTTCCTGCGAATAGTGTACCCATGTAAACTATATATTGTTTTTTCAAGGAGAGATATAGCTTTCTTTTGATATCATAGTTAGATAGTTATCTATGAGAAATGTAGTAAAAACTAGCAATTTTTTTATATATATTCCCTCTGAATCCTCACAAAATTAGATAAAGTGACAGAAAATCCCCTCCAAGTGTCACGAACTGGGTCCATACAGACGACTGTAAAGTGCAGACTCACAAACACCAGGACAGGCTCTGCCACATCAACACCCAAACACACACACACCAGGACAGGCTCTGCCACACCAACACCCAAACACACACACACCAGGACAGGCTCTGCCACACCAACACCCAAACACACACACACCAGGACAGGCTCAGCCGCACAGACAACCAAACACACAGACACCAGGACAGGCTCTGCAACACCAATATCCAAACACACATACAAACCAGGACAGGCTCTACCACACCTCCAACCAAACACACACACACCAGGACAGGCTCTGCAACACTGACACCCACATCCAAAATGCTTTCCACGCTGGTTTGCTGTTTGTTTGTTTTTCCCCCTTGTGTATTGATGCCCCAGCCAGCCCCCCCTTTGGTTTTAATGTATTTCCCCCCCACACCCTTGTGTATTGCCCCATGTGGATTTGTGCCCCCAGCCAGCCCCCTTTGTACATTATGCCCCAACAACCTTGTGTACTTATACCCCCTAGCCACCCCCATTTTGCATTTAATTGTTGTCCCAATCCAGCCCCCCCCTTGAATATCATTTTTTTTTTTACTTTTTTAATACTTATGTTTTTGCTGCCATCCTTCACTGCTGCTGCCCTCCAACGTGCTCTTCTAGCGGTCACAAGGAGCTGTTCCGTGTGACTCCGCCTCCTTGAGCAGCCCATCACATTGACTATGTGACCTGCCGCTCAAGGGGGCGGAGTCACACGGAACAGGACACTGGGCGGCACTGTGCAGGCACGCTGGCCGCTTAATGATTTACCGCCGCATTAAGACGGCCCTGGCGTGGCCGAATCGGCCACTTAAATGGGCGGCCGTGCTGCCGTTTAATGTAAATTCAGGGCGGCCTGGGGGGCAATTGCCCCCCTGCCCCCCGGCCCAGCCCGCCCCTGTATGTGCTTGAAGAAATATGGTTTACACAGAAGGATTCAACAGTAGAACATGTTGAACATAAATCATCTAGGAAACTTTTCACGTTGCATAAAATACATGTTTGATTTATATTTCAAAATGACCACCACTGTGCATATTTCTTGATAAGATGTACTATTTGCACATAAAAGGGATCTTTAATCATAGATAAAAGTAAGATTCAAAATCCAGATGACATGACTGTTTCTTCCCACTTCAAAGATTGTCATATGTCCTCCCTTGAGTAGATGTAAATTAGACAATGAAAAAGTAGGAAGTTGGCTCAAGGGGAGTTATGATAATTATTGTTAACTCCTTGTAACACATTGAACATCCCTAAGGATTTGAGTGGATACATTAAGGCTCTTGTATCAGTGTTTTGTTTTTGGAGCTGTTATATTAGGTTCAGTTCTCTCTTAAATACTTAGAATTACCTAAATTATTACATTTGGTTTTACCTATTGCATAAGGGCATTTCATGGTTTAGTTATAATCCTAAATTATGTAAGATTTTAGTGACCAGGAAAAGTTTTTTTTAAGGAAAGATACAAGATTTTGTTTTATTTCAACATCTTACTTTACTTCCTTTACATCAAAATATTATCCAGAAATACTGACCCAATATTGTGTTTGTTATTTTTGACTTGTGCAAATAAACCAAAAATAAATCGGAAAAATGTTAATGTTTGGTCCATTTGTTTATGGTTTGGGTGAAATTCGGAGGTCTTTTTTCTATTTGGAAACAGCATTTGTTATCTCTGACCCTCTTAATGCTCTCTCACACTCATGCAAGCACTCTCGCACTCTGTCATGCTGTCTCACACGCTCATTCACTCCCTCTTATGATCTCTCTCAATATCTCCCTACCTTCTCCGATGACCACTTCTTTTTTCTTAACTCTTTTTATTCTTCTGTCTGCTTTCTTCTGTGTTCTTACTTTGATTGCTTCTCTTCGGTATCAGCACTGTTATCCAGCCCCTTAGGAGAGCGTCCGGAAAATCACACCCTCTCCCCTGATCCATCAGCAGGTTTAAACAAATGGAAGTCCACTATGGACACACAAATAGACACCAAGGTGTGAACAAACTTAGCCATCAAAGAAAAGTAAACTGGACGCTGCTTGTCCCCAGTGGTAACCCCAAGCCTGGCACATAAGACAACTTAACACACATTCAGCTACAAACACTACAAAACTAAGCACCTGAGTAACTAAATTACAGGCGACGAGGAAGAAGTTAAGCTATTACTGGCCTCCACTACGCTTAAGATGTCACACTAAAAACCTCAATCACTTATTTGGCAAATTGATCCTCCAACCACAGCCACCACTATGGGGAACAATTCAAGGAAAGTTTGATTCCTATTTAGGCTCAATGCCCCCCCAACTATTTGTCAACTGACTTGAGCACCAGCCCTGGAAAAAGGCACAGAAACACACAGAGCCCGCAGAATCCATCCACAAATCCATGTCCCCATTATCCACAGAGGCCTGCATAAAAAAAAGCCCCGTGGAGCAGTACTGAATTTTTCGCAATATCATAATTGCACCTTAATTGCGAGTAAGGACGGTCAAAGAGATGGAGCAGCAGAAGCAGTATTAGTAGCAGTAGAGCACTGGGCCTGGGCAGGCAGTAGATTATAGGAACATGGAGCCCTGTGGAGCAGGACTGAATTTTCCCGATAATATATATTATACATATATTGACATCAATACTGACTACTGACAAGTTAAAAGGGTGTCAACACATTTATATATCTAATAGTTGTCCCTTCCCCTTGTAAATGCAGGTTGGCCAGAGTGAAAAGAACTAAGGAAAAACTCCAACCGGTTGTTGGACCCATCAATTAACAGCCATCACCATCAATGAGACCACCCCTTTTTTTTTGGCCACTTCTACCTATCAGTCATTGATATGTACCCTCCTACACAGAGGCCCTTCTTACTTTGCTTTATCAATGTGCACCAAAACAGCTTGTAATAGAGGCAAAATTGCTTGTAACGGCAGTGGAAGACGTGTCGACAAATGGACAAATCATAACACATTTTCTGAACTTTTGCACAAGTCTACTGTTGAATATTGCGACCTTTATCATTGTGCCTCTAGAGTCAGTTAGTGGAGGCTTACCTAAATATAATGGCAATCTGTATTATATTTTATTTGTAGTCATCTTTGCTGATTTAGCCTGCTCTTTTAATATTTAAAATGGTTAGCTGATATTTCTGCATTATGTTTTATGTGTTATTCTAAATTTTGTAACTAACAATTTGTATTTTACATTGGCTTTCAGTTTATCTATCTTAACATACAAAAAACATTTCTGCATATAAATGAAGGAAGCAATAATTAATCTTCTAGATGCATAGATTGGTATTTGACTTTTTTTTTCAAATCTGACATTACAAAATTCATTGCAGTTACATCTTGAGCAATCGTTAATGGCACGTTAATAATTAATTGTTTTAAAGGTTATTCAAGCAGTATATGTAAACATCTTAATTTGTTATGTAGCATGATGGAAGAGATTACCAATGAACGTGTGATATAAATATGTACATCATCACAAATTATCAGTGTTACCACAATTTGAATAAAAAAAAAGTTAATAAATGTTTTTTAAAAAATTAAAAAAATATGGTAACATGTAAAAATTCCCCACTGTTACCAAAAAAACGAACAAAAATAAGTTTTTTATGAGTCCTACAATTCACGCTATATCTTCACAAAAATTCCCGCATGGAAAGAGTTAAAATATTGGCATTATAAATGCCCACAGGGTGCCTTGTTTTAAAAAATGTATGATTTGAATGGTATGATTTGAAATTAAATGGTTTTGATGTCCCAAATATGGGAAGTGGGCACAGACTGACCAGATGTCTAAATGGCAAAAAAATACACACCTCACAAAGGTGGCCTTTTACCTCCCAAATAACCCAACAAACCCATGCATGTGGGGTATCACTGCGCTCAGGAGATGTACTGAACACATATTGGGGTGTTGTTTGACACGGACATACAACGTGTGTGAAAAAATACAACAAAAAATGTACTACCATACAGTTTGACAAAGGTTGGTTGTAAAATTAGTGCATGGAAAGGGTTAAAATACCACTGAAAAATGTTAAAAGAGCCATTGTCCCAAAATGTAAGAAACAGTCTTGTCATTAAGGGGTTAAAGCTTGATGCATTAACTATGACTGCAAATCGCATTTTCAATATAGGAACATATTCCAACGATATAGTTTAAGAGTTGTAACTACTAAATGGGTCAAAACTCATTCATAATCATCTAGTGGGTGATTTCAAAAAGAACCTTATGGTCACAAGATTTCATATTTCTTCTGCAACTAAAATATCCCCACACAACATGAATTTTAAAAAGTTCAAAAGCACTGGATTTACTTCATATAGCTTTTTATTAACAATCTTAGAGATGAGACACTATTCCACAACTACTCTGTTCAAATATTTTTGAGCAAATTATTACATTATTACACAATAACAATGTCGCAACTAGTGTATATTGTAAAAAAAAGGTGAGCACAAATGAACAGGCACTCTCCTGTCTTAAACAAAAATAAAATACGCATATACACATGGTTTTTGTAGCTTTTTGTTTTGATAAACAACATGGTGCCCTAAATACATAGTTTGCTTTAAAAACCATCGGCTGATGAATAGTTTCAAATTCTTAGACCTCCGCATATATTATTAACTAATGTTCTCAAATAATGTATACTTAAAATACTTTTTTATTCTGAAAGCACATGGGTAGTTGAGTAACCCAACCCAATTGAGCTAAATTTGCTAAAATTGGGCACTTTGTGTTCTCACAATAGAACTAAAATGTTAAATTACTAACCCAAATGCCAACTAGACTGCTGACATTTATAAGCAACTGAAAGATTTGACAATTAAGCTAAACTTAATGGCAACTTGACCTATCATGATAGGAGACTATGGTGACCACATTGGACATATATCATTTTTACATATTGCTGACCAGCATGTAAAGTGCTGTTCTGCAGTGTATGGGATGTATGAACTCATGGAAGGGAATTACTCAGTTATACATCTCCTACACTACAGGGCAGCACTCTACCCCATGCTGGCCAGGAATATGTGAAAATTATATGTCCTGAAACACATGAGGGATTTAATGTCAAATATGTCAACTCAATTTGAGATTTTGTAAATATGTTGCTGGTAAAATAGAGTTAACATGATAGAATACACACATATAGGTATTTTCATTTATAATATCCAATTAGGTTGATGGTAAAGAAATAAAATGATTGTATTTTTAATTGCTACACTAGAGAAATTAACCTTGAAAGAATCCAAAGATACCAAATGTTCTTGCTTTTGAAGCAATTAATGAACAATTGAATACTACTTTAGACTATTGTACTTTTAAATTAATGTCTAATTCCTGATTTCTGTAAACAAACTCTGTCAAGATGAAAAACTAATACAATTAATTAAGGAGGAACTTGATTATGTTGAAAGCATACTGCATATGTTAAAATTGGAGTCAGATCTTATCATTATAATTAAAACTGCAGAAGTCGAATTATTAGCTGTGAACAAAAGAACTTGCACAAAACTAAACGAATTGTAGGTTTAATAAAATTTGGATTGGCGTGGAATAAAAGAAATCTGGTTGGAGACAAGATTAAATAGACTTTATCAAAGTAAGAAATACAAGGAACAGTTAGATGTGCAAAAGGTCAGGAAGTAATGAATCTAAAACAGAGTTATTGTTTTTAATGGAAGCAATGGAAAATATAAGAAGGTTATGACAAATAAAAGCATAAACACTTTTTTCCCCAAGGAATAGATAGATGAAATACTCCACCAATAGAAAAAAGATTAAATCTAAAAAAAAACAGGGAAAAAAGGCTTAGGAGGGCAATTGCTATGATCTGAAAAGTTCAAGAGACTGCCAGAACCTTTATTCTTGCGGATTTTATCCGCGACTGCATTTTAGGCAGCATTAACAATATGGCTGCATCCTTCCTGTGCTCATTGCCTTCTATGCAACATATTTTGTCAATTTATTACCAAGCCATCTACTTGAGCTTATTCTCTTGGCTGAAAGTTAGTAACCACCCCCTAGAAATATTGAACACATCCTATTAACGATGAATGTTTCTTTTTAAATGTTTGTAAAAGAAAACAGATGTTCAAAAAATAAATATTAAATATATTTAAGATGCTGGAAAATACAAAAGTAACCAGCGATAAATGAGATATACACACTCAACTATAATAATAATATTTTATGTAAACATAAAAAATAATTTAAGGCAGCCATTATAACGTAGGACTCCAGACTGCCAAGTATTTTTCTTGTAATTATTTATTTACATTTAGTTTTTATTATGTCTTAATGCTTTTCTTTTTTTTCTTTTTTTTTTTTTTGTAACAAATTACTACTGTCATATTATAGCTTAATATGTTACAAATCTTGTTGATAAATGTAGAATCAAAAAGCAAATGATTCCATTAGCCGCCTTAAATTACTAGAATATTGCTACTTTTTTCTTTCATATAAGTGTGAGCATATTCAGTTACATCCCAAGGTTTTCTACCCTCTTCATCTCTTCTGTAAATGTTGTTTTGTTCAGGAAGGGGGGTAATCCTGGTTTTGTGGTGGACAAGAAGTAGGGTAGTAAGTAGGGAGTAGGCAGAAAGTGGGCAGAAACTGAGCAGGCATTAGCATATAGATCTTACTAAGAACTGGGTCTGGGGCTTTTAGGATTTTAGAATTTGCATTCCATTATTAATAATACATTTATCTCAAGTAATAGAATCTGTTCTAAAGTGAGGTTAAAAAAATGTATTATTATTGTTGAATATAATTGAGAAATTTATATGGGCTTAGTCACAGCCGTACTGAATAGAAAAAAATGTATTACCATTACCATGATAGTAGGCATTGTGCCTTGGTATAATTGGATTAATCATATTATATTATCTGACTTCCATACTGGAGGAAAAATTATTTCTCCAGTATCCAACATAATCAGGATTGGCTTGTCATCTGACATTTGCATTTTGATTGCCTAATTTAGAGTTACATTTTAGGTTTAGAATGTTTACATGCAAATCATAATACAATTAAGTTTTACAGAGTGCACAGGACAGTAATTTTGTATAACATGTGGGGCATTAAAAAGTTCTTACAGATTGATCTCTGCAAGGGCAGGATACATTGACTATATAAGTTTAGGTGTAAGTGTAGGTATTTATAAAAGAACCAACATTTTAATTATATACAAACTTTTACACCTTATTTGGGCATTTCTTGCACATTCACAGTAATGATTTTTTGTTAATTAGCAATTTTAGTACTGAAAGTTTATACTTGAATAGTTTGGAATTTAATGTTAAACGTTTTATGTATATTTTAAGAAAAATGTGTTGCAAGATCAGAAACATTAAAATTGTATGTATCCATATTATTAAGTTTGATGACAAAGCCACTTGTTATCTTAGACAGACAACCAAAACTGTCATTTTGCTGGTAACAGTCACTGAAATGCAAATTTTCAGTGTATAAAATTACAGTAGCATGGCTAAATTAGCTTGCTCTGTGAAGGTGTGATAATTGGAATGACTTCACACTGGGTGTTTTGAATCATTTTCACATTTAAAATTATATGCTTATTCCTTCCTAGTTTTTCTGTTTTAACAGGTACAGTATAAGATACAATTTGTACATCTTATCCTCGGTTAAAGGCTATTATTTAGTTGTGTCTTCTTTTTTAAGCCTTACTTCTGATAAACCCTCTTGTTGGGCCATTGATGTGTTTTAACTGCCTTGATATTTATCTACCATGTATTAACTAGCTTGTAAATTTGTGTGTTCTTTACTGTCTGATGATCCTGAACTCCACCACAACTAAAAACACCCTCCCCATGCTCAGGCTTCTGTGTGCCTAAGAACTCAACTTCCTTAGCCTTGACCTGTCTCTTATATGGATCTCTGGCCTGAATGCCTTCTGTGTCTCAGTCTAAAGAGTTTATTCACTAAAGAATGACATGTAGTTTGTTTCATGACTTCGCTAGACTTTATAAATATTCAATCCCAGTAAGCTTCTGCTGTAGAGGGAACATGGCTGGCCCTGTATAATGTATAGTTATTTCTTACCCGTTGAATAATGCATCATACTTGTTAGTGTTGGCTGTTCATAATGAATAGTAGAGTAAGAAAGTTAAGTCAAAACCACATCTATCCTGCCAACTCTTTTGTGAATAAACCTCTAAGGTTGCTGTATGTTCTAAGCCAAGACCAGGTGGAGATTGGTTGCCCTATGCAGCCTCTAGAACCACCTGCAACCTCTTCTGACATTTATCTGCCAAACCATCAGTGACAAGTTACAGCTTTTCTAAATACAAGCATTTTTAAGAGTTCTGAAAAACTGGATTACTCACAAGGCAAACAGGCCACCTCCCTTAGCTTCCCACCTTTTTAGTGGTGACTGTAAATCAGGTGATTCAATAATAGCTCCACTCAATTCAAGTGAACATTTTTGCCCAATAAATCCTAAGCGGCTTTCTCTGCTCAAATACCATATTAAGACAATTCGTTGTGGCAATCATCGTGGTGTCTTGAAAATTCTACTGTTTTCCACAGGCAATATGATGAGGAGTAGTAGATATTATAATACATCTTAATGGATAAGATAACACAACTAGAACATATACAAATGGTACATACTGTACAGCTGCCTGAAGAGGGAGTTGGTAAAAGAGTTTGCTGGAGAGTATCAATTTCATCTCAATGACTTCTGTCATTATGAAGGGCCAATCTAAGTAGGATCTGATTTCATTAAATGTAACTCACTGATTGAATCCCTATCAAATTTCTCTGAAAGAAGGGATGGCCTTTCAAAGTGCATAGTAAATCTAAGGAGTTGAAAGCACAGCTGTTGTTCCCATTTTAGTGAATAAACCCCAAAGTTTAAACATTTAAAATAAACCATAATCTACGAATCAACAACTATACAAAAGTCTTTATTAATACTTGTTATCTGAATTAAAAACTGACATAAATTAAAATAAATATCCCAAGGGCACAGGCCAAGAGGAAGTCGTGTGTACACGATTGTTGATCATGTTAGATAGTGTGGCAATGTTGGTGGAGTGGTTGAAGGTGCACTCTGGGGTTGGTTTACTCCCTGACTTGGACAATTTCCTTGATAATGTGGCCCTTACTTTAACTAGAATTTTGAACTTTGGGCTTGGATTGATCTCTTGACCTGATTCCAGGCATATGTGACATTTGTGGATTACCCTTTGGCATGGTACTTCATTCAGACTGCTTTTAACCAAGCTGACACTTGGTTGATACCTCTCTAACAGTAAAACAATTTTCCAAACTGATTTTCCTATCTTTATTGCAGTGAACCCTTCACTTAGCACCGGTCATATTTTTGAGGTCCCACCAGCAAAAAATATATCAATATATATCATCAGAACCCATGGGACTTGAACCAGCAACTCTTAGAATAACAGACCATGTACCTACTGCTCTTGCTACCAGGAAGCTTTGTGATGGTTGGGATTCTCTATGTCCCTGTGCAGTTGTCACTGGTTCCTGACACATCTCAGGCCTGTCAGGCAATTAGAGGCATTTATATTCCAGTGGTGCTCCCAGGCTTTCTTGCTGCAGCATTGTACATCCTGCCCCTGCAGTTCTATGAGTTTGGTGCTTGTTCGGTTTGATGCTTGCTGATATGTGATTATTTAGATACTTAACCTTCAGTACCATGCTATTGTTCAATTTCTGTATGACCTTGGCTTGCCAGACCTCGTTTGCCAGTCCCTACCAGACCCTGCTGTGGCCTGCTAGTCTCTCAAGACTGTGCTGCAGTCTGCCAGTCTCCCCAGACTCTGTTGCCAGTACCCTGCTTTGTTCCTGCCGATATCTTCTAAGAAAAAGGCCAAGGATGTAGCAGACAGCCATCTGCAAGCAAGGATGGTAAATACTCCTCAGCACCAAATCCTGGGTACCATCTTAAGTACTTCTCAGCAACCAGGGCTTCTACTTTTGGCTTGTCAGAAGCCAATACAACTAGTCCTGCAAATTGTCATAGAAGCAGCACCACCAAAACTGGACAAGATGAGCATTTGCCCAGACTTTCAAATCCATGCTTTGGTCCACAGTCTGCTTAAAGATCTAAGGTTGACCCTTAGATCAGCCACCCAGGAAAGGCAATACTTTCCGTACCCTGGCCAAGCATGCCCCATCCACTGCTATCTGTGGAACAGCAATAGCTTCCGTGACTTCATCCCTAGTTCAGCCCCTTCACTTATCACAAGACCTCACCTGTTACAAGACATCTACCTAGATGCATGTGTAATTGAACCATATTAAATTGAAGCAATTTCTGCATATGGCACTGGAAAATATAAAATCCTTGAAAAGCTTTTAAAGCACACGTACCTTGAGTCAATGTCTAATTGGCCCATTATTACAAAAATCTGAAAAGCCAAATCACACAGTACTTCAAAGGGAAACCTTCCATACTCGAAAAAGGATTTAAAATGTATTTAATGCTGAGATGTCCATTCCATTTAGAAAGAACTACATGAACTCATCCTGAAGTGGTGGAAATAATGAAGTGGTTTAACACTTAGCAATATTTGAAATGCCTCTTGTTCGCAGTCAGTATTTATTGATATAGTGTACATTTTAAAGTGAATGTTAATCTTAAAATTTTCACATTCGTCTTGAACACATTTCAGCTAGTGATATGAACAAACATACAGAACAAATAAGAAATTTCTTAAAAACAATACCTATTGATTTTGAAAAAAAAGCCTGAATATAAGACGACCCTGTAGGAAAAAAGTTTTACCAGTAAATGTTATTTCATGTAAACTATGTAAACTATTTTTTTAAAATAAAAGCTATGATTGAGAAATGATTGTTTTTATTTCCTTTTTTTTTCCAACCTGCCCCCCTCCAGTTATGCACATCTGCCCCCAGGCTTGCCATTCTGCCCCAGAAATGCCTTATACCCCCTATATGCCACTGTGCCCCATGATATGCCTTTTAACCCGGACATAAATTGGGATAGAGGGACTAGTAGTTCTGCAAGTGGATTCATGTTTTTGAACCTGTTAAACGACACATTCATTTCACAACTGGTACAAGCACCAACTAGAAAGCATTCTTGTCTGGATCTTGTTATAACAAACAATGTTGATCTTTTGTCTAGCATTCAAGTGGGGGAGCACTTGGGTAATAGTGATCACAATATGGTGTCTTTTGAAATAAACTCGAAAAAGAAATTGCCCGTGGGGAATACTAAAACGTATAATTTTAAGAAGGCCAATTTCAATAAGATAAGGGCAGCTTTACAACTTATTGACTGGCATAAACTCTTCAGGGATAAAAATACTGAGGAAAAATTGAGTATTTTTAAACAAATATTAGCAGGGTACACTTCTCAGTATGTACCACTAGGAAATAAATATAAAAGAAACAAACTTAAACCAATGTGGCTTAGTGGGGACATTAAGCAGAAAATTAAAAATAAGAAAATGGCTTTTACAGCATTTAAATGAGACGAATCAGAGGCATCCTATATAAGATACAAGGAAGCCAATAAAGCATGCAAAAAGGTGATTAGATAGGCTAAACTAGAAAATGAGAGGGTGATAGCCAAAGAGAGCAAAACTAACCCCAAAAAATCCTTTAAGTACATAAATTCTAAAAAAAACAAAAAAATGAAAACGTAGGTTCATTAAAAACAGAGAGGGGAGTGTGGGTCAAGGAGGACCAGGAAAAAGCGGAAACTTTAAATAACTATTTTTCCTCAGTATATATTAAGGAGGAACCTATGGCAATGGATATACATAGGACTGCTGAAAAAAAATTGCAGTCAAACTGTGATTAGATGGCTCAGGACAAGGTGCTGCAGCAACTAAAGAAAGTTAATGTTAACAAAGCTCCGGGGCCTGACGGTATTCACCCACGAGTACTTAAGGAGCTGAGTCAGGAAATAAGTGAACCTCTGTTTCTAATCTTTCTTTCAGGAATTGTACCAGAGGATTGGAGAAAGGCAGATGTTGTTCCTATATTCAAAAAGGGTTCAAACTCTGTGCCCGGAAATTATAGACCCGTGAGCTTAACTTCTGTGGTTGGAAAAGTATTTGAAGGGCTGTTTAGGGAATATATTCAAGAATTCATTGGGAAGAACAGTATTATTAGCAAAAATCAGCATGGTTTTATGAAACATAGGTCCTGTCAAACTAATTTAATTGCATTCTACGAAGAAGTAAGTAGAAGTATAGATCACGGGGTTGCAGTGGATGTAATCTACTTGGATTTTTCCAAGACGTTTGACACGGTTCCACACAATAGGTTAGTATTCAAACTGAAGGAAATTGGTCTAGATGCAAATTCTTGTTCTTGGGTAGAACATTGGCTTAGAGATAGAGAATAGAGATGTTATAAATGGTAAATTTGAAGCTGGTCAAAAGTGGTAAGTGGTGTCCCTCAGGGTTCTGTTCTGGGACCAATTTTATTCAACATATTTATAAATGACCTGGCAATAGGCATTGAAAGTCATGTTTCTGTGTTTGCAGATGACACTAAACTAGGTAAAGTTATACAGGGCGAGCAGGATATTACTGTGCTGCAGAGGGATCTAGATAGACTGGGGGACTGGGCACACAAATGGCAGGTGAAATTTAATGTAGATAAATGTAAAGTTATGCACTTCGGGGTAAGGAATGCACAAGCAACCTATACCCTAAACGGTAGTGAATTAGGGGTCACGACAAATGAGAAGGATTTGGGAATTGTTATAGACAACAAACTAGGCAACAATGTGCAATGTCAGTCAGCAGTTGCTAAGGCCAGTAAGGTATTGTCGTGTGTAAAAAGGGGCATCAATTCGCAAGATAAAAATATATTTGCCTCTGTATAAATCAATGGTGAGGCCGCACCTTGAATATGCTGTGCAATTTTAGGCACCTATTCTAATAGGGGAAAAAAGATTTTTGAAAAAAAAACATGTTAGATTTTCGGGCAAGCTGCAAAGGAAAATCCTGATTCATCTCCTGAGGAAGCCGGTTGTCCGGTGAAACGCGTTGAGAGAGAGGGCTATATTGTGAAAGTTCTTGCTGCTGGACGGTAGACTTTCCATATTTTATGATTAGCGCATTTATGTCCTTGGAAATGTGAGTGCACTACTTACTTGCCATATTGCTAGTCACACTATATTTTTTTCAAAAATCTTTTTTCCCCTATGTGGATGTGCGCCCCATTTGGAAGAATTGTATAGATCATTAAGTGTTGGAGGAACGCTTATTTGGGTGCTGCTGCCTAATTAGGGAAAGTATTACTTACTCATTTACACTAGTGGTGTGTGTTTTCTTTTCTTGTGTTTTTGGCACCTATTCTGAAGAAGGATATCATAGCACTAGAAAGGGTGCAGAGGCGGGCTACAAAATTAATAAAAGGAATGGAGCACTATAGTTATGAAGAAAGGTTAACAAATTAATTAACACATTTTTGGATATAATCTTTAATTATGGGGAAACTGCTTATTGATCCAAGGAGAAATCTGAGGAATTTTTTCCCTGGTTAGTGCAAAATTGGCTAGAGCCAAACTGGGGTTTTTGCCTTATTTTGGATCAACAGCAACAAATTAACAGATATAGGAAAGGCTGAACTTGATGGACGCATGTCTTTTTTCAGCCTATATAACTATGTAACCCTCTAAATGCCACTGTGCCCCATGATATGCCTTTTGACCCCCTATGTGCCACTCTGCCTCCAGAAATGCCTTATACCCCTATATGCCACTCTGGCATTTAGGGGGTTAAAAGGCATATTATGGTCTTAGTCTCATAGTCAGACCTATTTGAGGTCTGATTATAAGACGACCCCGATTATAAGACGAGGGGTATTTTTCAGAGCATTTGCTCTGGAAAAAAACCTTGTCTTATAATTGGGCAAATACGGTATATGAGATCCTTCCATTTTCTTTTTTTTTGGACAGCCTGGTGTAAAAATCAACACTAATTACTTTGTTACACTTTTTTTCTGTTGCTGAAGCCCATTGGATATATACCAAAGAGTCTTTTGTCTCATACATACCTTTATCTGGGGCATGAACTACATACCTCAGGGGTGGACTAAATAAAATGAGACTAGTGCGACTAATTCAGCATATTTTTTCTTTTGACACACGCGGATCCAAATGTTATTATATTTATATATTTTTTTATTTGTTTCTTTTTCTTTTTGGCTTTTAGATGTTGGACTTTTTCCTTACAAGTAGGGTAAGAGATGAAGCAAGCTGTTGTTGTTGTTGTTTATATTTGGCGGAGGATTTGTCTTTCCTTATACATGGGCACACTGTTGTGTAGGGCCAGACTGGGAATTTTACCACAAGACAGGAGGCTTCATAATTTGCATAAACCTTCTTTACTGTACCACCAACAGCAGCAAAGAAAACTCAAAACAACAAAGAAATATAGCCAATGAATGACCAACATAACATATATAATGTCCCAACTATCACTTCTCTTACTCTTCTTTTCTGCGGCCACCAGCAAGGTCAGGTCAAAATTTTCACATTACATTATTATCCAATTATTATTTTGTTATATTATATATATCTGTATTTATATATATATATATATATATATATATATATATATATATATTCACAATTTATTACTTTTATTTGTCCATTTTCTCTATTTTATTTCTTTCTTATATATTTTTCCTATATATTTGGTCTCTATTCCATTCATTATTATTTTGTTATATATATATTCAGAATTTATTACTTTAATTTGTCCATTTTCTCTATTTCTTCTTATATATTTTTCCTATATATCTGGTCTCCCTTAGTACAACTGGGTTTTGGCTGCTTACCTTGCCAGCTATTTGACTCCCTATTTAGGCCGTAATCGCGCCATTTAGCGTGTGGCCCTTCCTCCCTTCTTCCTCCCCAGTTTTATCCATTAGTTTTTCCCTTTCTTTTTTGGCCTTATCTCTCCCCTCCTCTCCCTCTCAGTTCTTACCTCGTCTGATGGTCCCTTGTCTTCTTCTGCTTCTTCCCTCCTCTTGTAATCTGTATTTAATTATTTATTTCCACAATCGCGTCTTTAATTATTTATTTCCATCGCATCTTTAATTATTTATTTTCGCGCGCTTTCTCTTCATGGAGTTCTCCTTTGTGCTCCATCAGTTAACCCTTTCCTTGCTGCAGCTGTTCCAGGCTGCCAGTCTTCTTATAAATAAACATGTATTCATATGTTTGGTCTCTGGACTTTTCTTCATTAGTTAGTTCTCTTGGTTTATTGTTTAATTATTTTTCTCTTATTCTCATCTTATTAAAAACACCATTTATCTACTCTGATTTGCTTCTACTCAGCCCATGCCACCTACTGGTCTAGTGGTTCAGTACTGTGTTTCTCAGAGATGAAGTTGCTGGTTCAATACCTAATGGAGCTAGATACTTAAAAAAAATAACTTATTTTATATTCAAACTATTTTATTTTACAATTGCTGAAAGCTTGTCCCCTGCTTCACACTGTCAATCAGCAGGGTGATCCATACAAAGTATCTTCATATACTACAATTGCTAAGGCTCGTCCCCCGCTTCATACTGTCAATGAGCGGGGTGATCCATACTAAACTACTTACGTATACTTATATTTATATATATATACACATATATTCTTGGACCTTGTCCCCATCTGTGTGATTTATCAAATATATATTGGGCCAGTCAGTATAGCCTTAACTGACCTCAGCCTCTACCGCCACCTTGTGGTTTTGTCGTTGTGCTTTGCACATTTATGATTTATTGCCTCAATTCTGGTGCCATCAACCATAACTCTGTTCTCTTACAGTTGTGAGACAGACATACTACTAAATATCATGGCAGATGATACCGGCACACCTTCGGCCGCAGATTTCGCTTCCTGGCTCTCTGCAGCCAAAGCCTCATTTGATACAGCCCTCCAACAGGCTTTAACCTTCATACCTCAGACTCCGGCTATTCCTCAGGCTTCTTCCTCCGGGGTACGCCGCAGAGACGAAGTTATCCTATCAGACCCTGATCCTGAAGGCTGTGCTCACAAGCGCCCTCGTAAAGGAGTCGTGTTTAGCACCAGTAAGGGGAAACATCGCGCTATACGCGCCCCAGTTGGCTCCACCCCAGAGCTCAGTGGGGTTAATCATAGTTCCTCATCTGAGGATGACGAGGCTGCTGGCTCCTATGCCCTAGTAGACGAGTGGCAAGGAGACCCACACGACTCTGAATCTGAATACGATGCCCCTAACCTCCCTACCTCTCGCATGTTCGGCGAGACAGCTCTCTCACCCAATACAGGCAATCCTAAGGTCACAGGAGACTCCGCCAACTTGGATGCTGCAGGCGAACTCTGGTTTGACCCAGAACTAATCCGACATCCTCGCTCCGCAGAATGGACGCCCCCGGAGCACATATCCAATTTCCTTGTGAAGTGGATTCGGAAGCCTGTGGAGAGGGAGGTACGAAATAAGCTTCGGGCGGAATGCCCAAGACCGATTTTTCCACACAAGGTGTTAAAGACACCTGAATTCGATCCCACTATGGCAACGTATATGGCCAAAACGGGTCGGGACCCTAAGAAAGGGGCAGAACGTGGATTAAAAGTGGCCCAAGACAAATTGTTGGACATTGCAGGTCCTCTGACACAACTATTTCTCATGGCTGACAAAGCAGTTATGTCAGGTACCCCGATGGATGCACCATTAGCCAGAGAATGGATACAACGGTGTGTTATCTTAGTGGGCAACGCCAACGTGGCTTTGTCCATGGAACATCGCCGTGCTGCCCTCCTTCGACTGGATCCACGCCTCATGGACCTCGGGAGCAAGGAAATGGGTCCTTCTGCAGAGGGCCTCCTCTTTGGTGATGCGTTCATTAAAGAGCTTAACAAACATGTCAATATTTTTACATCCTTCAATAAGGCTCAGACCTCCATCAGGAAGGCATTTTCATCGGGCCAACGTTTTTATGGCAGGGCTGGACGACCGAGGGGCCGGGCCGTCAGCCGTTCCACCACCAGAGGCTCCCGAGCTTTCTACCAGACTCCTCAACCCGCCTACCAAATACGGGCTCCTTTTCCATCATCCAGAGGCGCCTTCAGGAGAGATTTCACCAGTTCCTCCCGTGGATGAGCTTCTAAATGTAAGTCCTTTACTTTCAAATCTCTCTTTCCCCTTAAAGATTGCAGGCAGATTATCTCTCTTTTCCCACAACTGGCACCTCATTTCACAAGACCCATGGGTTCTTCAATCTGTCCTAGGTTTCATGATCGACTTTGTCATGCCGCCGGTCCAACTGTTTCTTCCCGAACCCCTCCGCCTTTCTCTCTCTCAACAGGCCCTAGTGGAGTCCGAATTGCAACTCCTCCTCCAGAAAGGCGCCATAGAACCCGTCACAGGCCATCCTTTGTCAGCAACATCTTCCTAGTCCGCAAAAAATCAGGAGAGTTCCGTCCAGTCATCAATTTAACGACCCTCAACGCATTTGTTTCATACCGGCACTTCAAGATGGAGGGCATCCATCTTCTCAGAGATCTTCTGTTAGAAGGAGACTGGCTCACGCGCCTGGACCTCAAGGACGCCTATCTGACGGTACCGATCCACAAAAGCCATCGCTAGTTCCTCCAATTCTTCTGGAACGACACTCTGTGGCAGTTCACCTGCCTCCTCTTCGGCCTCAGCTCCGCCCCGTGGTACTTCACCAAACTTATGAAACCCATCATGGCTTTCTTTCGATCCCACGGAATTCGATCAATCATCTATCTAGACGACATTCTCCTCTTCTCACAAGATCGATCCCTCGCTCTTCAACACACGGCGTTCGTCACCTCGTGGCTCCAAGCGTTGGGTTTTGTGATCAACAAAGAGAAGTCAGCGCTCATCCCAACTCAGGTGATCCAGTTCCTGGGATTCGAGATAGATTCCGTAGCGGCAGTTCTAAAGCTCCCGCTTTCAAAAATTAAAGCAATCAAGAAGGAGATTCGCAGAGTACTTCGCGTCAAGGCGATACCTCTTTGCATTTTGGCTCGCAATCCAGGAAATCTTCCCGGCACCACTCCATTACTGTGCTCTACAACACCTGAAGACAGAATATCTACGCCAATGTCCATCTTACGACCAGACGGTTGTCCTCTCAGCAGAGGTGAGGATAGAACTCTTGTGGTGGCTTCGTCACATGGAAGCCTGGAATGGTCAAGCTATCTTTGGTTCCTTACCAGACCTTGTACTGGAATCCGATGCCAGCACTCTCGGATGGGGTGCTGTCGGACCTACGGGAGCGACGGGGTCGCTGGTCAGCGGAGGAGAGACAAGTACATATAAACTGTCTGGAGCTGATCGCGGGCTCTTTCGCCATCAGGAGTTTGACTGCGGGTCGTTCCAATTGCTCCCTCCTACTTCGGATGGACAACATCTCAGCGGTGCAGTACATCAATCGACTAGGGGGCACCCGCTCTTGCATACTTACAGACCTTACCAAAGACCTTTACGATTATTGCTTGACCAATCACATCACCCTCAAGGCAGAGTACCTTCCGGGCAACGACAACATGGTAGCGGACTGGTTCTCCCACCACTGGAGAGACGTCAGCAACTGGAAGCTGGACAGTGGGGTGTATTCAACCTAAGGGGTCCGTTCATCTTGGATCTGTTTGCCTCCAGACTGAACGCTCAACTCCTGAACTTCTTCAGCTGGCTTGCAGACCCGGACTGTTCGGCAGTCGACGCCTTTCTTCAGGTTTGGCCCCCGACCGGATCATATGCTTCCCCCCCCTTTGCACTGATCCCAAGAACGCTTCACATGATTCGTCTGCAGGAGGAGTCAGTGATGCTCATCACCCCTTTTTGGCCGGCTCAACCCTGGTTCCCATCCCTTCTGGAGTTAGTGTCCCACTAACACTTCCGTCATTCCGTCACCTCCTCCTGGACCCCACCGGGCAGTGTCACCCGATCATTCTCCACCAACGTCTGGTTTTAATAGCCCCCAGTATATGTCGCGACTTTCAGAGGACGCTCGAACATTGTTACGAGATGCCCATGCCCCAGGCACCAGAAGGCATATGCCTGTGCATGGCGATCTTGGGTGTCTTGGTGTGTGGAACGGCAGGATGATCCGTTCTGCGCCTCTGTAGAGTCGGTCCTTAACTTTTTATCCCATCTTTTTTGTCAGGGGAAATCTTATCGAACCTTTAATGTTTTTCGCTCGGCTATTTCGGCCTCTCATGCCTTAGTCGAGGGTGTTCCTCTTGGCCGGCATCCTCTTGTTTGTCGTCTCATGTGCGGCGCCCGTCTCTCTCGCCCTCCGGCCCCTAGATACCCATATCTCTGGGATGTCCAGAAGGTGTTGGATTTTCTGGGCTCCTGGCCCGACAACCCTCTGTTATCTCGCAAACAACTGTCTGCCAAGCTCGTGCTGCTCCTCTGTCTCCTCTCCTTCCGTCGTGTCTCAGATGTCAGAGCGTTTGATGCTGATGCGGTTTCTTTCTCTCACGAGGGGGTAGTTTTTTCCATCTCTCGTCGTACCAAGACTTTCATTTCTCAAGTTTCTTACCCCTACTTTCCCTCCCATCCTCTTTTGTGTGTGGCTCCTTGTACTCAGCAGTACTTTTCGGCTACGGCTAGTCATCGTTCTTCGAGCTGTCGTCAACTCCTGTTGTCCTATGCCCCTCCCTTCTGACCTGTTTCTTCTCCTACTATCGCCAGGTGGGTGCGTTGGCTGTTACACCTGGCAGGCATTGATTCTAGGTTCAGGGCTCACTCTGTCAGGGGGGCAGCGGCCTCCGGTGCTATCTCACTTGGCGCCTCCTTGACTGATGTCTTACGATCGGCAGATTGGTCCAGAGCATCTACTTTTCGCACCTTTTACTTTTGTCCGGTTTCACATGCCGCGTCCACTTTAATTGAGCGTTAAAACTGCAAATTATGAAGCCTCCTGTCTTGTGGTAAAATGTGAGATTATTTTAGCCTCGGTGAAGGCATAATCTAAATTTTATTAAAGATAGGAGGCGAATAATTTCCCCCCCTCCCTTTCCCTGATATCTTTTCTGGGGTAACCTTTCTTCAGTCTATTTATTTCTGCTGTGTCAGGTTTTGGTCTTTTCTCTTACTCATTTTGGTGTTTTTCTGCCTATATTACATTGTTCTATTATTCGTGCGCTCCTACTGTATTGTTTACAACTGGTTATTTCTGCATTGTTGACAACTGATTATATGGTGCCTAGAGTTTCCGGCGGCTGTTTGGCTGTTCGTGTTCGGCTGCGGCTGATTCGTTGGATTTTCACGTTCCATTTGACTGTGGTTTTTGCATCAAAGAAGAGGAAGAGAAGTGACAGTTGGGACATTATATATGTTATGTTGGTCATTCATTGGCTATATTTCTTTGTTGTTTTGAGTTTTCTTTGCTGCTATTGGTGGTACAGTAAAGAAGGTTTATGCAAATTATGAAGCCTCCTGTCTTTAATAAAATTTAGATTATGCCTTCACCGAGGCTAAAATGATCTCAAATTAAAACCAACCCTGAAAATAATTGAATACCAATCACAGTATTTGATGGTGTCAAATTTGGGCATACTCCATATGTCGGGTTCTGGCCCCAAATCTTTTTGTTTAGAATAGGAACAAACCTTGCATTTTAAAGTATATGTAAAACACAGGCCACAGAGATTACTTTGACAGTATGTATTAAACATTGCAAATAAAATTGTGGCTTTTCTAAAAATAAAATTTGCTGAAATGTAAGAAGGTGGCTGAAGGAGGGGGACATGTGTGAGCTGCATGGATTATCACAGAGAGTAAATGTAAGTGAATGGTTTTAGATTGTGTGGGCATGTACGTTTAAATGTATGGCGTTTGGAGGGGCTGTATATGTATGCGTAAGTGTTTTATGTTAGAGTGCTGTGTGTATGTACAGTATATGTAAGTGTATGGTGGTAGAGTGGCTGTGTGTGTATGTATGTGTATGTTGTAAAAGTGTGTGTATGCATGTATGTAGAAGATGTTAGTGGGTATGATTTTATGGTGTTAGAGTGGCTATATGTTTGTATGTGATAGTGTAGAGCTGCCATTGACCATCATCATACCCTCAACATCCCATTTCATTCCAATACCCAACCACAATCGTTATTCCCCCAACCACCATATTCATACCCCGTCATCATATTCCTCCCCACCATCATTTATTTCCCCTACCATTATCATCCCATAATGCAAAAAATCAACCCCTCCATCTTCTTGCCCCCTAACATAACTCATCATCTCAATAACAATAATTTTAATTAATTCATACAATTTAACATATTTCTCCACTTACCTCCTTCCGAATATGACATCTTGTGGCTGCCCATCTCAGCACACCAATGAAGCCGCAGGAGCAAAATAGATTTTAGATGTGTAATTAGTTGGCGGGCCTCAAAAACAGTCCCAGGGGAGGCAGCCTCCCGGGAAATCTCCCAGTATCTCAGCAGTCCATTCTGGCCCTGATTCTCATAGATATCCATTCAAATTACATACATTGCCTACAAAATAATTATTTGATAATTTTCCAAATATTCTGTGTTTTGGTAACTTCAAATGTTGGGAGGCAATGCATTGGACCTCAAACAGCTTTTAATTCTATGTTTATATAGATGCTAACAATTATACCAAGTGGACATATTCTGACCTAGGCTAACAAGGCTTCTTCTTTATTGGTGCTCCACAGTTCTGGAGAACACAGATCTTCTGTGTAACTGTCCCTTTTACACTATAATATCCTGGTGCCCAGCTCAGAGGATGGTGGCACAGAAGTGAGTGTTGGGGATGGCTGGAGTGCTGCCCTTAGGTCAGGCCGTAAGTGACCCCCAGGCCAAATACACAACTTCAAATGTACACAATAATATACTTGAACTCCTTATATTTTCCTTGGGTCTATAGACCGATGAGCCATAACATTATGACCACCTGCCTAATATTGCGTAGGTCTCCCTTTTGCTGTCAAAAGAGCCCTGACACGTCGAGGCATGGACTCCACTAGACCTCGGGAGGTGTGCAGGCACCAAGATGTTAGCAGGTCCTTTAAGTCCTGTAAATTGCAAGGTGGGGCCTCCATGGATGCATCCTGGTGCCGTGTGTTCTCAAGGTATTTGACGCACATGCACCCGGCCATCCATGTGATGTAAAAGAAAACTTGATTCATCAGACAAGGTCACCTTCTCCCATTGAACCATGGTCTAGTTCCTTGTCTCACATGCCCATTGTAGGCGCTTTCAGCAATGGACAGGGGTCAGCATGGGTACCCTGACCGGTCTGCGGCTACGCAGCCCATACGCAACAAACTGTGATGCACTGTGTGTTATGACACCTTTCTATCAGAACCAGCATTAACTTTTTCAGCAATTTGAGCTACAGTAGCTCATCTGTTTGATTTGACCACACGGGCCAGCCTTCGCCCACCACATGCATCAATGAGCCTTGGGCACTCATGACCCTGTTGCCGGTTCACTGCTTTTCCTTCCTTGGACGACTTTTGATAGGTACTGACCACTGCAGACCCAGTTGTCCAGCCATCACAATTCGGCCCTCATCAAAGTCGCTTCTAATACTTCAACTTTGAGGACAAAATGTTCACTTGCTGCCTAATATGTCCCACCCACTCATAATGTTATGGCTGATCGGTGTATGTTGTAAATTAAACATCTATAATAGGGAGTACAAGCTATTAGGATTCATATGCTAATTGTTTAAACACATAGTAGTAAAAAGTCTAAATGATCTAAAGCAAAGAAGTCATAATAGATTGTTTAGAAAGACTAATCATTTGTTTTTAATATAATTAGAAATATTTTGGAAAAGTCTACTGCAGATGTATAGTTATGTTACAGGACAGTGTCATTTTGCTACGTTATGGGTGGTAATGACTTTAGAAATGAATAGTTTAATTTGTCGTCGTGATAACATTTAAGAATCAGGATTTTAGAGACCTCAATATTCTTCTTTTATAAAATGTAAATGAAGGTGAAGGCAGTCATTCGTCAGTATCACGTGTAAGCCACTCGCTGTATGTGTGTTTATCTGCTCTGTGCATGTGTTGCCTTTTCCTCCCAGTTCTGTGGGTGCCTGTTGATTGTGCCTGTATTGCAGCTGCTGGCTATGTGTAGCACATAATACAGCAAGTGGATGTGGCTTCTGTATCTGCTTCAGATTAGCAGATAGCTGGTTTCAGTGTGTGGGTTTGTTTTTTTTTTAAACACCTGATTCACTTGCTGCTGCTCCTTTACTTGTAGGCAGATCCTTTGACCTAAGCAGATTAGACGCACGAACGACACAGTGAGCTATCTGTGCTTTTCAAGGAAGAGACTTGGCTCAAAAATAGAACGCTAAGCTTTTCAGCCCTATTGCCTATTTACCTAGTCAGCACGATGCTCTGTCTCTGGGGGCTTAGTAGCCTCCCGAGGAATCAGCAGGGAAACAAAAGCAGAAGTGGCAGCCGATGAAAATGTGGAAGTCGGTGCCATTAGAGAAAGCGCTTGCTAATAATGGTCTGCGAGACCCAGGTTTTCTTCGTTTCCATGACAGCTATTAGCTACCATAGAAATTGAATTGCTCGCTGCTCCTGGGGGAGTGGAAAGGGTGTTCGAGTGACAGAGCCTATTACTCAGAACTTGTCGTGGTCGTCCTTTTGCAAAACTAACTGGATTATGAACAATTCCTTTTTTTTCTCTACAAATTTCTCTTTTTTTTTTTTTTACAGAAAATTCAGATTTCTTTAGAATTTTTGTTTTTATTTTGCCTTTGCATGTGTAACATTCAAGGATATGTGCTGTAATACAGGTGGGCTAAATAGTGGGAGTGAAAATTTAAGGCGTCCAATCAGGTATTGGTTACCTGCACCTCCAACACTATGCCATTGCAACAGATTTGTGTAGCCCCTGCTCGGGAGACTTCTAGCAATGGGAGAAGTTCAATAGGAAGAAGTAAAGACAAGACCAAAGAAGTTGAGGTAGGTAAAGGATTATTTTCTACTGCTAGAAAATAGTAATAACAACAACAACAACATAAAGTACTAAACAGCAATAATTAAATTAGTATCTACAGTTAATTGATAACACATGGAAAATGTTCCTTTGCTCCTGTGGTTACCATGTTCGATTCTATTTTTAGGCATTGATTAACATATTTGCATAAATTAAGTAAACACCTAATCTATTTTTTGTAATTGTTTTGGAAATGTGTTTTTATAAATTTAAAACAAACTACATATATTTTACCCATGGAACTGTGTTTTAGAATGATATATATGTATAAACACTTCTATTTGTATGCGTTGTATAAGTAATATTATAATCTATTTTTATAGTATTGGATATGTTTTTTTTTATTTTAATGATTACATTTATATATTACACCCATGTGATTTAGAAGAATATATGTATATAAAATTCTATTTTTATGCATTGATCAACATACTTGAATACATTATTAAGTAACTAATCAATCAGAACAATGTAGTTATATAAAATGGTTAACTGCAATTCTATAATTCTAAATCAAATTTCCTTTGGTAGAATATGTGAATATTACTGTCGTTGAATAAAGAAATTGTGAATATTAAAAGCTGCCAGTTAGTTTGACTTTAGGACATATTCTGCTTTATCATGTTGTATTGTTATTTGTTAGCAATTTTTCAGATTGCATTTTTGGAAGCAAATGTGATAAGTCTTATTTTTTTTCTGTATAGGTGACTAGTATGATTTAAAGTACAAACCTTTCATGTGACAATAGGTGGCCTTTTGTTGAGAAGAATGGGACAGTGCTAATTGAGAGAATGAGTCCTGTGATTTTAATTAGTGTGATTAGGAGGAGTATGAATAGCAATTTTAGTACTCAGAATAACAGCATGCGGTATCAATGGTTCATAGCATTAAAACAATATATGACCAATTAGAAGGCAGTAGAAAATGTGTTAATAACATGTTATTTTATTAGTTATTATGTTGTGTTCGATGGCTCAATGAACATCTTATGTAAATTTTCAAATATTTTTGGTTGATTTAATTTAATACATTGTTGATTATTAAGAAATCTCCTTTATTGTGGGCACTTTGTTATCCGTTAATAATGACCGCTAAATTCGTATAACTGAAGGCCAGGATTTTTTAAAGTCATGGGAAACTTGCCACCAGCAAGCATTAAGAGATTCTCTTGAGCGTAGCCATTAGTGCTTAAATTTGGTAAGACTACTAGGATCTTCACAAAAAGCAACTAACTGGTTTGAGGTTTGCCAAATTTGCCGATATACTTTGTGAACAAACTCTCCTGTTAGTGAGTGTTGCATTTGACAGGTTACAGATAATGTTATATTTTTACTGTTTGTGCAGATGTACCATAGGCAGGTTATTTAAGGGCAATGTGTTAAGTAGTGTTATTATTACAAAGATACATATTCTAAATACTAGGAATAATAATTAATAAATAACATGCCTAGAATAGCCAAGCATTACAATAGCCAATAAGTAATATCGAATATTGTATGTAGTGTAGTAGATAATAATGTGTAATATTCACATATAATTATATCTGTATCGTTATAACCAGCTGTTATAATTTCCACATTAGTGTGATTATATCAGAGCACAACTGTAATAATGTCTGATTACAGAATAGTGATGCATTGGGTAAGGACCATGCCTTAAAAAGCCTCACATATGCAATGCTGGATTTTATTACGACTTAAGAAACAATGGTACCCCTTTAGAATTTATAGAAAAAAATCAACTACATTTTTAAGTTAGATTGGAAGCTCCAAATCCATTTATACTTTGTTTTTCATATATTGTTTTAGTACTGCCAGAGGTTTATTTACCTTTGGTGCTACCCTAACCCTATCGTATCCAGGCCTAGGCTGACCCGGCAGTCATGGGATGTTATGGGTGAAATTGCTACATATGTTAATGCTAAGTATGTCCTGATTGTGCAAAGAAACCCTTTCCTCTATAAACTTTCCTTAGTATTTGTGTAATTAAGACTGAAGCATTCTTTCCCTCAAAAAAAATGAGGGTATTAAATTGGGCTACAATAACAGAGCTAGAACATATGGAAATGGCTACTATGCAACATTAGGTTATTTAAAAACTATAACTGTTTTAGTCTAGTCTAGCAAATAACAGACAAATACAAAAAGTCACTACAGCTGTTACATTGAGAAATGTACCCCATGTGCCCGGTAAGTGAGACACCCAGAGGGATCACATAAGAGTATATGTGTGTGTATGTATTTGTAAGTTTATGTAAGTGTAAGAGAATGTGTGTGTGAATGTATGTATATATTTAGTCTCTCTGTATGGCGATAGAGTCTTCATGTGTTAGAATATGGTGTTAGCATTTGTGAGAGGATAGTGTTACAATGTGTGTTAGTGGATGGTGTTAGTGTGAGTGTGTATCAGCATATGGTGTTCAAGCGTGTTATGTGTATAGTGCTAGAGTGTCAGGGCTAGAAATGTAATGGAGAGGAGGGAGCAAGATCGTGTGTGTACATAAGTGTATGATGTTATAGTGAGTGGGTGTTTGAGTGAGTTTCACTATTAATGTTACTTACTGGGGAGGGTGAACACATACTGAACCCTGATGCCATTTACCCTAGGCTCACTTCTGCTTCAGTATGATTCATAGCTCATTCTGATATTAGATGTGTGATCGTGTTAATTAGAGAAATATACTACTCACCGAAGCAGCCTTGAAAACCCAAAGATAGCAGGAAATTATTCTGTTCATAGAAAATCAAAATGTCAAATAGCAGCAAAAGCTATTTGCCATACAAATGTTTTAAATTTCATTATGGATATTCACGGGAAGGCAAACAAGGGTACTAACTTACTAAATGTAACTACTACACAGCTATTAACTATAAAAAGAAACTTTCTTTTATTTCTTATTCATACCTTGTAAGCTGACTGAAAAATGACCTTACGTCAGCAAACTAGTTCAGCTCACAAAATAATATAAGACTAGACACGTTTTAGTTAAATGTGATTTATTATGACAAACGATATCAAAAGAATTTACTCAGCGTCAGTTAGTTTAACAGAGAACGGTGTGTGTCACCATTTAAGAACTATTCGACCCATCTAGTCTCCCCAATTTCTGAATACTTTCCTTACTCCCTGGTCTTACCTTATATGTAACAGCCTTATGCATATCCCATGCAAGCTTAAACTCCTTCACTGTATGAACCTTCACCACTTCTGCTGGACAGCTATTCCATGCAACCACTACAATCTCAGTAAAGTGATATTTCCTGATATTACTTTGCCCCTCTACTTTAAGACTATATCCTCTTGGTGTGATAGTTTTTCTTCTTTTAGATATACTCATTTATTATGTTAATTCCCTTTATGTATTTAAATGTTTCTATCATCCCCCCTGTCATATCTTTCTTCCAAGCTACATGTTAAGATCCTTTAACCTTTGCTGGTACGTTTTTATCCTGCAATTCATGAACCATTTTAGTAGCCCTTCTCAGTTTCTCCCAAGTATCTATATCCTTCTGGAGATACGGTCTCCAGTACTGTACACAGAGGCGTATATAGGGTATGGCAGCCATGGCACGTGCCATGGGCGCCATCTCAAGGGGGGCGCCGGTGAGCGGCTTTTAAATGCCGCTCACCGGCATTTTTTTTTTAATTTTTTTTGATGCGGAGGAGAGAGAGAGGCGCCTAGCAACCGCTCGGCGCCCCTCATTCTCCTCCACGAGCCCTCTACCCCCGTCCCGGTGTCGGCATTTCATGCAGAGCTCTGCATGAAATACCGGCACCAGCGAGCGGCTTTTAAACACTGATGCGGAGGACAGAGAGAGGCGCCTAGCAACCGCTCGCCGCCCCTCGTTCTCCCCCGCATCAAAAAAAAAAGAAGACAGCGTTTAAAAGCCGCTCGCTGGTGCCCGCTGCTTCACTGCTGGGCGCCGAAATATGACGTCATATTACGGCGCTCAGCAGTGAAGTAGCGGGCACCAGCGAGCGGTGCAGGAAGACAGAAGCATCGTCCTCCCGTCGCTGGACTTCAAGGTGAGAGAAGGGGGGGGTGAGAGGGTTAAAAAGTGATAAGGGAGGGAGGGAGTTAAAGAGTGATGAGGGAGGGAGGGAGTTAAAAAGTGATGAGGGAGGGAGTTAAAAAGTGATGAGGGAGGGAGTTAAAAAGTGATGAGGGAGGGAGTTAAAAAGTGATGAGGAAGGGAGGGAGTTAAAAAGTGATGAGAGAGGGGGTTAAAAAGTGATGAGGGATGGAGGGAGGGAGTTAAAAAGTGATAAGGGATGGAGGGAGGGGGTTAAAAAGTGATAAGGGAGAGGGGGTAGATATAAGTAAAGAGTGTGCATTAATGTGTGGATGCATTGAGTGAATGAGGGAGAGCATTAGTTAATGTGTGGATGAGTTGTCTGAATTAAAGTGTGAATTAGTGAGTGACTGTAAAAGTGTTTGTGTATCATAGATGTATAATTGTGGAAGGGCAAAGATGGCACTAGCAGGAGGTTTGAGCCTTGGGGACCAAGATGGCACAGGCAGGGTGTATATGGGACAAAGATGGCACTGGCCGGACTGTTTGGGGACAAAGTTGACTTGTGCTGGGCTATTTGGCGACAAAGATTGCAAATTTTATGTGTGTAATCTGGGCGCTGGTCAGGTTCTATGTGGGCAGTGTGGACTCCAGGGCTGGCTTTGGGGTGTGCAACCTGTGATCTATGCCTGTAATTTAGGGGGTTTTAAATATACCTTTAATGCCGTGTTTTTATGTGAATTCCAATTGATCTTTACCTGCAAAGCTGGGTTTTTGTGTTATTCTGTAGATCCATATCTGCTATGCTATGTTTCCATACATTATTTATGTATACCTGCAAATACAGGGTTAATATGCCTTATTCAGTTGATCTATACCTGCGATGCTACGTTTCATATATTATTATTGAATACCTGCAAATACAGGACTTGTATGTCTGATTCTGTTTATTTGATATATACCTTCAGTGCTGAGATCACAAGTGAATTTCAATTGATCTGGGTTTGTGTGTTGATCTATACCCGCTATCGGCAGCAGGGACTAATATATATATATATATATATATATATATATATATATATATAATATATATATATATATATATATATATATATAGGCAGCAGGGGCTAGTAAATGGGTTTTAGATATTTGGACAGGGGCGCAATTTCAGTGCTTGCCATAGGCGCTATTTTCAGTAGATACGCCTCTGACTGTACACAATACTCCAAGTGAGGTCTCACCAGTGATCTGTACAACGGCATGAGCACTTCCCTCTTTCTACTGCTCTCTACCTATACAACCAGGTATTCTACTAGCATTATCTGCTGCTCTATTACATTGTCTACCTACCTTTAAGTCCTGTGAAATAATTACCCCTAAATCTCTTTCCTCAGATGTTGTGGTTAACAACTTGTGGGAAACCATTGTCAGTCTCAGCCAGCTCCCACAATGGAGAGTACAGAATGGATGGACACGGATACACAGACGTTCCAGGAGAGCTTTAAATTAATAACACATTTTTTATACTCTCTAAATAGGGAGGTAGTGGCACAGTCTTCTCTGGGTGGATAATGGTCCAATGGTCCCAGCAAACCCAGTGCTCAAATACTATCCAAATACTACTATGTCCATTAACAGTATGGCCGTGTGCCAAGGAAACTGTAAAGCAAAGAAAGACATAAGAAAGAACATAAAGAAGAAAGAACTGCAAAACAGCCATAGAAAAAAACAACTCCCACCACACACTTATGTTTGCTATACAGGAGTAGACATTGTATATGTTGTCTTTTAAATTTAGTTTTGGGTGTAATGTTACTAGGAGTATTGGTTGAGCTTGCCCCTTGATGTAGCTGCTGCCCGTCCTTCCCTGATGTTACTTAAAAGGACTGCTCGCAATTATTGGACTACCTCGCTCATGGTGCCCACCATCAGACTTGAAGAAAGGAGAGCTACAGGAGTTCTTCACCTCAACATTTCCTCTAACAGGTAGCATCAAAGCTGAAGTTGCTACAGGACTTTCTGAGAATCCTTAGAGACAACTTGCGAAAACCCCTAGCACTGTCAAGAACATTGGCCCAGAGCCACTAATTGAAAAAGGAACTTGGTGTCAGGGATTTGGACAAGTCAACAATGTAAAAAAACTAGCTGGGACTGGTGGCATACTATTTCAGGAACAGGCTTGGAGCTAGCCTGAAATTCACAAATGTTCAGTGTGGCATCGTTTCACCTGTCCCTGTGTCTGCAGAGCAACAGGATTTGCTTGCAACTCCAGCATAACCCACATTTTATTGAGCTTTCTTATGTAGAATTGATAGGTTCTTGTGCAGAAAAACGAAAATATTGCTCACAGAAATGGGATGCAAGAAATTGCATATATACAGTATATTGAAGATATTGGAATATGGATAGGCTTAGTCAAAGATGGCTGGAAGAGCAAGGTATTTGCAGAAAGGGCAAGAGCTAGTATCATTAATCTTCTGGAAATAAGTTCTCTGGGCAAGTACCAAATTTGGTTTATGGAAAAAAACAGACAGGCCCTACATATGTGCCTCAGTTACTTCTGGAGCCTTCTGAATTACTTATATACTTGGGATACATTTCTGTTAAGATACATGCACATGGTACCACAATTTACACTGTTCCATACCCCTTCATGATTCAGAAGCACCTTTGATGTTAATCCAGCCATTAGTACCATCTATGAGCATATTAACACAAGCAAATGGGATTCCATGTAATCATTGAAGTAGGCGAAAGGAAGGGTAGTTATATAGTTACACATACATCAGCTGAAGATGTGCTCTCTATACATCATAGAGAAAGGCTTTTAGATTCATTAACAGGTATCATCATCATTATTTGTTATTTTTGGTATTTTATTAAACTTGTTCAGTCTATCCATTCAGAGCTCTATAAAACATTATGATCCTGTTGTCATGAACCAAACTAATGTACGGATGCAAGGCAGGTTATTCATACAATTTTGATGAAACCTGAGTAGTACAATGACTGCTAATACTTTACTGGGGGTTATTCAATAATAGAGTTACAGTATTATACGTTTTCTCAGGTAACACGTTTTGTCTGCAGAAAACGTTGAACTGGACATAATGTAAATTTTATTGTTTTTTGGGATGACTGTCAAGAAACTACTTATTTTAGAATGTATAGCGCAGATTGTTTTTTTGTTTTTTTAGAGAAGACTATCCAAGACCAAAGCAGTTCCAGGAAATGCTAATTGGGATTTGTCCTTTGTAACACGTTGTTAAATTGATGAGTTCAAACTGCAATTCTCCTGCAAAATCAAATTTTACTTAATAAACCCCTTCGTGAACAAAATGAACCAGAATAAATAACAACTAGTCTTAGTCTGCTTACCCGTGCTATAAAATGCTCAAGAAATTACCTCCTTCTCTGCTTTTTAGCCAACTGTAGTTATTTTTAATGTACCAAAAATGGTGGTTGCATTTCTGAGAACCTTACAGGTTATTGGCAATGTGCTACAAACATTGTGTTTATTTTATAATCAATAAAACGATACCAAAAAGAACAAACTCCGTGCAAATCTAACTCAACTCTAGAAAACCTCAAAACATAAAATACAGCCACCTGATAAGAAAAAACAAATTAAATTAAACCTCAAAAGCATCATATTGGCAAACCTAAATATTACCTGTGTGATCATTCAGATTTGGAGTTTATAACATATGATTCACTTGGGGATAGTGTAGGTGTTTAGTTAAAAATAAATACAGTTAAATCTACAAACACACTGCTATTGAGTTATAAGCAGGAAACCATCAAGGACCCTTTCACACACACATTGTATATATGTTTTATGTGTGTATGTACCGTATTTGCTCGATTATAAGACGACCCTGATTATAAGACGACCCCCCAAAATCTGAATATTAACTTAGGAAAAAAAGAAAAAGCCTGAATATAAGACGAAGTTTTACCAGTAAATGTTAATTCATGTAAACTATTTTTTTAAATAAAAGCTATGATTGAGAAAAATATTTTTTTTGTTTTTATTTCCTTGTATTTTCCAACCTGTCCCCCAGTTACGCACATCTGCCCCCAGGCTTGCCACACCAATATGGCACTGCCCTTACAAAAAAAATACTGCAGTTTTTTGGACATGAAAAAACTGCAATACTGCACTTTTACTGCAGTATTACTGCACATTTACTGCAGTTTTACTGCATTTGTACTTCACTGTACTGCAGTTGTACTGCAGTTATTTTTGTACGGAAGTACAAATGCAATAAAGCTACAGTACTTTGAAATACAACTGTAGGTTTGCAGTATAAAAAAAAAGTGCAGTAATACTGCAGTAAAAGTGCAGTAAAAGTGCAGTATTGCAGTTTTTTCATGTCCAAAATACTGCAGTATTACTTCAGAAAAAACTGCAGTAATTTTTCGTAAGGGTGTGGCCAATGATATGCCTTTTAACCCTCTATATGCCACTATTCCCCATGGTATGCCTTTTGACCCCCTATGTGCCACTCTGCCTCCAGAAATGCCTTATACCCCTATATCCCATTCTGGCATTTAGGGGGTTAAAATGCATATTATGGGGCAGAGTGGCATATAGGGAGGTATAAGGCATTTCAGCAGAGTGCTCTATTAAATGCCCCCTTAACACCACTCTGCCTCCTGAAATGCCTTATACCTCCCTATATGCCACTCTTCCCCATAATATGCCTTTTAACCCCCTAAGTGCCAGAGTGGCATATAGGGGTATAAGGCATTCCAGAAATGCCCTATGCCCCCATTTAACATGCACACACACTTACCGGTGCTTCCAATTTCCTGCTGTATTGCCGGGGCAGCGGGTTGACGTCTCCTTCCGCAGCAGCCGGAAGGAGGTGGAGTTGGCAGCGGCGGTTTGTCTGCGTCCGTCGCGCATACCTTCCCCGGCTGTCAGAGATCAGAGAACTCTGATCTCTGACAGTCGGGGAAGGTATGCGCGACGGACGCAGACAACCCCCGCTGCTAGCCACACCTCCTTCCGGCTGCAGCGGACGTTGTCTACGCGGATCGCGTAGACGTCAACCCGCTGCCCCGGCAATACAGCAGGAAGCACCGGTAAGTGTGTGTGGGGGGGTGTTAAATGGGGGGGGGGGGGACAGGAGGATCCAGGTCCCCTGCAGCGGTGCGGGGGATCTGGATCTTAGTCTCATAATCAGACCTCTATTTGAGGTCTGATTAGAAGATGACCCCGATTAGAAGACGAGGGGTATTTTTCAGAGCATTTGCTCTGAAAAAAACCTCGTCTTATAATCGAGCAAATACGGTATATATAATATATATATATATATATATATATATATACAGACTATATGGACAAAAGTATTGGGACAAATGACCATTACACCAACAAATGTTTTTCTGACATTGCTTTCTAAATACATAGATGTTAATGTCTATTAAAGCTATAACAGCTTCCACTCATCTGGGAAGGCTTTCCGCAAGATTTTGGAGAGTTTCTGTTGGAATTCTTACCCATTCATCCAGTAGAGCATTTGTGAGGTCCTGGCTCGCAATCTCCATTCCAGTTCATCCCAAAGGCACCTATGCAAGCCAGTCATCATCCCTTGGAACTCTCAGAGTTTTGCCTGGAGACTCCATCAGAAGCACCGCTTCTCTGGTTCTCCACGTCGACACCCGGATCCTCTGCGTCCTACCCACAGACATCAGCGGGAACGCCTCTCAAAGGCCAGCAGGAATGCCCACCTACATCAGCAAGCAGCCCTGGCCACATCCTGTAAGGGTAAGCTCCAGATAGCTGGAGGCCACATGTCCGCAGGTATGCCAGTCTTCTACCTCAAACTCATCCAACCATGTCTTTATGGGACTTGCTTTGTGCATTGGGGCTCAGTCATGCTGGAATAGAAGAGGGCTTTACCCAAACTGTTTCCACAAAGTTGGAAGCATAGCATTGCCCAATGTCTAGGAATGTCCTCTTGAACTTATTACCACCTGCATTGGAATAATAATAATAGCACCAGGGAGCAATATGGAGTAGGAGTCCGACGAGCGCAGATCCAACAGTACCTGCTATTTATAATTATTAGCTTTTCTTATTGCTTTAGCATATATTTTAGGAATGATGTAAACATCATAGCAAAATACAGTTGCTGATATATTCCACTAAAAAGAAGGTGCATATAGAGTCACTTTTTGCTATGTTTCTAGGTGTAAATCAGTTGATGTTAAATAAATTAATTTGGATAATGACTGCAAAGGGTGACAGAGAGCATGGTTTCCATGGAAATGCCATTTATATAATGATATTACGGATTGAAAATCTTTGTTTATCAGAAGCTGAATAAGAACATGTGCTGTTCCGGCTATCCATTTCTAACAAAATAAATTTTGCCTTTTTGTGATTGATAAACCTAATTTTTTTTGTTTCAAAATATTTTATTAGAGTTTCTTATATAAAAAATAAAAGGAATAAATACATACAGATAAAATACAAGATGTTTATATCAACCCAAAGACATTTTTGTAATTGGGTTAACAATTGTACAATGGTTAAAAACCTTATAAGGGGGGGTGTGTCCGGCTGCCGCCTAAGATGGCCGCATGAGCTAGCTGCTCCGCCGCCGCCCGCGCAATTCTACAGCTCCATCACAGCCTTTCCGCCATGAGACGCTCCAAGAAGACGGGTACCGACCCCTCAACTCCAAGGGACCGTTCCAGGCCGTCCTCTTCATCCCTTCGGGAGTATTTTCGTACCCCGGCAGACCTGGCTTCACAGGCCTCAGACGACCACGAGGCCGCCTCTCCTGCCAGCACATCCTCTGCGGATGACCCGACAGCACCAACACACTTACCCTCGGGGCCACATCCACCTGAGGTTCTGCAACTTTTCTCCTCGGCTCCCTGGAAGACGGATTTCTCTCTGCTCATTACTGAGCTTAAGCAGGTTGTCCGGGATGAGGTGTCAGCGCTTCGCAGTGACTTGTCCTCCTTGGAAACGAGGGTGCAGGCCCTGGAAGAGGGGAAGGCCCATCAGCACGCTACTAACGCTGCTCTTCAACATGTGAGTGACCGTCATACACACTATTTGCGGGAACTGCTTCGCCGACTTGAGGACTTAGATAACCGGGGCCGGAGACAGAACATATGAGTGAGAGGAGTGCCTGAGTCTGATGCCCCTGAGGATGTCTTTACCCTCCTTACAGGTCTGTTCAATGGCCTTCTCGGATGTGCTTCTGATGCCCCTGTGCCCATGGATCGTGCCCACCGGGCCCTTCGCCCTCGTGGTGGCCCGGGGACCCCCCCGAGAGACATCATCTGCCACCTGTCAGACTTCCGTCTGAAAGAAGCCATCATGACTCGGGCGAGGGAGGTGGGGACCTGGCCGCTGCAGGACCACCAGGTGTCGTTCTATCACGACCTGTCTGACCTGACCCTACAGGCGAGACGGGCTCTTCGCCCCCTGACGGCGGAATTGCAGAGGCTGCGCATCCCGTACCGCTGGGGTCACCCCTTCGCTTTGGTGATCAGACACGACAACCAGTCTCTCACCGTCAAGCACCACCGCGATGTCCATGACGTCCTACGACTTCTTGGCCTCCCAGATATCCAGGTTTCGGACTGGGCAGATATGGATGCTGCCCCGGCTCCTCTGCCCCGCAGACGCGACCGGCCTGCGTCCTCCCGGCGCCGCACCCCCACTGATGATCCGGCACACCTGTCGAGTGTTCTGGCTTCTCGACGCCTGGGGGACATTGAGGAATGAGTGCCTCTCTCCCTCATCACTACCGAGTGTCTGCCTAGAGTGTGGGTTGTTGTTTTTTTTTTTTTTGTTTTTTTTTTATTATCTTTCGCTCCTCTGAGAGGTGTTTACTGTGCTGCGGTATCCACTTTTGCACTTGTGCCTTTCCTGGGGAAAACGGGTGCGCATGTTGCACACACTGCACCCACATACATATCACACTACTATTGGGCCTTTTTCTTATTTATGTTATGTTTATTTTATCTCGCCTCCCTGGGTACCGTTTACTGTGCCATGGTATCCGCTTTTGCACTTGTGCCTTTACTATAAGTTGATTATACTCTCCCAGGTGCGCATGTTGCGCGCACTGCACTTACATACATACCACACTGCTACTGGGCCCTTTTCTTATTTCTTATTTACATTGTGTAATTTTCTTTTTATATATATATATATATGTATATTATTTATTTATTTTTTTATTTATTTAATTATTTATTTAATTTTTTTTTGTAATTTTTTTTTTTTTAATTTTTTTTATTTATTTATTTTTTTTCCCCCCTCTTCTTCGCTCCCTGGAGAGGTGTTTTCTGTGTTACGGTATCCACTTTTGCACTTGTGCCTTTACTAAAAATTGATAACACTCCCCGGGTGCACATGTTGCACGCACTGCACCCGCATACATATCACACTACTCTTGGGCCTTTTTCTTTTTTATGTTGTGTTTATTTTATCTCGCCTCCCTGGGTAGCGTTTCCTGTGCCATGGTATTCGCATTCGCACTTGTGCCTTTACTTAACAGAGAAAGGGATGGAAAACGGAAAGTGGATAGCACTCTCCCAGATGCGTATGTTGCATGCACTGCACTCGCATATTTATCACACTATTGTTGGGCCCTTTTTTTTTTTTTTTTTTTTTTTTTTTTTATGTTGTGTTTATTTTATCTTGCCTCCCTGGGTAGTGTTTACTGTGCCCTGATATTTGCTTTTGCACTTGTGCCTTTATTATACGTTGCCCACACTCTCCCAGGTGCGCATGTTGCACGCACAGCACTTACATACTTTTCACACTACTATACCTTTTTTTTTTTTTTTTTTTCTTCTTTCTCTCGCTCCCCTGGGTGGTGTTTACTGTGTTATGGTACCCACATACACTTGTGCCTTTCCTACAGCTGATAACACGCTCTCAGGTGCGCCTGTTGCGCGCGTTACACCCGCATACCAATCTCGCTACTATTGGACCTTTCTTTTACTTATGTTGTGTTTTTATTTACTTATGTTGTGCTGTGTTTTTTTTTTTTTATTTTTATATATTATTTGTTGCGCATGTTACGCACGCTAGGACCCACACTGCTGTCTTTGCAGTGCATGTCGCATCTCCTCCTTCCATTGTGATGTGCACACACCATCAGATCTCTTATATGTGCCTTTATTCCGAATACATGTTTATCTTCTGTCTCCCTCATATTCTCTCTCTCCGGCGTTTTGACGCATGTTATTTAATGTTGCGGGCGGCGGTCCGCTTCTGGTTCCCGAGTTCATTGATTTAGTTTCTTCCTGTGTTCTGCCCCTCTTACTGTGGCAGACTCACCCCCTACACTGTGACGCCCTGGTGTTGGCGGGTTGATAGAATCCGCTTGGCGTAGTAAGTGTCTTTTTTTTTTTTTTTTTTTGTTCCCCCCCCTCTGTTCCTCTCCCCGCCCTACTTCCTTATCCGACCCCCCCCTTTTTTTTTTCTTTTTTTTTTTTCTCTTTCTCTCCCCTCTTGCTGTTCTTTTCTCTCTGTCCCTCCTTTACCTTCCCCTGCCCGATGCCCTCTCCTGCCCGGGCCGAGATGAACCTGCTGTCTATCAATGCCCGCGGTTTGAACACCCCAGAAAAACGCTCCACCCTTTTCCGAGAATTACGGAGGGGCCATGTTGATGTTGCTTTCATTCAGGAGACTCATTTCCATGGGGACAGGGCTCCTAGGTTGTCATGTCGCTCATACCCCACTGGTTTCTTTAGCAACAACCCGATGGCTAAGACCAAGGGGGTAGCACTGCTCTTTTCCACCAGGCTGTTTTTCCGGGTTATGGATACGCGGGTGGACCCAGAGGGGCGGTTTCTGTTTGTTAAGGGGAAACTTTTGGAACAGGTGTATACGTTTGTGAATGTTTATTTGCCCAACCGGGGCCAGCATGTTGTCCTCCGTGCCATTCTATGTGCTCTCGCTGATTTCCAAGAGGGTGTTCTGGTGTTGGGTGGCGATTTTAACGTGGCCATGTACCCTGAGCTCGACACCTCGACTGGGACTACGCGGACTCCCCGCCACGTCCTGCGGAAGATCACCTCCCTTCTTGCGTCTCACAGGCTGGTTGACTGTTGGAGGGCCATGCACCCCACTGGTAGGGACTATACATTTTATTCTACAGCGCACGGTTCCTATTCCCGCATAGATTATTTCTTTCTCCCTTGCCGTTTTGCCACGCTCCTGCGTGGTTCTGCCATTGGGTCGGCCACATGGTCAGACCACGCTCCTGTCTCTGTCTCCATGGCCTCCCCAGTGCCTCGCTCCTCGGGGGGATCCTGGCGACTCAATGAATCTTTGTTGTCTGACGAGCCGTCCTGTGCGGAGGCGTCTCAGGTTCTTCGATGTTATTTTGAGGATAATCTCAACTCTGAGACACCGCTGTTGACAGTTTGGGAGGCCCACAAGTGTGTAGTTAGGGGCCACTTCATTAGCGTTTGTTCTCAACGTAAACGGCTCGAGGCCGAACGGGTCGATCGGCTTTATTCTCAGATAGCATTGGCGGAACAGGCGCACAAGACTTCTTTATCGGGCGGTGACCTGCAGCTCCTCCTAGCTCTCCGTGGTGAATTGGCCTCAATTCTTAACAACAAACTACAACGCTCCTTTTTGAAAACCAAGGCCCTGTTTTATGAGCACGGTGACAAGCCCGGCAGGTACTTGGCCAGGGCTCTTCGCGCGGTAAGGAAGCCTACGTATGTCTCCAGGGTGCGCTCCTCCAGGGGCCGCATTCATTCTCACCCCCTTGATGTTTCCCGTTGCTTTCAGGACTATTACGAAGCACTGTACAATCTCCATCCGAACCCACACGGCAGCTCCCCCTCCTGTAGGGCAGCTGCTGTCGAGGCATATCTGTCTAAGACAATTCGCCGGTCGCTCAAAGCGGATGAGGCGGCTCTCATTGATTCTCCGATCACTTTACCAGAATTCTTACTGGCCCTGAAGTCCTCCCCTTCTGGAAAATGTCCCGGCCCTGACGGGTTGCCGCTACGTTACTACTCTGCGTTCCGGGATATCTTGGCCCCTCGCTTCGTGGATGCCTTCAATTCTATCTTAGAGGGCGGTCGTATCCATTCCCATACCTTATCGGCCTCCATCACTCTGATCCCTAAGGAGGGCAAGGATCCCGAGCAATGCGGTAGCTACCGTCCTATATCCTTACTGAACTCTGATTGAAAACTATTTGCCAAGATACTTGCTAATAGAATAAAACCTTTCCTGCCCTTTTTGGTACACCCTGACCAGACGGGCTTCGTCACGGGTCGTGAGGCCAGGGACAGCACTATTCGGGCTCTTTCCCTTATGCACTTTGCAAAACACACGTCTACCCCGACAGTGCTCCTCTCTACTGATGCCGAAAAGGCTTTTGACAGGGTGGATTGGTCTTTTATGCTTTCCACCCTGAATCACATGGGATTTGGTCCGGGTTTACTCACCTGGATCAGATCTTTATACTGTACTCCCACGGCGCGAGTTCGGATCAATGGCTCCTTTTCTGACCCTTTCCCTATACGGAATGGGACTAGGCAGGGCTGTCCCTTATCTCCACTGCTCTTTGTGCTCTCCCTAGAGCCCCTCCTTCAGGCCGTCAGGATGAACCCTGATATCTGTGGCCTCCAAGTCGGTTCCACGCACCATAAAATCCTGGGCTACGCCGACGACCTCTTATTCGCTGTTACCCGCCCGGGGATTTCCCTCCCTAATATTCTTAAAGAGCTTTCCCTGTACGGTGCCCTTACCAATTTTAAAATTAATTTATCTAAGTCGGAGATTCTCAATGTGAATTTGCCCCAGGCGGCTGCTCTCCCGCTTCAGACCTCCTTTCTCTTTGCTTGGCGTTGCCCCAAAATCCGATACCTTGGGATTTGGCTGTCTCCTGACTTTTCCCAACTTTTCCACTATAATTTTGCGCCCCTTCTGGCCGCTCTTCAGGCTGATTTGGCTACATGGAAGAAACTGGCGCTCTCCTGGGTTGGTCGCATTAATACGATTAAGATGAATATTATGCCCCGTGTTCTTTATTTGTTCCAGGCTCTCCCTATCTCCGTCCCTCCCTCCTTTTTTGACTCGCTCCGGTCCACCTTCTTGCGATTTGTGTGGGGCACTCGTGCACCCCGAATTCGCTTCACCACGTTGATACTCCCCAAGTCTAAAGGTGGTCTTGCTTTGCCCTGCCCCCGCTCTTATTATAGGGCATGCCACCTGCTCCGTGTTCTGGAGTGGGCACATAGTCCGCTCCATAAGCAATGGGTGGGCGTCGAGGCGGCCTTGCTGGATCTACCCATGAAGGTCTTACCTTGGTTGTCGATTCCGACGGCTCGCGCGATCACTTCACCTCACCCTTTTATCCGGGCCACTTTTATGACTTGGCTTCAGATCCTTCGGAAGACGCAACTTTCTTCTATCCCCTCCCCATTGACCTCGGTCAGGGATAATCCTGACTTTCCTGCCGGGATGGGCCGCAACCTTTTCCCGGCTTCTCCTGCTGTGGTGGGACAGGGGATTGGTTCCTTTCTGACCTCTGAAGGCCTTAAGCCCTTGGCCGTACTGTCCTCCCGCTCGCCCCCCTCTTTCTTCGATTCCTTCCGTTACGCACAATTGTGCAGTTTCTTCCGGTCCTTGCCTCGGAAACATGCTGTGTTGCGAGATCGCACACAGTTTGAGGAGCTCTGTGTGGCCTCCACGCTCCCGCCCCATGGCATCTCTAGGCTATACGGCCTTTTACTTGTGTCCTTTTACCCGATATCACCGCCGTTCATGGGGGGCTGGGAATCTGAGCTGCAGGTCATCTTCTCCGAGGCACAATGGGAGAAGATATGTGTCATCACCCACAGCTGCTCTAGGAGTAACAGAGACCGGGAAATGGCATACAAATTGTTGTCCCGCTGGTATCGACCCCCGGCCTTGACTTCCACTTACCGCCCAGATGTGCCTAACAGATGTTGGAGATGTGACGCCTCTCCTGGCTCTCTTCTCCACCTCTGGTGGCACTGCCCACGGCTCGCTCCTTTTTGGACCTCGGTCCATCAGCACTTGCAGCGCTTCACGGACAGGACCATCCCTTTTACGCCAGAATTCCTCCTCCTTCATCATCTGCCCTACCCTGTGCGCTGGTTCTGGAGATCGGTGATCCGTCACCTCTTGACGGCAGCTAAGGCGCTAATTCCTCAACGCTGGGGCAGCCCTGCCCCACCCACCCTTAAAGACTGGGTTCTACGGGTGGAACAGATACGCGTCTTTGATGAGTTGCAACTCCTGTCCGATGAGTCCATTGAGCGTTATAGGTCCACTTGGTTCCACTGGCTGGAATTTGTGTCGGGGCCTGATATTCGTCCTTTATTGGACTAGCGGCATAGACATGTTCCCCCTGGGTTGGGCAGCGGGGTCGCTGGGCTTTCTTCCCTTCTTTCATTCTTCCTCTCTTTCATTCTCTCAGTTTTTTATTTCTTTCATTCTTCATTTTTTATTTAATTTTTTTTATTTTTTTATTTATTACTTTGGTTGCTTTGTTGTTCCCTGTTTGTTTACTTCCCTCGTCTCTCCGAGTGGGCTCACAGCAAATTTTTCTGAGAGTGATGTGTACTTTACCATGTCTCACTGTGTACCTTGCTCATGATTGCTCATGCTCTCCTGCTCAACTGTCATGATGTTTCTCATTTTGTTACCACAATGCTGTCTGGTGCCTCTTCGCTGGCACCTTGTGTTGCTGTTCTGACTCCCCCTCCCCCCCTAATTTTTCCTTCTGTACCCTCCATCCACAAAAACCGATTTAAAATAAAGAAAAACTGATTTACCCTAAAAACCTTATAAATTGTAATAGACAGTTCTACAATATGGTTAAGTCAGTATTTTTGAATGTTTTTTAATGTCTAAACCCTCCAGGCTGCCCATCAGACTATTATAACTACATTAAAAACAGCTGAAATAATGACAAATTATGTGTTATCTGTAAAAGGTGCCAGCTGTGGCTGTAGTAGTTGGCCAGTTAAATAATAAGTTACTTTGAGATTAAATTAAACGAATGTTCACATTTTATAGGATTTAAAAATATATACCAGCTTCCATTGAAGTCTGGGGGTAGTGAAAGCTTGGCCCATAAGCCAGGGGCGTACCTAGAGTTTTTGGCACCCGGGGCGGATCCTGTAAGTGGCACCCCCCCCCCACCAAATGTAAAGACATCTACAAAATTATGTTAAGAATATTTATTGCACCAATTTGTAGACTGTATGTCAACTGTAAACAACAAGAAATCTGAAAAAATAAATTAATAACTTATAAGTAAAATAAATACGTTTAAATAACATTTACTGAACATATAATAGTGCTTTCTTTTTAATAACCCTCCAAAAAAACCAGCATCCACATTGCCCACATAGAACCTGACCAGCACCCAAATTACACACACATAGGAGTTGCCATCTTTGTCCCAAACAGCCCAGCATGAGTCAGCATTGTTCCCAAACAGCCGAGTGACGCCATCTTTGTCCCATGAACACGCTACCTGTGCCATCTTTGTCCCATAAACACCCTGCCTGTGCCATTTTTGTCCCATAAACACCCTGCTTATACCATCTTTGCCTTTTTGACAAATCAACTATACACCTATGATTAACACAAACACTTTTACAGTCACTCACTAATTCACTTTCATACACACAATTCATTCACACAATCATTTATTTTTTCACACAAATTATTTACACATTCATTGATGCATTCTCACAAATTCATTAATTCTCTCACTCATTCAAACAATTCATCCACACATTAATCCATTCATTTTCGCTCTCTCATTCTGACTCTTTATTTCAATATTCTTGCTACCCTCCTTTTTCCCTATCTACCCCCTATCCCCCCGTCTCACTCCCTTCTCCCTATCTACCCTCTCCCCCCTTTGAAGTTCACTTACCTTTCAGGAGTCCTGCGGTGGGGGTGCAAGGCCTCTGTCTCCCAGCTCTGCCACTGTATGGAACAGTATAGAGTGATGGGAGTTATGATGTACTTTAGAGCATAATTATATAATGAAAGACATTGGAAATGGTACAGCATAACACCCATCACTCTCACACACTTACCAATCCACATTTACCAATCCACAGATTCCACGCATACCAATCCGCACATACCAATCCAGATTCCACGCATACCAATCCACACATACCAATCCACAGATTCCACACATACCAATCCACAGATTCCACACATACCAATCCACAGATTCCACACATACCAATCCACTCTCACTGTCACTCTCACTGAATGATTTCCTACCTTTCCTCTTTTCTTCTTACAGCAGTCAGCTGCTTTTCTTCCTCTTCGCTCCTCTTCTTCTGTCTTCTTCGCTCCTGTTCTTCTGTCTTCTTCCGGTTCAGAGGGCACGGACGGCGGTGGGCGCGGCTTCAGTGTTGTGCGCCGGGATCTGACAACAAACCCCGGCGCACAGCAGCAGTTGCCGCGTGGATCGCGAGGTTCAAGGGAACCGGCTTAAAATCACTCAAGGGAGCCGGAGGTCTGTTAAAGACCTCCGCTCCCTTGCGAGCCTTCTCCTCCAGCGGCGGACATTACTGTCCGTCTCTGGAGGGGTGCCGGGTGCCGGCAAGTTGGCACCCCCCTGATGAGCGGCACCCGGTGCGGACCGCCCGCCCCCCGCTAGGTACGCTACTGCCATAAGCGTGGGGGACGTTTAACATGATGTCAAAAGGTAGTATTATTGATGTATGATGAAGGATGAATTGCAAATTATTTTTTTATGGGCATTCAGTACAATAATTGTACATGCGCATATGGCATATAGGACTGTATAGTGAGCACTGAGGCCCTGTGAGCACATATGAGCTGTGTACATGGGCTATTTGCTCCATGCCCATGTGGCCCAGTACGTCTTTTTAAGTATGGTCCCCAAAAAACCTGGAGCCAAGACTGATCACTATAGCTATCCTCAACTCTCTGTGATAGAAATTAACCACAGCTGTACAAATGCGATTAAACATTCGCCCACTCATAGTTCCTAGAGAATGACTGTTTAAGAAGCATCAAAAATCAAGTGGAAAATGATTAGTTATAATTACATTGATTGCGAGAGCAGCAGAATTAATGTTAGAAAATAGTCAATAAGCCTTTTATGAGTAAAGACTGATAAAAAGCCAATGAAACTGGAAGTAAATACCGACAGTCTCAGTATTGTTTATGGTGCAGTGTTAATTTGAAGATACTTACAGTATGTATGTGTGTGTGTGTGTATGTATGTATGTGTATGTAATATATATATATTATATATATATATATACTTATTTTTCAATGTCACAGGCAGCATTCAATTAGACATTTTAGACGCAGATATTTCTGTATAAAATTTTAAACTTGTTAAAAAAACTAAAGCATCTTGAAATGCAGCACAGCAAGTTCTTATGTGGTCGTAAATTGTAGTTACTTTTGATGGTGAATATGACCAGTTGTTATGTTTTTTAGAACTGAAGAAGTGCACTTATCCAAAAATTAAATACCATAGGGATTGAATGAGCACAAGTCCTATTTACTTTGATATTCCTCTCACTTATCCAAAGGCCTCTGTAGAACTAGTAGAAGGAAAACATCATGTTCTAAAAACCTGCAAGATTTGTAACTGTAGAGCGAGGTTTCTTCTGCTCTAGGGACAGCATTATTATCATTAAAATCAGATTCCAGGAATGCGGCTATACATTTATAGACAACAAAACTAAGAATCAGTGCACACCCAGCAAATATTATTTAAAAAACCTATCTGAAGCATATTGGGGATTCCATCACATTATATGGCTATATATATTGCTTATGGCCATTACATCAAAGTCCTATCTAATTTTTCATGGCTATATCTCTTACTGAGGAGCTGAATCAGTGGGACTACACTGCATTTTAACCCACTGAGACTCTCATGCAACTTAAAGTACTCTCTGGACACCATTAATGAGGCACCTGTGTGACAGGTGCTTAACCCTAAGGTTCGGTTCAGGCTATACAACATATAGTCATATAGTGTGTGACCAAATCCCCAAAATGTATGCTTCAGATGGGTGCTTTTAAATAGTATTTGCTGGGTGTGCGCTGATTTGTTGCTTTGTTGTATATATTTTCATGTCCAGTCTAAAAATAAGAAGACAAATGACAACAATTAAATTAACACAGAGTAGCAGTATACCATGTTAAAAGGAAAATCTGGTCAATGTATGCTGCATCATTCCTCTTGGCTCCTTGTGATCTGTGTGTGATTTAATAAACTATTATTAAAATAATCAATCAATCATCATTTAATATGTGGACCCACTCTCTTACTTGTCTGTGAGGCAGCTTTGCATTATCTTTTGAAGCACCAATAATTGAATAAACTTGATATGCTAAAACGGACTTAAGTGAAGATTGAACCACAAAAAAAATAGGGACGAAGCTTTAACTTGACCTTACAAATAAGAAGGATTAGAGAAGGAGATTAAGGTAGATGTAATTAGATGGCAAAAGTTGATTAAATGGTCATGTAAGATGAACATCTATAAATTAATTCATTTGAATTGGTGTTTAAGCTGTAAGAGGTCATTCATGTTATATTTAGGCCAGGATTAGGCACATAGGGAAGATGAAACTGGAAAGTTGATGTAATGAAAACTGGGAAACATTTAATGTGTTCCCTATACATTTCTTTTAAACAGCAACTCAAAACAATTTGTCCAATTTGCAAAATATTTTTTAAACATGTATTGCATTTTTTTTTAATACATGGATACAATAAGACAATTTGTCTTTAGATTTATCAATTGAATTTTTAAGTCAGACATAAACATATATTAATACTTAACGACATAAAAAAATAACACAAGACACCGTATAAACATACGACGAAAATGAGATGTTCCGGCATGGAGACGTAAGAGGTAGATCTTTAGGTGGATATCTAAGTGCCTATATTTAAAATATTTATTTTTTGAAGGCATTTTTCCCATATTTGGGTTTTCTTAAATGATGTATATAGGATCCGAGAAACCTCTTTCTCCATTGTGACTTGAAATTTTAATTGGGTTATTAACTGGGTCATAGTGAATTGGTTATCTTGTTTCTTAACTCTTAAATAATTAAAAATATTAGTTTTTAATAACACAGATGTATGTAATAGAATAGGAAAGGGGACATCTTTCCATTTGTCATGATATCGGTAATTAAGTTAACTCCAGCCTGTGACCAGTTCGTCAGAGAAATATCTTCGATCACTTCTTCAAGTATCTTAAAGCTTAAAGAATCGATTAGTCTGTCCTTGATGCCCAGTCGTTTTTTGATTTTTAGCCATTCTGGTATAATACTCTCTAGTACTATGTTTTTGTCTTTAATATACGTTGCTATGTCTCTATCTTTTAGAGACCAGATACATTTATTTAAGCTACTGACTTCACAAGTTTTTTGTTCTAATTTGTACCAGACCTCTTGCTTAGAAGATTCTTGGTAAGTTTTTGCAATATGGTATATTATACTGGCTTCGTATTGTTGTTTTATTTGAGGAAAGCCCATACCACCATCTCTGATTCGAGCTCCCATCAGTCTAGCATTGGTTCTTGGGGTCTTTCCTCTCCAGACGAAGTTGATAAAACTCGTATGTACAATGTCAAGCCAGCTTTGAGGAAACTTTAGTGGGAGTAGTCTAAATAAATAGTTCCATTTGGGCATCAAATAGGAATTAAGGGCATTGGCTCGACCCCACCATGAAAGGTTTAATTTACACCATTCTCTAATAGCTTCATTAGATGTTCTTAAGAGGCGGAGAAAAATTTTCTCTACTATATTTCCATTTTTTTCAGGAATAAGGATTCCAAGGTATTCAAATTCCTTTTGATTTATACTTAGGGAGAAGCATTCATATAATTTATCTATGGTCGATCGATTAATGTTTCTCACTTGAGCTATAGTCTATAGTCTATTTAAGTTTAATTTAAAACCTTGGTATGAACATCATTTTCCTTTATAACTGCTCTAACTCTGTATGGCAGTGATTATTCCAGCACTCCTTTAGCGCATGCCAGAGAGTGCCTCCATATGTCACTTTGTGTTTTTCGGCTTTTCCCTTTTCAAATGTTCCAAAGATGTCCAATCGGGTTGAGATCTGGTGATTGTGGTGAAAAAACATGCAAATTAGCATTGCCAGAGATAGTTTTGATTTGTGTTTAAGATATCAATGTGCTGCTGAAAAATTAATCCCCATTCATACAAATTTTTACCAGAAGGGATGGCATGCCTCTGCAAAATAGAGTGGCGCTCAGATTTATGGCTCCTATTGTGTGATAACGTGTGTCTAGTGAAGAGGAGGAAAAACAGACCAGTTGTGCAGCATGAACTGTGACAGAGTTGGGCTAGACCATAGGCCAACCACACCAAGCTGGACTCCTGTAGGCTAGAGAAGGTTCTTCTGGATGTGCGGAAAAACCCAAACACATGGGAGGAGGCATTTTTGCTGATGGACTTTAGCTTACATCCGTCCATACTGCCAAGCTGGATCGAGTCTGGTCTTGAGTAAATATACAGGCTCATCCCACTGTAGTTCCCATCAGACTATGAGATATATATATCTCATAGAAGCAACAGATAAATGTGTGGCTATAAAAAAAAAAAGTCAAAAGGTTAATACTAATCAGCCATTAGTTGCTCAGCAACATGTGTCTATGTTCACTAATGAAGAACGGAATATCTAATATACAAACAGTTTGATGAGGGTCTCACAGGTTTGTTAAAGGAAGCTGAGCAACCAAATCATAACACATTGTTTCCTCAAGCAAGATGTGCCCTCTGCCAGTCATTGTTCAGAAGCACCATTATTGTGTTAAGAGTTCAACAATGATGGATCCTTTCTTTGTAGCCATTCTAATGTACTTTGACATTATATTTTTGTATGTTGGTATTTTTTTTTAAGATAAACTACCCGGCTTTGTTCTATAAGACTGTGCATGACTTCCACAAATGTTGACATCAGCTTTATGTAACCCCATAATACGGGGCATAAAATTGCAAATATGGTTTATCACCCACCACGCTAAACCTGTACTCTGATTCATTTAAATAAGTAGAGAAATGCAACATATGCATATCATCAACGCTCACGTTTATTTTGACTAATCTAGGACCAGCGGATAAAAGAATTGACATTGCTGAAAAACCTGGACTTTGTGGTCAGAGTTCTTAAACAATATATCTCATAGAGTACTCAATCACACATTCTGAATAAATTAATGATTTTCCTATTAATACTTTTGTGTCCCCCTTCCCCCCCCCAAATTACACACGTAAGCTTTATCGCCGTAAATACCTATGTGCTATGAGATTACGGGCAACTAAGGCATTATTGGGTGGCAGAGATAACATGTAAATGTGACAAGCTCTCTAATGATATGCATGTGATTTTGATTAATATTGCCTGTTTTATTAGCATTTCTTGAAATAGACAGGGTCAAAAGCAACTATACTCTAAAAAGAGTTGTTTGTCCAAGCTATACTTTTACCCATTGTTTTTAATAGTTAAATGTAATATACTAATTTGGTCAAGTTTAACTTAAAAAAAAGCAAATACATCAGCTGTTCTTATTTTATAAAGATTGTTGTGGGAACAGCAGATTGATGATTCACCTTGAGTTGATGTTTTCATGTTTTATGAAATAACTTTCTGTAGTGATTTAAGTCACTACAAACCATGTTTTGGTAGTCATTTTACTACGCTATTAAAACAAAACAAAAAGCAGAGACAAGTTCAGGGAAGACTGATATGAGAAATGTTATATCGAGCAACAGCGATAAAACATTTTCTTTAAGAGCACAGTTTGTAACGTTAATGTTAAGAAGAGATGGTGTTAGAAAACGTGTTAATCTTAACTTGAGTGACATCATTTCATACATGATTTATGGGAAACATATATTCCTATACTGAATTAATATGTCGTATGCAGTGATGTCATTAAAGAAGCCACGCGGCACAAAATTATATCCTTTAACCCATTCGGGATACAGAATTTATGGATATATTTGTAACTTTTTAGCCGCCGTGCATGCAGTATAATTGAATCTAATTATTTCTGTGGTTATCTTTGTATGTGATGTTCAGAATAATTTTTCCATAGATCATGGCTGCTGCTATAAGCAACATTGCGACCTGAATGCTATGTACCAGACAGCCAGTTATATTTTTGCTAGTTTTCAAAGCTCGGACGTATGAAAAGTTACCAAGGTTTAACAGGCGTTAAGAGGCATTGTGAAACATTTCTGTTTCCTGTGGATTTAAAAGGTTCAATGCAAGGCACCCCAGTGTATGGGATATCATAAAATCCAGAATAAATATGAACTCATGTAGACAGACTCTGGCTAGGGAATTACATACGTATTTATACATCCCACACACTGCAGGGATGTACGTTAAATGTACTGGCCAGAAACATGTGTAAGCTATGTGTGTCCTGGAAAATCATTCATAATTCCCATATGTTGGCTAATTTGTAGAAAGTGAACATGGTTTAACTATCAAAAAAAATACTTGCTAATACAATAACACTACAATAATCCTTTTTTTCTTATTAAGTGATATTTGTTAGTGCAGTGTTATTTTACCCATCTTGTGTCTAACGTTACGTAATTAAAATTTTATCCCCACACTTGAAATGGGATACAAGTCCATAAATTATGTAAAGCTACATAATAACACTAGATACTCATCCTGCTTCTTCTAAATATCTGGTATCCTTCAGTTTCTTTAAAAGACTACCAATTTTTACAAAATTTCTAGAGAAAATAGCTTTGATTTGTGTATAGAAAACCCCTAATGTTTGGTGATTGGATTTGTTAGTGGCTTTTATTACCTTGTTCTGTAAGCGCATGCATTGTGAAAGCAGCATTAACTACGGAAGTTGCAGTTTAACTCATCAGCTGCACGTAATCCCGCGATACAGTACAGCACATAGCGCTACGGTTGTCATTTGGAGCCTTGCTAATTTTGTAGGACCAGGTTCAGAATTGAATCCAGCATTGACCCATCTGTGCTGTTGGGATGCAAGCCTGATGAACAGACTAGTGTCTCACATCATGCGGAGCAGACAAGTAGCCCTCCAGAATAGTACACGGGAAAAAAAACCACTCATTTAATTTTATGTCATAGAAAAAAATCCTTAAAAGATAAATCTGCATACTTTAAAAGCAAATCTATCGCTTTTCCCAAATCCAACATTTTTAAATTCTGGATAATTTCATAGTGTTTACAGATCAAAGCAATATGTTAGAAACCCACCAATAGTAGAATAATAGAAATGATGAGTGTACCATGGGAGCACGCATGTTAAACTTCTGTTCTCATGACCTGATTGATTATTCCTCCCCATTAAGTTACCCATTTCTTGTTGCTAAGATACTCACTGACTTAGGTGGCATTTGAGACAGTTCTCAGGTTCTCTAAGGTGCATATGTAGACTAAATCTACCCAAAACAATTACACTGGTAACATTACAAAAGTGCAAGTTATAGTTTTAAAAAAGAGGATAGTTGTGCTGAAGAGTTCTGATGACCTTGAGCTTTACTAATTAAGGAAATAAAATACTGTAAATAAAAGGTTAAAGGGGCAGTCTATTGTATTATACAGCCCCACCAATGAATAATACTAATATATAATAATATAATATTATTATATGAATATAACATGAATGATATAATATTATTGTATTATTATATGTAGGATATAATATAATATTAAAATACTTTGTAGGCACCTTAATTTGTATTTGTTAAACGTGTGGGAGAACAAATAACTAGCCCTAAGGAGAAGCTACAGCTCCAGAGCTGCAGTGCACCACTGCCTCTGCAGCCTGACTTTTTGCAACTGTTTTGATTGCTTGAAGCAGACAATCACTAGCAATAAAGTGCCCACATTCAAATCAAGCAATATGTGTTGGGGGTCTTGTCAGGAACCTGGCTAGTGGTGAGAAGACCGTATATTGCTTAGTGGCTTGCAGGAGACGAGCTGGGTGCTGCGGAATCAGGATATACATTGGGTATTCTGCTGAATCTCTCCATGCATTTGCAAGGGGCACTCAACTGTGACATGCATGAAAGTGCATATGTTTAATGTCCAGGTTGCAAAAATATTGGCACATTTCTAAGACAGAACAGTGTATTAACAACTGGGTATACAGAGGTCACTCTACTAGTCAATATTGCAGGTAAAAAACATTACAATTTTACCATTTAGTGGATCTCCCTAAAGCGAGTTTCTTTGACTGCCACTCATACTCATTAACAGACTCACAGGTTCATTATGCAGGCTCTCCTTACCCTTTGTGTATTTATATACCCAGTATGCAAAGTATACACACAGTACCCAGTATAACTGCCCTCTAGCATGCTTATTTTTAGAAGGAAATGGAAATTTTATATTTGAGAAAAGGGAGTCAGAAACTCATAGGGTCTGCAGAATCTAATTTGCTTTCATGAAATATGCAACACCCTGGCAAGTCTGACTTGCTGTGCATAGGTGGTATGGGGATTAACTTCAGCCGACTTGATTAGTCGCTAAACATTGTAGTAAGTTGTCCCAATTGAATAAGGAAACAGCTTAACATTTTTTACTTCATTATGTTTTAAAGCGGCTGAGGAAAAAGTGGGAATACAAAGGTTTTGTTATGCAGTAGTAAGGAAGGACAGAGCTGAATGCAGACTCAAATAGCAGACAGCACAGAAGAGCAGACTCCTGAATGCGACGTCCCCAGGCTAGGACTACAGGTGACCTTTTTATTCTACATCTTTATTCACTGTAGAAGCAATTTAAATGACAAGCTCCTTTGCATGTCAGTAAAAAGTAGAATCTGAACATTTCCAATCCTTAGACTGTAGTGCTAAATGAGCATCTCTTCTCTCTCTCTATATATACACAAGTGTGTGTGTGTGTGTGTATGTATGTGTGCTACGTGATTGCAAAAGGGTTTTCTACCGATCAATTATCCTTCTAAACTTGGATTAGCTAACACAACATGCCATTGGAACACAGGATTGATGGTTGCCGATTACGGACCTCTGTATACCTAGGAAGATATTACATCAGCTGTCATTTGCAACATTCACAATGTATGCACTGTATGATTTATTTGACATTTGCTTTTATTTCAAAAACAAGGACATTTTTAAGTAACCTAAATTTTTTGAATATATATATATATATATATGTATATTACACTAGTATAGATACAAATTAGACAAAGTTGATGTACAAACAGATGTCCTGAAAGGATAAAGCAAAATATTTATAGCAGTCAACTTCAAACCCATTATTAGGAATCTTATTGCCTTGCTTTTGGCAGAATTTTATCTGTTCTGTACCCCTATAAGACCGCCTCATTGCCATTTGTTTTGCACATTGAAATCTTAGGTCGCAGACCCCTTAATCTGCATAATAAAGACTATTTAGTTACTCAGTTTTCACCCTTACTAAGGAAACCTATTCCACCTCTCATCTCTTTGTTGTCTCATAAGCCCAAATGCCTTTTTAGTACATTTGATTCCCTTCTCCTAGTCTTACTGTCCTCTCATCTTATCCAATCATTGTCATCCACAATCATTGTCATCCATCTTTGACCTTTTACTCTCCACTGGATCCTTCCCATTCTTCTAGCATGCTACCATAACATCTATACTGAAAAAGCCCTCCCTCGACTCCACCACTCTGTCAATCTACTTCCCCATCGTTCTACTTCCTCGCACTGCCAAGTTTCTTGAATGGCTTGTATACAACGAATTAAACTACTACTTGACACGGTTCAACCTGGACTCTCCTCTTAAAGCAATGATCTACTTTTAATTTGCTTAATCAAAAGGCCACAACTCTTTGCTAATCCTTCTTGGCCCTTTTGCTGCTGATACTCCAATGCTTTAGGAATATCATTTAACGGCTTATCTGATTCTCACCTTGCCTTCAGTCCTTCAAAAATTCCCTCAACACCCAGTTCTTCAGGGATTACAACCAACACAGGATAACTCCCTTCCTAGCTCACCTTTCCCAGCCTCTGTACTCTGTACGTTTCTATGTCTCAAAATAATAATAGTTATTTCATTACAATGAAATACCTATGTGTCTGGTCCACTGCAAAGATTGGCACTATAAGCTTGTGTGTAATATACCCCATTTCACAATGGCGGGTCTAGTGACCGGTTAGCAAGCTGCTGCCAACCTGCGCAAGGTCCCTTTGCGGCGTGTACTCACCCATAGCCTTGCACAGTCAGGGGGCCTGCCTTGGATATTTTGTTAGAGGCGCACCTGTCACACGCTGGTAGGAGCATTGCTTACCTTGGCAATGAATTTGCTATTGTTGCCATTCCATGTACCAGACCACTGGGTTATCTGACTGCCCGCTATGTCTTCTACATTGTATTAATATATTATAAACATTGTATATTGTATTTATTACAATAACAATGTATGGGAGGGAAGTTTATTTCAAAAAAGAAGAAGAAAGAGGTCATAGTCTATAACTAGATTGTTAGAGGTTCAGATGCAATGTAAGGAGGTTTTACGTTATTGAGAGGGTGGTAGATAAATAGAACAGCCTCCCATAAGAAGTAGTAGAGGCCAATACAGTAAAGAAATGCATGGGACAGGCATAAAGTTATCCCGAATCTAAGGCAAGTTTAAGGACTGATTAAGACCTGAGACTTACAGTAGGAAAAGTGGGCAGACTAGATGGTTCTTATCTGCTCTCAAGTTCTAAGTTTCTATTATAATTTTATGTTTGTCACTCTAAGCAGATAATACCCATATATTTTCATCATTGCGACCTTTAATTGATAATTCATTAGCCTCAGCAATCATATTTGAGCTGATAACTAACTTTGGATAAATTATATAACATAACAGTGCCTTATTATTTTTAACGTTTATAGAATGCCATATTGAAGAAGAGAGACATTTTCTTCTGTTCTTGCATTAAACTCACCAGTCATTCCTGTTTAGTTTGCATTGTCATATAAATGCATAATATTTGAGCATCTTAGGAATCTCCAATCTTTCCTTTAATAAGAGTTACAACCAAAATGTATTGGGGGATAATGTATCGCTCATGCTTTGGAGTACATTTTAGGCAATTAATTTACTGGGTATTTTTTAAAATATATTTGTGGGTTGATTGCAGTTTAAAATACAATGTTCCAGACTCTGTGGTAAAGCAGCGTCAGATTGCTTGCAAGCTTGTAGCTACTTGTTTTAGCCTCCTGCAGCTTATCAAACATACGTTCCCGAATTCTGCCCTGAAACATTCGTAATGTCTAATTTGTACTTTGTTTATGTCAATTAATGTATTATTTTTTACCCTTAACCATTGAAATAAGAATTATGGACACTAACCCACTACGGTTGGGTTTATGGTTATAATGATATTTTTATGATTTAAGTAAAAAGAACTTGTACAGGTGCTCAAACATTTTATTGCTTTATGGTTTTTCACAAGTATTTCACAAAGGAGCTAGAATGTTAGAGGCCACAAGCTGTGGAGCTGACTAGGTTTTCATCTCCTGTATAGTTGAAAGGATAGGTGTTCAGTGAGCCAAAATGCTCAGTTCAGTGCCTGCACACGATTTACATTTCAGGTTCATAAAAGGTCAATATAGTAAGTAAAAAATTGCATCGGGGAATGATTTGTATGTGCTGTATAAAAGAATAAATTACTAAGTAGTGCACTTAATATGTAGTTACTTTGCACAGAAAGAGGCTTAAATGCAGTGAGTACATGATTTATAAGGTACAATGCTAACCTTGTTTCCAAAAAAACCCAATGCATTTGCTTAATGCGATTTTACATGTTTGTCCCATCATTTAAAATGTCCGAATCTTTGTGCACAGAAAAAGATCCTTTTTTTATCTAATTACATAATTTTAACATAAACTAAATGTTAACCCAATTATTCACCTGTCCACAGCTAAGGGCTCTGGAGAAACCACACTAAAGGCCATTTAGAGAAGCACTTTTATCGAGAAGAGGTTAAGAAAGATTCCCTTCCTAATCCTTTTCCCATTGTGTCTTCTGGTTTCAATTCCTATCTGAAGCCATAGAAAAATAACTAATGCAACTATCTCTAGAGTTACAGTCCTCCACAGTAGGGGTATGCTGAGACAGGTGCACTGTAACCTAGATTAATCTAGCAATGTGTTAGGGAGTGTTAGAGAGTGTTTGTGTTAGAACATGGTGCTGGAGAGATTGAGTATGCAATGCAAGAGTGTCAGAGTTTGTGTTTTTAGCATCTGTTGGTGTATGTGTGTTTTTAGTTATAGGGGAAGGGGCACCAAAGAATCCTGCACCCAGTTGCCAGAGTTACTTGTGTACTGGGCAAGGTCGTCTGCTCTCTCACCAGAGCACCAGCTCCCCAACTCCCCCTGGACATACTGGCAGGCTGAATATGAATGTAATTTCCCAGCACTTAGACATAGCATGTGTTCCTTGAAGGAGCAGAAGAGCTGACACTGGCCTACTCCCATGAGCCAACTAAGGTAGGCTGTGTGTGTAAGTGTAAATGTTCAAAACCTGCAGTCAAGAAATGTGTCAACTGATAAACCAAAAATGGGTAGTAACCTTAAATGTCTTTTAGCAAATGCGAGAAGCTTGGCAAACAAAATGGGTCACCCTCTGAGGCTGGAAGAGCAGAGATTTCATAGACTACAAATGAAGGGATTCATTATTATTCTTCTTATTATTATTTATTGTTTAATATAGTGCCATCAAATTCTGTAATGCTGTACACTGGGGTTCTTTACAGTAAGCACAATAAAGCTACGGAATTCACTGCTAAGGCAGGTGGTGGTATCAAATATATCAGATGCTTTCAAAAGGGGTCTGGATATTTTTTTTTTAGAAATGCATGACATACAGGGCTATAAATAGAATTTTAGAGCTTCTTGATCCAAGGAGAAATCCGATTGCCTTTTGGAGTCAAGAAGGAATTCTTTCCCCTGATGGCAGAATTCAAAGTAGCTTAATTAGAGTTTTTTTGCCTTCTTTTGGATCAAGAGTAGGAAGGTTAGCTAGAAGGGTTGAACTTGATGGACTTAGGTATTTTCTCAACCTTATGTACTATGTAAAAATAACTATGTTAGTGTGTGTAAGTATGTTGCTGCATGTGTATGTGTTAGTATGATGTTGCTGTAGGTGTTATACTGTGTGAAATAGCTTACTGTATGTGTGTGTATGTTAATGCATGTGAAAACATGTGTTACTGTATGTTAGTATGCTACTGTGTGTAAGTGCATATGTTAGTTTGTGGGTGTAAGTATGTTTGTGTATGTATATTAGTATGTGTATGCTACTGTACAATATATTCAATATTCCCCACTCATTTATGACCCTCTGGAGGGACACATACTTTTACAACATCTCACCCTCCCTTATCAGAAATGTGTAGTAAGCCCCCCTCCCCTGCCACACAACATTGAATTTTATGTGTCGTTTTGCTCAGAAATGTTTTAGACTTGAGAAAGGGAGAAGAGCTCCCGAAAGCTTGTCATTCCAAAATTCTGTTAGTCCAATAAAAAAGGTATTATCACAAGATACTTATTCCATCTGTTATTTGATATTGACACCACTGGAATAATACGGCTACAACCTCTACTCTACTAGATATATATATATATATATAGTGTTAAAGTCGGTGGGTGTTAGTGTATATTGTTGGATAGCTGGGCATGTATATAAAAGTGTGGTGTTGTGAATATATACACATGTAGTGTTAGAGTGTGTGTATATTGGTTTATGGTATAGAATGGAAGTGCATGAGTTGTTTGGTGTTTGTGTGTTACTGTAAGGTATTAATATTTGTGAGCATATGATGTTAGCATGTGGGTGTCTTTTACGATATGGTGTTAGTGTGTAAGTGTATGGTGTTAACATGAGTTTGTGTGTTAGTATTTGGTGTTAGCGTGTGTGTGTGTGAGCATATAATGTTATTGTGACTTCACCGTATTCTGTTGGAGTGTCAGGGGTCAGCTTAGGGTTAGTGACGCCTGGAGAGGAGGAGTAGGAGAAAGAATGTGTATGTATGTAAATGTACTATGGTAGAGTGAGTTGGTGTTATAACTTATGTTAGTTTATTCCATGTTAGATGAAAAATAATATATATAAGGAATTTTCTTATACTCTTTAATGTGTTCTTTGTACAAAAACATTGTAGTGGATCAGGTGCAACATCCTTCATATGTGACACACCTATTAGTAAAAGATTGCTGTTCTACATTATTTTAGAAGTGTTGCTTTTTAAAGTGCCTGCTTAATTAACTGCAATTTACAGTTCTTTTTAGACTTTAACATAACATGATCAGCTATTATGTTATATATTCAGTGTTAACAGTGAAAATGAAGTTCTATTTTGGAAAAACATTCTTGCAACATGAAACAGGTTACAGTGGATAAAAAAGAGAAGGTGACAATAATAGAAGTTTCAATAATATATAGCATGAAGCTTTTAAATTGTAGAAAAAATGGTGTAGTTTGGGCAAGTCAAGTAGAGATTTTAAGAACAATTTAGACAGATCTGTCACGTTTTTCCAAATTCTATATTCTAGAACGGTGGCCTTGACTATGACCTCTCGTTCTAACATTTCTCCTCCTTTTTAAACTTTCCGCTTGTACTTAAATATTTGCCTTCACTCTTCTTTTCTCCAAGCTTATTTCTCCTGATATTTTTAATCCTGCAAACCACTGTTTTGGTAGCCCTCTTAATATATCAATATTTACTAGAGATGGGGTCTGTAAAACTGTACTCTAGGTAAAGTTTGACCAACAAGTAAAGTGGCACTCTTTTTTTTTTTTTGCTACTAATGCCTTTAGCTATACAACCCAGCACCCTCCTTGTGTTTTCTAACACTTTATTGCATTGTCTGGTTACCTTTAAGTGAAATCAGCAAGCTAAAATATTTAATATGCAAATTCAAGATTTAGTGACCAAACCTCTTAGTAAAGAGCAGTGCAGATATTTTGTATGTTGGCTTTTCAATGTGAAATTGAACAAAATCAACTTTATAGGTGTTAGCTCAATGCATATCAAGTCAGCTTGCCAAAAAAATCAGAAAGTTAGATTTCACTCCTCTTCCAAATTCTCAGGATGCAACTGTGAGAGAATCACACATCAGTGCAATACCCTAATGATTATAGCATTGAAAGACATCAGTTCAAACTCCAGCATTCTAACTAGTAATTAAAGCTAATTGCCGCAGCATGGATGAAAGTCAAAAGAGAAGAAACAATCTTGCATACTTATCACACCTATTTTGGTAACCTAATTTTGTTTTTCAGAATACCAAATCCCTTGGGCGCTCAGCAAGTCGATCAAGTAACATATCAAAGGTTTGTGCAATAACTCAGCTTTGCTTCTGCTTGGTGATACGTGTTGGAGTGTCCAGATATTGTGCTACTGTTTCAACACATTATATGCATGTCTATCATTGCATCTGTTAGCCTGCGTTGACCTTAATTAGAGGGAAGCACTGTCTGTACAATTTGCTCATGTCACTTCATTCACATGGCACATTACTTTTATATTATTTACTATCAACTACCTAAAATAATGAGACAGATCAGAATACACTGAGTTAATTAACAATTAATTGTCCATAAATATAATAAATAAATAAAATATTGTTATCCCAAATTGAAGAAATGGAACATAATATGTTATGAAGAATTGAGGACAATTAAGAGGCACTGTTTCAGTGTTACACAGCAATAACATGCATACATTAGGGTGGCTTTTGGGATGTCAGATGGGCTTATTCACCATACATTCCACCATAAGGACATAAGAGGAGATTCCATCAACATTTTAACATGTGAAACCATTCTCAAGGAAGCACTTATATTTATATTGTTATAGTCATTTCATAAATGCCTTATGCATCCAAAGGCTGTTTTGAACTAATTAAGTATTGCTTCTATAGGCTTGTGGTTTCATTATGGGTGATGGTAAAAATTGCTAGGTTTAAAATTACAGCAACATCATAATATTTTAATTATTTTTCAGGCTAGCAGTCCAACAAATGGTACTGTACCAAGAAGTCACTCACAAACATCAGTCTGCCCATCAGCTCAGGATATATGCAGGTATGTGAAAACAAAGTGTAAAGTTCTTATCCAACTGTAAAATTGAATACTGCAAATAGTGGTCACTGAGAGCATCTAAAGACGTTTGTGATACCTTTTCATATGTTATCAGATAAGATTATCCAGGTGTAGAAAGCATCAATTAATTCTTTAAGCAAACACATCCTTATCTGGCCTTATAGTTAATGTCACTCTTATTTATGATACTATGCATGCATTTTTTGTTTTTTTATTTTATTTATTACTGTCATCACATTTCATCTTTTCTTTCATTGCTTTGCTTTCTTCCATTTTCTTTTCTTTTGCTTGCTGGTTTTTGTTTCTAGAAAAAACTCCTTGCATGATGCATCAGAAGATGACATTACCAATGCAACTTCAGTCATGGCGATGGCACCACCTAGTAGGTATTCCAATATAAAGGAAGTCAAGAGGAAGTTTAGACGTAAAAAAAGAGCCACTTTTGCTACACGTGCACAAGCAGCAAAGCACACAAACATACGACAAAGTGGAGAAACTCCAAAAGTAGGTTTAACTGATACTGATTCCTCTTCGGATGAAAGGCGATGGGCCACCCCAAGATTCAAGACATTTGAAAAGACTAAAGCATCCAAGAAAGGAAGAAAGCATGATGCAACATCTCACTACAAATCAGCAGATTCTAATGGGACAGAAATTGTCCACCAACAGTTTAAAGACTCCGATGAACAAATTCAGCAGGATCATTTCCCCAATGTGTCCAGCCATGTATCTCACCACAGAAGAAGATTTCTTAAACACAAAGAATCAAGTATGTCATCAGAATCGTCTATTGAAGTTCGTAGATTCCTGAACAAAAGAGCCAGAAGAAAAATAAAGCCTTGTTGCAGGCATCCACAAAAATGTCAGTGTTGCTGTAAAGATGAAGAGAACATCATCAATAAAAACATAAGGGAGGATGGTACTGGTGCCAATACTTTGGCACCTGCCATTGCTGTACCATTTCAAAGTGAGGCTTCTACTGTATACTGTGATGAATGGTGTGATGATTTAGAGGTTTGCAGGTTAGTCTCCCTTTTTACGTGCCGTAGCAATAGAACATGATTTGTGTTTCGTTACAAAAGGCCTGTTTTTCAATCTTGCCCCACATTGTACAACCAGCACCAAGATGCCTATACAATTGTTTACCTTGTGCAGGATTTGGAGACAAATGTTGTTATTTTTTTGCATGACGGTTTCATTTTTATTTCGTTTTTCAATTACTATATATCATTAACACTTTAAACTAAGTAGAGCTGCTAGGACCTGCAGTGAAGCATATCCTGAAACATAAAAAACTGCACAGCATCATTGAATGCACTCGCCCATTTCACTCAACTCACATCATGTAAATGTGTACCCTAAATAATCCCCTAATACATTCATGAATGTGTAAACGTGTAAATATATGTAAAAATGACTTGTAACCACTTCAGTGTATAGCTATGAGTTGTGTGGTTCATGTCAATGAGTAATGTCATCTATAAAAGCAGGTGATTTCAGGCTTTGATGTTCACCAGGATTAAGGCAACAGCTAAGCAAGGGAGTATTAAGGTGATGTTTCCATCAAGTTTACTTTGCAGGGTTTTCTTAGTGTAGCTATAAAATATAAATTAGAGTAACATTATGCAGCTATCCAAGCTAAGCTACAAATCAACCCCATTTTATAGACATTAGATGTTTTATAAAGGAATTTGTATGTTGATATTTCTTGGATATATTCTTTTCTCATGCACAATATGTAATCATAATAAACACCTGTCAGCATAGAATAACAAAGAGTTGCAATCTAAAGTCTGATTCACTTGCTCATAATTTATTTTACTATTCCTCAGTTTTCGAGCATTATTATCGGGATTGTGGTAAGACTTTTAGTTGTATTAGCAAGTTTCCTATTTTAATGCAAACTGCAGAGAGACTGCATGTTTAGACGGCGTACGAATGCTTTTGGAATAAGAAGCTGTGGTTTGCAATTAACTTACAATGCTGCAACACTGGCATTCTCCAAACTTATATTTGATAATTATTTGTTTCACATAAAAAGGATAGAATGTATGTGAAAGCTAGTTTTAGACTTGTTGATAAATTTTCTTCAATATATAGAACCCCAACTTTCAAATTAGAATACTGTGCTGGATCTTTTCATTCATTTAGAAGCTTAACAAAAGTTAAACTTTGGGACAATGAGCAGCAGTCGTGTAGAAATCCTTGAAGATCAAAAGCGAGGTTTGCTTGGTGAATTTAGAAAAGTTGACACCCGTTTAATTTCAGTTGGGACTGATCTCAGGAGTGCAGCTCATGGGAAACATATAGAGCCCAAGATGCTGCAGGTTTCTGGTGAGTTTTAAAACCGGCATTACAACCTAATTGGGTTTTAGCAAAGGGGTCAGTTGAGTTTCTCCATAAGAAGGTCCAAGTTGATACTTTAAACTTCTTAGAGGAAGGTGTAGGATCCATGCCAACATGGGAACAACAAGATCTCTTCCTATGTCATTCTAAATAAGTCACCCTCTCCAACTCCCTAAGAGCCCCCCTCCATATGCATGTTTTTCTCATTTTCCATATGTATCTCTTCAGTTTATTTTATCACTTATACCTGAACCTATGCATGTGTTCCAGTAACTGTAGTTTGTTACAAAGACCTGTCCTCAAGCACACACATGAATGTTAAGACAGGCATGATAAATAGTTTTCTTGATGACAAAACACCTGCCGACATAAGGTTGTTGTAAATGTATAGTAATTCTTTAACAACAACACAAATAAATAAAATAAATGAAATGTGTGAATAAAGTCTGATTTCTCTAGTACCTTCTAGGGACAGTGAAAGTTTAAACCAGAATGGAACCTGGCTCAAAATTCTGTTAACATATTATGCAGCCATGACATTTGAACAAATAATCACCAGTTAAATAATAGGCTGATGTACTGTCAAATCACAAAGAAGATGTAAATAAATTAAAAATTATGAATTCATTTGTAATTCAGCCCCTCTAAAATGAATATTTTGCAAAAGGCTGTGAATCTAAATGTTTTGCAACAAAACATTTTTTACGGATCAGGTTCTTATATTTTGCTTGCAGCAACTGTTTTTGGAATTGGAACTATGAAATCATGTTTATCATGCACCCTATGATTATAATGTCAAAATTAGCAAAAAAACACAAAACTCCACTAAGGTCTCAAGGAAACACAAAGTATTAATGAAAAAACGTTTTAGAAAAGGTTTCTTTTGGTTTACTTTGGGCGCAAACAATTTGAAGTATACAAAATTAAAAACAATGCAAACAAAATGACCATGGTTCCTTCAGTGCCTTTCTATAACCATAGTATGTAAACTTTCAAGCAGTTAATTATGTTTAGATAGCTAAGTATTTATTATGTCCATCAAGGCGCTTGGTATTTTCACCCTTATCTTTTTGATATTGGAATATATAAAACTACAACACACAGTGATTATGCATTATATCAAACTTTTGATTAATTTCTTATTGTGTTTTACCATGACATTATTTTTTTTTTACATTTTTATAGATTGAATGAGAAAAGTATTCCGAAGGGAAATTAAATATGTTGTTACTATAATAGCAAAGTAGTTTGCTGACTAATGGTATTGACTGTTGGTGCTGAAGCTGTGTATAATCTACCAAAGATCCAAAGAGGCAGATAAACCTATGCTACCAGATGCCGAATTGCTGAACGTGTCAAAATGCCTACTGATGCCAATTAAAGGAGGATTGTGCCCTCCTTGTGTACAATGTCCTGGTTTACCCAATGTCACCTAACAGAACTGAAGCAAAAATGAGTCCGTTGATCATTTATGTTGTAATTGAAAGACTTTTTTCACATTGTACTGTTTTGTAACCCAAAACACATCCTAACAAGGAACAATTCTAGGGAAGTAATTCATTAAGTAATTAAATGGGATATTTTACAGTAGACATTTTCCATAAAAATGTTAATTGTATAGGCTTTGGATCATGTTAATGGTTTGTATAGTTTTTGTGGTAGACATACATTTTATTACAACTGTTACTGTATGTCACTGTCTTATAACTCTCACACATCTTTTTAGAATCTGTCATTGTGAGGGAGATGAAGAAAATCCTCTTATCACACCGTGTAGGTGTACTGGAACACTAAGGTTCGTACACCAAGCTTGTCTACACCAGTGGATTAAAAGCTCAGACACAAGATGCTGTGAACTCTGCAAGTATGATTTTGTAATGGAAACCAAACTTAAGCCTTTGAGAAAGGTAAGAGCATTATATGGATTTTACTGTGCAGTAATGAGGATATTTAATAAATATTTCAATGCAGAAAGACTTCATTGCAGAGTTAGTTACAGTATATTTCATGTAGGATGTTCTTTTTATTTACAATTTACTTTTATTTACAATGTATTTGTTTGTTATAAATTTATATTTATATATATATATATATATATATATATATATATATATATATGTACTGTGTATTTGTATATAATTATTGCTACTATGTCAGGCTGACCAGGGCTTTAAGCAAAGTACACTATGGTTAGACCTACCCTGTATGCCCTGTTCAGAAAGAGTCTGGAAGCTAAATGTAAGGAGGAAATGGGCTGTCGATTCCTGTTCTGTGCAAGGAGAAGAGAGGTTGATGGATAATGTTGTGTGTGTGTGTGTGCAGGAGAAGGGCTGCTGAATATTGTTGTGTGCCGGTGGGTTAGGATAAACGTTTGTCAGATAGTGTTGCGTGTGAGAGGCTGTGGAATAGTGTTGTGTTACGAGGGAGAATCAAAAACGAGAGATTCAGAAAGAACAAAGAGAGGGAGTATAAAAGAGGGAGAAGAAGAAAAGGAGAGATAGTGAAGAAATAGAGAGAAAGTGTGTGTCGCGTTAACAATGAACACATAAGCTAGTATTGGAAAATTACTCCTGCAGAGTTCCAAATTAAACGTTTTATTGCTTATATAATATATAATATAATGTAATTCATAAAGAAACAAAAATGTTGTTTATAAAATGATAATCAAAAACAAGAATGGGTCAGATTGAGCCTAGACTAATTAAGAGACATAAAGCATCTGGATATTGCGAACTCAAACAGGCTTCACAAGATTATTGCACTCATTGCTACACCTTTTACTTTAATCTTCCAGTAATCAGTACCATGATTGAAAAAAATCATTATATATCTTTTCTTAAATTATAAGTAGACATAATATTACATATATATATATATATATATATATATATATATATATATATACACACAGTCATGGCCTAACATTTAGAGAATAACACAAATATTAATTTTCACAAGGTCTGCTGCCTCAGCTTCGATGATGCCAATTTGCATATACTCCAGAATGTTATGAACAGTGATCAGATGAATTGCAATCAATTCCAAATCCCTCTTTGCCATGAAAATGAACTTCATCCAAAAAACATTTCCACTGCATTTCAGCCCTGCCCCCAAAAGACCAGCTGACATCATGTCAGTGATTCTCTCTTAACACAGGTGAGAGTATTGACATTATGCTGATTGACTTAGAATAACAGACTCGAAGCTTTAACCCCTCCAGTCCCAGGGGTCTTTGGTACCGCAAGTCCCGGAGCAATTTTGCCATTTTTGCGGTATGTCAAGTTCAGCCATTATTCTCTTTTCCTGCGAATAGTTTACCCATGTAAACTATATATTGTTTTTTTAAGGAGCGATAGAGCTTTCTTTTGATACCATAGTCAGATGATTAGGTAAATATTTAGGATGAAAAGTTTAGTAAAAACTAGTGAAAATTATAAAATTTTTAATTTTTTTCCCTCTGAATCCTCACAAAATTAGGTAAAGTGATGGAAAATCCCCTTCAAGTTTATCAATTCAGGTGTACTGATTTCAGAAATACCTAATTTATATAGATTTTCCATACTTTCCCAGCACTTATAGGGAACTTACAATAAGGAATTTTTATGCTTATGGCTTAACGGGTTTGGGGGTTGTGAACGGGGGCAGGAGGGTTATACTGTTAAGATGTTGTGTTAGGGCAATGGGATGTAAGGTTTTTTTCTTTTTTATTATTTTTATCTTTTTATATATATATTTATTTTTTTAAATGATAATTTTTTTTTACATTTTTTTTTTTTTAAATGGTTAGAGGTCCTCTTAGGGACCTGTTGAACATGTTATTAATGCCAATGATGTCACAATGACATCACTTAGCTCACTTGTTTTTTTTTATTATTTATTGTATTATTTTAGTGATTTTTTTTTTTTAAATCACTAAAAAAAAATTCTTTGTTTTGTTTTTCAGCATGGGAGAAATGCGTTCCCCCTGCACCGATCACACTGTAATCTCTATGCAAGTCCCCAAAGACTTGCATAGAGATCACAGTGTCTGTGCCTCATCTGAGCTATTGGATATCCCTGCAGGGGATATCCTGTCCTCCGATGACCTTCTGGGTGACTTCACCAGTCCCCGATCACGCGATCGGCGTTTAAAAATTTAACAGTTTTCTGGCGTTCGTGCCGGAAGCTGTTATAGGAGATCGGGCAGCAGAAAGCCAGCTATGCTGGCTTCTGCTGTCAGGCAGGAGTCCAGGCTGTCAAACGACAGCCTGATCTCTCTGCAAGAAGGGCAGGACGTACCGGTATGTCCATAGGGGATTCTTGTGATGCGTTTTTTGGATGGTTATCTGCAAGGAAATACGTGCTGTCATCATTGCTTTGCACAAAAAGGATATTGCTGCTAGTAAGATTGCACCTAAATCAATTATTTATCGGATCATCAAGAACTTTGAGAGAGGTTCAATTGTTGTGCAGAATGTGTCAGGGTGCCGAAGAAAAATCCAGCAAGCGCCAGGACGGTCTCCTAAAGTTGATTCAGTTGTGGAACTGGAGCGCCCCCAATGCAGAGCTTGCTCAAGAATGGCAGCAGGCAGGTGTGAGTGCATCTGCACGCACAGTGAGGCAAAGGACTTTTGCAGGACGACTTGGTGTCAATAAGGGCAGCAAAGAATGGTACCAACATATCCTTCAAGAGCAACTTCTCCCAACCATCCGAGAACAACTTGGTGACGAACAATGTATTTTCCACCATGATGGACCTTGTCATAAGGCAAAAGTGATAACCAAGTGGCTCGGGGAACAAAACATCGAAATTTTGGATCCGTGGCCAGGAACTTCCCAGACCTTAATCCCATTGAGAATTTGTGGTCAAATCTCAAGAGACAGGTGAACAAACAAAAAAAAACACAAATTCTGACAAACTCCAAGCATTGATTATGCAAGAATGGGCTGCCATCAGTCAGGATGTGTGGCCCAGAAGTTAATTGACATCATGCCAGGGCAGATTGCAGAGGTCTTGAAAAAGAAGGGTCAACACTGCAAATATGGACTCTATTCATAAACTTAATGTAATTGTCAATAAAAGCCTTTGACACGTATGAAACGCTTGTAATTATACTTCAGTATACCATAGTAACATCTGACAAAAAATATCTAAGAACACTAAAGCAGCAAACTTTGTGAAGACCAGTACTTTTGACCATGACTGTACTTTTACTCATTGTTTTTGAAATGAGGAACTCATGCTATAGTAAAGTAAACTATAATTTCACAATAGGACATTACCAAAATACATTTTATGAATAGATGTCAAGAAATGAACCCTCCAAACATATCCTCAAAAATGTGGCTCGATTAAAGTCTTTCATCTTTGTTTATGGTTCTCCCAGGGTAGTCCATATCTGGGTCCAAAGGTGCTTTTAGAAAGTTGCGATGTCAAAGCAGTAGGGATATGCAGAAGTCCACTGCCATTTGTAAAACCATGTATCACCAGGTCTTGACAAAGCCAAGCCCTACCCTTAAGAAAATACTCACACAAGCAAATTTTAATATACGATCCAGCCTTTCCACTCATTGCAAAAAGCTTACCTCTCAAAACTCCAAGGGTGCCATAAAATCTACATTTGCGAACAATATTTCCCTGTGTCCTAATCATCGCAAAAATATCTGCTGTTTTAAGCAGCAATTAAATGCTTGTTAAATTTAAGAAAGGGTCACAAGGAGCTGTGTTGAGACGTTAAATTATATGATTGTGCTCATATCCCTTCTTTACCTTTTTCTTTGGCTTCTTTATTCTTGTTTCCATCACTGCAAGATCTCTCTGTATCTGCCACATGTCATTGAGGCACTAGATTCCTCCTTAGAGTTGATGTAAGCATTACTTATTTCTCCCTCACTTCTATATCCTATAAAAAAGGATTGTAGGCTATAGCTATATACCTCTGCCTCTATCTATCTTCTATTGATGTCTTTAGCTTCATTCCTTACTCCATCTTCCAAATTGTAATACCTAATAAGGTATATCACCCAGATTAGAATACCCAATGATCCCTCCTGTCCCAAAGGTACCCTACTGACTCAGTAGGGTACCTACTCCTTTTAAAATGTGTTGGAGCAGGATTCAGATTCTGGCCCATTGGACATCCCCAGTTGTTCAACCACATTGCCCCAGCCTTGAGCTCCCAACTCTGAATCCTCCTGGACAGTCTTGTGTGTACCCAATTCTTAGGTAAAATGTTGTGCTGTATCCTCAGCCACAATTTAGTCAATTACATCACAGAATATTGGGCCCCTCTATAAATAAAAAGTTCTGTAATTTAAAATCACATTTGCAGCACACATTGCACGCTATTGTATAATGACAACTGCTCCACAATAATAATAATGCCCTATTTATTTAGCAGTGTATTCTGAATTATGAATAACCTCATCAGTATTCCTTCAGTAGTGCCAAGCAACACTTTTTTTTGTGATAGATCTTGAATAATATATGAAAAAATGCATGTACTATTGTTAGGAAAAGCACCTGCTGCTTGTGTGATAGTAAACATATTTACTTTGTAACAGGGAAACATTTATTTAAGTTCCTTAAGTCTTTAAAAGTTTGATCAAAGTCAGAGATTGTAATTACATTTGAAAAATCAACCAAAATGCCATTTAAATCCTATATTTTTTAAATAAAAATAACAGAAAATGAGTAGATGAGGTATACAAATACTAGCACTTTCTCTCACCTCTGCATCTACTGCATGTACTTGGTATAATCCATGTGTAATATACATGTAACAGACTAGTCTTGGTGCATGTACATTTGTGTGCACATCAGCCACCTCCCTGCATATACTTTTTAAAGAAAAGAGGTTTATTCAGGGCAGTGTTATTGGTTTGTAAAACTTTTCATGACACTTGATTTAACATGACATCAATCTGTGAAATATAGAAATGAAAATTGAGTTAATCTCATGTTAATCTCATTCAACACAATTTTATAGCTGTATTGAACACATCATACAGAACGTTGTAATTTTCATAAAATAGCTGGTTCCCCATTTCCTCTTTGGATGTGACAGTAGGTTTTTTTTTAAACTGCACTCTGGTATGATACATTACAGGTTCCAGTAGAAAGTGGCATGACATTTTAAAGATTTTTTTTTACTTTTACCAGTGAAAAATACATCCTAATTATCAAACTTGATGTATTTCCCAAAAGAATTAACAATAGATGAATACAGTAGTATAAGCAGTACAAGTTTAAGAAGTATAGCTACAAATGGAGATGGCTTTCACAGGCATCATCTATATGAATGTGTGCACGTTGGTGTAGGATGCAGTTACCTCTCAGAATACATACTCTCTTGTCTACTTCTTTTAACAGCTGGGGATATTTCCCCTGGCCCTCCTGTGATGCTCTCTTCCCCATCCTCTCTCATTCAACATTCCAGAAACTTCAATATTCTTGTCCACATACACTGCTGCTCCTCCTACCCCCCCTTTACCTTTGCACTCTGGAACGGCCTTACACGACCACTTTACCTCTAGTTCTCTGCACCTTCTCGCTCTAATTGAAACCTGGCTAACATCTTGTAACACCGCTTCTCCTGCTGCTCTCTCCTATGGAGGCCTCCACTTCACTCACACTCCTAGATCTGATGACAGGAAGGGTGGTGGGGTAGGCTTCCTACTCTCCCCAACTTTTCAACCTATTCCCTCCGCGCCATCACTCTCTTTCTCCTTATTTGAAGTCCATGCTATTTGACTATTTAATCCCATCTCTTTATGCATTGCAGTTATATACCATGCCCCTGGCCCGGCTAACATCTTTTTTGACCACTTCTCTTCCTCTCCTCTGATGTTCCTTCAACATCCCAGTTGACACCCCATTAAGTCCTATGTCTTCTAAATTTGTTTCTATTACCTCCTCTTTTGATCTAAAAAAAACATATTAACTCCCATACTCATGATGCTGGTCACACCCTGGACCTTATTTTTTCTACCATGTGCTCTCTCACTAACTTCTCTAATTCCCCTTCCCCCCTCTCTGACCACCACTTCCTATCCAACTCTATAACCTTGCCTCCTACTCGCGCCCTTGAACCCCAACCTCGCCTAACCAGAGATCTCAGCTCTATTAACCTTCAGAAATTCTCAACCAATTTGCTCCCTCTCCTCTCTCCTATCTCAAACATGTCATGCCCTAACAACGCTACAGCTCTCAATAACTCCACTCTCACATCTGCTTTTGAGGATGTAGCCCCAGTTACTACTCACGCTTCACGATGTTCAGGTTTCCAACCCTGGCACAGGACTGTAACCCGACACCTACAACGTTGTTCCCGCAATGCCATGTCTGACTTTCTGCACTATAAATTAATGCTACGTTCCTACTACTCTGCTCTCAACCTTGCTAAAGAAACCTACTTCACCTCCCTCATCTCCTCCCTGTCTCATAACCCTAAACGACTCTTTAGCACTTTCAACTCTGACTTTGCCACATACTTCATATCTGCACAGTCACCACCGTGCCCTCACCCTTCCTACCAACTGACCTCTTCTCCCTTCACTACATTAAATCAATTCTCTGCTGTCACTGAAGAGGAGGTACATGCTCTTCTTCTTTCCTCTTGTCCACATGCCCCCTTGACCCGATCCCTTCCTATCTCACCCAGTCTCTTTCATCTACTCTTGTCCCTATTCTAGCTCACATCTTCAACCTCTCCCTCACTACTGGATCTGTCTCATCCTCCTTCAAGCATGCTACCATTACTCCAATCTTGAAAAAGCCCTCCCTTGACCCGACTGATCTGTCAAATTACTATCCCATCTCTCTACTTCCTCTCACCTACAAGCTTCTTGAAAAACTTGTTTATACCCAATTAACCAAGTCTCTTGATTCCAACTCCCTACTTGAGCCTCTTCAATATGGTTTTCGCCCTCGACATTCCACTGAAACCGCCCTTACTAAAGTTACTAATGACCTACTAACTGCTAAATTCAAGGGCCAGTACTCTTACTGGACGTTCTGCTGCTTTCAACACTGTTGACCACCCTCTCTGTGACACTGTTCTCTCCTGGTTCCCTTCTTACCTCTCTGATCCTACCTTCAGCGTCTCTGTCTCCAATAACACTTCCCCTCCCCCTCTCATTCGTGGTACCCCAAGGCTCAGTTCTAGGACCCTTTCTGTTCTGTCTCTACACTTCCTCACTTGGCAAACTAATCTCATCTTTTGGCTTTCAATACCACCTGTATGCTGATGACACCCAGATCTATCTATCCACTCCTGATCTCTCTCCCTTTGTCTTAGATCGTGTAACTAACTCTTGCGACAGTGTCTTTGCCGTTGCCATTAGCAAACATGCAAAAGACACTGTCGCAAGATCTCCCTATAAAACATGCAAAAAGACCATAATTTACCTTCACCGAGCATCAAGGTGACATAGAAAGTTAAAAAAGGAAGAGAAAACCTCAGGCATAACCCATAGAAATGAGTGAGTCTGAAAAAGTTGCTTCAGACAAATCCTAAAGAAAAAGATGTTTCAGATTTTTAGGATGCTAAACCTATGTATAAGTATAATTTCTAATATGTGTACAATTAGGTGAGTTTTTACTTTCCTTTTGTCCTTTGGGGCACTTTAAAAAAAAAAAAAGGCTTCTGTGTGATGAAGAGTGGTGCAAATCCAAATCCTCTGTAAACATATTAATACTATAGAAAACAAACCGCAATAACCTTGCAAGAATATAAAAAACATTGTTTGTACTTCTGAAATGGCACAAGCTGCTTAGGAACAAAGATGGCACAAGGAAGCTATTTGGAGACAAATATGGCACTGACAAGCTGTTTTGGAGACAAATATGGCACTGACAAGCTGTTTTGGAGGCAAATGGCACTGACAAGCTGTATGGGGACAGATAGCACAGGCAAGCTTTTTTGGGGACAAAAAATGTATAGACAAGCTGTTAGGGGGCACAGACAAGTGTTTAGGGTACAGATAAGCTGTTTGTGGGCACAGATGGCACAGACAAGCTCTTTGGTGAAAAGATGGGACAAGCAATCTGTTTGTGGGCTAATATGGCCCTGGAGTCTCATTATAAATTATAATAAAATGTTTTCACAATGCACTTTTTTTACTTGGATTCCAGCTTCTTCAACTACCTTGCTTTTGGATCATGTCCGATTCCTTTGGCCAGATGTCACCAAGACATCCTGGCAGAGTAGCAATGTCTCTGTCATTCAGGGCTCCTCCAGCCCTCTGTAGTTTGCGGTCGCGTGGTATGGCTGCCAAGCTGTTTATTTAATTATTTATTAATTTTTTTGTGGAAAAAAAACAGAGGGAGACTAAGTCTCCCTGATCAGGCCCCAAGGACAGCCTGGCCCCTTACAATGGTAATACTTGAACCCTCCGATGGCAGACCTGTTCTCCAATGTGGTATTTAAAGTTAATGTTATTTTTTTTTCTACGGTACAACCAAGGCCTCTGTATTCAGGCTTGAAAGAATTAATTTGCCTTTAACTTAATAAAGTTGACACTTGTGGTCCTTGAAACTTGAAAATGGCAATGTAGCCACATTGTGTTCCCAAGGCAACTGGCTGTTACAGTACATTTCTCTTATCTTTAATGTTACATAAGATATGATTTGTTTTATAGCTAGGTGGTATAGTTAAGATAAATTTGATTTACATTTAAGCAGTTGGCTGCATTGCACTTCTGTCTTCCATAAATTGAAATACCAGCCTAATACTGTAATTAATTTCATTGTTGTAACTGATGAAAGTTTTTTCTGATCCACATGAAAAATATTTTACATTTATGACTTTAACATTTTAAGTTTCTGGAGAAAGCGCATCATTGAGAGTCACAAAAATGACACAAACACGAGGGGCAAAAAAAGCAAATCTATGATTGTGTGACTGAAAAGTGCACATATATTCAATATAAATTGGAGCTTCACATGGATAAATATTTATCTGGTATTATACAAAAATCTACGTTAACGAACATAGCCAAAATTGCATAATAGCCTCAATAGTGTTGCCTACTAGTTATGTGCAAATGGAACAAAACTGATTCAGACTTCAGGAACGAAGTTTGTTGCCTGGTGCCCACACTCAAACTCACTCTCACTCTCTGTAACTCACTCTCTCACACTGTCATTCTCACTTACTCTCTCATACCCTCTAAATGACTCCTTACCTTCTCTGCTGACCACTTCCGCATTATCTTCCACATTTTCTTTTGCATCTTCTTTCTCCTATCTTCTCTCTTCTCTATTACATCTTCAATCCTTAATCTGGTATTTTCTGTCTTCATCCGCATCTTAATGGACTTAACCTGGCAACGTCTGCCAAAATGGCAGCGCTGAAGTGATATCCTCCGCGATCCTCAAATCAGGGAAGGGGACATAACAAAAAAACAACGCCATATTGCCCTCGTGATTTCCTTTTCCCCAATTGGAGCATTGGGGAGACTGAATCGCCGAATTTACCAAAATTATGTAAATGTGCAATTCATATGAATCCGAATGCAGAAGTCTATTGCCTACAGAAGCTGCTAGATATGTTCTACCATGATTCTTTCTCTGTGCGTATTTATTATTAATGCACAATGAAGGCAAAAGGCACCTAAATTCTTTACGCTTTAGAGTCTTGGTCTTTACGGAGCAAGTTGCCCACCTTTCTGAGACTAACAGAGTTAAGCCAGCTTTATATCATTGACCTCATTTGAAAAGTGTGTTAAATGCTCTTATTTTCATTAGTTATGTATTGTTAATGGAATATGAAATACTATAGCACCCTCTAGTGTTAGCATAAAATCACTGACTGACATTTTGTGCTTGGGTTACAAAGATTCTAAAGGGAAATTACTATAAATATGTAAATTATTATCTTTAATTTACAGAGCGCCAACAATTTATTCACCGGTTCTTACAATACATATATTCAAAGGTTATGACAAAACTAAAATTTACAGACTAAGATAAACAGATTAGGTCAAGAGGGTGCTGATCGCTATTTAAACTAGACTTAAGCATTTGTCTTCGGGCGAACATGAAAACGAGCACGAAGAGGCCGTTTTTTTGTTCGTTCCGAAGACACGCCGAAGAGAATACAGTGCCGGCAAAACGTAGGAGAAGACAAAGACTCACAACCATGAAGAATCGAAGATTCTTCGTGATCGTCTTCGTTTTTGCCGCGCAGCCGCCAAAATTTCAAACAGGAGTGAGCTCATCCTCGTCTCTCCAATCAGCTCACTCTTGTGACGTCACGCTAAGGGTCTCGTCCAATGCCTGTGCTGCTGTTTTTTGAATTCTGAAGGCGCCTTTATAAGACCAGAGCTTGCCTGAGAGATCCATTCATTTTTCGCTGTGACTGCTTTGGCAACACTGCTGTGCTGCATCCGAGCGTTACAGAGAGAGATTGTTCTGTTCTGTGTGAGACTGGTAAGCCTCAGCCTGCCATTTCTCACAGTGTACTCTTCCTCACTTCAGTTCTACTTAATTAATATATTTAATAATAATAATTTGATTAATTTAATAATTTTTTTATTTCATTTGTCATCAACTGTAGTGTATAGTGCTGTTGAGTTGACAGTGCACCCATTGCCTCAGTGGCACTGGGGTGCCCTTGCCCTGGGCTGGCACTAGTGCCTACTGCCTGTCCTGCTTAAATAAATTAAATAATAGAATTTATAAATAATAATTTAATAGTACATTATAATATTATATATATATATATTTGTCAGTCATATATATATATTATATACTATAGTATACTAGTGTAGAGTGTACTGTAGACATTCAAGACATCTACTAGTGTCTAATCTAAAATCAGTAATATTAATAATTAATAATTGAATACATTATAAAATTATATATATATTTGTCAGTTATATATACTATAGTTAGTAATAGTATACTAGTGTAGAGTGTACTGTAGACATTCAAGACATCTACTAGTGTCTAATCTAAAATCATTAATTAATATCAATAATTCTATAATTCTTATCTTAATAGTTAATTAAATTAGCTTTAAATAAAAGTAATAATATTAATTAATTACTACAAGCGTATAGTTCAGCTAATCTTATTAGTACTGGTGCTGCAGCTCTATAGTTTGTGCTTTGTTTTAGCAACAGCAAGAGACCAAGTAAATTTTTTTTAATTAATAATCTTTCATTTTATTTCATTTGTTTTGCTCACCTCAGTCCATCAGTGAAGTGAACTTGTTGGGCTAGTGAGTGCAGCCGCATAAGTGCTGTGTTCTTTTTTGATCAGCAAGCAGTGACGTTAACTGTTTTGCAAAGATTTTCTCATTTATTTTACATTTTATTTCAATTTTATTAAAAGTACCCTTAGTGTTTTGCTCACCTCAGTCCATCAGTGAAGTGAACTTGTTGGGCTAGTGAGTGCAGCCGCATAAGTGCTGTGTGTTTCAGCAAGCAGTGAAGCTAACTGTTTTGCTGTGACATTTTATTTTATTTCTAATTTCTTTTCAAGAAAAATTGACTGTGTGACGACAACAACTGTACTAAGCAAAGCTTCAAGCTAATAGCTGTAGTACTAAAATAATTCTAATCTTTAGCATAGTAGTAGGATAGGCTCTTAGGCCTGTGTAAATTCAAAGTCTTTAATTTTTTTATCCCCCCCCTTTTTTTTTTTTTTTTTTAACGTTTTTTTAAACACTACACTACACACACAACACAAAATTTGAAATGGATCCTCCTTTTGGGACTAAGGAGGGACAAGCTCCATCCACCACCACCACCAGCACCACCACCAGTTTTAAGATGCAGCCTTTGCGTCAGTCTAGTCAGCCAAGTAGGCCAAGCTCTCGCTTATCATTTGGGGAAGCATTGCTTGAAGGATCATCAAGTAAAGGAAAGGCACCAAAAGCAGGCAGTAGTAGTGCGGCTTGGCCCACAAGCTCTATGTTTTTTTACGGAAAGCCTAAAGCACCAGAAGCACGTTCAAAGTTAAAGGGTAGCACAACTAGTACTTCTACTAGCCCAGTGAGTAAAAAGAAGTGCCTTTTGCCCCAAGCAGCATCTTCCCCATCCACGAGCAGCATGCAAGGTACCAAGCAGAGCCAAATTAGCAGCAAGACTCAGAGGGGTCCCAAACCAAAGCGATCTCATTCCTTTGTAGGGAAAACCACCCCCACCTCTACCGCCTCTACCACCACTAGTGCTGCGCCTACTGTTCCCACCGGTACCGCCACGCCATGTCCTCCTAGTACCTCTAACAAGCCACCAAGTCCTTACAAAATTTTTGTAAAGACAGTTAGAGAGAGGGCTACACATAGTGGAACTCCACCTAGTGAGGTAGCAGAGGAGCCTGAGACTGAGAGGCCAAGTGCAGAGTCTGTTCTTCCTGCTCGCACTACTACTAGTCACGAGTCTCACGACGATATCAGTCTTATCTCCAGCCTAGCAGGAATTCTATTCGATCTGGCTAATGAAGAACTAGACTATGAGCCAGAGGAAGTAGAGGAGATGAGTGGTCAGGAATCAGATTCCTCAGGGAGCAGTGTCCAAATGACTAGTGCACAATTTTCCCCTGAGCCTCCACCTTCTCCGCTACGATCATCACCATCACCACCACCAGCGGCAGCAAAACCTAGCAAATCTAAAGCTAAAGCAATTAGCAGTCCCACTATGGCCAGTACTGTTTCCACCAGTCCCACAACCACTAGTTCTGCCTCTGTTCATCCACCCCGAGCAGTAGGAGCAGCACCCAAGGCACACTCCAAGGCTATGCGCGCCCCAATTTGGGAGCACTTTGAAAATGTTGAAGAAGGGCGCTATGGAAAGTGCAAACATTGTGGGAAGCTAATAAGCAGAGGGAAAGTGTCTGGCCATTTTACCAGTGCTAGCATTAAGCATCACCTCAGCACTCAACACAACGCTGTGCTATTGGGGAAAGATGCAGAAGTAAAACTCAGTGCAGGCAGCATAGCTGGTGGCCGTGGAAAAAACCCAACAGCTGCTTCTTCTGAGCCAATAGCAGCAGCAGCTAGTGCTGGCAGCCAGAGACCAAGGCAGGTTGGAGCACTGCATGTCCAGCCCACCCTGGAACAATTTGTGGCATTCCAATCCAAAAGGTCAATGCCCAAACAGCAGGCTAATAAAGTAACAAGACTGATTGGTCAGTTCATTGCTGTTGGAGGGGCATCCTTCTCTATGATCGAAGGGGAGCCTTTCAAACAATTGAAGGCGGCTGTGGCTCCACAATATACAGTTCCGTCACGTTCCACTTTCAGCAGGAACATTGTCCCCTCATTGTATCGGTCCTGTGTTGCAGCAGTGAAAGAGGAGCTTTCCAAGGCTGCTGGTCAGTGTGTTCATTTCACTACAGATTTGTGGAGTGCACCTAGCGGCCAGCATGCCTTTCTTTCTTTGACAGCACACTGGTGGCAGCCCGGTGTGTCTAAGGAAGCTGCTGCAGCAGGCTACCGATCTTTCCTTCTCCATGCAGAAGTGATGGATGAAAAGCACACTTCCCAAAATATTCTGCATGCAATGAGGAAAATGTTTAGCCTTTGGGTGGGAGCAGAGGCGGGCACCAATGTTGAAGTTGGTTTTGTGGTATCTGACGGAGGTGCCAATATGATGAAAGCGCTGCGAGATGGTCATATTGTTGGTGTGCGCTGTGCAGCCCACATCATCCATCTTGTAGTGAAGGCAGCAATGTCAGAAGGAACTAATGTGGTAGCAGTAGTTCTGTCCCGCTGCAGAAAGATCGCTGGGCACTTTCACCATAGTGTTAAGGCTAGACAACTTTTGAGGGAAGAGCAAGAGAGATCAGGTCTTCCCGTACACTGCCTACGTCAGGATGTCAGTACACGGTGGAACGCCACGTTAGACATGCTGGAGAGGATTTTGGAGCAGCAGAGGGCAATCCATAATCTTGCCTCAGAGCACAATATTGGGATTACATCTCCATTGAATAGGGAGGATTGGACAGTGATCGCCCAGCTAGTGGCAGTCCTTAAACCATTCAGGGATGCCACAGAAAAGTTAAGCTCGAACACTGCCAGTCTAGCCCAGGTAATCCCAGTGTTCTCCCATCTAGGCAGCAAGATGGATGTGTTACTTGAAAACCGTGAGGCTGTTCAAGGTGGCACTCTACAACCTGACGTAGCAGCCATAGTCAGGAAGCTGAAGGATCTGCTAAAAGTACACCTTCGCAAACGCATGGAAGAGAGTCCCGAAATGATGCTAGCGTGCCTTTGTGATCCAAGAATTAAGGGAAAGCTAGCTTTGAAATGTAATGTTCTCAGTAGCTACCGGGAGCAATTGGTCAACAAGGTGCGTGACTGGCAGCGTAAAATGGGAATGCTGTCCGAGGAGGCAGAGGTGCAGGAGGAGGAAGAGATGATGTGGTCTGCAGCAGCATCAGCAGCAGTGCCACAAGCATCACAACAACACAGTGAGTGGAGCAGCTGCGTTTTGGGAAGAGGCACTTGGGAGTATAGTTGGACCATCTGACAGAGCTAGCAGCAGAAAGGAGAGTAGTGCTGCTGAAATGGTCAAACTTTACCTCTGTGAAGTTCCTTCTGCGCCTAATGTTGATCCTCTTAGCTACTGGGATGAAAAGAAGAGTGTGTGGCCTGCACTCTCATGGGTTGCGCAGCAGCTTCTATCATGTCCGCCAACCACTGTTCAAAGTGAGCGCGTGTTTTCTATGACTGGAAACATACTGAGTCCACAGCGCTCACGCATGGCACCTCATCTGATGGAGCAGATTGCCTTTCTTAAATTCAATCTGCCCAAGTTGGGTTACCCAGCTCTTAGCTTGGAAAGTAAATTTTTTTTCTCTCTAATGTTTAAGGTAGTTTCTCCCCCTGGTTGCACGTGTTTGTGGTGTGGCAACGTCTGCTACCTCCGCCGGTGTAGCCAATTTACGCTAGGGCCTAGTGTCTGAGCTCTGGAAGTCTGCTGCCAAACGTCTAAGACTGACAGTTGTTTGGATGCTTTGCCCTGGGGTGAAACAGGTGAGCGGGTCGTCAATTGCCCACTCATTCGCCTTTCCCAATTCTGCTGCTGGTGGTGGTGCCAGCGTCTCTTCTCTGCCAGTTCGCTTCCTGGCTAGTGTCATGCCTCAAATGTCCCTAATTGACTGTAAGGGCAGTTTCTCCCCCCTGGCTGCCTCTGTTTGCGGTGTGGCAACGCCTGCTACCTCCGCCGGTGTAGCCAATTTACGCTAGGGCCTTGTGTCTGAGTTCTGGAAGTCCGCTCCCAAACGCCAAGGACTGACAGTGTTCGGATGCTTTGCCCTGGGGTGAAACAGGTTAGCGGGTTGTCAATTGCCCACTCATTCGCCTTTCCCAATTCTGCTGCTGGTGGTGGTGCCAGCTGTCACGGTCAGGACTACTTGCCAAGCCGTGACTGTGTGGAGGGCGTGGGCATGAAGGGGTTAATAGCACCAGGCCTCTGGATTTACTAACTTGACCCCTTAACAAGGCATAAGCTACACCAAATGAACCCCCAAATCCTGCCTGTATCCCCCCAGGTAGTCTGCCACCACTCACGATTTTGATACCGGATTCGTGAGAAATCCGAATTAGAACATTTATCTCTATATATATATCAACCCATCCCGGGCAAACAACATATATATATCCTGTAGAACTTAATAACAATATGGTAAGGTGTTATCCTCTCTTAGGGTTTGTGGATATCGATACTAGAGCCCAAAGACAGACTTGGATTATATATATTTAAATAACAAAAAGACAAAGATTACACAGTGCCAGAATTACAAAAAACAAGACATACAAAAGAAAAATAAAACAGCAAACAGTTCTTAAAAACAATAGGACTTAAACACAGGACCCTCACTCACGAGTTTCTCCAATAAGCAGGCCTGTGGGAACTCCTTAAGTCCAGACGGTTTCTTATGATGTTGTTCCGATCAGAGTATATCATGGAGTTCTGCCTTGAGGTCGCTGCATTGTCCCTAAATCAGACTTTTGGAAGCAAACGCCCCTCTGACCACATGACTGATTATATGACACCATCACCAAGAATCGGGTCCCATCTTTGATGTGCCAATAAGTTATGGTGGGGTAAAGGTGATGGAAACCCTTCCACTTCTGTTTGCGGTGTGGCAACGCCTGCTACCTCCGCCAGAGTAGCCAGCTTACGCTAGGGCCTTGTGTCTGAGCTCTGGAAGTCTTCTGCCAAACGTCTAAGACTGACAGTGTTTGGGTGCTTTGCCCTGGGGTGAAACAGGTGAGTGGGTCGCCAATTGCCCACTCATTCGCCTTTTCCATTTCCTTTTCCATTTCCATTTCATTATTTTCCTTCTGATACACCACCTACCAAACATAACACACACAATAACACATATAACACAGTGACATAACACATAACACACATAACACACACACGTACAATGCACAAATCCCAAGGACCTTTCCTCTTGTTATTTGTCCTGGCCTTCACTTCTACACTCACTAGCATTAACGCTATAACTCACACTTCATCCTATAACATTTTTCCATCCACATACCTGCCAACAGACCCAACTTTTTCAGGGACAGTCCTGCTTTTTTCCAGTCCTGTCCCATCTAATTTAGCTAAACTAGGTATGCAAATACACGTAGGTAGTTATAGCTCGGTAGGTAGCACTAGTATAAACATTAAATAAATATAATAAAGTACTAAATAATAAATCTAACTTTAAAATACATTTAAATAAACCCTTAATTTTTTTTTAAAAACCCATTAAAATTAAATTATTATTTAGACATAATACATCTTTAACCAAACCAGTGCACTGCTAATAATCTTAAACATAACCGTACATTAACCCTAAGCTATTTTTTAGTTCATTTTTCCATCCGCATACCTGCCAACACACCCAAGATTTTGGTGGACAGTCCTGCTTTTTTCCAGTCCTGTCCAGTAAAAGTTGGGTGGTTGCAAAGTATGCCATTGTAAATAGGTATCAAATGTTAGGCATGTATTACAAGTGGTCCAAAATCAATTTAAAAATGTAAAATAATCCCTATTCTTTTATTAAACATCTATGGATGTGTGACTGTGTATGATAAAAAGGAGGCCAAGTTCCTTGGAGCATTTGTCTAGGTCATTTTGTGTACAATACACCTCGGTACGTGTGTGCAACTCTATTGGTCGTTTCGGCAGGGGGCTCGCCTGTCATCACGGAATGAAGTGCGTTCTGCAATTCACTCGTTGATGCCAGACCAGCCCCCTGCCGAAACGACCAATAGAGTTGCACACACGTACCTTCACGGCAGCTGCTGCTGCTCCGATCTGTTGTTAACCCTGTATTAACCCCTGCTAGGCAACTGGGAGGGAAACGAAGATCAAACGAGCACGAAGAATGGCCACGAATATTCGCCCGAAGAGAAGACAGGAACGGACGAATATTCGCAGAATACGAAGATTTTTTCCCCCCCGAAGACGAACACGAAGAGCCCCCTGGTGCCCAAGTCTAATTTAAACCCTAAAGATCTTAATACATGATGAGAACTGCTGCATTGCAAAATTTGTTACAATGTAGAATGTATACATGTGTATACTGGTATTTAGTGTATTCCATATTAGCATATAAAGTGGAGAGAAGAACAAATTTGATTTCATATCACAATGATACACATAATGTATAATTCTAGTTTCCATTTATATTGTTAATGAGGTGTATGAATCTAAGGTATTAATCACTGTCAAGCTATCAGTTCCAAATACAAGTTGCTATTAGAAGATAATTTGTGATTTAAAAAAAAAAAATGTATTCTAAAGTCAGTGTGAAAAAATTAATATGACAGAAATATTCAAATTAATGTAAATTACTTTATTTTGTAGAAATAAATAGAAAATGCACACTTTTCCCAATACCATAGTTGGTTAAGGAAGTATATGGGAGAGAGTTGAGGGAACGTCAACAGGGAACTGCCAGGGTTGGCTACCCTTCACTTGGAGACTCTGGGTTAAACCTGGCAAGTCCCAGAGAGGTTGAATGTGTTATATAATGTATACATGTATTATGGGATATATGTGTGGTACAAATATGATCAAATAGAACCTCCTGAAATTTCTGATGGTGTACTGCAATCAGCAATGCAGGGAAATGGAGCTGAGATCAGCAGCAGTGGAGATCAACATGAAAAGACAGAGAAACTTTGTTTGCTCCTTTTAAAAAAAGTACTTAAGAAAAAAATATTACAAAAATGGAACAAAAAATTAATAAATTAAAAATCAATAATCAAACAGACTCCAGTGATGTCACCATGACATCATAAAGGTACGATTCAGTTCAAGAGAGACACTGGGGTCTTTAAACATTTTAAATCCTGCCTTAAAAAAAGTCCTTGTCTTTCCCCTAATGCAAAGTTTAAAAGTAATAAAAAATTGTTTAGTATGTATAGTGGAGCATTTTGCATGTGAGGTATTATTCTATGCAGAGGATGATTTTTTTTTCAGTTGAACCTCCTTTGCGAAGGAATCCAAAGTAAAACTGCAACAATGGGTTATTTTTTAAATTGACTCATACTAAATGATAAACAACAGGTAGTATAAAGAGAAAGTCCTATCCATCCTTGAAAAAAATATACTTTTTTGGATATGCTAAAAATGGCAAAAATACTTCTGTCACAGGGAGTAGAATCCTGTGCCAAAAAAGGGTTAAATGACCATTACTCATAAAGTAAAAAATATAATCTGTAATGAGTAATTAAATAATTATTTCTGAGTGGCTTTGGGTATTTAACAGTACTAGAAATGATATTTTAAATACTGTGTGGCCTCCAATTAGAAATCCCTTTTTGTTAATGCATATATTCTTTTGTCCTTTTGGACTAAATGAATAGGATTTGCAAGTGTTAGTGGACAGACTTAATTGGCTGAATGGTTCTTATGTGCCATCAAATTCTATATATATTTATATTTTATTTTATACTGTAGCCAAGTGGTTTCTATGTTTTTTATGCATGCAGAACTCCAGTATTATTTGTATCAGGTAGGTGGCAGCAAAAACATATAAATACAGCATCTGTTTCTCAAAACCTTATGAATATGTATCACATTGCAATAGGAAAGGTATCTGTGATGAAATATTTTAAATTAATGGTGCTGTCTACATTTTGTAAAAAAAATTAAGACAAATGCTATATTACCCAACTGAGTATCATTCACTACTTGAGACTCTAGCAAGTCCAATATCACTGTAATAAGCATATCTAAGAGTTGTTTATCTCACAACTCACACGGTTCCTATAAGTTGGTTGAGTACCATTGAGTTATTAAATTTAGAACATTGATTAACAAGCAACCACGATGTTTAGCAACAAAAGTATTTTATGTTTGATTTAGGTGAACTTGTTAAAATTAACAATACACAACATTAACCATAACATTAATGCATGTTTGGATGTACTGGTACAGAAATGGTCACATCCCATTGGGTAGAGCAAAGGGGACATTTTAGTAGAACATTTGGAGATAAGATTGGACATAAATGGGGTGAATTGGACAGACTAATGGCGAATGGTTCCATATATATATAGCCAGGAAGACAGAAAGAAAACATTTAAAAAAATTTATTTAATAAAGTACAGAAGGGAAGTGTATTTTAAAGGAGAAATATTAGGACAAGAGGCAGGGACGGGCTGGGCCGGGGGGCAGGGGGGCAATTGCCCCCCAGGCCACCCGAAATCTAATCTAAACGGCCGCTGGGTGCTGATGCCGCCGGCCGGTGCTACTATAATACTTTTTTTTTTTACTTACTTACTATGGCAAGCGGCAAGCCGATCCTTTAAAAAAAGGTATTAAAGCAGAGCCGGCCGGCAGCATCAGCACCCAGCGGCTGTGTGCGATGGCCGCCTACTGATGGGAGCAGTGCCAGCGTGAGGGTTGAAAGCTCCGCCCCCTCGCACGGAGCTTTCACCCCTCACGCTGCTCCCATCACTATGCGGCCAATCCAATCTAAATGGCCGATGCGTGCTGCCGATGCCGCCGGCTGGCGCTACTTTAATTTTTTTTTTTTATTTAATATGGCAAGCCGGATTGGCTTGCCATAATAAATAAAAAAAATAAAAAAGTATTAAAGAAGCTCCGGCCGGCGGCATCAGCAGCACGCATCGGCCGTTTAGATTAGATTGGCTGCCTAGTTATGATGGGAGCAGCGTCAGGAGTGAAAGCTCCGCCCCCTCGCACTCAGACTGCTGGAGCACCGGATGTTAGTGACACAAAGTAGAAACGGCAGTCTGCAGCTACGAGGAGACGGAGGCCTAGACGAAGAAGTGGAAGAAGGTTATTAAACCAGTCTTTTTACAAATTATATATTATTCTTTTGTATTCGGTAAAAAAAAAAAAAAAAAGGTAGTGCCACCTCTGTCCCCAATTAACCCCTCCCAGTGTCACCTCTGTCCCCTTTCAGCTCCCCATGTCATTGCTGTCCCCCATCAGCCCCAACCAGTGTCACCTCTGTCGCCAATCAGCCCCCATGTCATTACTGTCCCCATTCAGCTCTCCAGTGTCACCTCTGTCCCCAATCAGCCCCTCCCAGTGTCACCTCTGTCCCCTTTCAGCCCCCCATGTCATTACTGTCCCCATTCAGCTCTCCAGTGTCACCTCTGTCCCCAATCAGCCCCTCCCAGTGTCACCTCTGTCCCCTTTCAGCCCCCCATGTCATTACTGTCCCCATTCAGCTCTCCAGTGTCACCTCTGTCCCCAATCAGCCCCTCCCAGTGTCACCTCTGTCCCCTTTCAGCCCCCCATGTCATTACTGTCCCCATTCAGCTCTCCAGTGTCACCTCTGTCCCCAATCAGCCCCAACCAGTGTCACCTCTGTCCCCAATCAGCCCCCCATGTCATTACTGTCCCCATTCAGCTCTCCAGTGTCACCTCTGTCCCCAATCAGCCCCTCCCAGTGTCACCTCTGTCCCCAATCAGCCCCCCCATGTCATTGCTGTCCCTATTCAGCTCTCTAGTATCACCTCTGTCCCCAATCAGCCCCTCCCAGTGTCACCTTTGTCTGCATTCAGCACCCCCATGTCATTGCTGTCCACATTCAGCTCCCCAGTGTTACCTGTGTCCCCAATCATACCCTCCCGGTGTCACCTCTGTCCACAATCAGCCCCTCCCAGTGTCATTACTATCCCCATTCAGCTCTCCAGTGTCACCTCTGTCCCCATTCAGCCCCCCATGTCATTACTGTCCCCATTCAGCTCTCCAGTGTCACCTCTGTACCCATTCAGCCCCCCATGTCATTGCTGTCCCCATTCAGCTCACCAGTGTCACCTCTGTCCCCAATCAGCCCCTCCAAGTGTCACCTCTGTCCCCATTCAGCCCCCCGTGTCATTACTGTCCCCATTCAGCTCTCCAGTGTCACCTCCGTCCCCATTCAGCCCCCCATGTCATTACTGTCCCCATTAAGCTCACCAGTGTCACCTCTGTCCCCAATCAGCCCCTCCCAGTGTCACCTCTGTCCCCGTTCAGCCCCCCATGTCATTACTGTGCCCATTCAGCTCTCCAGTGTCAGCTCTGTCCCCAATCAGCTCTTCCAGGGAATTAATATTTGAGAGTGTATGGGCCTACTTGATCCTGGTAGGGTACTCATATTAGACTTTCCCTGCTGATGTGTACTATATGTCCCATAATTCTCAGCCAGTATCATGGGGGACATTTACCTGGCTGAGCATCAGGGGGACATTAGGTTTTGCGTTTTTTTTTACTATCCTTTGTTGCTATTAAATTTACTTATGTTAAACCACATTTGAATCATATTTGTATTTTTATAATCAATATGAGTTAGAAAATCAGGAAAAGAGGGGCTGATTCGGTGGCACAATGGGCCACTTGACTTGACTTGCCCCCCAGGCCTTAGGCTGCCAGCCCTCCCCTGACAAGAGGTCATAGTTGAAAGATCATAAGTGAGAATCAGAGGCTAAAATGTAATGGAAGGACTTTTACGTAACTGAGGTGATTGATAAGGGGAACATGCGCCTAGCAGAAGTGGCAGAGGAATTTAGACATGTATGGGATACAAGACCAAGGAAAAATGAAAGTGTGAGCCTTTACATTTAAAATAAGGAGCAGACTAGAAGGGACATGTAGTTCTTATTAGCCATTTTAAATGTATTTTGATAGGAACCATTTGAATGACTGGCACAGTAGGGCAACAGATGAAGAGCAGTGGAATGAGAAAATTAAACTGAAAAACGGGCTGAGAATTAATTAAGTGCACCTCTCTTTCTCCACGTATTAATCTGCATTAGTCTGGCCTCTTGGATTACCTCCACAAAAGGGCGGAGCCACGGAGACAGCCTCTCCCTCATTCTTCCAATTGGTGGAGAGGGTGTGCATGGAGGTCTTGCAGAAGCACTCTAAGGGCTGGTTAATGGAGCTGATACCAAGGAGAAGCAGACAAAGAAAAAAGACAGAAGAAAGTCAGAAAACAGAAAAACAAGAGAAGAAGCGCAGCTGAGGAAAAGAAGACAGGTACATGGAACGGTCAGGGGAGAAGGTAGGGAGACACAGAGAGAGAGCATGGGTGAGAGAGCATAAGAGTCAGAGAGGGAAAAAGCAACAAAATGCAAACAAAAATCTGGAGCTCTTTGCAGTTTTGTGGGGTTCCTCCTTGTTTTCAAACATTGCTATGAATTTAAGAAGTTCGGTAAAATTAAAATGTGTACTGGTCCAAGCAGATAAATAAGAAGTGATCTTTTGTTTTATTAGTGTGTTCTTTTGGTGAAGGCTACCTCAATAAAGTAATGTGGGAAGAAAACAGGTTGGAAAAGGACCAGCAAAGAGGTTGGAGGACAAGAGTGAAGCAGTTGAGGGTGATTGCTTGCAAGCAAATCGCTTGAGATAAATCATAAATGGATTTTTAAGACATCATGAATTTGCTCTTGTCTTTGAGATATAATTTTTCCATTTTTTTTATCTACTTAATAATCTGGAAATTGCAGTAAATCCAAACACCCTATTTAAATTTTTTTAAAAATAACATGGGAAAACAATATCTCAAAAGCAACTTCTCATGTTCATGAGTTCTTAAAGAGTTTATTCAAGAGTTAACTCAACCATCTCATTGTCATAAAACAGTCATAAAATACTAGACTTGTGAACATGGGCCAAAAAACAATCCGGACAAATTTTTCATTTTGATTTTGGTCTGTTTTTGGACAATTTTATATTGGTTTAAATGAAATTCAGAGGGTTTTTCAATTCAGAAGCAAATGTGTTGTCACTCACCCTCATTCACTCTCACTCTGTCTCACACAGTAACTCTCTCTTACCCTCTCATGCCCTCTCTCAATGTCTCCCTATGTTCTCCCCAACCACTTATGTGTCCCTGTCTAATTTTTCTTCTGCTGAGCTAATTGTCTTTCCTCTTGTTCTTAACTTCTTAAGTATCCTTTCTTATTTTTTGGTCTGCTTCTGCAAAATGGTGGAGCCTGGTGGATCACCATTTTTTGGAGGTACCCCAAGAGGCCAGAATAATGCAGAGAGATTTGAGGAGTAAGAGAAGTGCAGAAATGCTTCTATTTCTCAGCGGATCCTTCTGCATTATACTGGACTCTAAGAGGAGGAGAGTGTGTACACAGGCTCAGCCCTTTTGCAGAACTGCTCCAGGTGTGCTTAATATTGAGGTAAATAGCAGGGAGAAACGGACCAAAAAAGAAGACAGAAGACGCAAAGAACAAGAAGGTGAAAGACAAGAAGAGGAGCTGTTGAAATGGAGATGGGGGTACAGAAGTGGTTGACGGAGTAGGTGGGAACACATTGAGAGCGTGAAAGTGAAAAAATAACTAAATGAAAATATGGAGTTTTCTGCTTCGTTTTCGTTTGTTTTGTTGGGGCCCCTCCTCGTTTTGGACATTTTTACAAATTAATGAAAAGGCAAATTTCATTAAAATACAAACCAATGTGAAAGCGTTGATGTGAATTGTAAATTTAGTTATGAATGGTAATAAAAGTCTGTATACTATATACAGTACATCCTTTCATTCCTTGTCCTACCTGTGTGTGATAGGGAATGAAATTCAAAGGTTTGCAAAGAGCCAATAAAAAAATCAATGTGAGTATGGTGTTAAAGTATAAAAAAAACAAAAATGTAATTTAAAAAAATAAGATTGACATATATGATCATGTTATAAACTCATATGGGATTTAGACATTTTCTGTATTTTGACAGTGTGACGACAGTTGACAAAGGTCAATATCTCTGTATAGCTGTAAATATCTTCATGAGTGGAATTAAATGTATTATAGGAATACCAAGTGAATGCAGAGTAAAGAATTTAACAAAATAAACCCAACTTGAATGTTTGAAAAGTGAATTTTAATACATTTTAACTGGGTCCATAGTTGCCCATAATAGTTAGTTTGCATGAAAGGTCTGAATAATAATCCTATGCGGATCAATGATTTAACAGATTTTAAACAAATTACAAATAAACATTCATATAAAAAAATCTTTCTTAATTTAACTCAGTATTGATTATCATGTTATAGTTTTTTGATGGGCTGTTTCCTTTTAATGTTGTTGTCTTTTTATCACCCTGGTGGAGGATAGAACTGGTTATATATATTTATATTATATGAAATCGGATATTATATGATATACAATTATATTTCCAAATCCAACAAAAATATTTGTACAAATTGGAGACTAGTAGTAGAATTGTTTAACAGTACTTATATTCAAACAAGTTGCATAATGATAGTGCTACCTGTTTTGTCAAAATTTTTTAGGTAATCCCTTAATTTTCTGTGTATTTTAATTTCTTTATCTTCTTTTCCAGTGGGAAAAATTGCAGATGACAAAAAGTGAAAGAAGGAAGATAGTATGTTCTGTAACATTTCACATCATTGCCATCACATGTGTTGTATGGTCTTTGTATGTGCTCATAGATCGAACCGCAGAAGAAATCAGGCAAGGGAATGACAATGGTGAGTTACGTGTTGCCCTTTCTAGAATATTTTTTACAATGGTGATTGTTTATAATATGCTGCTTTACAAAAATCCCCACCCGTAGAAAGAGGAAGCTGAAACAAAAGACCCAGTCAAACAGTTGCTCCAACTGGAGACTCCAGGTCAATACTGAGTATGATGGAACTAATCATATAGCTATTGCAGATGAAAATAGACTAGGGTTCCACTCAAAAGGCAAATATTTTTTCTGTACCCTATAATATTGCAAGCAGTGATAAATACGTCTGCCCATCTCTTCAATTAGCCATTTGTGTCTGAGGAAAAATGTTTCTTGGCTTCTCCTGCATCAAACACGTCACCCTGCACTAGTTTTGAATATAAATAACTTATGCTAAGCCAGAAATAGTTATTCCAAAGTGCATATTTTAACTTAAATGTTTAGAAGACTACCAAAACACAAAAATCTGTTTTTGTGTACCAATATAACATTCGCCATTAAGATCTACCAATCTATAGCGATCTCTCTTACAAAGCCTTGAAACCTGATCATTTCCCTAAAAAAAAAAATGTTAATAAGACTTGAAGATTAACCGAACAAAAACCCTGAAATGAAAACACTGAACCCCACAAAGTGGCTTCTCAGCTTCTGTAACACCAAAAGGTCTTTTAACCCCTTCGTGACAATTGCCGGTCCAGGCACGTCACTGAAAATCGTGACGATTATGACAATTGACGTGCCAGGACCGGCACGTCTTTAAACGGGTGAAAAAAATCGATCCGTGATCGATTTTTTCACTCAAACGGTGTTGCTCTAATGCCTCGACATCGAGGCATTGAGCAACACCAAAAAAAACATTCCCGCCCCCCCCCGATCGCTCCTAGGAGCAAAAAAAAAACATGTTTGAAAGACTGCACGTCTTTCAAACATGGCGGCGCCCGCCGCCGAAAAACGGGTTTAGGAAGCGATCGCGAGTCGCTTCCTTTGCTTAGCTGGTGTTGCTAAGATGCCTCAGTATCGAGGCATCTTTGCAACACCTGTTTAGCAAAGGAAGCGACTCGCGATCGCTTCCTAAATGCTCAACTTACCTTCCCGGTGCCTTCGAAACACACGCGGTGTTTCAAGATGGCGGCGCCCATCAAGCCGGGGGGCGGAGCCTGCTGACATCATCGGGGGGGTGTTGCTGGATGTCATGGACATCCAGTGAATAACACCCCTAGTGGTCAGATCACTCATAAGAGTGATCATGATTTGATAAATCAAAGGCAATGTTTTCTAAACATTGCCTTTGATCAGTATTGGATCTGCCCCCCTCCTTCACTTGCTTCTAGTGAGGGAGAGAGACAGATCGGTGTGTTCTGGTATTTCAGGTATTCCCTAATAAAAATATATATATATTGATCCAAAGGCTCTTATAAGAGCCACCCATATAATATTAACCCCTTCATTGCCATTGATCACTGCATAAACAGTGATCTTGCATAGTGGCAATTGTTTTTGGGTTTTGTTTTTTTTTTACATTTTTTTTACTTTTTTTAGTTTTTTTTAGGTTTTTTTTTATTTTTTATTATAGCCATTAACCCTTTCCTTCCCCACTATTTTTGCTGCAATTCTTACCATGCAGCGGTATACGGCTGAGGAGGCGTATGCCTTTTTGGCCACAGATTCTGAGGCCACTGATACAGCGTCAGATTTTGACGTTGGTCAGTTCACAGATACATCTAGTGATGTATCTGTGGCTGTTAGGACGCCTACCACACGTAGTCGTGGCAGTGCACCAGAGGCATGGGTAGCGCCTAATAGGTACAAGCCAGCTATCCCTCCTTTTTCTGGAATTCCTGGCATCAATATTGATGTTACAGGATTCACTCCACTGCAATTTGTGCAGGTTTTTTTGGGAGACGATGTCTTGGGAGACATTGTCACACAAACAAACATTTATGCCCAGCAGCACCGTGCTGCTAGCCCTAATTCTTTTTGGGCAAAACAGCCATGGACTCCCATTGACGTGCCAGAATTTCTTAAATTCTGGGCACTCACAATGTTAATGGGCATTATAAAAAAGCCCTCCATCCGCTCCTACTGGAGCACCAGCCCCATCTTTAGTACCCCCATTTTTGCCCAAACTATAACTAGGCAAAGGTATGAAATGATTCTTCGTTTCATGCATTTTAGCGACAACAGCCTGTGCCCCCCTAAGGAGGACCCCCAGTTTGATAGGCTGTACAAAATCCGCCCCCTGATTACCCATCTCGCTGCCAGGTTTCCAGAGGTTTATACACCTGGAAAGAATATCTGCGTGGATGAATCCCTAATGAAATATAAAGGAAGGTTGGGATTCAAGCAGTATATTCCTTCCAAGCACTCCAGGTATGGAGTGAAGGTGTATAAGCTCTGCGAGAGCGAGACAGGATATACTCATGCCTTCCGGGTATACGAGGGTAAGGATAGCTACCTTGACCCTCCAGGTTGCCCAGATCATCTGGGCACCAGTGCCAAGATTGTTTGGGACCTAATATTCCCCCTTATGAACAAAGGCTACCACTTGTATGTAGATAACTTCTATACAAGCGTCCCTTTGTTCAAGCTGCTGTATTGTTTCGATACGGTAGCTTGCGGTTCTATAAAAAAGAACCGCTTGGGTTTCCCACAACGCCTGGTACGAACCCGGCTAGGAAAGGGGGAGACCTCAGCTCTACGCCAAGAGGAGCTTTTGGCATTGAAGTTCAGGGACAGAAAAGAGGTGTGCATGCTGAGCACCATCCACGATGAGAGAACCGTGGAGGTTTCTGTCCGTGGCAGAGCTGGGGTCACTACAAAGCCAGTGTGCATCAGGGCCTATAACAAGCACATGGGTGGAGTTGATCTGTCAGATCAACTCCTACAGCCCTACCTCATTATGAGGAAGACAAAGGCCTGGTACAAGAAGGTTGCAATTTATCTAATGCAAATTGCAACCTATAACGCTTTTTTGCTGCACAAAAAAGCAGACACTGGGCTGAAGCTGTCTTTTTTGCAGTTTCAGCTCGAAGTAATTTCAGGTATCTTGTACCGTGATGCACCTGGTCCCCAAGTAGTGATGGGAACCAACAGAATTGGGGCTACCCATTTTATTTTTAAAATCCCCCCTACAGCAAAGAAGCAGAATCCCCAAAAGAGATGCAGGGTATGTTACAGCAGGGGGCAAAGAAAGGACACCACATTTTACTGTCCAGATTGCCCTGGAAAACCTGCACTCTGTGTCGGTGACTACTTCAAGCTGTATCACACAGTTTCCCATTTTTAATTTTTTTTTTGTTCCTGCTCCATTTTTGTATTTTTTTTTAATTTTTTGTTACATTTACTGTTTTTTAGCTTTTATTTGCTCCACCATTTTTAAGCGTTTTTATTTGCACTGTCAAGTGAACCCTGTGTCCATTCCGTGGCATGAGGGACCACTTAAGGTGCTAGATCAAATCCCTTCTTGGAGATAGGCCAGGCTTTCTTGTAACCTGTCCCTACTGATAGTTGGGTACAAGCATTTTTCTTTACCCAGATGTAAAATTCCTACTGAATTTGAATTGCTCATGTTCCAAATGTGGCCCTTTTGCCCCCAAACAATCTGACAAACCCATGCATGTGGGGTATCAATGTACTCAGGAGATGTTGCTGGACACATATCTGGGTGTTGTGTGACAGCAACATATACCAGGAGCTGTAATTTCACACCTGAAGTACAAAGTATGTGAAAAAAACACCAAAAACAATTACTATCCCAAACTTTGACAAGGGTTGGTGGTAGGATTAGTGCATGGAAAGGGTTAAACTATCAGCATCTAAAATACCCTGGGGTGTCTAGTTTTCAAAAATATATGGTTTGGTGGGGTAAATTTAATTTGCTGGCTTCAAAGATGCCCCAAATACCACATAGAGACAGAATTACCAGATTCAGAGAAAAATGGTTTTGAATTAGCAAAACGCTACTTGTACTTATTGCCCCATAACGTGTAGAAGAAAGCAAAAAAACATAAAAACATTGGGTATTTCTAAACTCGGGACAAATAGTAGAATCTATTTAGCAGGTTTTTTCAGTAGTTTTTTATGATGAATAAAAGATTTTTCAAATAAAAGTGAGAAAATGTGTTTTTTTTTCAATTTTTCGTCATATTTTATTATTTTTATTATAGGAAATTACATCATATGAAAAAAAATTTGGTGTCTGAAGAAAGCCCTTCTTGTCCTGAAAAAAACAATATATAACTTGTGTGGGTTTAGTAAATGGGTTAAGAGAAAATTACAGCTAAACACAAACACCGCAGAAACGATAAAACAGCCATTGTCACGAAGGGTACAAAAAGTAAAATCAGCCTTTGTCACGAAGGGGTTAAAAACCATCCCTTTTGTTTACACTTGGAAGTAGGGACAGAGGAAGATTTGGCGCCATGTCATGTCAGTGTATTCTAAAGAATGAAAAAGAAAGAAATGTAAAAAAGGCAGAATGCACTATATATATATATATATATATATATATATATATATATATATATATATATATATATATTTATATATTCTGATTGCTTAGAACAAACATCAAATATGTATTATGTATTCCAAATGTATCCATAGTACTTGATGTCCTGCTGTTTTGTTGTTTACTTTCTACTTTGTTCTGTTCCAAGCTTTGATGTTTAATTTTAAACTTTGAAGTAGCTCTTCTGTCTTTTAAGCGCACCTGCATCAATGTACTAGTATCTAATATAGGACACACTGGGCCATACGCAGCAGAAAAGTTAATACGTCTTTGATGCTTGTTTAATTAGCACCATTGGTACGTGAATTTAACAAAAAAATCTACTTCATATGTGATTACACAGGTTACAAGTTTTACAAGCATTTATTGTGATTTTGTTAAGGCAAGCTCTGTATCTCTCTGTAACTCATGATATTCACTTTTGCTTTATTGGGGGAGGGGAAATAAGTATTTTTTGTCTATTTATTATTATTATTATTATTATTATTATTATTATCCTTTATTTATATAGCGCCAACAGTTTACGCAGCGCTTAATACAATACATAAATTCAAGGGATATGACAAGACAAGAATTGACAGACTAAGACAAACCGATACATTTGGTGGAGAGAGCCCTGCTCGCAAGCTTACAATCTATTTACCTAAATTTTCTAATAATTAACATATGTATATGTTATGTAAATGTGCTGTGACCTTTTTTTGCAACCTGAGAAAGGAATGCTCAGAATATCATCCCCCTGGACCTATTGCCCTAGGTCTGGGCCTAGTAAGCCTTGGCCTTGATACTGTATGTATTTTGGCGAAGATTTACTTAATTTGTGACCAAACAATTAACTGGGGTGGGTTTATATAAAGAGTATACCTATTGGGACAAGCAGCAGGAAAATTATTTTGGTTATAGTAATTTGACTTATTTTACAATGCAAATTCCTCTATAGAATTAACCTTCCTTTGTGTGAACAGTCTTCTTAGTGGTACCCTGATGCAAGACAAATGTACATTGGGGTTATACCAACTTTGATGATCAAATGTAGAAGAACTGTATGTATCTTATGCAGGGTACAGCTAATGGTGCTGTTCCATTTATATCCCCTTATGTATTGTCTAGTATGTGAAACAACACAAAATCCTCTTAAAGCGACACAAAACCTTTTTTTAGAAAGCTGTTCAGTTCTATGGCAAAAATCTATCAGTTCCTGCATGTATGTCACATAACTATTAAGATTAGCCAGCAAAACAAATTAGCCGGACAAAATTTGACATGATTAAATAATAATTTCTGGGAGAGGTTTGGCTATTCAGAAGTGCTAGAAATGTTTTTTTTTCTTTCTAATGGTGCATTTAGTTGCAAAAGTGTTACATTCGCCAGAGTGGATACCGCACCTTCAATAACTACAAATGTCACATGTTTTCTATTGCAAGTAATGGGGAACAGAAACTCTTAAATTGTGAACACTACAATTTCAATTGATTTCTGAAAAATACAGGGAGAACAGAGAAAATCTAATACAAAATAGTGTTACAACAATTTATGAGATGAATTCAAAATACATTGGGTTGGTGATAGTTTAATAATGAAATGTTAACTTTGATTGGAGCTATTGTATTAAGAAGTAAACATAAATCATAAATTAAGTTCTTATATATCTGACATATAAAACAGTAACAGCAGAATTACCAGCAGCAGAAACTGAGCGCTACTGGAAGGACATATGGGAGAAAGAAAAGGTGAATTGATGTAACACTGTCAGTGGGTGGGATATATTAGGCAGCAAGAGAACATTTTATCCTCAAAGTTGATGTATTAGAAGCAGGAAAAATGCGCAAGCATAAGAATCTGAGTGAGAAGGGCCAAATTGTGTTCCCGGTTTGCAATGGTTAGTACCTATCAAAAATGGTCCAAGGAAGGAAAAGTGGTGAATCGCATCAGGGTCATGGGCAGCCAAGGTTCATTGATGCACGTGGGGGGCGAAGGCTGGCCCGTGTGATCAAATCCAACAGATGAGCTAGCTTAAATTACTGAAAAAGTTTTTGCTGGTTCTGAAAGCTGAGAAAACACACAGTGCACCAGTCAGGGTGCGCTTAGAATTGGCACGTGAGCATAAGAACTGGACCGCGGAGCAAGTAGGTATTCACCAAACCAATGAACATAACAATGAGTTCACTGTACACCAATGGCCTTCAGAGTTTCCCGATCTCAATCCAATTGAGCATCTTTGAAATGTGGTAGAAAGAGGACTCACTGCGTGATGTCATCATGTCCATAAGGACCAAAATCTCTGAGGAATGTTTCCAGCACCTTGTAAAAAGTATGCCATGAAGAATGAAGGTAGTTCTGAAGGCAAAAGGCACAAATACATACAGTATATGCACACACATATATAAAAAGAAAATGCTGTAGGTTTCAATATGAAGGAAGTTGTACCTACCTTGTTTCCGAATAATATAAGCAATAACAGTTATGATACTATAAGGAGATTTGAAGTACAGTGTAATATTAGTACTGTGCCTCCAACTAATGCACATAAGCTCTACCCATTAGGTAACAAATTAAACATACAGAAGTGACTGAATGAAAAATAAGCAGGCCATTGGTCGCTTTAGACAGTAATGTTTTTACTGGACATGGCTGAATCCAGACTGAATACTGTGCAGTGACAATGCTAGGGACTCTCCTTGGCAATAGTATTAGTTGCCATGACTACCATAGTTTCCAAATTAATGTTAACAAGACAGAAACATGAGCAAGTTGATCTTAAGAAGGCCTTGTGAACCAAATGTAGAAGCCAAAATAAAAAATCAGTAGTTCCCTTTTCAGTGTTCAAATGTGTATTTTAACATAAAAAGTGATTTTTAACTGCTGTATATTTGCAATATTTGTTTATAAAATTTTGCTCTTATGTTCTAACCACAGGTAAATTATGATATGTTCTGTTATAGTAGGCTTGACTTTAGGCATAAGTGAGTAGAAACTAAATTAATTCAGCAACTATTGGGTGCATAGATCAAACACATTGGGCCCAGAGGACAGTTTGTTACCAGACTGTCTTCCATTCATCAGCCATTGAAAATTACATTGACACATTAAATAATGATACATAAAGATATATGTAATCCATCACTATTGTGAAATAGCATTAATATTTGAAGCATTCCTGTCTCATCTCTGGTCAGACCTGCACATCTTCAGAAGGATATAGACTTTCTGGAGAGGCTTCAGGGAGGGCTACTAAAACTAACAGAAAAGGCTAAGCAGTAGTGTACCTAGAGGGGGGTGGTCCGCCCCGGGTGCCACTCATCAGGGGGTGCTGTGTCGGCCCCCTAATGCGGGCCTGTAGCTCACTGCTTTAGGTTCCTGCTCCCCCTGGACGGGGAAAGAGTTTTCTCACACAGTGCGCAGGCACCACAGAAGTCAGCTGTAGGCCCGTGTTAGGAGGCCGCATAGACGTCTGCTTGGCGCCAGTGATGATCGGCCGCCCCCCGGACCAGTCATCTGCAAGAGAGATAGGGGGTGCACGAGAGTGAATAAATGAATAAAGTGAGTGTTTGTAGGGCACAAATGGGACAGGTAGGCTGTTGGGGGGGCAGAGGTGGCACAAGCAGGCTGCTTCAGGGACAGTGGTGGCACAGCCAGGCTACTTCAGGGGCAGTGGTGGCACAGACGGGCTGCTGCAGGGGCAGTGGTGGCACAGGCAGGCTGCTTCAGGGGCAGCGGTGGCACAGGCAGGTCTCTTTAGAGGCAGCTGTGGCACGGGGAGGCTAATTTCCTTTTTTGGGTTTCTAGTTTTTTCCAGTTGACATACAGTTTACAAATTTGTGAAATACATATTCTTGCCAACATTATTTTTAGTGTGTGTGTGTGTGTGGGGGGGGGGTGGCACATACAGCATCCACCCCGGTGCCAAATACTCTAGGTAAGCCCCTGAGGCTAAGGGATCTTAACACGTATAGCTTGGAGGAGAGAAGAGAGTTGGGAGGTGATAGAAACAGCTAAATACATAAAGGGATTTAACAGACAATGTATATGTCAATGGAGAAATATCTGGACAAGAGGCCATTGTCTTCAGGCCTCACCCGGCAATCTCCGGGCCAAACCCGGAGAGTTCCCAGGTATGGGTATAAGGAAGTATTACTTTACTGAGAGAGTTACAGATATGTGAAGTAGTCTCTCATCAAAAGTAGTAGAGGTTAATAAAATAAGAAATTAAAACATACTCATGGGATAGGTATTTGAATATCCTGAATCTACGACAAGATCAAAGATATGGTTCTTATCTGTCATCAAATGACATGTTCTATAAATGCAACACATTCATTCTTCACAGATGTTTTTTTATTAGCATGGGCTACATATAATTAATTGGAGTCTCTGCTACACATGACCTTCTGTGTAACATTAGCTAGTAACCATTTTGTTCTTACACACATTTATCATTTAATATTTTTGCAAACAACTAGTTAGGAATCTTAGATCAGTTTAAAATTTATTGCCATACTGCTTGCCAATTACTGCAATAAATATTTTTTAAATAAGGAAAAAAAAATGTCTTCCATTGGTGAGCAGTCATTCTTCAATTACTATTCTGTTTCAAGGGCATCTATAATACAATATCCTACTGTCAAACAAAGTCATATATCCTTTTGCTTTACAGAATGTAATGCTGTCCTCATGTTGCACTACTGTTAAAAGCTGATACCGTAAAGACCTTTGTTCCATCTGTGGCTTGTCTTCCTGTGACCTACATTCACATATACCCTGGAATATATTTCATGATTAATTCAGTAGAACACAAATTATAAATGGTGAACATTTCTTTTTCTATTTTATACGAAAAACTGGAAACATCAGACTCCTAAATAAATTATAAGACATCAAAGGGCACCAGAAATGTTCATTGCATTAATTGCATTAATTATAACTAAGGGACATTCATCTATATTTCTCAGAATGTTTGTAACAAATTAATTTTTCAAAGTTCAATGAGATGCCTACTGCCAATAGGTGCTAATATATATATATATATATATATAAATATGTGTGTGATTTATCTTCAACATCTTCAATTGTGTCATCCTGCATATTTGTTAACTTATTTAAGTTAATTAAATAATAACCATTGCCCTAATGCTAGATCCTATTATATAAGTCTTTTATGTATTTAGGCATCATGATCTATGAAGGTGAGATCATGAACTTACTAAAAAGCTAACAATAATGCATAGACTTGTTTTTGTTTGTTTGTGATGTTTGGTTTGCTATTCCAAATTTATAACAAATTTATTCTAATTTGTTTGAATATTAAGTTTAATAATATTTGCAAAAACAGGACGTTAAGGGGTAAGCGGTGGGAGGGCGAGAGGACGAGTGAAAGGTGTGTGGAAGGTTAAGGGAGTGAGTGAAGAAGGGAGGCAGGCTGAGAGGGACGGAGAGAATGAGAGAGTTGATAAGGGCGTTAGAGAGGGAGTGAGTATGCATGCATGTTTGTGTGTAAGTAACAGTGAATGTGCATGTGTTAGCATAAGTTGGAATGTGAGCATGACTGTATGAATGTGTGTGTGTGTATTAGCATGAGTGTGTGTGTAAGTCTGTGTAGTAGCATTAGAATAAGTGTGTGCATGTAAGCATCAGTGAGTTTGAGCTAAATCTGTGTTAGCATGAGTGTTATGTGTAAGTGTGCATGCTAGCATGTGTGTGTGTTTGCATGAGCATATACACTATATGGACAAAAGCTACACATCTCTTAATTATTGAATTGAGGTGTTTCAATAAGACCCATTGCCACTGGTGTATAAAATCTAGCACCTAGTAATGCAGTCTGTATTTACAAAACGTGTGAAAAATGGGTCGTGAATTTAAGTGTAGTACTATTATAGGAGACCACCAAGTCAATTGGTAAAATTTTATCCCGTCTAGATATTACACTGTCAACTGTAAGTTGTATTGTTGGAAAGTGGAAATGTTTAGGAACAGCAGCAACTCAACGACGAAGTAGAAGACCATGTAAAGTCACAGAGGCGGATAGTGAGTAAAAGTCACCAATGCTCTGGTGATTCCACAGCTGAAGGGTTCCAAATTTCCACTAGCATTAACATCAGCACAAAAACGGTGCAGCAGGAGCTTTATGGAAGGAAATTTCATTGCTGAGCAGCTGCATACGAGCCTCACATCACCAAATACAATGCCAAGAGTCAGATCGAGTGGTGTAAAGCACTCCACCACTGGACTCTGGAGCAGTGTTCTGTGGAGTGACAAATCACGCTTCTCTGTTTGGCAGTCTAATGGGTGAGTCTGGGTTTGGGGGATTCCAGGAGAATGTTTACTGCCTGACTGCAATGCGCCAACTATAAAGTTTGGCAGAGGAGATGGTATGGGGCTGTTTTTGAGAGTTTCAAAGAACTTGACTGCCCCTCACAGAGCCTTTATCTCAACCTCATTAAACGCCTTTGGGATGAACTGGAACGGATATTGTGTGTAAAATGTATACCAGCGTGTAGGTCACTAAGGGAGGGGCTGCAAAGGCCTGCCCCCAGCCTAGGAGGTGCCAGTCATGCCCACAGTCTCTCCCTGCACACTGTGTCTGGCTGTGTGGGGAGAGCCATGACACAAACAAGCTGTTTGGAGACACCAACAAGCTGTTTGGGGGCAAAGATGGCACAAGCAACCTGTTAGGAGCATAAGCAGGCTGTTTGGTGACACAAATGGCACATACACGCTGTTTCGGGGCACTAATAAGCTGTTTGGGGGCAGAGGTGGCATGGACAAGCTGTTTGGTGGCAAAGACTTTAGAAAAGCTGCTTAGAAGCAAAAATGACACAGATGAGCTGTTTGGGACCAATATAACACTGATTACTTTTTTAGGGGCAACAATAGCACTTATAAGCTGTTTTGGGCAAAGCTGACATGGTGGACATGTTGCTTGGTGAAGTAGGGGGCCCCGAGGAAATGTCATGCACTTAAGGAAGGCAGGCTTCCACAGAAAGAGAAGAATACCTAATGGGGTGGGAAAACACATGCACACTACACAGTAAGTTGTAAGTTAAGATAGCCAGCCCCTCATATTGTATTCATAAGCTGTTATTATGAACATGTTTGTAAATATCATTACATATGTTTAGTATTCTTATTCTTCTTATTATTATTATCTTTTATATATATAGTGCCAACACTTTACGCATCACTTCTTCATATATTCAAGGGGTATGACAAGGCTACAATTTACCGACTAAGACAAACCGATACATTAGGTGGAGAGAGCCGGCTCACAAGCTTACAGGACTATAAAATGTAAGATTTTCTTAAGGGGGCTGTTTCATTCATTGAACACCTTATCAGCAATGTTCCCAAATTTCTGTTGTGCAAAATTTTTCCCAGAGCCAAAATTTTGTGCGCACAATATGCTTCTACAGTCCATATAAAGTTGGTGGAGCTGAAAAAATTGCAAGGGGGTGGAGCTATATATTTCCAACCCTTTTGACTCCATGGTCTATTCTAAAGGTGAAATTCTCACCGCAAAAATTAATTATGAGCGAATCATGAGCGGGGGCTCCGGGCTGCATAAAGGATCAATATATATTGTAACAAGGTGCCGGGTGTTGTCGTGGAAGGGGTATACATTCCCCCTCGATTTTGCAGGGTTTTATACGACATATAGGGCAGGCTGGTGCTCCACCCCGCAGTTTACATGCACCTGGACTGACACGGGTTCCAGGCCGGGAGTTTAAGCTGACTCCAATGCACTGGTCAGCTGCAAGTAATTAGCTGCACTGACTGCAATATAACCTGACCTGTTGGACAGAGGGAGAGAAAGAGAGTTTGTTTGGAAGCAGCAGAGCTTGCTATGCACAAAAGAGATCATCAAAGAGGTTGGTGGGATTATGTTTTGTTTTAGTTTAGACCCAAATATATATATATATATATATATATATACACAAATATATATATATATATACACATATATATATATATATACACATATATACACACACACATATATACATATATATACACACATATATACATATACACATATATACATATATATACACATATATATATATATAATTGCTAACAGCAATCACACTCCTATCATGCCCAGGCAGCCAGTACATGCTGGAACCTGGGCATCATATTAATGTGATTACAGCCTCCCTATGCCATGCTACCCCCCCCCCTTACACATCCATGCTATCACACACACACACACACACACACATTCACAAACATTCAGCATAAACTACAGCATAACACCCATCACTCTCACACACTTACTAATCCACTCTCACTTAATGTTTTCCTACCTGTCCTCTGTTAGTTACTTTTCCTCCTCTTCGTTCTTCCTCTTGACTCTTCTTCTTCTTCTGTGTCCTGTCCTTCCGGTGCAGTAAAGAAGGTGGGCGTGGCTTCAGTGCTGTGTGCCGGGATCTGACATCAAATCCCGACGCACAGCATCAGTTGCCGCGCGCATAGCAAGGGAGCAGGATCGGAGGTCTATATTAACAGACCTCCCGCTCCCTTGATTGATTTTAAGCCGGTTGGGGTGAGATTTTTGATCTCCCCAACCAAGCTTGCTCCTCCAGCAGCGGACATTAATGTCCATATCTGGAGGAGTGCCAGCGTAAAACTTCCTTACCTTACATATAAACTTCTAGAACAATTGATGTAGTTGAATGTGAATGCAATCAATTTATGATGTTACTTGAAAAAGGCAATTTTACGGCACAAGGAACAGTGCTTTATTGGTCCACATCTCAAAAAAGTATGGACAGAATCAAGTGTCGAGTTACTTTTTTTTCTGGTCTCTGACCTTTTTAAGCATCTCTGCAGGTTTCCAATTATTCTCAGTTTAATCAAGAATATTCTCCATCTGTCTTTTAAGTCTCTGATGCACTTGACTTCAAAGACCTGCTGTGTTTGGACATCCTACTGACAATCAGTGTATTGTACAACAGGTTTGTGTAGCCTCTCTCCTCTTGCGCTATTTTACTTGCTACATCATTTGTTAACACCATTTGTAGGTTTTCAGTTGTTTTTTTCTTATATATATACTCTTTTGCAACCCCATAAATCTTTGTGTAGCGGCTGTATATATATATATATATATATATATATATATATATATATATATATACAGTCTCTAAATCAGCGCACACACATCATTTGTGGTGCTCCATTTGTGAGGTCCTTGGAAACCTACAAATTGCAGGAGTGTCTGTATTTAGGAAGGCCTTTTGGCTCCTGGTAAGCAATGTACTTGCAAAGATTTAGCTCCATATAAGCAACAGTATTTATGTTAGGACCCACCTACATTGGAGTACTTTGGCGTAGTGGTGGGCTTAGCATAATATGGCCATATAATGTGACTAAAACTCCAATTTTGTCATCTAAGAAAGGTGTTTTTAAGTAGTTTTAACTAAGTCATGAGAGTTTATAATCTATTTGATGTGTGTGCGCTGATTTAGAGATTGTGTATGATTTTGGTCTTCAGCAGCACCCCCTTATAATTAATGCTAGTTCAGGTGAGTGCTTCCTTTTTGTATTTGTTTATATATATATATATATATATATATATATATATATATATATATATATATATATATACTGTACTACCATCTATAATAATAATTATAGAAGAAGTCTACTTCCTAATACAACATATATAAAATACATTATTTTTTACGGTTTTTTTAGATGTTTTAGAGTAAAATATAATGCCGAACTGTTTGCCTGAAAACAAAATATGGAGCTATACATAGATTCTATTATAGTTGCATACCAGTAGTAAGGTTTAGGTGCTCATCCACTTGGATTAAACATTAAGTGAGATTTCTAGCATCTTGAGGACACATATTACCAAATTAATGATTGTATTCTTAACTCCTAAGGTTTAATAACATAAAATCAGTGGAAGCTTTTTCAGTTTCTATGGCAACAAGTTATTAGCAACTTCTTTTGTGTCACATGATAATTGAGCATCCCTGAAATATTCTATACAATTAATTATTTCTGAGAGGAATTTGCTTAGGCATTCAGACGTTCTAGAATAATAGGCTGGATTCAAAGTCAGAGATGAACCCTAAGTAAATGAATCACAATTCTCACTAGATAGCAACAGAAAAAGCACGATCATGTTGGTTCAGATTCAATGACTGAGACAAAATATATCAATAATCAGAATTGTCTAATGCTATATTTAGTTTAACAAAATGGAGCAATTTTGAGTATGTTTGTTTTTATATAAATGAACCAAAATATTTTTTATTGGATTCCATAATCATTAGAATTGCTGGATTTGTTTCTGTGGGTTTTGTCGAATATTTTTCCTTTCCCCAAGAAAAATCATTGTGACTATTCCTTATTTAGGTACTCTGTAAAATCTGATTAAATGTCAGGATTACTGATTTAAGATGCACTTTTGCTTTTGAACCATATAAGTAATATTTTTAGCAAATGCTCTGCGAGTTATGATATATGAGAAATTAAATGTTGATTGATTGTGGAGCTTTTGGAAGAAAAAGAAAGTGCTGTATATGAGTAAACTGCTACTTGGGACCATGGTGTCAGTTTAGTAATTGGAACAGCAGGCAAAGGTCAACTGTATGTCACAGAATTAAATTTGCTTTTTATGAGCTCAAAATTAATAAAGCCATATGATTCTGACATTGAGTTTACAACAGCAAGTCTCTATGGAACAAAAATATTAAATGTCAATTGAAATTTAATTTAAATTGTCAATTAAATAAACATGTTCTATCTAAAACAAAGGGAGTGTATTGTGTATGAACTTACTATTAAATGTACCATCCAGCCATAGTAGGTGTTGTTTTATGCATAGAGAAATTATTTGTGATTTTCTTTATACATATTTTACTGCACATAGCTACAGTCCCTTACATGAGAGGCTCATCTACTAGTGAGGGCCCAGGAAAAGAATAAAGACTACTCCAAACCAAAATCCCAATAAAAGAAACTCACATATTCTTCGTTGGAAAAATGTATTTCTTTACTAGTGATCACATATTTTAGATAGGAATTTATTTATGCATAATTTTCATTTTTATACTTTTTGTTGTCATTTTACAAAAACAAACCATAAAAAAATGGAAAAACAGATTGTAGACTTTGGCAGTGGCCCAGTGAAAACCTTTTGCTTAAATTGTCTACACATCTTCACAAAAGAATCAAGGTTTATTTGTATGATGATTGTGCAAGGTTTAGCTATGTTCAGTGTTGGGGCGTAGTGAATTACTGTGAGTGGTAAATGCCTGGTGGATACATGGTGCCAGAAAATAAAAATAGGACATAAAATGTCATTGTTGCCAATAACTCATAAGGGAACAGATCATGAGTAGAAAACATTGGCTCTTGGGTTGTCCTTGGACTCATATAAATCAAACCCAGATCATTTAATGGCTTTGGAAGGCTGTGAGCTGTGGTTAAAGCATAGCTGAAGCGTAGTCCTGAATGAGCAAATTTGGGCTCTACCTGGATTAAATGTGATGCTTAGTTTGGTGCTGGAACAGAATCTGCTGCAAGCGCTTCCTCCCACAGCATCGCTGAATCCTCCCAGACTGCCTTGCAGTCTATTAAACATAGAAATATGAATTGTTTATCACTCCACTTTAAGCTAACCCATTTTTTTAACATTTTCCCCAAATTACTGTATGTTTTACTTTGAAAAAATATAAAGTATAGCACTTTATATCAAAAAAGCACAAAATTCAGAGATAGTAATCCAGTATTGTGATAACGGATATTGCACCTTTCAGGAACTGATGTACATTTGTTTACTCTTACTGTGAGGAATTTAATTATTGTAGATTTGTTGTTTCTGCTAATATGTTGGGACTTCAAGAGCATTTCTAAGTATTATCCTCTAAATTGTTTGACATAATTATACAACCTGCAAATAATTAACTACCAAAGGCCAAAGGGGATTTGCAGCTAAATTGAATACCTTAATATTGTAGGAAAGGTCATCAGTCCCTGCAGAGTATTATGGCTACAAACAAAATCTCTGACATTTAGCATTTGCTTTCCTTTCAGGATAAATAAAAAGGGCAGACAGATTAAAAGAGATGTTAAGCTATATATGGAAGCCTTGAAACAGTTCTTTTTCAAAACACCTATGGATTTTAGTAAAGCGGTAATGTATGTGGATTGTTCCTAGGGAAATACTTAATATTATCCATATATCCATGCTAGGGGTGTTAAACCAGTCTGTCTGTCTGTCAGGCACACCCATTTAACAAGGTCCTAATGTTGACTAGAAAAACCCTAAAGCTTCAACTGGATTATAAGGTTCAAGCACCTAGATGCAAATGATCTCCCCCATTTTTGAACGTTCTGAAAGACTTTTAATTAGCAATAGGAAGGTAGTACAATTGCTATGGAAAAGGACCCAAAGTAATTTTGGAATTGATTGATAGGATTATATTATTATTCAATGAATGTTTGTACTTACTATGACCTCTTTTTTCATATGTTTAGAAATGTATGCTTTTATGTCCTATAGGAAGCATGACACAAATCTAAACTCGATGATATACAGATGAGGATATCATCTGTACATTATTAATATACATTATGCATTGAGAATATGCGGGTCAATTTAGTACCACCTAGGCTTATCACTTGGGTGGTTAAAAAGCCATTCCAACAAATTAGTTTTGCTCTCTACATCCATGAAAAACATAATTAAATATCCTTGTCTGCATTGTGTGGTCTATGTAAATAAATATTGAAAATTCATGTTGCGTCTCTTCTATTCGTTCAATGTCCGCTGCTCCAAAAAGTGGTGGAGCTTCAGGGTACACCCTCTCCCTGTTGCTCCAATCGGGGGAGAGGATTTTCTCCGACGATCCACCACTTACAATTTTTTATTATTGTCAAGTCCCCTGAGTGTTCCTTTCTCTGTTATATTATCTTCCTATGACTGCACCAGGGTATTTATCTCCAATCATAAATCATAAATGGATCAAGTTTGATATATATACATATACAAAATGGAGGCAAAATGGAGAAATGAGGAACTGAAAATAACAATATGTGCAAACATATCATTAATATACTGCAGAGTTGTTTACCCTTGTGAGTAATTTAATTCAGTGAATCAGGCCTTCAAAATTCTGATCCAGGACTTGGAAAATATTGGTGACGACTGGAACATATAACCCATGAAAGTAAAGAAATCTTTTAGGCTTGTTTTTAAAACAATGTTTTTAATGTTTTAGAATTATTTAACAGCAACAGTAATGTACATGACTTAGGCAGGTCCAAGTATCCTTCACGTATATTTATTACCATTAACAAAAGACACTGACAACTTTATTGGATTGAGAAGGCTTTGTTAACATGAAATAGAAGAATGAACATAGAAGAACATGAGTGGATAAATATCAATACACTTAAATGCCACAATACCACAAATTTGGGAAACTCTGGCAAACCTATCACTTACGGCTAACACCAGCCCTAAACCAAATGTTATTTTAACCCCCTAGCCGCCGATCACCAGCTCAGCCCACTGTACCAACTAATAAGTACCGCCACCTGCTGGATAGCCATTGAAGTGAGCCCATTACCGACAAAAACAATTTATTAACTAGGCCGGACCCCCCCCTTATTTATCCATCCCTTCACCGCCAATACACAAGCTGTGACAATATACCAAACCAGCCCACCAAATAACAGGGCAGGGGCGGGCCTGTTCAGTAACGTGTTCAATGTTTAACTGAATAAAGATGATGAATCACTAAAGTCATGTAACATGTATACATTTAGCAGATCCGGTGACCTTTGTTTCACTTCACTCATATCCTCTTACCCCTACCCTACCATTTACAGCTTAACCCCTTCCTCGTCAGGCTTTACTGCCCCAGTCATGCAGCCCTTTTAACTATTTGTCTTCAGGGCTTTCAGTAAATTTACCTATGCCGTGAATATCATTGTATGACATTGAGTTAATCTGCTGTAAATGTTTTCCCATTTTAAATAAATCTCAATAGATGTCATAGTCTGTAACTCTATGGTCCAAAAGCAGTGAACCATTTACCAAGATCTCCAATGCATTTACTCATTTCCAGTTGTTCCTGACACCAGCACCATAATCTTTACCAATGATCTCAAGTAAAAGACACATTTTATTCCTAGTGTATTGATACCTATTGAGCATCTTGAAGAAAAATGTTTTCTTTTCTCTCTTTTTTTTTTATACCACAAATCAAAGGAGTTTTTGTTTCTAAAGATGTAGTTCTTTCCCATGAAATGAACAGTTGCATCAGGGCATTGCTACATTTCAAAATCATATCTGGCTATAGACTAATAGCAATTGTGCCACCATATGCCAAAATGTTTACATAGCTGTTTTGCAATTCCTTTTTGTATATAACATGTAACAGTAGTTAATAATAATTTTGTTGTGATTTTGCATGTAAAGATGATGCTATATAAAAAAGCACAATAAATATTCCTAATAAGCCCCATATACCTTAGCTGCTTTTCAACTTGCTGGCATGCCTATGGTTTCAATCCTCATATCAAACCATTGCCACTCATAGCATGGGCAGCATAGCAGGAGTAACAAGGTGTCCCTGTCACTGCAGTATCGGGTGCAGTTGGAAAAAGGGTAGTGAAATGTCTTCCCACTACAGACTAACTCTAACTTATTGCTTAAACCTACACACTTATTCTAATATTATATACTTATGTATACATACACTCTCTCCACTAGACTTGTGCATTTGGATTTGTACAAATTGTAAATTTACAGAATTTTGGTTCATTTGGTGATTCACACAAAGCAAAAAGCTGAATCTTCATCCAAAATTTGTGGGCCCACATTCACTCACACTCATTGCTAACCACTATCACTTCTGCTTCCTTATCTTCATCTTTTATTTTCTCCCTTCTCTCTTTAATCTGCTATCTTCGTCTGCATCTCCACGGACATAACCTGGCGGAAACTTCTGCTGAAATGGCGGCGCTTGTAGTTGCATCCTCTCCTCGATCCCCTAATTAGGGAGAGGATGTCACAGAAAGTGCCCTCATTTTGCCTAACTTGAACTAGGGTTATTATGGCGGTAATTCTGGTGATGTCCTCTCCTCAATCCTCCAATTGGCAGAGAGGACTTCACCAAAGGTGCTGTCATTTTACCTTAACTTGAACTTCAGGAGATGGTACTTTCCTGCAGAAAAAAAAAACTAAAAAGTATACCTTCTTTTTTTAGTCAATATACAAATTAATAACAAAAAAAGCAAATATCATAAAATGATTATTCACCCTTAAATGTAAAAAAAAAAACCCCGAATCAGCGCTCCTTGTTAGTGGATTTATATTTTAAGCACACTATTTTATATGACAGCAGCTGCTTTTAAAAGACAGATGTAAAAATATTTTCATGCTGAGGACTTTTTATGATTCAAATATATCGATGTCTGCTTGGCTTGTTTCAGAATATAGTGGTTTAGTTATAGTATCATATAATATGAGCTTTGGTTGCTATGGGAGCTATTCCGACCCCCCTGCTGGCTTGGAATAAGTGAGGTATAGTTCAATCATCTGCAGATTTAAGATGTGGGCTTCCAAGGCTTGAACTGGTAATAACAACATACCCAATAAATAATTAAATACCAGATCTATATACACTATGTGACCAAAAGTAGATGGGCATCCCATCTTAATTATTGAGTTTAGGTGTTTCAGCCACACCCATCAACCCATTAACAGGGGTTTTAATCACTAGGCAGCCATCTCCATACACAAACATTGGCAGTAGAATGGGTCGTACTGAAGAGGTCATTGAAATTAAGCGTGGCGCTGTCATGGTATGCCACCTTTGTCACATGTCGGTTTGTGAAATTTCTGCCCTGCTTGATCTTCTTCAAGCAGCTGCACACAAGCCAAAGATAACAATGCCAAGCGTCAGCAGAAGTGGTGTAAGCACATTGCTATTGCACTCTGGAGCAGTGGAAACATTGTCTTTGGAGTGATGAATCACGCTTCACCCTGTGGGTTTGGATTTCCCACAACATCTGGCACGAACAAGGCTACAAAAGGGGGAGACCTCAGCTCTTCATCAAGAGGAGATCTTGGCATTGAAGTTCAGGGACAGAAAAGAAGTGTGCATGCTGAGCACCATCCACGATGAGAGGACTTTGGAGGTTTCTGTCCATGGCAGAGCTGGGGTCACTAAAAAGCCAGTGTGTATCAGGGCCTATAACAAGAACATGGGTGGCGTTGATCTGTCAGATCAACTCCTACAGGCCTACCTCATTATGAGGAAGACAAAGGCCTTGTACAAGAGGGTTGCAATTTATCTCATGCAAATTGCAACCTACAATGCACAAAAAAGCAGACACTGGGATGAAACTGTCTTTTTTGCAGTTTCAGCTCCAAGTCATTTCGGGTATCTTGTACCGGGATGCACCTGGTCCCCAAGTGGTGATGGGAGCAAGCAGAATTGGGGCTACCCATTTTATTTTTAAAATCCCCTTACAAAAATGAAGCAGAATCCCCAAAAGAGATGCAGAGTGTGCTGCAGCAGGGGTAAAGAAAGGACACCACATTTTGCTGTCCAGATTGCCCTGGAAAACCTGCACTCTGTGTCGGTAACTGCTTCAGGTTTTATCACACAGTTGTCCATTTTTTATTTATTTTTTTGTTCCTGCTCCACTTTTGTATTTTTTTATTTTTTTTTACATTTACTGCTTTTTGCTCCACCTTTTTGATGAGTTTTTATTTGCTCTGACAAGTGTCCCCTGTTTCTATTCCGTGGTTAAGGGTTCGCTTAACGGTGCTAGATCAAATCTCTTCTTGGAGAAAGGCCAGGCTTTCTTGTAACCTGCCACTTCTGATAGTTGGGTACAAACATTTTTTTACCCAGATGTAAAAATTCCAAGTTGTAAAACTGAATTGCTCATGTTCCAAATGTGGACCTTTTGCCCCCAAACAATCTGACAACCCCATCCATGTGCATCCATCATGCACTCAGGAGATGTTGCTGAACATATATTAGGGTGTTGTGTGCCTGTGACACATACCAGGAGCTGTAAATTCACACCTGAAGTTCAAAGTGTGTGGGGAAAAAAAAGGGCTGGTGGTAGGATTAGTGCATGGAAAGGGTTAAACTAGCAGCATCTGAAATACCCTGGGGTGTCTAGTTTTCAAAAATATATGGTTTGATGGGGTAAATTTAATTTGCCGGCTTCAAAGATGGCCCAAATACTACATGGAGGCAGAATTACCAGATTCAGAGAAAAATGGTTTTGAAATAGCAAAATGCTACTTCTACTTATTGCCCCAAAGCGTGCAGAAGAAAGCAAAAAAACATAAAAACATTGTGTATTTCTAAACTCAGGACAAATAGTAGAATCTATTTAGCAGTTTTTTTCATTAATTTTTTAGGATGAGTAAAAGATTTTTCAAATAAAAGTGAGAAAATGTGTTTTTTTGACAATTTTTCGTCATTTTATTATAGGAAATTACATGATATGAAAAAAATAATAGTGTCTGAAGAAAGCCCTTCTTCTCCTGAAGAAACAATATATAACTTGTGTGGGTTCAGTAAATGGGTTAAGAGAAAATTACAGCTAAACACGAACACCAAGAAACAATAAAACAGTCATTGCCACGAAGGGTACAAAAAATAAAATCAGCCTTTGTCACGAAGGGGTTAAAGCATATGCGCCACACACACACACAGCACAAAGCGAACTCTTCCATCCATCATCATGTACATTAACAAATTTCCCAGTGGGCCGGCCGGTCTGTGGGCTGGCAGACCAATATTTGCGAGGTTCGGAGCTGCCACACCGCGTCCGCCTCCGCCAGCCGCGTGCACATGCACCGTGCCGCCCAGTGGCAGTGCCTCAGTGAGGCTCTTCGTTCCGGCCCTTTCAAGACATGACACTCAAGGTGGCGGGCTCACAGAAGAGTTCCTCGTGTCAAGGAAAGGATCATCACGTCGGAAGAGAGCGGGGAAAAAAGAAAAGCAAAAAGTATGTCCCCCAAAAATAGGGGTTAGAGGAAAGGGGACCCATATTAAAGGGAGGGGAGCAAATTGCGTTGGGACATCAAAAATTTAATAAAAAGGGGGTGGATGGGTTTTGGGATTACAAAATCACTATAAACAGAAACAGATGGGTTGGTGGCATCAATAGACAAGAGGGTGGTTGGGCATCACTTTATCAATACAAAAGGGGAGGCTGGCTGGGGGCAACACCAAGACCTGGTGTGTGTTTGGTCATCTATTTCCTGGCACTTACCTTTCTGTAGGAATAAAATGTAACTATTTAATTTTTACTTATCCCTCCTGAATTTGTAGTCACTTCAGAGGACAAAACTTTCTAGGCCCAGAAATCAATGAGAGGATAAATAAAGGTATTTTAGAGTGTAATTTACTCTATTTCAATATGCAGATCTTATCACAAAGGTATAGTCGCAGAAACTTGGATAGTGGTTGGGATCTTCAGAGTCCGTGAAACCCAATTTAATTATAAGGCGTGATTTCATTCTGCTCTACAGGGGACAATTTCCTGTCCTTTACCTTAAGGAAGAACCTTTTACATACACACTGGCAGAACTTGAACTTTTTCATCGAAAAGTTTGTGCAGTAGCAACTAATTTGGGCTTTTTAACATTTTTGGTTTCTGGGATTTTAATACAAATAATGTGTTAAAAATGAATGATTTATAGTTATTTGGATGGCAAATAGCGTGACATAGTGTGAGGGCTGCGTGTGGGCTGGGTTTCCAGGGCTGCTTTTCATTCCCAGTCTGGCCCTGCTACCCATAAACCTGGTCCCAAATCATCAAAATACCTTCATTGCACCTACAAAATTGTAATTGCTTTGTTAAGTTTTCTTTTGAGGGAACTAGGGAATTGTGTTATTAAAATATCAGATGGATTAATGCTTTATCTACAGCATACCATCTAAAAGACTTATGAATGTGTTATGTGCTTAAGATTACAACTGATCCAACAACAGATACATCCAAACACATATCAATGAAATCACAATATGTATTCGGATATATCTCCTGAAGGCTAATGTGTTTTCTAGCTACAATAACTACACTTATCCAGGTGAATAGGTATATGGATACACTTATGAAATATGCACCGATAAACCCACCCACTGGCTTATTAAGTTAAACAATCCCTGTTCTATCTCTTCTAACTTTTAAGGTTTGAACTGAAAACTTTTGCTTCTTCCAGAATGCAACAGAATATTTTGGAAACAACAACAGGATATCCAAGAATCCACAATGCGGCTATGATATAACAATACAAACTTTTACTAGAACGTTCCAAATATAAAACAATACAAATAACAGTACAATAACAATAATCCCCACATTAATTGACACACTTACAACAAATACATATATATATATATATATATAAGTTCCTATTTACAATATTCAAACATGCATGTTCATAGTTACCTTCCCTGAGAGCTCCGGGTTAGTGATGTTCCTTTGTCTCTTTTCTTTCTCTCCTCCTCCCTTCTTCTTTACTTTCACTACCTGTCCCTTGATATACTAGAGGGTCCCAATTGAGTCTACTGGGGAGATCCCTGATTGGACCCTGTAGTTACCCTTTGAAGTTATTCCCTTTGGCCAACACACACCCTGGGGTCTTTACAATCATGGGGCAGTAAAACCCAAAGATCTCCTGACCTGATTCAATCTATTTCATGAGAAAACCTGTCTTTCTTCCACACACCCTTCATCACGCATATCAGTGTTATCTAAACTAAGATAAAAGGTTTCCCAAATATTTATCATTCCCGGCTACCTCCCATGCATCTTGATTTAACTAGTACTAACAGAAACCATGATATATATATATATATATATATACACACATACACATACATACCTACATATGCATATCTACACACATGTACATCCATACACCCGCATACACGTGTCCATATACATATTTATTCACACAACAGCTTATAGTGTAACAGCTTTAATCTATAAACATTAAATGAACAGTGGCACAGTTTCAGCTGAGACTCAAATTGATCAGAAAAAAATCTAATATTAAGAATTCATATATCTTCGGACATGCGATCTTCCAGATACCACTGGAACTCTTGCAGTTTAAGGTTAAATTATGAAATTTTATAATAATTTAACTGCTGAGAAAATTGATTTTGTAACTTTGAGTCTCTTCTGCGGCTTGCAAGTCTGAAGAAATATCTATTTTTAAATGTCACGCTTGGGAATAATTCAAAGTAGTGATCTTAAGCTTTTGAAATAGATGCTCATTCTTCTGTATTAAGTTGAAGACATGTCCATCCATACTAAAAAAATATATACAGTGTGTGTATGTGTATATATATATATATATATATATATATATATATATATATATACACCATATGTATAATAGATATGTATGTATGGTATATAAATTCAAATAAATTGATATATAATCACATCACCAGATTCCATAGCAATACTAATAAGCAAAAACTAACAGTAACATTAAAACTGACAATAACATACACGTTAAGACATACTGGTACAGAAGGAGAAAAGGTTGAAGGATCTGCTTGGGCAAGGGTGATTTAAATGAGGCGAGGATCTTTAGGTGAACTCAGTGGCATTGAGGTGGGCTAACTGATGTTTTCTTTTCTTCCCCAGAATCCAAATGGTTATATTTTAAAGTATGAAATTAAATTTTGCCCTGGTGGGTATGAGGAGCCAATTGGCATAGTGGCACAATTTGGCAGCAGATTAGGAGTAATGGAAATTAAAGTTTGTCTAGCAGGGGTGTTCAGAATGGATTAAAAAGTGAAAGGCGGAAGAGGGGGAAGTCCATTTAGAGGGAATTTCAATATTATATGTATCTACATACATATTTGTACATATAATGTCCATTTGTAATAACAACACTAACAATGTCTACACTGTACGATCCTTTTCATGTTATTTTAATGGACAAAATTTGCTTTTCTTTCAAAAACAAGGAAATTTTTCAGTGACTCTTGACTTTTAAAAGATTGTGTATAAACTGTAAACTGTGCTTTTAACTAGACTTGTGCATTCGTATTCGGGCAAACATGAAAACGAACACGAAGGGTGCGTTTTCATTGTTCAGCCCGAATACCGAACAAACGAACATGGTGGCGGCAAAACTTATACCGAGACGAAGACACACAACACGAACAACTTTTTACATTTACAACATAACTTTCAAGGCATCAGCAATACAAACAAAGCTGAAGGGATTAAATCCAGAGCAATCAGTAGAACTATTTCTTTGCAGTTTGCTCCACATTACTGCGGGTATGAAATCTTTAGATTTTTTATTTAGGTCTAGACTTAAGATCTGAGATTTTTTTGGACACAATTGTAACTATGAAATATGTATTCTTTTATCTTCTAAAAGTTTTATATTTCAGTGTTACTTATATATGTCAGTGTTAAGAAGGAAATATAATATTAAATCAAATACACTAGTGACATTTATAAACTAACAGGAGAAAAGACCCTTGACTCCAAGAAGAAAATGATGCTCTGAAAATACAGACTCGGCTCTGATATCCTCAGTATAACCTCTGATAAAACTTGAGAACATTTTTAATTGGCATCATATAATGTGCACCAAGAAGAGGAAGATAAAAATAAATTTCGTTTCTATGGCATCTTTGCTAAATCCCATTTTTACATAGGAACCAAAGGCCCACTTGCTCTTTATTCACGCACACAAAGAGTTATGATAGTTGCAGCTTTTTATCCCTGTTAGTACTTTGGAACCCACTATACACCAATTTGACACATGGAGGGTTGAACAATAAAGAAATAGTTCTGATGTTCATCTATACTGTTACAGCATATTTGTTCATTTCAGAGATCATTTGGTTTTCCCCTTTTGTATGTCAAAATTACACTTTTAGGCACCAATAAATTGCTCTCCTTTTTAGCTGCCTTACTCTCATCCAATTTGTTTTGCAGTTGGCTGTGAAAATGGACTTCAGATCATCCACTTATAATGAAATAGAGTAACCCTTTAATCTAGTTTTTGTAGAACCTGGATCACAGAAAATTTGCACTGAACGAAAAGCATCTATCCTGCTGTAACAACGCTGTTTTTGAGTCAAATAATATGCAATAGCATTACCAGAGTAGATTTTTTCCTCCATGTATGAAGTCTCCTTTTAAATCATTATTTGTATGCTGTAGTCTAGATTACATAAAGATTTATATTTTGCAGTAACAGGTCAATAAACTGGTGTGCCTTACCGCTATGAAGCTTATTAAATGAAGTTACATGGGGTGTTTATTTCCTTTTTTTAACTTTTGGTTTATTATTAGAGAGGACTGTACATGATATTGAAAATGGCATACAACAGATATTTTTATGATATTTGCTTTTGATCCAGTCCTACAAACCTCACATAACCTTTAAAATACTGGACAGACCTGGGTAGGAGCCAGGCAGAACATCTTAGAAGCCATATAAGATAATACAAAAAAAAACAGAACAGGTCATACTGAAGAAACCAGTGATTTCAAGTATGTGAAATTTCTGCCTTGCTAGATCTGCCCTGGTCAACTAGACTTATGCATTCGTATTTGGGCGAACATGAAAACGAACTTTGGTTGATGCTAGAGGAGGCCCCTACGAGCGACCAATAGAGTCGCTTTCACGGCCCTTTAACTTCTGATGGCGAACCTACGGATGGCGAATCTGTAGGTTATCCATCAGGAGTTAAAGACCTTTAACATCTGAGGGTGGAACTTGGCCTGGGCTGATCCAAGAGTTAAAGGTCCGTACGAGCGACTCTATTGGTTGTCTCCCCCGGCCTAGTTTCGGCACCAGGATTTTAAAAGTGCGTATGAGCGAATCTATTGGTCGCCAGCAGGGATCTCGTCTGCCATCAACCAATAGAGTCGCTCCTATAGACATTTAACTCCTGATGGCGAACCTACAGATTGCCGCTCCCATTAACACCTGCAATGCGTAAATAACGGGAGCGGAAATCCATAGGTTCGCCATCAGGAGTTAAGGTCCATAAGAGCGACTCTATTGGTTGCTGGCAGGGTCCTCCTCTAGCATCAACCATGATCTCCCCGCTCCAAGAGTTAAAGGTCCATACGAGCGACTGAGATTGTCGCTCGTACGGACCTTTATCTTCTGAAGCGGGGACACCAGTGGTTGATGCTAGAGGAGGACCAGGATTTTTAAAGTATGTACGAGTGACTCTATTGGTTGGAACCAGGGAGCTCGTCTGCCATCAACCAATGAAGTGCAGATGCTCGTATGGACCTTTAAAATCTTGGTGCCAAAGCTGCTGCTTAGTGCGTACCATGTTAACCCCGTATTAACTTCTACAAAAAACGGCAAGAAAACGAAGAAAAAACCCGAACACGAAGAATGTAAGAATATGAAGATTTTTTTCCCCATGAACACGAAGAGCTGGCCCCCAAGTCTAGTAACAACAGGTTAGCCATGAAGTGATAGACGGTAAGCAGTGCAGTTAAAGTGGGCTGTCGAGTGCTGAGGCTTATAAGGTGTAAAAATTGCCAGTCTTCTGTAGCAAACTGGCTCTGGAAGCAACATCAGCACAAGCCCTGTGCATTGGTAGTTTCATAATGTGGGTTTCCATGGCCAAATAGCTACACAAAACCGAAAGATCACCATGTGCAATGTGAAGTGTCAGGTGGAATGGTGTAAAGCACAACGCTACCGGACTCTGGAGCAGTGGATACATGTTCTCTGGAGTGATGAATCACGCTTCCCTATCTGGAGATTTGATGGGCAAATCTGTGTTTGGCACATGCCAGCAGAACACCTAGAACGCATAGTGCCTACTGTGAAGTTTGGCGGAGAGGGATAATGGTCTGTGGCTGTTTTTAAGGGTTTGGGCTAGGCCCATTAGTTCAAGTAAAGTGTATCGTTAATTCTACAGCATACAAAGGAATCTTAGATAAGGCTATGCTTATAACTTTGGGGAAAGCTCTTTCCTGTTTCAGGATGACTGTGCCCTTGTCCACAAAGCAAGGTCCATAAACATTTGGCTTGAGTAGTTGAGCGGCCTGCACAGAGCCCTGACATTAACTCAATTGAACAGAATGAATTGGAATGCCGATTGCAAGCCAGGCCTTTTCACCCAACATCAGTGCCTGACTTTTCAAATGCTTGTTTGACTGAATGGGCACAAATCCCCTCAGACACACTCCAAAATCTTGTGTCTTGTGGAAAGCCTTCCTGAAAGAGTTTTGGCTGTTATAGTCGCAAAATGTCCCAACTTCATATTAATGTATGTGGTTCTGGAATAGGATGTCGAACAAGCTCATACAGGTGTGATGGTCAGGTGTCCAAATACTTTCAGTCATATAGTGTATGTTTTACTCTTGCTCCCACATTAGTGAATAAATCTCATCATTTTTATGGGATTAATTAAATTGATGATTTTTTGAAATTAGTAATTAGAGCAGAGTTGTAGAGTTTTAATTTAGATTAAAGAGTTTCAAATAAAGTTCATTTTTCACATCCATAAGGGTAAAATTGCATTATACCTCTTGATAAAAGGTAAAACACTAGCCTTGAAATGATTTTATGGATTATTACTCAAAATGATTGAGTTCTGCCATGGAATCTCAATAACATCTTTATTTTAAAAGCAGAATTTTTCTAGTTACATACTTTAGATTTACAAATGCAATAAAAATACACATCCTACCAAAACAATTCATCAAATATGAAAGATAATGGACATGTGCTATGCACAAAGACATTTGTCATTTTATTCTTGGTATACAGAAAATACACCTCTCTGCAAAAAGAACTTTAGTGTCTTTGTTATTTTCTGTATAATTGTACTATTGGTACATTGTGGGCCACTCTAATTTATGTTTTATTTTCCCTTTCTCTCACAGGTATACTTGAATGGCCATTTTGGACCAAATTGGTGGTGGTGGCCATTGGATTTACAGGAGGCTTGGTCTTTATGTACGTTCAATGCAAAGTTTATATACAGTTATGGAGACGGTTGAAGGCTTACAATCGGGTAATCTTTGTCCAGAATTGCCCGCACACTGCTAAAAAACCAGAAGAAAAAAATTATACAAATCCAAACAATGAACAAAAAAATACTGTAGTGGCTCCCCCGTCACAGACAACAACCACACAATCGTGTTCTGAGGCAGGTGTTCCTGGAGTTATGCCTGTTTGATGAATACAGTACAGTCATTGTTTAAATAATGTGCTTCAAGAGATCTGAGCTTAATGCAGCTTCATTGAACAGATATAATCATATACTCAAGTTTTTTTTTTATCCTCTCAAGAAATAAGAGTATTGGAAGATATAAAGTACCAAGGTAATACAGTAATCATTGATCTTGCAAAGTGTTATTGTGAAAGCGCAAAAGAACAGAATAGAGTGACTCAATAGATCAAGAACATAATTACATGGATTTTAAACAGTATAGTAGTCTGGATTGAATCTTAGAGACTATCTATATGCATTAGATAACCTATTCTTTCATCGCCACCTTTCATTGTCATTTTTCTCTCTAGCCCAATATTTCTTGGACTCAATTAATATATTGGACTCAATGGAATGAACTAAAAGCACATTTTCGCTTATGAGAGATTCGGTTCCCAGGACACAGACAAGTAACAAGCCCTAAATGCTCAAACTTACACACAAGTTTAGTGATGGTAATTCTGAATTTTCTCATAGGAAATCCTATCTTCAATTTCTAATTACTTCCAGTTTCAGCAGATCAAAGCAAACCTCTGGGCAGACAATAAAGATCAAATTAGTTGAACAGTTAGCTTGAAGTAAGCTAAACTTGCCAATAGAACATGTGTCCAGATTCTCTTCATACAAACTGACACAGGACAAATACAACCTTTAAATATATGTGTGTTTTGCAGTAGTAAATTAAATGTGAAATGTGATATATGTATAATTTAATATTTTATTACACTAAAATAAAATTAACAATAAAAGTAAATCAATACAAAAATGAACTCACAAGTCTACTTGTTACACTGCATTCTACCACCAAACCTAGGCTCTACTGCTCCCTTAATGCGCTTGTAGAAACAGAAACAGGTTTACATTCTACTAATACACCACCGTTCACTGGTACATGGAACAGTAAATCGAGAACTAAAATAATATTTTGGCTACTTTTTTTTTTTTTTTTTTTTTAACTATGATTTTTCCTAAAATATGTACATTTTTTCTTTACCTGTGCTTTTTGTGTTATGAAGCAGGTAAACAGTAATATTATTACACAGTATTAAAATGATCAAATTATACATTAGTCACTACCTTAGGCATTGTAATGTTGCATTAATACACATGTAGTTCCAAAAGGAAAGGAATGATATGCAAACCCTTGACATAATATTAGTGACTCCAACTGTCTTACAGGGAAGGTGTATTTCTAATTCATGTAAGTAAAAAAAAACAAGCACAGTTTTGTTTAATTAATAACATTTAGGAAGGTATTATTGTGAAGCAAAATGCAGTTGATAAGTCAAATTAAACAGTTTAGTACTAATTTTATTGTACATTTTGACAGTCAATTCTACATGTATGAAGGTAGTGGGGACCGTGCTAACCCCAGAAACAAACCATTAACCCTTTTTCCCTAAAACCCGAAACCCACTAAATAAAGGACACACCACAACATTATGGATTAAATAGGCCACAGCGTTTATTAACATAACATAAATATGCACTGTGCTAGCATAACCTTTATTTACAACCTTTATAAACAACCATACATTATATAAACAATAAATAACACATATAAACAAATATACATCCAATATAAACAAATCACATCCCAAATAATACAAAACTCCTAACACAGTACAAAATTAGCATCGTCCTTGCCGGCTCCCTCTAATATCGGTTACAACCACACAATAAAATGGAACTCGCCTCCCCTCGTCCAACAATACTGACAGCTCCCTACTCTGCCCACAATCATGCTAACCACCAGCCGACCTTCGGTGGGCACGTCCAAGGTCATTGACCACACCATACCAGAGGTCAGGGGAGGATTGAGCCCCACTTCTCTTCCTTCACCAGCACAATAACCGTATCGACAAGGACACACCAAGGACACACCAATCGCCTGCTGTGAAAAGGAAAGAAAAAACAAAACGTTAAAGACTGAAAAACAAACAAATAAAAAAGGGGAGGGCGGGCGGCAGTATGTGATTGCTGGCCGTCCCAAAGTGGCAATGACCAGGGTCACAGAAGGGTCACCTTTTATCCCCTCAGGGACCCCCAAAATTTACATACACCAATCACATAGCACTCACACACACTCATACATGCTCCCTGTACATTCAGCTACGCTAATTCCCAGGGACCTTGTTGATGAAAGGAGAGCATGGAGATCAAAGACTAATGTATAACTCTAAAATACATACTTAACAAGTATGAGTTGAGAGCAAGAAAAATCAAACACCCACCTATTTCAACAGCAGAAACAGGATCACTACTTCATTTTGCAAATGTATATCTATTATCAACAGTGTTAATTATTCTGTATTGAAGAACAAGCAAAATGTGAACGTTCCTAAATAGTGCTAAGAATATTAGTGCAATATGTGTAGTAGTTAAACTTTAATTTATTTGAGGATGAAAAATGTTTTGCACACAGTATTTTCACAGTTTATTGTATTTTAAGTAAAATCAAGAGTTGAATAAGGATGTTATCATGTTATTATTTCTTGTCTTGTATTTGATACTGCATACTGTACTGTGAGTGAGCAAGGAAGTTTCCACCCTATTACAGGGAAATGAATAAAGCCAATGGTAACTGGATGTGCTAATAAGTGTAATGCAAATACCATCAGTTGTATTTATTTCTAGATACCGGTGATTACAACATCACACATTTAAGAGCTTCAAGCAAATTTTCACTTTGTGGTATAAATACACAAGTTGGGCTATAGTGGTGGAATTCTACCAATCGATTCACGCTGTTCTAAGTTGACTTCTAATTGTCTACTGGTGCAGTAGAGAGTAGAACTGGGTTCCCTAATTTACTGAAACTAATGATATTCACTCATTATGAGGGGACATATGTTGGTTACTTCAATGATAAACATTTTGGATACATTGTTTACATTAAAATGAATATAATTCAAGATGGAAAGTACTCAGGATGGACTGAAATGTTGGTAAAGTTGTAAGTGTATGCGTTTATAAACACAGATTCACACTTATGTATGTAACTGGTCAGCCAACACAAGGGGTTACTTCAGCAGAATTAAACCTCCACCACTTAAAAACCTTCATGACGTTCTATGCGGTCATGAAAAAAAGTGGCCCAAAAATCATAACAGCATAGCACGTTATTTAGAAAATAGCGATGTGCGATAATGAGCACACCACTACCTGGCAGTTCCCGGTGCAGGGGACTGCCTTGCACCCAAAGTGGTCCCCACGAGACCCCCACATGAGACTTCCCTTATGAATGGATGCATCACGTTCTGAATGAACTCATGTAAAATGAAGAAAAAAAAAAAAGTAGTTACAAAAAAAGTAATTAAAAAATGTGAAAAAAGCTAATAAATGTTATTTAGCAATTGGCTGGATAACCCTAAATGGAATGGAACGGCCTTTAATCAACTAAATAACCCACTAATCACTTAGAACCATTTATGTATCCATTTATGAATGGATGCATCATGTTCAATGTAGAGTGAGACCAATCAGGAGAATCATAAAAATGAAACAAAAAAAACCAAAGGTAAAAAAGTGTGCCAACAAGTTGCCAGTTGTATTTTCATCTGGCTGGCACGTTGAAAATACTGTCTGATCCCTGCCGTCATGTATCTTTTTGATGTGGCGCACTGTTTAGATTTATAAAAATATATCTACAAAAATATAGGGTATAGGGTATTTCTGTAATCTGGAGATGCAGCTGAATATATTTCATTATTTTAATGTATTATTCACACTAAATGTTGGACAATACATCTAAAAATTGTATCAAACAAAAGCTCTATCTGTCCTTGTAAAAACAATATATAATTTGTGTGGGTGCACAAAAAAAAATTAAAAAGAAGAATCATGGTTAAGAAAGAATTGTGTAAAATACTGAAAAAGGCTCAGATTTTTTTTTATCACAAAACACCCTCAGTAAAGACAGGGTTACCATACATTGGCATTGTATTCCTAAAATCAAATGTGTCAAAATGAAAATATCCATACATGGTAAAACTAATAGTGCTTTCTACAATAAGCCCACCTCAAAAAGGGGTTTAAATATTGCCATTTTAACATATAATGAAAAAAAAGGGTTTGTATCAATGAGGGATTTCTCTATAAATGAATCCAAAAAGAAGTGTTATAATTATCAATGACATTACCTACTAAGAATTGCCAAGAATAAAAATGCAAAACTTGCCAACCTGATTTCCTCAGTTCAACAGATATATGATCAGAGTTGTATGTAGTGACGAGAATAGGTAACCTATCTTGCCCACGTATAGGATACTGTTGTAGTCCATGTGGGATAGGACTAGTGATATACCGTATTTGCCCGAATATAGGCTGCACTTTTTCCCCCCACTTTAAGTCTTTAAAGTGGGGGTGCGGCCTATATTCGGGGTCTAGCGCCCAACGCCCGGGACATGCAGTTCCGGGCGCCGGGCAGGCAGCGGGGTTAGGATACAGATCCCCCGCAGCGGTGCAGGAGACCTGCATCCTAGTCTCTGATACGCTCAGACAGCCTCCCCTGCCAGCACTTTCAATGGGGGGAGTGCCGGCACAGGAGATTGTCTAAGCGCATCGTGCAGACGTTCACCGGCTGCAGCGACGCGCACGTAAACAACCTCCGCTCCCGGCACGTGTGCACGATGTGCTTTAACACGAGCCTCCATTGCCAGCACTTCCCACGAGGGGAGTCCCGGCAAGGGAGATTGTTAAAGCACATCGTGCAGACGTGCCAGCAGCGGAGGTTGTTTACGTGCATCGCCGCAGCCGGTGAACGTCCGCACGATGCGTTTTACCTCTGCCCCCAAGACTTACCAGAGCAAACTCCCGGGTGTCTTGCGGGGTCGGCGGGGAACATCTACGCAATACATGTATACAACTTCCGGTACCGGCACATCCGCTGAGTGCCGGCCCCGGAAGTTGTATACGCGTATTGCGTAGATGTCCCCTGCCGGTCCCGCAAGTCTGCTCTGGTAAGTCGGGGGGGAAGAGTGGCAGCATATCTCGGGGGGGGGCAGAGTGGCAGCATATCTCGGGGGGGCAGAGTGGCAGCATATCTCGAGGGGGAGGGCAGAGTGGCAGCATATCTCGGGGGGTCAAGGGTGTGAAATGTTGGAGATATTTCTTGGAGAATTAAGGCTACATCCTCACTATTATCATCCCAGTCTGTAACTAGCACAGTTTCAGTTATACGTTTTGGTCTAGTTGCCGATTTACATTACATGTATCTATATATCACCAGCCCATTCGGTAGCTCTGTTACAAAAGTAACAATCAGTAAATTAGATTAAAATCACAAACAATAACTAACTGGTACAACAGGAGAAGAGGGCCCTGTTCTTGCAAGCCTACAATCTAGTTGGTAGTTAAGGGGAGGTTAAACACTAGGAAAGGACTGCTTGGATGGGGATGAATGAGTCAAGTCAGGATGATCTGTAGAGGTTATTGGTCATTTGGATGGCTTGATTGGGATGTTGGCTGAGAGCGTTAGGAAGAAAGATTGTACGTTTCTCGAAAAAAGTGGGTTTTCAGGGAGCTTTTGAAAGTCGCATACGAGGGAGAAATGGCAGGAAAAAACTGAACTCAGACTTTGAGGCGTTAAGCTTCAGGTAATGTGACGCCATCCATGATTCAATTCCAGAAAAACAGTCAGTGAGGTGGGTTAGAAGAGATGGTGAAAAGGTTGGGAGAGGAGATATAGATTAGAGGCAAAAATTGGAGACAGACTGGAATACAACTTGGAAGAAGCATATTCCTACTCAATTAGTTTTGAGCCGGAAAGCTTTCCACAGTTTTATTATCGACTACAGCAGTTTGCCAAAACACCCTCATAAATGAAAACTGTGATTCAAGTAGAGTTCCTTATAACAAATATCATGTTGATCTGATTTTCACTCCACCAAATATGGACTCAACAGTGATCTGTTTCTGTCTTGGGGCTTAGTGGTAGGTATTCTCAAACATGCCTATACACAATGAGCGGACCCCAACTATAACGTTTAATGTTCCCTAAACATTTCATGTTTTCAGGATAACCTTACAAAGTCCAAACATTCCTTCATTATTACAGCTGGATCAGTCACGAATATATATACAGAAAACCTGACCTATCTGAAGGGGTTGAGGACAGGAGCAAGGAGTCTTTGACCCCTTGTGGTTAAATTGTAAAGAAAAACATGTTATTTGTTTTTTTCTACAGAACGTTTTGTAGATACTCCATTAACCTTTTTTTCATAGCATATGGCAAATTGTCACGACTGAAAAATAAATAGCTGTAATAACAGTCAATGTGTACTTTATGACCTTAAAATTAAACTTTAGAAAGCAGACTTCTGTGTGAACTAAAATACCTAGATGCATTATGAAGGACATTTGACAGAAGGTTCCTGCTTATGGTATTAGCACGCATTGAAAGAAAATTATCATCTACTCAAAAATGACAACTGCTCTGGAGCTTTTCTACAACACCACAAAAATCCTTACCTACCAAGTAAGGAGCTGTCTTAGTATTGGCATCTGGTAAATAAATAAATAAAAATACTGTACTTTTTCCCCATTAAAATTAGCACTCAGTGTATAAACTTTGGCTGACTTTGTGGTCTTCATTCATAGTAGCCATACTCCTGCCAAAACCTTTTTTAGCAGAATAAATAGCCTCCACACAAACAAAGCAAGGATTCAATGCATACCCAGTGAATACAATTCAAAGAACACCTGCATAAAGCATAAATATTGGGGATTCCCACACACTATAATGTCTTATATTGCTTAGCCCTCCACTAAGTACCCCCAATTTGGCGAGTCCTATCTAACTTTTCACGTCTGTATTGCTTACAAAGGAGCTGAATCAGTGGGACTGCACTGGATTTTAACCCAAATGAGACTCTCAAGCAATTTAAAGCCTTCTCTGGCCAACATTAATGAGACTCCAGGGTGGCAGGAGGGGTTGCTCAACCCTAAGGTTTGGTCAGAACCTGCAAACATTCATAGCACAAACAATATGCAAACTAAGGGAGCGCACAACCTAAAAAAGCATAAAGGACATATACAATGAGATGTACCATGTCGCTGCTATAATAATAAACAACCAATAAGTTCACAAAACAAAGCAAGAATTCATTGCATACCCAGCGAATACCATTAAAAAAAAACACCTACGGCATAAATATTGGGATTCTTTCACACTATATGGCCATTTATTGCTTAGCCCATCATTGTGTGAGTACCCAAGTTTGGTGAGTCCTATGTAATTATTTTGTCTCTATTTTGCTTACCAAGTAGCTAAATCAGTGGGACTGCACTGGGATTTCAACCCATACCTCCTTATAGATGGTTTTAATGACACTCCAAAAAAACGTTGTCATAGTCTCAGTAAATATATAAAGGAAATATGTGAATCTGTGGATGGCATCCATTCAACTGTGCTCCCCAGGATAACATCACATCCAGGCTAAAAGTTGAAAAGAATACGTGGTGCAGAATACGACATGCTATGATGGCTACACTGCACCATCCTCCATAGTGTTTATTTGGTCTGGCTGGTTTATCCATTTCTAAATAGATATTTAGACAAAGTTATAAGCTGCAACTAATTCTTTGATTTGGTAGAATATAAGTATGACAACATGATGAAAATAACTTAATGAATAGTTTTTGGTGGACATTTGCCTTCAGTACCGAGATTTTGATGCTCTTAATTCATAGTTAATGGAAAACAGTCTGGAGATTGATTTGATGGCACAGCAGCTACGGTGTAAATGGGCTGGTTGGGAAGATCAGAGATAACCCCTGTAACCGGGTCATTGAGCTTCGCCAAACTTACGAGCTGATCACCAAAGAGGGCGATCTGCCCTCTGTTTTTGTAACATGAGGACTGCTCCCCTTGGACCTGCTGTCTTAGACCCCAATCAGTCTAGGCCAGGATACGTCACTGACTACACGCAATCTGTTCTCTGTTTTATTCTTTATATCATTTAGGTCTGAGCCTGTGTGTTGCAAGAGCACTTGTGTAAGGCACTTTTATAGAACATATCTTTTTAAGCTGCAAAGCATCAAAATGTTCTTTTTTGGACTTAAAAGAACCAATATTTTAAGATATCATAGTCTTCAACAGAGACAAATGCTATCGCATCAGATCTATCTCAATCTAGTTTAATAAGAGGACCTTAATGTTTATCCTATTTCATCCAAATATGTTTTTAACATTGTATTCAAAAATGAATTTTATAACTTCTTACAAGGAAAACATCCACACATTTCATATATAAAGTAAGCTAAAGTAGGAATAATATCAACGTGGCTATGTTTACTGTGAAATTCATATGATATACTCTCTAAACTCTCGTACAGACTTTCAATTTTATGCAGCTAGTGTTTTAATACGTGGTCCTTCATACTGCAATCTCACTTGAAAAATTATGCTAAATTGTGCTACAAAGAACAGCAACTCATTACTGGATTGCCGTTTTCTAAATAGGCATTAGTCTATTTGAAGTACAAAAAATACACATGGGAAATAAGAACTACAGACATGAAAGTTATGCATGATACAATGATGAGAATGCTAGCAGTATCCATGGTTATAGCTCTTCTGACTGCTGAAAAGAAAAGATACTCAATGGAGCACTAAAAACCCCTACCATAACATTACCATTAATGAGGGTATATTTTTGTGACCGGATGTAATTTCAAAGCAGGGAAACGTTATTTAGAATATTAAAGAAACATGAAAGTATTTTTACAAAAAGGCAAAAAACTAAGGTTCTGCATGTTACTTAGTGTTACAAGTGTCAGGATCCAGGAACAAATTAACAAAATGGTGGGTATGATGTAAACAGTCATAAGTAGCACATTATTTCAACATTTATTATATTGACACATTGAAGCATCAAACCTGTAAAACTTGATAGATCAACAGAAATCTTCAAAATTAACCTTGTGATGGCAGTTCATATTCCCTTAATTAGTACAAAACAACAAATCGCTTTGTATATCCCATCCTATATGGTCTATAGCATTATAGATTATTTTTCAACATTCACGGTGACTTGACAAAAGCCTATATTTAAATAATCATGGTTGATCTGAATTTGTTTTTACCAACTTAAAACCCATCCACTAGAGATGAAGAGCAGAAGCATATGAACCCTTCACACATAATCTATCCTCCTTCCCCAACCTCTTGTTAGTGAACAGGTAAGATGGAGGCCTATGCATGTACCAGCGCGGGAATCTGCCAACTATTGCACATGCCACATAACGGACAGAAAAAGAGGGCAATATCCAGCACGACTGGAATTGCCTACTAGGATCTGAGCTGCTACAAGAGACAAAGACCCTCCATCAGAAAAGGTATACCTAAAAGCTTAAAAGGCATAGTTTATAATGTAAAAATTGTTGGGAATTTGTAATGGGAACTGTCCCTTTGTAGATTATGCTTAATCCTAAATGCAAAACAATTATGTGCAAAACAATTATAATTATGTTGTATTTAATATAATAAAAACTGCCTATGTTATTTTCTCATCGTAATAGAGTGCAATGGATTTATGAGGTGAAACAAGCTTTCCGTGATCTATCTCAAGCAGTGTCTCCTCAACATGATGGTATATCAACTTAATCTAGAACACATCGCTAGTGACCATTTATATACACAAACATAGACAAGTATCCCTTTAACACAACCAGCATCAAAAAAGACATTTCACATTAGCCAATTTTGTTTAATTTGATGATTTCCATAAAGTCTGCCCTCATACTCCAAAGTAAAAGTCAGAATGGTGAGTCTCAAACTAGAGCAAAATATTACTTAGGAAAAGACAGTGTGTTTTGTTCATTATAACAGTTTCATTACAGCAGAATGTCAGTAATGTCATTGGACTATTTTCCTCTTATTGAATAAAATACCAGTAATGAAGCAGTTCTTAGATATTGTTGCTATGGATCTAGAGTGCTTTTTTCTTACCAATTAAATTAAAATTGATCTTATTTTTCTACCAGATGTGTTTATTCTTCCTGTTATCAGAAATTTTGTAGAAGCACATGTCATATGCCCATTTATAGCCAATTATTGGATAATGTATCCACCAGTTAACTTTGCACACAATGTATTACAGAAACGGATGATTTCCAACTATATTGTTTCATAATGAGCATTACACATTTATCAGTAACTGTTAAGAACATATAACTCTGTCAGTCTTTTCACTGGCTGCCTGTGTGCTTCAGGATTCATTTCAAAATCCTTACTCTTACTTTCAAAGCCCTTCACACCTACATCTCATCACTCATCTCTCAATACACTCCACACCGGTCTCTCCACTCATCCAATGATCTCCTTCTGTCCTCTCCTCTGATTTCTAGCTCTCATGCACTCTTACAAGATTTTAACTAGGACTGTCCCTATCCTCTGGAATGCTCTCCCGTGGCCTATCCGTCTTTCTCCGTGCCTTTATTCCCTCAAACCATCCCTCAAGACCCACTTCTTTAAGGACGCTTACAACATTGCACATTAACGCCCTCCCATATTCCTTTAGCTCACCTTTCCTAGTCCCTCTCCTTCAATACTTTTACTAGTGTGGCTGGTCCATCCCTAACAACGGCACTTTTACCTATTGTGTAAATACACCCTAAATCCCTCTAGATTGTAAACTCCTTTGAGCAGGGCCCTCCTCACCTGTCATCTCTGTAAGTCAAATTGTTACATACTACTTGTTTTGTCCTGTCCACCCATTGTACAGCGCTATGGAATTTGATGGCGCTATATAAAACAATAAATAATAAAGTTAAATATACAGTTTTCTTTTTAGCAACCTATAGTGTTGACAATTGGATGTCATATTTATATACAAATGGAAACATTTTGCTAATGGAGGTGGTTACCAAGTAAAACTAAGTTGGGGTTTTGGCAGGCAAAGCCAGGTGGCCCCATACATCCCATATGAATCAGCCCACATATTTACACACATTCACACTCACACACACATTCATGCCAACACACACATGCATTGATGCTAACACACACGCCCTCTAGCATACATAGTCACATAGTTTCACTCACTCCCTCATCTCGCATACAGCTTTCTTTGCGGCTGCTCTAACACACTCTGTGAGCAGCCTTGCTTTTAACGCTAGTTAAAAACACGACATTACATAACCCCTTAGATTCCTGCCTCATTTTAAATATTTTGGACCAGCACTGGGGGGTCCCATCCCTGATCTGTAGCTATTTTGCAGTGGGAATAATACAAAAAAGGGAAAAAATAATAAAATATTAAAGACAAATGTGTGCAAATACTCTTTACCCCTACCATCAAAAGCAGAATATTATATATAAAAAATGCATCATCCCCTAAGAGAAATTGCAAACATATGCTTTTGTGTTTTTTTCAGTTAGGTTTTTTTTACTAGTAAAATAATTATTTTATATGGTATGCATATATCAAACAAGAAAAAGGGGAATCATGGTTCAACCAACATAGTGTAAAGCTGGCACAAAACTGCAGTATTCAGAGTATGAAAATGTTCTAAATGGGTACACTGTGTATAAAACCTGCACATAAACTAATGCATTTGTAAACAAGAGCAAAGGATGCGCCCCTTCCTGTTAGCAGAAACCGGTTGATCCAAAGTCCCCATAGCAATAAGTATTAAAAATAAGTGTTACTTTAACCTTACCATATGAGAGTTTTACAATAATAATTTACTCATTTGAAGCACTTGAATAATATGCATTATGTTGCAAAGTAATGTGCTCTTCCCTCTAAGGTACATTAAGAATTGAATTTTTTAAACAGGTTCAAATCAATTGTTTCATGGATGCAGAAATTGTGGTTCAGCGAGGTGCCTGTTCATAATAATAAGAGATAAAAAAAAAAGCTGCTGTTCTACTTAGAGATAACGTTAATTGCACTCTAGTGTGTTAATCAGATATATCTTTCCATATCTGTCATTTTATTCTTTCCTTTGATGGTTTCATTACATAGCAAGGATATTGCTAGAGTTCCTTCTCTCCTGTTGCTAATGAACCTGGCTTCCCATCATCCTTATGCAATTCTTACATAAAAAGCACCACACAAGCAAACTGAATATCACAAACCACTTTGTGAACATTTGTTTGAAGTGAATTTCAACGTTGTAAACACACATTTCTACATAAACATATTTTACTTAAACCAGTCAGAGCCTTCACCTCCACCTCATTCCAAAAACCACCTGTTGTAGTGTAACAGCATGGTGGTGAACAACTCATCACTGTTACCAATACCAGCATAAATTTTCCAACATCCATAAGTTCAACATACCTTTCCACAATGTTCCCTGTAAAGCCAGGAAGGAACTATCAGAAACACTGAAGACTCTCAAAAGCCTTACCCTGCCAATCTATGATAAGCTCCCTGCCAATTCCAAACAAGAAAGGTGGTAGAAAGGTGATTTGACTCCAGTAAAAGAAGAATCCCTCCTTTTTGGTCTTTCCCTTTGAACTTCCTCCCACACAACAAAACCCACCCTATTCCCCTTTTCCTAACTATCCCTCACCCAAACTTAAATTAATCCTGTTGTGCAGTACTAATTAACCCTATTGTCCTTAACCCTCAATGACTTTGGAAGGCAAGTGGTAATGAGTTAGACAGTGTTTAATAAAATGCAATCTACTAATCAGGGCCAGCCCTGGATATAAAAAACCAGCCCTAGAATTAATAGAAAACCAGTCCCATATTTAATGGGGCCATTTTAAGGGGGCAAACCATGCATTTTAGACATATATTTGAAAAACACATTAGTCATAAATAAGATACATATGAAAACACATACAGTGGTAATAAAAAGTCTACACAACCCTGTTAAAATGCCAGTTTCTTGTGATGTTAAAGAATGAGAAGTCATTATACACCTGCCATCGTAGTGCATCAGTTGCAAAACAAACTGAAATCTTTGAGAAGAAAAAAAAATAAATAAATAAAAAAAACACAATAACCTGGTTGCATAAGTGTGCACACCCTTAAACTAATACTTTGTTGAAGCACCTTTTAGATTTTATTACAGCAATCAATCTATTTGGGTAGGAGTCTATTAGCATGGCACATCTTGACGTGGCAATATTTGTCCACTCTTCTTTGCAAAAGCGCACCAAATTTGCCAGATTGCAACGACATCTACTGTTCAGGACCCTCTTCAGATCACCCCACAGATGTTCAGTTGGATGGGTGGGCCATTCCAAAATATTAATCTTCTTCTGGTGAAGCTATGCTTTTGTGGATTTGGATGTGTGCTTTGGGTCGTTGTTGTGCTGAACTCCTTCTTCATCTCCAGCTTCCTAATGGATGCCTGAAGGTTTTGTGCCAAAATTGCCTGGTATTTGGAACTGTTCATAAGGCCCGGTTCCAACTGAAGAAAAACATCCCCAAAGCATGATGCTGCCACCACTATGCTTCACTGTGGTTATGGTGTTCTTTGGGTGATGTGTAGTGTTGTTTTTGCACAAAAAAATACCTTTTGGAACACATTCTCCCACAAACTTGATGTTTGTTTTTGCAAACTTCAGCCTGGCTTGGATGTTTTTCTTTGTAAGAAAAAGATTCCGTCTTGCCACCCTACCCCATTCTTATAAATAGCCAGTACTTGCCAGAAATTCGTGCAGTTCATTTAATGTTGCAGTAGGCCTCTTCTAAGCCTCCCTGACCAGTTTTCTTCTTGTCTTTTCATCAATTTTGGAGGGACGTCCAGTTCTTGGTAATGTATCTGCTGTGCCATATTGTCTACACTTGATGATGACTGTCTTCACTGTGTTCCATGGTATATCTAATGCTTTGGAAATTATTTTGTACCCTTCTCCTGACTGATATCTTTCAACAATGAAATCCCTCTGATGCTTTGGAAGCTCTCTGCGGAGCATGGCTTTTGCTCTGAGATGCAACTAAGCAAATGTCAGGTAAATCCTACTAGAACAGCTGAACTTTATTTGTGATTAATCAGAGTCACTTTAAACAATGGCAGGTGTGTAATTACTTCTATTTAACACGAGTTTGAATGTGATCGGTTAATTCTGAACACAACCACAGCCCCTATTATAAGAGGGTGTGCACACTTATGCAACCAGGTTCTTGATTTGTTGTTTCCCTCTCAAAGATTTCAGGGTTTTTTTGCAATTGAATTGTTCACGTGATTTAATTGGTCACATTAAAGGTGAAAAAAGTTCTGTCATGATTTATCTTTGTCTCATTCTTTAACATCACAAGAACCTGGCATTTTAACAGGGGTGTGTAGACTTTTTATATCCACTGTAGTTCCTAATTTCGCTGTGGGCCATAACATCATGTAATAGGTTGCAGCCAACGGAGAGAGCACCTGTATAGCTAGAATAATGTGAAAAAAGTTAACCATTTTCAAATAACTGCAAAGTATTGGGACACCTCACCATTACTACAACAGGCACTTTGATGACATTGAATTCTAAATACATAGACATTAATAAGAAGTTGGTCCCCCTTTTGCCGCTGTAACAGCTTCCACTCTTCTGGGAAGGCTTTCCACAAGATTTTGGAGTGTTTTACGTGGGATGTTTTTCCCATTCCTCTAGTAGAGCATTTGTGAGGTCAGGTACTGATCTTGGATGAGAAGGCCTGGCACGCAATCTCCATTCCAGTTCATCGCAAAGGTGTTCAAAGGAGGTCAGGGCTCTGTGTGGGTCAGTCAACTTTTTCCAAACCAAACTCATCCAACCATGGTGGTGTTAGAGTGTGTGTAGTTATGTATATACACTGATCAGGCATAACATTATGACCACTGAAAGGTAAAAGAGTAAGAATCTGAGCAACTTTGACAAGGGCCAAATTGCGTTGGTTAGATGACTGGGTTAACGCATCGCCAAAACCGCAGCTCTTGTGGGGTGTCTGCAGTGGTCAGTGGTCCAAGGAAGGAAAAGCAGTGAACCTGCGACAGGGTAATGGGCGGCCAAGGCTCATTGATTCTTGTGGGGGGTGAAGGCTGGCCCATGTGGTCAAATCCAACAGACGAGCTACTGTAGCTCATATGGCTGAAAAAGTTAATGCTGGTTCTGATAGAAAGGTGTCAGAACATACAGTGCATCACAGTTTGTTGTGTATGGGGCCGTGTAGCCACAGACCAGTCAGGGTGCCCATGCTGATCTTTCCCGAAAGCACCTACAATGGGCACCCAAGCATAAGAACTGGACCATGGAGGAAGGTGGTTGGTCTGATTAATCATATTTTCTTTTACATCACATGGAGCTTGAGTGCGTCACTTATCTGAAGAACACATAGCACTAGGATGCATCCATGGAGACCCCACCTCACAACTTACAAGACTTAAAGGATCTGCTGCTAACATCTTGGTGCCAGACCACAGCACACCTTTAGAGGTCTAGTGGAGTACATGCCTCAAACGGTCAGGCCTGATCGGTGTATATGTGCATGGTGCTGGAGGGGCTGTTTGTGTGTATGTATAAGTTATGTTAGAGTGGTTGTATGTGTATATGCGTGTCATTGTTTAAGTGTATGTTGTAAGAATGCATGCTTGCATGTATATGTAAGGTACATACATGGGTATATGACATCATCTCTCTTTTGTCCCAGCATTTGCATTGGCAGCTGTGGCTGCATGTATAATTAGATGGCTGGCATCAAGACGGGCCCCAGGGAAGTCGGCATACCCAGAAATCTCCTGGTATCCAAGAAGGCCAGTATGGCCCTGTGACTTATGCATAACACACAACACAAAAGTATGTAATAATAAATCATCAGTTTTTTTTTGGTTTTGTTTCCTGCTTCAACCAATCAGGGTAGAGGACATCACGAAAGCACTCGCTGTCATTTTGCCCTAAGGTGAACTGAGTGATGTTGTCATGCAACAGCTGGAGGGCCACAGTTTGAAGACCCCTCCTCTAATACATTGGCCTTTATAAGCATAATTATTATTCATAGCATGTTATGACTTGATTTATTTTGAGCTGAAATATGACTTTAGAATTAATCACATAATTATCGGAGTCAGGTGTAATTAAAAGCATAATTAACAGACAGAATAGCAAACTAATAACTAAACCTGTAGAGTGCACTCTAGGAATAACAATAAGAAAACTAAAGGCATGCCTAAAATATTTTTGCAGCATTTAATGCTATTTTTTACATTTAACCAAAAAGCATATGCAAAAATTGACACACACTTAACACTGATCCACAACTGTCATTTTTTCAAAAAGGTCTTCAAACTTTTTGGACTCAATGAGCGATAATTTAAGTCAGGTAATTATAATTCTAGACCTTAATAAATTCTCTGACTCTTTGAACCATCATGAAGTTTTTTAAGCCGCTGATCGCATAACATCTCAATTGTTTTGCTCATTGTACCAGGTCTCAGTATGAAGTGTTTTATCTAGCGGATTGAGCTATGATAACAGAGCCAGAACACATCCAAATATGTACAATATGTACAAATTACCTAATGTAACTGCTTAAGCAACATTTGTAAATTCAAATGTTGCTATAACCTTTGAATGTACGTACTGTAAGAAGTGCTGAGTAAATAATACTGCTGCCTAAAAATATGGAAAAACTAGTTATTTTCAAAAATGTTTATTGATACTTATAATAGATATTTGATGTAAGGACCCCTTTAAGTGTACACACAATAGCATTTATCATTATTACATTACATTGGCCATAGTCCATACTTTTGCTAATGTTTAACTAGGGGTTAAACTAAAATATAATGGGAACCAGAGGCTTTTCCCCCCCTATATACTAACATCTGACTGCTTGTCTCTTATATACCAATGATTCATTACTTTGGCCTATTAGTCAAATTTAAAGTGAATCTTCAAGCACTGAAGCAATAATGTGTCAAGTTACAGAAATCACTATAAATGAGCTCATTACTATACATGCAGGGAAACAATTTAACCGGTGCATATAAATGCAAATTATTTGTGGGTTAATATTCCCAATCGGTTCATCAATTCAATCTCTGATGTGTGTAGCTAGTCCTGCAGAAGCTGAGATGCATTTAATGTTTGTCCAACAGCATATAAACATGCTCATTGACCTACTTATGTATGTATGTATGTATATAAGCTCACAAGTGGGGCCCTCATAAGTCAACTATTCTTGGTAGGAACTTTGTATTAAGTGCCATAAGCCTAGATGGCAAGCACATGTTCAGGGTCCCCCAACTGCTGTTGTATCCCTATGTGTAAATGTTTCTTATGTATGTTTAACCACTCCATATTTAAATTGTTCAGCATAATACTATGTATACACAAACATTTACTTATACATATATGCATTATTGAAAATTATTTATTTTAAAAAAAAGTTTCTCTTAGGGAGAAGCTGCAGCTCCTTTATATCCGGTATAACAATTCACAGATGTAACAGATGTGTGCTTATTTAAAGCAGGAATGAGAATATAAAGCAACACATGGTCTGCAATCAGTGCAGTGTTAAATGCTGTGCTTTTCTCAATATTGGGGAAAATAAGAAATGTCAGGTAAGATTGATTCGCTTGGCATTGATATTACAGTGAATGCAGTTTGCCATGCCATAGGGTGTACAAGAAAATGTGACAATTTTTAAAAGCATTAACATCTAAGGCCAAGGAAAGGACACATGTTCTTGGGTACACAAACACACAAAAATGTCATCTTTGATACCTCTTCTATTTTGTTATGAAAAGCTCAAAATTTTAAAAAGAAATAAATTGGAAATTTAGTCTACACAAGCAATTGTACCTTTTGCATTTACATTTTCACACAAAGTGCAGTAGGTGTCACAGGGCATGAACCTGGGGGACCAGATCTGATTTTCTTTTCCTGCTCTAGAGACTAAAATCTTAATCAGTCCTTGATCCCGTCTTACATTCAGTATAACTATATGCATTCTTAAAGTGTCTCTCTGCAGAGGACATTCCATTTCTCTACCACTCTTCCTGTACAGTAACATTTCCTTATATTTAAGCCCCTGACACCCTACAGTTAGATTATGACTGCTTATTCTAACATTTCACCCGATATGAAACGGTAACTAAAACTTGTACTTCATCAATTCATGTAATATATATATATATATATATATATATATATATTTCACATTTCATTTCCATTGTCTCACTTCCAAGCTATAGATGTTGAGATTCGTGTCTCTTCTTATACTGTAAGCTATACACTGTTTTGCTAGCCCTCCTCTGAGCTCTCTCCAAAATGATCTGTAATTTGAGAAGGGTGGGTGCCTTCTAGACTTGTGGATGAGGCCCCAAATGATTTCAGATCATTTTTTTAGGCTCATGCAACAGATTGTTTCCTATCCTTTCGGCTTTTTGTTAGGGAAGCTAAAATTTGCCACCCCACAAAAAGTATGTGTCTCTCTGTGCTTCCTGCTCTTATCCCCCTAGTCTTCTTTTAACTCGTTACCCATACCGTTCTCTGCCCTCCTTGCTCTGGCTGTGCTCCCCCCACTTGCTCGCCTTCTCGGTCTCTGATCTCTCTCAATTTAGCTGCAGAGAAGATACTGACAGATGATATGGGAGTCAGTGTGAGAGAGAGCATCAAGCTGCAGAGAAGATACAGACAGGAGAAGCGCAGGGATCTTGTAGTGTACACAGTGCCTGTAATAGAAGCTGACCTAAATTATAATATAATACTTGGTTCTCTGTAGAGGTAAACGAACACACGGGTTCCTTAACTTTTAATTTTCATTGAATATTTATTATGCTCCGTTAGGCAGTTCTCATAAGATGTATTTGCTTGATAAAATTTGTCCTTCTGCCCATAAAGTGCATTTTTAGTTCCAATACCCAGTATTATGGAAATAATAATGCGCCTTCTCGATGGCAAAGTGTCCCTGGATTTTTTTGTAGAGACACTAAAAAAAAAAGTAAATAAAGAAAAACAAATTCACAGCAGATCCGACCCATTCGGGCCATCTAGTATGCCTGTTTTATCTGCTGTAAAGGCTCAAACGCCTTTGGTCGTTGGTCTTGTCTTAGATTCAGGCGCTATATGCCTTTTCCATACATGCTTAAAATACCTAACTGTATTACAGCCTCTACGATTTCTGCTGGAAGGCGATTTCACTTCCCTCAGTAATGTAAAACTTCCTTACATTAAATAAAAGTAAAAATCCCAGAGGTTCTGTGGACTTTAAGTTACTGTCGGAGCAGCACAAGATTCCCCAAAAGAAATGAAAAATTATGTTTTCTCAGCAACAAGGAACGGACAATGCCTTGATGAGGGCATGGGGAAATGCATTGGCCTTAATTGTTTACACTTCATACACATTACTCCTCGTTAGTCAGGATCATATCATATTTCAGGGCAGCTGAGGCAACATTAGTTTTTAATTCAAGACACTGTTTATTAGGTTGGGGAATCTAGTGCTGCCCCTTATCCCAGCAGCTTGAGGTTCACAGAATCCCTGAGATGTTTTGTCAGGCTCATCATATTGCAGCCCTTACTGGATGTTGGAGTACAGAGCACAAGAGTGTAAGAATGCAGCAATAGAAACAAACTTCACAAATGACAAGCAGAATCTCACCATAAGCAGCAGAGTAGGAGGCATATCATGTATATAGACTACTTGGGAGTATGGAGTAGAAACATCCAGGTAAGTAGCCAAAAGGGTCTGGGACAGGTAGCAAGTAAAAAGGGGATATCCATTAGGCAGTCCAGGTCAAACAGGTAACAGGCTGGCAAAAAGGTAAATCCAAAAGGCAGTCCGGGTCAAAAAGGTAACAGGCAGGCAGGTAGGTAAATCCAACAGTTCACTGCTCTGTTACTGGGAGGCAGGGATATAAAGCCTGTTCATTAGATCAGGTGTGAGTTGTCTAGGCTGAGGGAGGCAGGGTAATAGTATAACAAAACACAGCTGAACATAAATACACAGAACATTGATTATATACATAGTCAGATAATACAAACATGGTACAGGATGCCACAAAGCACAGGGGACAAGGCAATGAACACAGGGGATTGAGTGAGGAGCCGAGATCCTCAGCTGAATAAGGGAAAGAGGGCTAAGGTACATAAAATAGACACAAATAAACAAGACAGCAAGCTGTGGAGAGGAGTTCAACTCCAGGCAGACCTCTTAAAGGGGCGGCCACGTCTGGCAGTTTCCAGGGCTGGGGCTGAACCCTGACTTGTTTAGTTTTATTTAATGTAAAAGTTTTACTTAATGTCAGGAAGATTTACTTTCCTGGGAGGGTGGTGGATATGTGGTACCATGTCCCCGCATAAGTAGCTTGAGGTCTACAGAACCCCTGAGATTTTTATTGCACCTCTCTTTTATAAGTGTTTAGGTTCAGCTTTAAATGTATTAGTAAGGTTAGTGTTAGAGTGATCTGAGATTTTTTCAGTATAGATATCTCTGGTATTTCAATGGTTTACTATAGCATTTTTCCCTTCTTGCTGTATGTAACCTTTTGTTTTTTGCATCCTGGTCTTGTTTCCTGGGGATGGGCTAATACTTAGTAAGTAGCACTCGTTAGATTTATTGGACTCGTGCTTAACTGTACCCACTTCGAACCTTGAACACATTTTCTGGTAACATTGCCAAAATACCGATTATGGCTTGTTTAAGCCTGCCTGGCTCCAACAAATTAACATCTTTAAGACAATGACCCAGAAAATGAGTGAGGGGGAGAGATGACTCGGCTATAGGAAATTTTATTAGATCATCATCTATACTACTAGCATTACAGAATATTCTGTTGATACAAAGCTGCTCTGTCCACTTTATTTTTTTATTATTTGTTTTCTGAATCCTTTTATATCCACCCAGAGTCCATTAAACCACTTGTTCTCAATAAGCTATTAAGTCTCTCTCCCCCCTCCTCTACAGTTGGCACTTATGTAGTTACAGAAAAAGTCGTGTTCAGCAAAACAATCCTCAAATCTAGGTCAAAACAAATATTCACCTAATGCACAGTTAGAAACTGGAAAAAAGATCTTGATTCAAATTTCTAAGTTATTTTCTGGACCATCAAGCATTCCTAAAAAAAATTACCATATATGCAGGATGATATATCTTATTGCTAAATAAGGACAAACAAGGCCCTTTTAAATCTTCATATGGGCTACAATGAATGCTATACAGATTTCAAGCAGCTTTCCAATATCAAATCTTGAATATGGACAAGTAATGCAGATAAAGGTTCTAGTACATTTCGCTACATTATTTTGTCGAGCCGATACCTTGGTGGGGGCAAGCAACCAGGATGACTGGCTGTGCAGAGAGATGCATCAGAAAGAAGACAGTAACACTGGTCAGTCCTTACCTAGAGAACCATTTTTACCACACTGGAAACACCATCTCAAAAAGTATATTGATATTGTGAGAACTAAAAGAGGGGTAAGTACAATGGTGCATGGTTTAAAGGGAAAATTATGAAAAGAGAAGACTAAAGAATCACAAGAGATTTAACTGGAGAGCAACAAAGGTTGTAGATAGATGAAACAAGACTAAAAGCAAGGGTAGTGGACGGTAAGACTGGGAATGGCATTAGGCTAAGACAATTCCAAAGACCAATTTAGGTTAAGGACTTTACCATATGTAGTCTTCACTGTGCAAAGGGTGAATAATAGTTACTTGGAAATAGGGCCACACTGGTACTGCTGAACACAAAGACAAATAAAAACTATGTAACATTCAGCATTTACTTTGCACCTTTTACAGGAGATGATCAAAGGGATTAGCATACTTGTTAGTAAGTAGAAAATATGACCTCATAACACTCAACAGTTTAATGTGCTTTATTTTCAGTATACTCTGCTAGCGTTCCTAGAACTAATCTAGTGGTGCTTGTTGGTGCTGCTCTTCCTTAATGAATTGAAACTTGCACCAGAAGGTACAGCTTCCAGCATCCATGGTTAAGCAGCTCTGGTATTTATAAAATGTGCGTTCGTTTTACACTAGCTTCAACGCCATATGAGTGGAAGAACTGCACAGTCGTGAAAGATAAATTTACATACACATAAAAACAAAAGTATTTCAAAGAACCTTTTGCAAACATGTAATTTCAAAATTCCAATTAATTTAAACAAATGAACTGCAACTAATACTTACAGAATTAGAGTCATTCAATTTATAATCATCTTTACGAAGAAATCAAGGAATTTTTCCCCCATTGATCTTGCATAAATTCCCCAGGGTCTAAAATATAAGCAACTAAAACCACACTTTAAAACTTCATTATATGAGGCGTAACAATAATGGAACTCATGATAACAGTTTGTCGCAAATTTAATTAAAATAAGTGTTAAGTGTTCTATCATGAGATACATTTCAATAGTCTCTAGGTAATTTATTAGCTTATATCCTCTTCAGAATCTGGCAAAGGTTCATCAGCATTTTCCATTGTTTCTTCACCTTCTGTCTTAGAATCTCTGTTGCTTTTGGGAAGAGCATCAGTGACAGATAATTTACGCATCTTCATGTTTGGCAGCTTCTTCAGATCTAAGTCCCATTCCCTATAAAAGATAAGGAGGCATTTCTTAAATTATCAGGTTTGATGCTCTGCTTACAGGAATACTCACAGTTACATGAAGTTAACACCAAAACCTTAAATACACAAAGTGAAAAAGTATTAGGCCCCTGTCTGATCTGCTATATTGGTTATGTTTTTCACATTAATTTGTGCAAATCATTTTGTGGGCTGTAACTATGTACAGATTGAGTTTCTGATAACATGCTTCATTGATTTGCGATGCCAGGTAATGAGACAAGGGGGTCACGGTCACTATTTGGAAATGCTTTACTGGATCAGGAATTGGAAAATCTGCCAATGTGGAAGGATCATTTTAGTTTGTTTACATCTGAAAATGTCAGGCCAACCATGAGCTGATGTTGAAGTAACTGGGCATAAAATCCTCATTACCCCAAACAAGATTATTCAAATTATTATTCTACAAATCAACTACAAAACTACAAATCAATTAACCCCTTAAGGACCGGGCTCATTTTTCGTTTTGTACCCTGTGGGACCGAGGCTGTTTTGACACTTTTGTGGTGCTTGTGTTCAGCTGTAATTTTCTCCTCACCCATTTAGTGTACCCACATAAGTTATATATTGTTTTTTTCAGGACAAGATGGGCTTTCTTCAGATACCATTATTTTGATCGTATCATCTTATTTACTATAAAAAAAATTAAAAAAACATGGTGAAAAATTGAAAAAAAAACACATTTTATGACTTTTACTTAAAAAATCTTTTACTCACCTAAAAAAGCAAGTAAAAAAACTAGCTAAATAGATTCTACTACTTGTCCTGAGTTTAGAAATACCCAATGTTTTTATGTTTTTTTGCTGTTTTTTGTAAGTTATAGGGCAATAAGTACAAGCAGCGTTTTATGATTTCCAAATCTTTTTTAACAAATCTGGTCAGTCTGCCTCCATCTCCTCTTTGGAACATCTTTGAAGCCGGTTAACTCAATTTAACCCTGTCAAACCATATATTTTTGAAAACTAGACACCTCAGGGTATTCCAAATGCTGTTATTTTAACCCTTTCCATGCACCAATTATACAACTACACTTTGTCAAACTTTGTAATAGTAATTTTTTTTTCCACACAAATTGTACTTTAGTTATAGATATACAGGTGCTGGTATATGTCACTGTCAAACAACACCCCAATATGTGTTCAGCAACATCTCCTGAGTACAGCGATACCCCACATGCATGGGTTTGTCAGATTGTTTGGCTGGTAAAAGGCTACTTTTGGGGCATGCGTAATTCAGGTGGTCATTTGGTCATTGTGCCTCCCTCTCCTCTTTGGAATATCTTTGAAGCCGGTTAACTCAATTTAACCCATTCAAACCATATATTTTTGAAAACTAGACACCCCAGGGTATTCCAAATGCTGTTATTTTAACCCTTTCCATGCACCAATTATAGAACTACACTTTGTCAAACTTTGTAATAGTAATTTTTTTTATTTTTTTTTTTCACACAAATTGTACTTTAGTTATAGATATACAGGTCCTGGTATATGCCACTGTCAAACAACACGCCAATGTGTGTTCAGGAACATCTCCTGAGTGCAGTGATACCCGACATGCATGGGTTTGTCGGGTTGTTTCAGATTTAAAATGCCACATTTTGGGAAGTGCGCTTTTTTTCTCCATTTTGGTCAGTCTGTACCTATGCCCTATCTTTGAGCTAGGCCACTCCAATTTACCCCATCAGCCATTTTTTTTTATATATTAGACACCCCTTGGGTATTTGAAGTGCTTTTATTTTAACTCTTTGTTGAGATTTTTGAGAAATTTTAGCACTTGCTCAAAATAATAAACTTTATTTTTTAATTTTATTTTATTTTTTTAATACTTTTTTTATATTTTTTTTTTTTTACACATTTTGCTGGTACTGGATGGTTCATCAAGTGACATCACTGCATAATTATTTTTAAATGTTAGCACATTTTTTTTTATTTTTTTTTTCCCATTTTTTATTTTCACAGCCCACCCAGAGGTAAGTGTTTGGTGTCGCTGGATGCCTCCTGATCGAGGCATTCCAGCGACACCATTTAAGTTTAGGAGGCGCTAAACGCTTTTAAAACGGGCGTCCGCCGCCATACAATGTATGGCGGCTGTTGACGCCCCGGGGAGGGGCCAGACATGGCCCCCGATGCCGATCTCGGCCTTGCTGAATGCCTCGACATCGAGGCATTGCAGCAAGGCCGTTTAAGCGAAGAAAGTGATCCTTGAGCTTTCTAAGCTTATTTAATTTTTTGACGGTTCAGGACCGTCAAAGGTCATTTAGTGACCTTCTGGTTATGACGGTCCTGAACCGGCAAAGGTCGCGAAGGGGTTAACATAGCATAAAATTGTATATATCACATTTGATGAAGCTTATAAAATAAAGATATTTGTAGTGAATCATTCAAGCAAATGACTGCTCATTTTTATACTTTTTATACTGAAACAACGAATCGATAAAATCGATAATTGATAATGAAAAGCGTTGCCAACAAATTTAATTATCGATTAGTTGAATCAATTTTACCAGCTATAAGATGAGGGTTTTTCCCAGAGCAAATGCTCTGAAATATACCCTCTGTTTTATAATCCGACCTCACATAGAGGTTGGATAATAACACTAAGATCCAGATCCCCCGCAGCACTGCAGGGGACCCGGATCCTCCTCTCTGACAGCCGGCAGGGGATGTCTGGATGATGCGTACAGACATCCTCCGCTTCTGCCCTCCACTTCCGCCGGAGCTTCTATGACTGAGCGCGGACATCACATGACCTTCCGGTGCTCCATCATAGAAGCACCACCGGAAGTGGAGGGCAGAATCAGTGGTTGTCAGTGCGCATCGCACAGACATGCCCTGCCGGCTGTCAGAGAGGATCCAGGTCCCCTTCAGCGCTGCGGAGGATACTCCTATCTGGCAGCCGGTGGGCATCTGTGCGATACGCACAGACAACTTCCGCTACTGCCCATCACTTCTGCTGGGACTTCTATGATGGAGCACCGGCGTCACATGACTTTCTGGTGCTCAGTCATAAAGCGAAAAGTGTTGGCCAGCAGGGGAGGTTCACCAGCTGCCCCCACTAGACACAAGGGAGTATAGGCGGGGGGGCATAAGGAATATCGGGGGGCATAGTGGCCTTTAGGGGCACTATGGCATATAGGGGGATATAAAGCATATTGAGGACACATTGGCGTATAAGGCATATCTGGGGGGCATATAGGGAGGTATTAGGCATATTTGGGGGGCAGAGTGACATATAGGAAGGTATAAGGCATATTTGGTGGTAGAGTGGCAAATAGGGAGGTATAAGGCATATCTGGGGGGCGGAGTGGCATATAGGGAGGTTTAAGGCATATCTGGGGGGCAAAGTGGCATATAGGAAGGTATAAGGCATATCTGGGGGCAGAGTAGCATATAGGGAGGTATAAGGCATATCGGAGGGGAGCAGAGTGGCATATAGAAAGGTATATGGCATATCTGGGGGCAGAGTGGCATATAGGGAGGTTTAACCCCTTCGTGACAAAGGCTGATTTTACTTTTTGTACCCTTCGTGACAATGGCCGTTTTAACATTTCTGCGCTGCTCGTGTTTAGCTGTAATTTTCTGCTTTCCCGTTTACTGAACCCACACACATTAGATATTGCTTTTTTCAGGACAAGAAGGGCTTTCTTTAGATGATTGTTTAGATTGTATCATATTATTAATTATTAAAAAAAGTATAAAATATGGTGAAACATTTAGAAATTTGTTCTAAAGTTTCTAACTTTTAGTTGAAAAATCTTTTACTCATCTATAAAACGTAATAAAAAAACCTGCTAAATAGATTCTACTATTTGTCCTGAGTTTAGAAATACCCAATGTTTTTATGTTTTTTGCTTTTTTCTGCACGTTATGGAGCAATAAGTACAGGTAGCATTTTGCTATTTCAAAGCCATTTTTTCCAAATCTGGTAATTCTTCCCCCCATGTGCCATTTCAGGTATCTTTGAACCCGGCCAATGCAATTTACCCCATCAAGTCATATATTTTTGAAAACTAGACAGCCCAGGGTATTCCAAATGCTAGTATTTTAACCCTTTCCAAGCACTTATTCTACCATCAAACTTTACGGTAGTAATTTTTTTACATTTGTTTTTTCACACACATTTTACTTCAGGTATGAATAAACAGGTTCTGGTATATGTCACTATCATAAAACACCCCAATACGTGTTTAACAACATCTCCTGAGTACAGAGATACCTCACATGAATGATTTTGCCTGGCTGTTTGGGGGCAAAATGGCCACATTTGGGGCATGCACATTTTTCAATGTTGAACTTTGGCATTTGGGGATCCACTGCCCATGCCCTATTTGGTACATCTTTGAGCCGGGCCATTTCAGTGTGCCCAACAAAACCATATATTTTTGAAAACTAGACACCATGGGGTATTTTAAATGCTGGTATTTTAACTCTTTGCATGCACACATTTTACCACCAGCATTTTTTCAAAGCTTGCAGTAGTATTTTTGTGTGTGTATTTTTCCCACACACACCTACTTTATGTATGAATTTACAGCTCCTGGTATATGCCGGTGTCACATGACAATATGTGTTCAGCAACATCTCCTGAGTACAGTGATACCCCACATGCATGGGTTTGTCATTTTTGGGGGGAACTAAAAGGCCACATTTGGTACATGTGCATTTTTCTAATTGGAAATTAGATGTGTGGCCATCCTTCCCCCCGTGTTAATTGGGACCTTGTTGAACCCGGCCAATTCAATTTACCCCATCAAATCATACATTTTTTAAAAGTAGACACCCCATGGGCATTTAATATGCCAGTATTTTAACTCTTTCCATGCGAGAATTGTTTTAAGCTAATATGGTAATTTTAGGACTTGCTCACAAAAATTTTTTTTTATATATATATATATATATATATATATATATATATATATATATTATTTTTTTTTTTTGAAAAAAACATTTTTTTTCAAGTTGAAGGTTCCCCTGATAGTGACATCAGTGGGAAATTATTTTAAAATTTTACTGTTTTTTTACTATTTTTTTTCTAATTATTATAAATTTTATTTTATTTTTAATTTATTTTTACTAATCACACTGTGATTAGAAAGCTGAGCTCCATTGACTTGCATGGTTGAATGCAGTACCTGTATTCAACCTGCAAGTGGAGCCAGAGTTCTCTAGAGGGTCTGGAGACCATCTAGCGAACTTTTTCGTCTTTATTGTTTTTTTTCACGGGCCGCTGCCATGTTGCTGATGGCAAAGATCACCGGCACCTGCGGCTGCTCTCCGGAGCGGTCACAGTCCATCCCAAGGTAGGTGTTTGGTGTCGCTGGATGCCTCCTGATCGAGGCATTCCAGCGACACCATTTAATTAAACGCTTTTACAAAGTATGGCGGAAGTTGACGCCCCGGGGAGGGACCAGAGATGGCCCCTTTGTGCCGATTATGGCGTTTCTGAATGCCTCGAGGTCGAGGCATTACAGCAACGCCGTTTTGGTGCAGAAAGCGAAAATAGATCACTTTCTGCACCCGTTTAAAGACGTGCCGGTCCTGGCACGTCAATTGTCGTTAACGACTTGAATTTCGGTGACGTGCCCGGACCGGCAATTGTCATCAAGGGGTTAAGGCATATCTGGGGGGCAAAGTGGCATATAGGAAGGTATAAGGCATATCTGGGGGCAGAGTAGCATATAGGGAGGTAGAAGGCAGTTCAGGTAAGGTGAGGGAGTAAATGAATGCGTGTGTGAGTGATAGCATGGATCCGTGTGTAGGGGGCACAGGGAGGCTGAAAGTAATGTGAATGTACTGGCTACCTGAACATGATGGGAGTGCGATTGCTAACAATTACTAGCAGCTAACATCAATCACACTCATATCATGCCAGGCAGCCAGTACAATAACTATGTAATATATATATTTTTTTAATTTCGCCCCCAAAATTAAGGTGCGTCTTATACTTGGGGAAATACAGTATATATATATTAGGGATGCACCGAAATGAAAATTCGGGACGGAAACTGAAAAGCCCCCCCCACCTTTAAAAAAATAACCACACTTTTAGTAACAAGTAACACACCAAAATTGGACAAAAACAAATAACTATATATATATATATATATATATATATATATATATATATATATATATATATACACATACATACATATATATACACACACATATACTTGTTAACAGCAATCACACTCCTTTCATGCCCAGGCATACCCAGATTCCAGCATGTACTGACTGACTTAGCATGATAGCATGGATTGCAATCACACTCCTATCACACACACTCCTTTACAAACATTCACTCATTCATTCCCTTAATCACGCATACTTGCTCATACACCCTCCCCCACCCCCTTACATGAACTGCAGATCTCTCTGCAGACTCCTGCAGGGGCTTTCTGTGCGAGCAACTTCTCTTGTTCCGCCCTCAAGGGAAGAAGGAACAGAGCAGAGTCATGTCACGTGCATTCATGTGACTCTGCTGGGTTCATGCTTCTCCTGGCCAGTACAAGAGACGCACAGGTAAGCAGCTTGGCTCCTGCGGATGATTATTTTCGGATGTTTTTTTTTTTTTTATTGCGGCATTTTACCTAAAATGCCCTTTTCTGACAATATATTTCGCCCACCGATATATCGGTGCATCCCTACTCGGGCGAGAGCGCACAGCGGTCAGCTTTCCCTACTCGGGCGAGAGCGCAGGTAGGCCAGCTTTCCCTACTCAGGCCCCTCTGCTCGACACACTTGTAGGAGGCATACACCCCTATTGGGAACACTGGTCCCAATACCATCTTGCCCATGGAGCTTGTCAATCTACTTTTCAACATGCTTGGATTCAGAGGAGGGCTGGCAACACATCCTTGCGGTGAGTCCAGTAAAGAGGGCAAGAAATAAATACAAAGTAGAACAAAACTCATTTGGCGGAAGAGGCGCCATTTATGAAAAAGACTCCATGGAAAGCACAATCAAAAGAAGCTCCCTGATCCATTTAGAGAATTAATGCTGCGAAAAGTCATTGTTACTCTACTCCTACCATAGTGGCTGTAGGTGGAATTACTAGAAAAAAACAAAGTTTTGGGTAGTGCTTTTAGATATTTATGCCAGGTCAGACCCCACTCCCCACCATCGTTTGGATCAATACTTTATTTGATAATACCAAATCTCCATGAAAGCCACAGAAAATTAATAACTTTCAGATCACAACACTGTGGTATGGTTTGACAACACTGATGACATTACGATTACTTTAATTAAAGCGGATAGGAGGTTAGCAAAGAATTTAACAGGAATTACTACCAGTCTGCCTCTTGACAAATTAACTTTCACTGGATTTTACCAAATATTACTTTGTGGCGTTTAAATTTATTTAATCCCCTCTCTTTGTGGTATAAAACACCAATTTAAACAACATTTTCAATTAAATAATCACATTTAACACACCGACTATATTTTTACTCAGATTCATAAGAATGGATGGGTTACACTGGCAAGATAGTTGAAAAGTGAAAGTAACAGTACTCTGACCTCTTATATAGTGATGCTACAGCCAACATTCAACTAAAACATTGACTCAGGATGCCAATAACTTGCTCACTGACCATGGAAAATATTTCTATTCAGTTTGTCGGTGATCCCACTGTTAGTTTGGACATGGTTGACCATTCCCTATTCCCAAAACACTGCATTTAGTATGGTTTTGTTCTGGATTGAATATTCTTTTTTTTTTGTCTATACCTCTTCCCTTGGATAATAATCCAACCTATCTGGACTTTAGTTAATCTCTCTGCTCCACTCTTTAACCTAGCACTAAACATGATAATGTCACATATCAACTTTACATGTGATCTATAGGCAATGCCTGATAAGATTTCTTTTATTCAGGTGCTCAACTGCCTGTATCACTACACACAGTGTCTAGATCTGTAAGCTTTATGGGAAAGGTAAATATAATAAAATATTTTCTTTAGCTTTAACGTAATGTAACGTGTTACATAGTAATGTACTTTATGCATTTTTTTTTTTATTTTGTTCCAAAAATCTTCCTTTATCTATAAACAATTAGGCGGCCATTGTAGACATTCATGCTATATTTGGGATGACTTTTCATGTCCAAACACCACACTGAGCTGATTTTGTATGGCAATGCTAATTAAGCCATGTTTATCTAATACAGTTCATTCCTCCATGGACTTTCATTAGTCAGTGGTAGATTAACACCGAGCTATTCTAGGGTTTACCACAGGGAGTAGAATAATGAGTTTTGTCTAGTAGATTGGGCCAAGATAACAGAGCTAGAACAAATAAAAATGACTAGTAGGCAGCGGCCTGAAAACAAAATGCTATTTTTTTTTTTTTTTTAAAGAAAAGCATCTTATATTTTTATAGTAATACAAAATAAATGAGAAACAGATAGTCACCAAAGGTTGCTTACTGGTGACTGGTAACATTTTATTGATTAGGAACTACTCAATCTGTTAGACAAATCAATCTGTAAGACTACCCAATCTGTTAGAAAACATAGAATATACTCACTTGAATTGTTTCAGATGTTTTGCATTTACAATATCTGGTATCTCTGAAAAAACAAACATATGAACGTCTTAATGCATGGCAGTGCCATAGGAATATGACTTTCAAAAATAAAATCTCAAGCACCATACACAATGTACAAAGAGGCAAATATAGTAGTGCTAAACATCACAGATCTTTCAGATAGACTGATAAAATATTTGGCCATAGTTCACATGAAAGGTCACTACTTGGGGATCTCAGTATCAGAAATACACATAGCCCAATGTAGATATATTTCTGAAACAATTGAGTTTCATTCGGCGTTAATAGTAAAAAATAACCCTGATTATTTAGCTGTATGTAAATGAAAGTATGTAAATCATCTTTTAAACATTCATTTTTCCCTCCTATTGGAAGCTAAGATGTTTACAAATAAAATGCAAAACAAATGTACTTACTGATAATGTTATTAAAAGATCTTCGACGTGTCCTGCCAAAACCACTAGCAGATCTACTTAACCAGTCACTAATGACAGGAGTAGTTCCAGAAGACTGGAAGTTGGCAACCATAGTACCACTGCACAAAAAAGGTAGTAGGGAAGACTCAGTCAACTACAGACCAGTAAGCCTTACATCAGTAGTTGGCAAATTCATGGAAACCATGCTAAAGAATAGGATTGTTAAATATCTGGAAATAAATTGTTTGCATGATTGGAAACAGCACGAGTTTACTACAGGAAGATTTTTGTCAAACAATTTTTTTGACTGGGTAGTTAAGATAATAGACCAACGAGGAGGTGCTGATAGAGCCTATCTAGATTTTAGTAAGGCATTTGACACTGTCCCTCATAGAACACTTATAAATAAATTGCATTAAATGGGTACAGATGCCAGAATAGTTAAATGGATAACCCAATGGGTTGAGTGAAAGGAGTCAGAAGGTCGTAGTTAGTGGTGTATATTCAGAGGAAGGGCTTGTCACTAGAAGGATACCTCAGGTATCAGTACTTTTTAATAATTTAAAATTACATAGGGTCTTAATGGTATGGTATGTATTTTTGCAGATGATACAAAGATCTGCAGCAGGGTAGACATTCCAGGTGGAACAACTCAAATGGGGAATGACTTAAGTAAATTAGAAGAATGGTCATGAGTATGCCAGCTGCCGTTTAATATTAATAAATGTAAAACAATGCACTTGGGAGGTAAAACTACCAAGACAGAATATAGCATTGGTTGTACTGTACTATCGATAACAACAGAAGAGAGGGCCTTAGGAGTAATTATCTCTTGACTTAAAGGTATGCAGACAATCCAATAAAGCATCTCAAAAAGCAAGCATGATACAGGGTTGCGTAGGGAGAGGCATTAGTATTATATTCAAGGTCATTTTATAATGTGACCTCAAACAGCGGTCTGACTATAAGACTAAGATCCAGATCCCCCGCAGCGCTGCAGGGGACCTGGTTTCTCCTCTCTGGCAGCTGGTGGGCATCTGCACGTTTAGCACAAACAATCTCCGTTGCTGCCCAGCACCACTGTCGGGGCTTCTATGATGGACTGCTGGCATGACATGACCTTCCGGTGCGCCACCAGTGGAAGTACTGGGCAGCAGCTGAGGTTGTTTGTGAGCATTGCGCATATGTTCACCGGCTGCCTCCACTAGACACCAGGGAGTCTGGAGCATGGGGGGAAAGTCTGGGGATGCATCGGTAAGTAAGGGGGGGGCAGATTGGCAAAGGGGGGAGTACAAGACATAAATGGGGGGACAGGTTGGCAAATAAAAAACAAGCAATGCAAATTTTTTTTAATCATAGTTTTTATTAAATATGAAAAAAATGTTTAGAAGTGAATATTTACTAGTAAAACTTTTTTCCTATAGGGTAATCTTATATTCAGGCTTTTTCTTCTTTTTTTCTAAATTAATATTCAAATTTTGGGTATGTCACTTTAGGTGAGGCCTAACCAGAGATCTGTAGAGTAGGGCTGCAACAACTAATCGAAAAATTCGATAATAATCGATAATGAAAATCGTTGCCAACGAATTTCATTATCGATTAGTTGAATCGAATTTTATCGATTATTAAATGAGGGTTTTTTCAGAGCAAACGCTCTGAAAAATACCCCTCATTATATAATCCGTTTTAGTGACTCACAGCAGCAGCTCCTACTTACCAGCCCCTCCCTGTAATCACTGTGACAACTGGCCCCGCCCCTTCCTTCTCCCAGAAGGCCAGAACCACATGGCTGTGACACTCATCTAACTGTGAGTATAAAATTAATATTTGGGCTACTGAAAGTTAGGGGAGGTGGGAGTTAATTTAGGGGCTGTTATGGTTAATGGGGTGTTTAGGGTTCATTTAGGGGCAGTTATGGTTAATGGGGTGTTTAGGGTTAATTTAGGGACAGTTATGGTTAATAGGGTGTTTAGGGTTAATTTAGGGGCAGCTATGGTTAATAGGGTGTTTAGGGTTAATTTAATGATGAGGACTGAGGGTTAATTTTATTAATTTATTAAAGTTAACTTAAGGTGCAGTTAGAGATAAAGGGGGGGAAACTAAGGGGAATCTAAATCCTGGGGGCAGTGAAGATTAACCCAGTACTTATTTATAAAAGTATGGTCTGTGACTCTATGAGGGGACTATGAGATATCTGGGGGTATAAGGCATATCTGGGGAGGACGGAGTGACATATCTGGGGGTATAAGGCATATAGGGTATATAAGGCATATGTGGGGAGGGCAGTGTGGCATGTCTGGGGAGGACAGAGTGGTGTATCAGGGTGTATAAGGCAGATCTGGGGCCTCAGTGGCTTATCTGGGGGTAGAGTGGAGTGGCATATGTGGGGAGGGCAGTGTGGCATGTCTGGGAGGCAGTGTGGCATGTCTGGGGAGGATGGAGTGGTGTATCGGGATATAAGGTGTATCAGGCACAGTGGCATATGTGGGGGTAGAGTGGAGTGACATATGTGGGGGTAGAGTGGAGTGACATATGTGGGAGGCAGCGTGGAGTGGCATATGTGGGAGGCAGCGTGGAGTGACATATGTGGGAGGCAGCGTGGAGTGGCATATGTGGGAGGCAGCGTGGAGTGGCATATGTGGGAGGCAGCGTGGAGTGGCATATGTGGGAGGCAGAGTGGAGTGGTATATGTGGGGGGCAGCGTGGCATGTCTGGGAGGCAGCGTGGCAAGCCTGGGCTCAAACGTACATAAATTGGGGGGGGGGGCTGGTTGCGAAATAAAGGCAAAAAATGCATTTTATCAAAGTTTTTTTATTATGCTGTTTGTATTTAATATAATTTGTTTATTACATTATTTTAAATAAATGAAAAATTTACATTCATTTTTTTTTTCCGATTAATTGATTAATCGAAAAAATAATCGGCCAACTAATCGATTATGAAAATAATCGTTAGTTGCAGCCCTACTGTAGAGTATTGCGTACTATTCTGGAGACCCAATCTCCAAAAAGATACAAACACTGGAGAGCGTTCAGAGGAGAGCTACAAAAACAGTGGTTTGCAGGAAAGAAATTATCAGGAAAGGTTAAAGGATCTTAATATGTATAGCTTGGAGAAAACAAAAGCGAGAGGGGATGCAACAGAAACATTTAAATACTTAAAGGGGTTTAACAAAGTACAGGAAGCTAATTTGAAAGGAGTAGAAATGTTGGGGCAAGAGGTCATGGTCTAAAACTTGAAGGCCAGAGGCTTAGATGTAACGTAAGGAAGCTCTACTTTACTTAGAGGGTAGTATATAAATGAAACGTTCTCCCAACAGCATTGGGATAGACATACAGCTATCTTCATTATGGGACCAGACCAAGGATTGATAGGGGTTTAAATCCCTCACATCAGGAAAAAATGGGCAGACTAGATGAGCTGAATGGTTCTTATCTGCCATCAAATTCTATGTTTCTATGTTTGAAATAACATGAAATAAAATACATTTGATTTACACCAGCAGGGATATTATTTTATTAGAAAGTGGTACATCCTGGATTGTTACACATACAACATAAAATTGCATAAAATGACTTGATGACACAAAAAATAACAGCAGATCTATGAAGTGATCTTTTAGCAGCAAAGAACTTACATTAGTGATTCTCTTACGTAGAAACACTGGCTTTTCACGAGAAAACAGATGGATGACTGAATTAATAGGTTTCATGAAAGTATTGGCAAGTATTTTTTTCTAACACTGGGTGACATTCCATTAGACAGAAAACCCTTTTTCCCAGAAAAAAAAAGTAGAACATATACTGTAATATTTTACAGTATAAAAATAACATAAAAATGCAATTTAGAGGAAGGAAAGCATTTTAAGAACCTAGACATAATCCAGCTTTAGATATGATGCTGATCACTTTCCATCTTTCCTAATGGCTGCTTTATTTTAACAAATGTTATTGAGGTTAAAAAAATACAGAAAACAGGCAGATGTGTACCGTTGTATTCATTTTACCCAAAGGATAGAAAAATAAATCTTTAGAACCTTGCCAGTTACGCTTCAATGTTATCACATCATCATAAATCCTTGTTTGGTGCATTGAATACACACATATGCAGAAAAAAAACTTTTATAAAGATCACACATTCAAATCATTATTCTTTATGGCCTTTAGAAAAATGTAATCCTACATTTTATCTACTTAACATTGGGCTCAAAAGGTCACTACAAGAAATGAGTGCTTTATTATAAAAAGCTTATGAGATACTAAGAATGTGTGAGAGCGCTTATAAAAAGCAGTTAATACAATTTAGAAAAATGGGGGACAAAGACAGAAAAAGCTACCAATCCTGCATAATACATTAAGTAACATGATAATGTTATTCATTTAATGGGACAGTTTACTTTCCACAATAGCCCTACTAAAGAATGCGTATGAAAGAACTTTAATATGCATTCTTAAGAAAGGGAAAAAGCACTTAACTGGCACAGAAGCTGCCTTTTCTTGCCACTGAATGGTTGAATCATTGACTGGAAATTGATCCCACTGAAACCAATGGGATCGCTTCCCACGCATGCGCATAGGGGTTTAAACAGATTGCCTTCTGCAGCGTTCAAGGAGATGTGTTTGGCCAGACATATCTCCTTCAATGAAAATAGCTGAGGGGTTGGGAAAGGTGCAAATACATAAGGCAAATTCTGCAGAGCACCCCCATACATTTAAAAAATGGAAGACACGAAAAAGTGACCATGCAGGTATTATACGCATGAAAGTCCTTTTAACTATGTTGTGATCCGAATAATAGCAATTGCATTGGAGTCTGGGCTCGCAAAGTGATCTTACACAGACAATAAAGGTTTATGCCAAGACAGACGAAAACATACTTCATTCATAGCGAAGATAGATTTTTTTCATTTACATTTTGAAAAGTGTTCATTGGTTAACCTGTTGATAACTTTAAGAGGGTAAAGCAAGGGTGCTAATAGTTGTCGGCAACACACGGTACACCAGAATTACCCCTACGTAGTTATGAGAAAATTGAAGCACCCTACGTTTAGCTGGCTAGACTGGTTATGTGCTCATCTGATACATACACACTCAAGCACATTTTTAAGTATCAGAGAGCATAACAGGTATTGAGGGTATACCATTTATAAGAAATTGCAAATAAAATAGGTGGATTGGGTGGATCAAGGTTTTGTCTCCATACAAGATCTGTTGTTTTTTTGTTTTAAGTTCAGGTACCGAATGAACAACAACAAATGTATGCTTAAATATCAACATTAAGGCATTTCTTCTAAGAGATCTACTGATTTAGTATGGGGAGACACCTTCAACTAGAATGATGTTCCATCTTCTGTAGTACTTGCTTGAGAGTTAAAAACTCATTGCATGATAACAGTCTGCCGTTTCACTTTTCAATAACCAAAAGGTCTAATCTTTGATCATGTCTTTTTTTTTTCAAACTTAAACCCAGTAAGCCACAGCTTCTAGCATAACTGAATTCTCCTACTGAAATGACTTACAGCTTGGCATTTTGTGTGAGAATCAAGGTAATTATCCTAGAGACATTTTGGAATTTGTGGCGGTGGAGGTCTGCGTCACAGGACAAACATTATTATAAGTTCTATCCCCTCTCATCCTACCCTCACAAACCCTGATTGAACCATTCAACAGCAAGTAGCACCATAACAGGCGACAGTAGGAATAATTTTCCTGGAAAAGGATATATACACATAGTTACATAGGCTGGAAAAAGACATGCGCCCATCAAGTCCAGCCTTTAATTGGTTGCGGTTGATCTTTCCAATTTTGGCTCTTTCCAATTTTGCACTAACCAGGGAAAAAAAATCCTTTTGACCCCAAAATAGCAGTCAGATTTGTCATTACTCCTAATTCACTACCGTTGCTTGTGCATTCCCTACCCCGAAGTGCATAACTTTACATTTATCTACATTGAATTTCATCTGCCATTTGTGTGCCCAGTCCGCCAGTCTATCTAGATCCCTCTGCAGCACTGTAATATCCCGCTTGCACTGTATTACTTTACCTAGTTTAGTGTCGTCTGCAAACACAGAAACATGACTTTCAATGCAGGGTCATTTATAAATATGTTGATTTATACACATCTTCAGGATATTGAACCTTGACTATCTATGCTTCGATCTGCATGATTACCTCTACTAAGTGATATCACCTTTTTCCTTGTCGCATATTGGTTTTGATTGGCTCAGACCACCTTTGTAAGGGTGAGTAGAATGGGAAGATCATTAGGGCAGGAATTGATTTTACTACCTACAATACAGATATCAGACTTTGAAATGAGATATCAAAAGTCAATTATGTTAGTTGTAAAAAAACAAAAACAAAAAAAACCACACAAAAGCAGTGGTAGCTAGAGTAAAATGTAATATTTTTCCCACAAGACATTCCTCTTAAACATTTAATGTTTGTATACTGTAATTAAGACTAGAAAAAAATTGACAGATGCTGGAAGAAAGTAAGCCTCTGCCATTCTTTCCAACACTGATTAATTTACCTGTCACGTGGTAAAAAGTGCTACAACAGCACCTCTGTGAATATTGGGTATTTAATCATTGTTTAAAAATAGGCTCCAATCACATTGATTTTGAATGCAATAAACATTTTATGGTACAGAACCGTAGATGATAAACATTACAACCTCTTCACAAAATCTAAAGCCAAAAAGATTGAAAGCCCAGGACAAGCATGCATATTGGAAACTGACAGATTGAATTAAATTGCTGTCTTCTTTCCTTAGACGGATTGCGGAGTTTTGTTTAATGAAGGTTCTACATAAGACCAATAACTTATAGCTAATTATTTCAACCTGTCAATTTCCTTAACTCAGCTTAAATAAGCAGAATGTGCTTTAAAATGTAAAAATGCCTCGGTTGGATTAAAAGTACTTTTATTGCCGCATAGGTCACAAAGAAATGATCTTAGCAAACTAAATGACAATTTATAATGTCTTTATGAGGCTCTATACAAAGTACCCCACATGTAGAGCTATTTTTGGGGTGTGAACTTGCCTGAAGTCTCAGGAAATCAAGTGGAATTTGTTATTATTCCAGTAACAGTTTAAACTGTTATGCTCAGTTCAATCCTGAAACCTTCGACCAGGATTTGAAGTGTTGGGAATGCATGTTGCATCAGGATGAAAGACTGCGATACAGGCTAATGCGCTGGCTTCTGTGAAGGAACCACTCTGAAGGATGCACCAAGGCCAAGAGACTTCAATTTTTTAAATAAAATAGAAAATGACCACTGTTTCAACAAAGAATATCATTGCAGCAGGAAATTATGAATGAAGAGCAATGGAGGTTCAGGGTCCTTCACTTCATCTAACTTGTGTTATTATTCAAATCGACAATCAATCATGCAATAGGCATAAAGCTGTACTGAGCCTAAGACAAGACCAAGGACTGATAAAGGTCTGAGTATGTACACCTGGAAAAATAGGCAGGCTAGATGGGCCGAATAGTGCTTTTCTGTTGCTAAATTATGTATTTCTATGTCATTTATTTCTCCAGTTCTTCCAAAAATGATACCCGAAGCAAAGAAACCCAATATACTTATCAACTCTGGGTGATACAATATGCACAATTAGCTTTTGTGTTCTAGAAATGTCTTAGATTATTTTATTGAAAGTGTAAATGATAGTTTAAACACACATGTTAAGAATTTAGTTTCACAAAATAGTAAAAAGAAAACGACTTAGCGAGAACATTGCATAATTCAAACGCACACAAATAGCACTTCTATTTTCGGCAAGTAATTTTAGTCTAAATAAATCCCAATCTGTACAAAACAAAGTCATTGTAAATCACTACTATATGTTTCACTGTATTTGCAATGTAAGCATTTTGAGTGATAATTTCTGCTGTGGAAAACTTTTCATGTTAAAAGGTAATAAAACATTTTTTACCTCAGAAGTTAAATGTGTGAAGAATGACAAACTAAAAATAAAAATACCTAAAGGAATGTTAAAGCTAGTAAACCAGAGTCAGCCAAAGGGTAAGCTTTGAAAAGGTTTCCAATGTCAAATGAGACAGACTAGTAGCAAAACAGGCTGTTTGACAAGTTGTATAAAAGAAATCTAAAATTCGACCTCTACAGTATTCTTAAAATGTAACTACTTCCTGATTAAAGAAATTCCTTGGAAAACATTTCATATTTCTACTCTACAGCCTATTAAAGGTACAAAAGGGAACACACAAGACCCCTTTTATCGTCTGAATTCGATATTAGTTATTAAACAAGAAATATATACATATTAAACCGTATTACCCACTGGGCCTTATAACTATAGTACCAATATATCTACTGAATTTGTAGCCCTATGAACGTCGATAGACTAGACCAAGGCAAAAAAGCTGGTAAAGATGAATCTGTTGAGACCACACTATATGATAAATCCATTCTTTAACGGCTGCGCATGAATCCATTTTTGAAAACAAGAACATTAAGGAACCAAAGCTATTGTGCAATAAGCAGATTGGCAAATTCAGCCTATTTTTACAAACGATATGGCTCTTGATATTACAGAATCCTCTATATTGTTGCAGCATAAACTATTTTTGTAAAATCATCCTCACAGAGATGCAAGCAGAAAACTCTCAAGATATCATACCGATTCCATATCCATTGTACAGTCTTCTTTCACGCTCCATTGTCTGTTTGATGACTGTCTCACGGGATCCGTGCTGTCTCGCTTGCCTGCCTTTGATGCTGTTATGTAATTCAATTTGCTCTAACTCACTATCGAACCGATGCAAATAACTGCAAGACAGAGAAAATTACCATCATAAACGTTCATAATTTTCCTGACATCTAAACAAAGCTTACAGTGACAGAAGACTCATATAGATGAAAACATCTCTGCGGGATATGCCTTGATATAGCTAAAGTGTGCAATGAAGGACTCAACAGCACGTCACCACTGACTACTTTTGCATAAAAGATAGTTTATGGCAATCTTGCTTCTAAGCGATATAAATGTAACATGGAGGCAGAGTAGCAATTTTCCAACAAAAGGTCTGGCGGTATATTGATTAATGGTGACCACTAAGATACCAGAGACCTTATTTCAAAAGAAAATAATTGGTCAAGGTCAGGAATATTTGAACAGAATATTTCATGTTCATGTTTAAGAGATTTACGGACTTCAATCGTTTTGGTTTACCAGGAAATCAAAACCAAGATTTAACTGCTCTGTTTCTTTGATGACATTGTATGGCATAATTTGAGTAATTAAAAAGGGGCACTTTAGTGCACTGTTATGGATGAATACATAATTAACATACTGTGTCAGCACTTTAATATGCATTCTTTAATGTAATTGCAGAGCTTCTGAAAGTATTCAATCACTGGTAGAGCAATGCCACCACTAAAGCCATGGGAGTGTCTTATGCAAATGATAGTAATAATAGTAATAGTAAGAATAGTAAGAATAGTAAGAATAGTAATAATTAGTAATAATAATAGTAATACTTGTACTTATGTTGCATTATTTAACATTTATGTTTATTATTATGCAAGTCCAAGTAATTTGGCTCTTGTTTTTTTTGTGTGCATATATATCAATCGACATACGTTAAACCTAATAAGAACACGTATCATGCAGGGATGAAAGCAGAAATCTACAGACACATCAGTTATAGAGGAGATCTTTTTTGGCAAGTGTGCACTGCACAGATACTCCTGCTAGGAGCTGATAAAGAGTTTAATTTCACATAAACCTTGCCACAGACAGGAGAACAAAATGAAATAAGCTATATAAAAAAAAAACAATACATGAGTCAAAGTATTGGAGATAAGAAAAGTCTTTGATTTTTAACTATAGCTCTATACCTTCTCACAAGGTAACCCATTAAAATAAAGTTAGGAAAGTGCAAGGACAACACATAACTTCCAGAACTAAGATTTTACAGCTTACAAGCAGAATATATCCTTAAATATAGTACAAAACACTTTGAAATCAATTATATATTCATTTATTTGTTATCTTGATGAATGGAGATATGACCATGACATGCACCGATGTTTATTTATAACTAGTGTGAAGCAAAACAAAAATCAAGAAAGAAAGAAAAGGCTATATAAGACCATTCAAATAGAAAAGGGAAACAAAAGTGTACATATATTGAAAAAGGAAATACTACTATTTGCCTAAATGTTGAACAAAAAGTAGCCAGTTTAAAGCTAGTTCTATAAAATACATGTATAGGTATCCCAACAAATAATGTACCATGCTAAAACTATACAGTTACTGCAAACCACACGTGCAATATGTTTACTTTTACACTTCCAACTTGAGAGAGAAAAAAATGTGTGCATTAATGACTCAGAATTCCATTACATGATATTAGGTGGCATGGAAAATAAAAAACACTGTACGAAAACTTGGAGCTTCATTAAGTTAGCCACGGATTGATATCAGTCATAGTATTTAGAACATCACACAATCTCGTTTTCAAGTTATGCGTACTTCGGAGTCACTTTGTGCGGACTCCAATGTATTGATGAATGCATTCTTTGCATTGTCATTGCTCACTCATTTAACCCCCCAAGAAATGTACCGATAATGTCCCCCACCCATGATGCAACAAGAATACATGACATTATCGGTACATTTCATGCACCAGGTCAATGGGTGCTAACTATCAATTGAAATAATTGGAGTAACAGCAGCCAATCATGTGTATGCTATGTGAACACTGATGTTTTTGTTAGCTTACATGTGATTGGCTGTTGGTACTAAGGAAGTAAGCATCATGCCGAGTAGATGGTTTTAGTAGATGCAGCCAGGGGAGGAAATTTCTAAACTCCATTAACTAAGCATTGATTTGCATGCAGTGAAATGTATAATATTTATTTTCTTTACAAGGTACGCAGTTCATAGATACCATGATTAAAACTAGGGCTGCAACTAACGATTATTTTAATAATCGATTAGTTGGCTGATTATTTTTTCCATTAATCGGATAAAAAATGCAATTTTTTTAAAATTTAAAATAATGTAATAAAAATGTACAATTTACACTTTCACCTCTTTATTGCAATGGCCTCTCTCTATTCACCTTCTTATTTTACTGACATAATAATAAAAGCTACAAGAACCCAAACAGTGTTTCTCAAACTAGGTTTTAATACAAAGTTATTAGTAAATATTAATTCATATGTTAACTATTTTTCATATTTAATAAAAACTGAGAAAAAAGCCTTGTTTATATTTTCTTTTATTTACCAAACTGCCCCCAGTTATGCACATCTGACCCCCAGCTTGCCACTCTGCCCCATATATGCCAGAGATTCCACTGTGCCCCCTGATATGCCACTGTGCCCCCGATATGCCTTATACTCCTTATATGCCAGTGATATGCAACTGAGCCCCCTGATATACCTTTTATGCCCAGATATGTCTTATGCCCCCTGATATGCCTAATATCGATATGCCTTATACCCCCTATATGCCTTATAACTTCCAATATGCCACTCGCCCCCATTTATGCCTTATACCTCCCTATATGCCACTGTGCACCCTGATATGCCACTCCGCTCCCCATAAATGCTCTGCACCCTGAAATTCATTATACATCGTGCAGACCCCCACCAGCTGACAGAGAATCGAGGTCTCCTGCAGAGGATCATCCTCTGTCAGCTGGTGGGGGTCTGCACGATGTGCACAGACAGCCTCCGTCACTGCCCTTCACTTACGCTGATGCTTCTATGAAGCTGCAGTGAAAGTGCCTGTCAGCAACGGAGGTTCACAAAACACCAGGGAGTCGGGAGAGAGGCAGAGCAGTGTATGGGAGGGGGGAGGAGTCAGAGGGGTGTATGGGAGGGGGGGGAGAGATGGAAGTGAGAGACCGGCCGACAGTTAGGGGAATCCATGTATCCTGCAGCGTTGCGGGGGATCTGGATTCTAGTGTTATAATCCGATCTCTGTTTGAGGTCGGATTGTATAAGGAGAGGAGTTTTTCAGAGCATTTGCTCTGAAAAAACCCTTTTTATAATCGATAAAAATCGATTCGACTAATCGATAATGAAAATCGTTGACAACGATTTTCATTATCGATTATTATCGATTTTATCGATTAGTTGTTTCAGCCCTAATTAAAACAATTAAAATCTAAAACTAAATCATTTTCTCCATCACCTATGTAGGCGGCAACATACAATATAATGAGGTTTGGGCACACATAAAAGGATTAAATCCCATATTTATTAGAAAGAAACAAACACATAGTAATAACACATGCTCACAAATATGCCAACCTTGTTTGCACTTCTGGTGCATCAGCTTTTAAGGTCTACAACTCCCATCACCCTTATCAATCTGGCTGAATCATTAAACCAATAATCAAATAAGAAAACCTCAGAAGTACTATTTCGTTGTATAGCAATACATGCATTTAACCCCTTCGAGACAAAGGCTGATTTTACTTTTTGTACCCTTTGTGACAATGGCCTTTTTAACATTTCTGCGCTGCTTGTGTTTAGCTGTAATTTTCTTCTTTCCCGTTTACTGAACCCACACACATTAGATATTGTTTTTTTCAGGACAAGAAGGGCTTTCTTTAGATGACATTGTTTTGATTGTATCATATTATTTACTATTAAAAAAATTATAAAATATGGTGAAAAATTTAGAAAAAAATGACTGTTTCTAACTTTTAGTTGAAAAATCTTTTACTCATCTATAAAAGGTAATGAAAAAACCTGCTAAATAGATTCTACTATTTGTCCTGAGTTTAGAAATACCCAATGTTTTTATGTTTTTTTGCTTTTTTCTACCCATTATGGGGCAATAAGTACAGGTAGCGTTTTGCTATTTCAAAGCCATTTTTTCCAAATCTGGTAATTCTTCCCCTCATGTGCCATTTCGGGTATCTTTGAACCCGGCCAATGCAATTTACCCCATCAAGTCATATATTTTTGAAAACTAGACAGCCCAGGGTATTCCAAATGCTAGTATTTTAACTCTTTCCATGCACCATATCTACCACCAGTCTTTGTCAAACTTTATGGTAGTCATTTTTTTGCATTTGTTTTGTCATACACATTTTACTTCAGGTATGAATTAAAATGTTCTAGTTTATGTCACTATCACAAAACACCCCAATATGTGTTCAGCAACATCTCCTGAGCGCAGCGATACCCCACATGAATGATTTTGCCTGGCTGTTTGGGGGCAAAAGGGCCACATTTGGGGCATGTGCATTTTTCAATGTTGAACTTTGGCATTTGGGGATCCACTGCCCATGCCCTATTTGGTACATCTTTGAGCCGGGCCATTTCAGTGTGCCCAATAAACCCATATATTTTTGAAAACTAGACACCCCAGGGTATTTCAAATGCTAGTATTTTAACTCTTTCCATGCACCATATCTACCACCAGTCTTTGTCAAACTTTGTGGTAGTCATTTTTTTGCATTTGGTTTTCCACACACATTTTAATTCAGGTATGAATTAAAATGTTCTCGTATATGTCATTATCACAAAACACCCCAATATGTGTTCAGCAACATCTCCTGAGTACAGCGATACCTCACATGAATGATTTTGCCTGGCTGTTTTGGGGCAAAAGGGCCACATTTGGGGCATGCGCTTTTTTCAATGTTGAACTTTGGCATTTGGGATCCACTGCCCATGCCCTATTTGGTACATCTTTGAGCCAGGCCATTTCAGTGTGCCCAACAAAACCATATATTTTTCAAAACTAGACACCACAGGGTATTTTAAATGCTGGTATTTTAACTCTTTGCATGCACATATTTTACCACCAGCATTTTTTCAAAGTTTGCAGTAATATTTTTGTGTGTGTATTTTTCCCACACACACCTACTTTATGTATGAATTTACAGCTCCTGGTATATGCCGCTGTCACACGACACCCCATAATGTGTTCAGCATCCTGAGTGCAGTGATACCCCACATGCATGGGTGTGTCATTTTTGGGGGGAACTAAAAGGCCACATTTGGTACGTGTGCATTTTTCTAATTGGAAATTAGATGTGTGGTCATCCTCCCCCCCGTGTTAATTGGGACGTTGTTGAACCTGGCCCATTCAATTTACCCCATCAAATCATACATTTTTTAAAAGTAGACACCCCACGGGCATTTAATATGCCAGTATTTTAACTCTTTCCATGCGAGAATTGTTTTAAGCTAATATGCTAATTTTAGGACTTGCTCACAAAAATATATTTTTTATATATATATATATATTTTTTTTATTTTTTTAAAAAAAAAATTTAACATTTTTTTTCAACTTGGAGGTTCCCCTGATAGTGACATCAGTGGGAAATGATTTTTACATTTTACTGTTTTTTTACTATTTTTTTCTAATTATTATTAATTTTATTTTATTTTTTAATTTATTTTTACTAATCACACTGTGATTAGAAAGCTGGGCTCCATTGACTTGCATGGTGAATGCAGTACCTGTATTCAACCTGCAAGTGGAGCCAAAGTTCTCTAGATGGTCTGGACTATCTAGCGAACTTTTAAAATTTGTGGTTCCTGTTACAGGACGGCGGCCATCTTCCTTGATGGCGAAGATTGCCGGCAGCTGCGGCTGTGACCGCTCTCCGGAGCGGTCACAGCCCATCAAAAGGTTAGTGTTTGGTGTCGCTGGATGCCTCCTGATCGAGGCATTCCAGCGACACCATTTAAGTTTAGGAGGCGATCGTCGATCGCCTCCTAAACGCTTTTAAAACGGGCGTCCGCCGCCATACAAAGTATGGCGGATGTTGACGCCCCGTGGAGGGGCCAGAGATGGCCCCTTCGTGCCGATCGCGGCGTTGCTGAATGCCTCGAGGTCGAGGCATTCAGCAACGCTTTTTGGGTGCAGAAAGCGATAGTAGATCGCTTTCTGCACCCGTTTAAAGACGTGCTGGTCCTGGCACGTCAATTGTCGTAAAGCACATGCTTTGCCGTGCCGTGCCAGGACCGGCAATTGTCATTAAGGGGTTAAATAAATACATGTTCCTTTGTGTCTTTATTATCAAATTTTTTAAATGTATACTTTGAATGCGAAGAGGAAGGTTTGGACTTCGAGGCGGGGGGGAGGAACATGTGATATCACAAGACCCTGAATTGCAGCTCAAGCTTATAATAGGCTACTACGGTTATGTTTTACTTTTTTCATGCTTCAAGAAGCACGGTCTATGCCCGATCTGCAGCTTTCTCATGTCCCCAGAGGAAGTCTCTACGTTTAACAGTAAACACCAGACCTCTTTACCTTGCATGTATACTGTTAAACGTGCAAGACTTCCACTAGATGCATGAAAAATGGATGCCAGTTGTCTCAGGAGCAGCTTGACAGCTTCCAATATACTATGGTGGGTTAACTCTGATATGCCACCACATATGAGATAACTGGTTGGTAGAATGGTTACGCAATATAATGGTATTGTTACAATGGTAGCAATGCAATGCACTATGCGACTATTTGGGGGTAAGTCTAGCTTTGCACACCTGGATCAAGCAATTGTGCATATTTTGCAACTTTTACCTTTCGATCAGCTCACATGCTTCTTTCTTTGTATATTCATTTTTGTTTGGGTCAATGTGATTTTGAAACCATTGTAGCTTTTCACCTATGGTGGAAAATACATAGAACACAAAATATATGTACAAGTAAAAACTGGAACAGATATCACATAAAATCATAAAAAAAATAGAGCTGAAGTCATTATTATGACTAGTATAGGCGAAAATAGGAACTTTCCTAAAACAAAAGCATTGTATATGGTTACCAGTGACATCACATTTAAGAAGCTGTTGGTGATGAGCAGTGAAGAGTTCATACTCATTTAACTGGTGTTACTGTAACCTAAACGTTGTACTATGTGACAAGATGGACAACTGGCAAGTACACAAGCATATTTATCTTATATAGATTATTTTGTAGTAAAAATATTAATTGATTAAGTTAACACAAAAAAAGAAATAAACGTTATCTTACCCTGTCTATGGCTTCCATACCTTACTAAACAGGATAAGCACCAGTTTCAAACATTTACTTTTTATTTCCTAATACCATTCTTATTAACCTTATCCATTCTCTTCATCCCCCAATCATATGAAACACTCTTCTTAACGCACATTTTTGAAATCTTAGCTCACATCTTTACCCTTCCTGTGTGATTTTACGTTTGGTTCCATTCTATCTTGTTTTTTTATAATGTTTGTCCAGAAACTGGCATACAAAATAAAAGAGAAATGTTTGCCTTTGAAGTATGGTGTTGATGTATATTAATATATATCATCTAGATCATATTTAATCCTTTGGGTAGAGAGTTGTATGTGAGCTGCCTTAATGCTATCCATTATAGTGTCAGTCATGGTGAATTTCTCCTGCAAGTATGTAAAGGATGGTTCTTCCTAACAATTATGTATCACTAAGGTCTGCTACAGAGTGGGTCTACATGCCACATAAGTAATGCAATAAGTAGCTTTCCCCTGTACTTCTTTATTGAATCTGCACGGTTAAATGTATATATGCTTCATATCCCAGCAGGTTGCAATGTTATTTATTAGATGGGATTTACAGCAGAATCAAATCTGCAGTAGTAAATAAACACAGAAAGTTTCACTGGTGAAGGTGCACATCTGTGACTACTGAGACGTAACTCTGACCGTACTGCGGGTCACCGGAAAGGGGAAAGTCTTTCCAGTAGGGAGAATATTTATTTGCAACATTTTTGAGACGCATTTTGTGGTTCCCCACGTGTTTTCAGCTAATACGCCAGAGCATGCCATTTAATCACAAAATCACATGCCCTGGGTATAGTGGAGTACTATGCAGTTTATAAAAATGTACGGCCCAGATATGTATGGCACTTTACATACATGCACAACTGTTCAAGCAATTTCGGGAAAAAAGTGTGACCAGACAAGGTCCAATTACATTGCTATTTCCCAGCCATCTGCAAAAGCAGGTAAATAATACTTACTAATAATGCTTAGTCGCAAAGCTTTCTCATTCTTTAACCTTAGTTTAAGGAAGAAAAAAAGAAATCAGAATTTTAGTTGAGATCAAACTAACAAGTTTATTTAAGAGAATCAAATGATATAAGATTTAAAATGGATATTAAATATTCTTGAACAGTTTTGTGATCTGTTAATTGACACAACGGTGGATAAAGCAAATAGATGCAGTCTACGCTAAAAATGACAAGACTATTAAATTGATTGTAGAATATATAGAACAGAATCAAATAGCCAAAATATTTTTTTTATTTAATTTTGTGCTATACAAAAATGGAAAAATGTGAATGCCATACACACACATATGTGCAAATGGTATAACTTACTTTTCTTTTCTGTCCTGCTTATGACCTTCTCGTACAAGTTGGGCTGCTTTCCTACTATATGGGTGGATTACCTTCTTCTCTTGCTTTGCCTTATTCTGCTGTGCCTTGGGCTACAATACAAAAAAGGGGGGGAGACCCCAAGGAATTTTAAAATGTGCACGACAAAATAACATTTGCACCCTAAAGGAATGATTGTATTAAGTTTAATTCTAAAAAAAAATATATATATATATATATATATATATATATATATATATATATATATATATGGATTTAATTTGTAACAGGGAACGAGCAGTTATTTCGATTATTATAGTTTCATCTGCAACAGGCAAGAACTGAAAATAGCTTTGCTAAAACAACTGCGCTAAGTAATCAGCTTGACTCCTTCTGCAATGAGGACTATTATTTCCATCCTTGTGACCTCTGGGCAATATCGCTCAGTGCTATGGAATCGGTAGCAAGATAGTAAAGCAGTTGCTTATCTGTGCAATTTGTGTGTGAAAAAATCCATGCTTGGTTTGTTTTAGTTTTCAGCTGCTAAATTTAGAGCTTGTGTTCATTTCCATGGAAACACAATATTTTAAATCCTAATGGACTTATTTATCTTTACCATGTGAAGAATTTATATTAGATTAGGAATTGAAGCTGAATTTCAGTTTCTACAACCACAGAGAAAGTACATATATTTTTCTTCTTTAAAAATACATTTGCTCTTAACGTTGTAGATATGAAAAGATTACAGATACAGATACACAGAGCTGTAGTTTTTATTGGTACTCATTTGTAGGAAGGAACAGTTTGAAGCCTGACTGTTGTTGCAACAGCATGAAGCTTTCACAGCATATGGCATCTGCTTACATTAATAACACACACACATTATATATATAAAAAGGATTGGAGGAAAAAAACAAAGAATAAAATGTACTCTATGCATTCAGTTCAGTCAAGCTAAAGGTTTACTAAATCTTGCATACTAGAATAAACCTTATGCTCATACATTTTATCAAACAATCATTTTTTTATGACTTCAAGGACAATTTACTAATAAACATATTTACTTAACCTATTCACGACAACTGACGTCACGAAAAAAAAAATACAAAGACAATTGATGTGCACGGTATGTAGTGAAATTCGCTTAGAAAGCAATCAACGATCGTTTTTTTTCTTCTTAGCTGGAACGGATGAAACGCCTATTTACCAAGACTTTCAGCAACAACAAAAAACATGGCTGGGTGCTGTATGATCACTCTCCAGAGCGCCCATATACACCATATTGAAAGGCAGCATGACATTCAAATATAGTGCTGCCCTTCTGCTACGAAGGAGCTTCGGAATAATAAATACATTAAAAAAAAAAAACATTGGCTATTTCAAAACTCAGGACAAATATTGGAATACATTTAGCTATTTTTTATTACTTTTTTTTCCAAGATTAAAAAAACTCAAATTAAAGTCAGAAAAGGTGTTTAAATTTTTTTGACAAATTATATGATTTGATCCAAATAATTGTATGTAAACAAAGCCCTTCTTGTTCTGGAAAAATAAAATTATTTGTGTGTAAAGTAAATAAATTACAGCTAAACATGAGTCCCACAGAAATCGGCAATTGTCACGAGGGGTGCAAAATGTGTCCAGTCACGAGGGGGATAAGCAACAGTTTTCGTACTCTACATATAGAAGGGCCGCAAATATATATATCTATTCCCAAACAGTCTCATTAAAAAAAGGATTTAAAAGAGTGTGCTTGGCATTATAAATATCCTAAAGTAAATAAAGGCCAAGGGAAGCAGTTAGTAACCTTGGAATTAAAAGGAGTTTATAAGAGTTAAACATCTCAACTCCTACATTTCCCGAAGCATCATACAGGCTGAATGTCTAAACAGACTCTGCATAGTAGTGTCCATGAAATCTTTAGAAATCTAACCAACAGAAGGCAGCAGCAAGCACTGAAACAGACTTTTCACTAAATGCCACACTGGTACTCATTTTTAAAGAGACTGGTATCCTTGTACTGAAGCTTTGTGATTACCGGTATATATATATATATAGTATACACACACACACACACACACACACACACACACTTTTTTCTCCCCTGAAGGGAGTCAAATATAAACTCGAGCATCAAGGTTTCAAGGAAAGGAGGTAGGAGAAGACTACTCCTAATGTAACGGAGACTCTACACTGCTACAAAGTATGGGATCCATAGTCCACTTTGCTAACCACATATATCATACATGGCTGGCACTCAAAGGCTGAATCCTAAGTTTTGTTTTCACCTGTTTATCCACAGCAACACCATAGAATGCACAATTGAGATCAAACGATTCAGTGTGGTTTGAGACTGACTAATTGGCTTACAATTGCAAAGTGCAAGCTGCTATTTTTCAATCTGTCAAGAAATGTATTTTCTACCACAGAAATTTAAAAAGGGCGAGGGGAAAAAAACAAAAACGCAGGCAACATCTATCAAGAAACCAGCATGACATTTAACTGATTATCCCTCATGCACTCCAAGAGTTAAACACGGAGATAATTTAACCCTGCACAAAGCTTAAAGAGAAACCTTTTTAAATGATAATAGTGGAAATGCATCATTGTGTGCAACAAAATATATATTGCGAATGGGGCTGCAAAAATACAAGCAGAATTTAGAAGCCAGACAGATAATGCTTGGAGCCAACTTGAATTGACCTTTGTAGGCGCCAGTAAAGGAACTCATCCACAGAGAGCCTCATAAAACAGCATAATGATTTAGGCACCGACGGTAAAAACTGAGAGCCATGGCACTGACTTTCAGTATTTTCGTCTCCCTCAATGTGAATATGGTTGATCTGGATTAAACAATGTAATGACTTAAAAGCATGCAATAATTAATTCAAGAATATAGGTGGTGGTGGTTCTGTACATCATATGATTGAACTTTTGTGTACAAAATTCATATTCAAATGCACAGCATTAATGACATTTTGATAGGGTTGTTAGTTCCTCTGTTTTTTGCATTCTTCTTACACATGATTAAAACCAGCGTAGCCTCCATCCTTCCTGACAAGTTCATTTCCATTTCCATTTGTAAGCAGGCCTGTATATAAATTTGTCCTGTCACTTTGATTTATCACTTAACGGGAATAAACTCATTATCAACTTAAGAATTTATTACAAGTCCAATGTGTTGCCAACAACATGAAGCTGGTTTCTAAGAGTTGGAACAGATGTCTTGGGCACAGATGTTATAGTTGCGTAAAGTGCAACAAATGTAACACTATTGCAATCAAGGAGATGTTTTTTGTTTTTTTTTTAAAATAACATTGTTGCAAAACAAGTTACCCTTTCCCTTTCAAAAAGCTACAAGTGTGAGAAACACAAAGAGCTAATATATTTTTTCTTGCCCTTTTGTACTTAGAAATTGTTACCACAGCAACATCACTTGCTTCCAAAGACAGACTTACTAGGGGATATAACTAGTCCTGTACAAAAGTCAGAAATGTTGCATACTTCTAAAAGAAATGATTTTTTTTCTAAATAGACAAATGAACTACTGTATGTGTCAGTACGTAAATACGGTACTCTGCCAACCCGACACGTTTCGTTCTTAAGCTTCCTCGGGGTATTGTGGCTATCCCTGTGTCTTCATTTAAGTAGCCATTCGAATGATTTAATAAAGAAAATCACAACAGTACATAAGATATATAATATAATAATCCTAAATGTGTAAATATAAATCAATTAATAATATGCTCTGCATGGTCTGTTTAAGTGAAACATTGGCTTCAACCGCCTTATGACTGGCTGATGGGACATTGGCGAAATGCGTAGATTAGCCCCCAGCAGGGCTCAGTACTTCTAAAGGAGAACGCGTGGGAAGAGGGAATTTTGTGTATCCTCCGCAGCTATGCAGCCATGTAAGCATTGCGTACTTACATTAGACACTACAATCTGTAAAGGAAACTTCCAATGTATCTCACTTAAGAACCACCTGTTTCACTGAAAAAAGGTGAGTGTGAGGCAAACGCTGTTTACGTATGTCTTGGGGAAAGGCTATTCTTCCCCTTTAATTAAAAAAAGACGCAAAAATGATCTTGATCAAAAAGAGACAAACTCAATGAGAACCTAGTTCTCTCCAATATCTCTTGGAAAACATAAAGCGACGTATATATATTGTCCAAAAATAAGTTTCAAAACCCCAAAGAACCCACATATAAATACCACAATTAACATATTTGTGCCGCTTGGGCCATTAACAAAATAACCAAGTTCATCTAATCTTTGCCGAAAAGCTCATCTAATCTTTTGCCTCTGCCTAGTTTTGTTTGTTTTCCCAAGATAATTATCTGATATCTATCAGACAACTGGACACATAGGGTGTGGGTGTGCAAGGGTTAAAGAAACCAGTCCTTTGGTCACTCACTTAACCCCAAACACTCCACAAGTACCACACCAGACTGGTAGTACGCTGCCACCACCAATTTATATTTTAAGGTTACTGAGATGTTGAGCCCCTCCAGTGTCACACAGAGATGTCCCAGGCCAATCACATACTCTTAACATACATCTGAAGATTGACAGATCCCATTGTGTCCTCAAGATGACCCAAACCCAGCATAGAAGACATCACCCTAAATTCCATATCATAGGGGAGTTACCACTAATGGTCATGGAGTCTGAACCTTAATTAATTTATGGCAGGGCTCTGGTATGTGCAAGGTGTCCATGAGTTTGTGTGGCTAAAGAGGGCAAGCTGTTGGCTGTAAAACACATCTAGCTAGGTTAACTCTTTTAATGCCAATCCCCTGCTTTAACCCAACACAGGCTCTGCATGACACCACCAACAATACTGCTATCTGGTATAATTGTTATGGCCAAAATGAACATAACCATAAACGTATTACACTGCCATATTTCACTGAAGAGATGGTGTGCTTGGATGAACACGGTACAAACTCTGCTTTGCATTTGGGGCAAAAAAAACCCCAAACAAAACCTTTGCCCACATCGCAAATGGACACCCCCTTGTGCTTCCTAACAAATTCCAGACATGCTATCATATTATATTTCTTAAGTATCAGCTCCTGTCTTGCCACGCTGCCCTACAGACTACTGTTAAGCAGAGCAGTTATGATGTTCATTGGTGCACCATTACTCTCAGCTACTGATCTCTGTAGCTCGTCCTTTAATAATGGAGTTTGTATCTTGACATTTGATAGTAATTTTCATGGTTCACAGATGGAAATTTATGGTAAAGTAACTATGTCAATTGATTTATTTTCTCAATATAAACTATATTGGCCATAAAATTTTACCAAGATAAAACAGTCACTCAACAGCAAAAGATTTCAAGTTTCAATGTAAGAGTTCTAAATATATATATATATATTTATTTATTTATTTATTTATTTTTTTAATAAGCAGTACAACATACTATTTTGTATAACCTGGTATAAATTGAGCATCAATGCTGGCAATGATTTAAGAAAATATGGATTTTACTGATTTTCTTTTGACTGATTCACACAGAAAACAGAAGAAATCGTGGATTAAAGGGATTACAGTGATGTGCTCTGCAATAAATTTAAAGGACAGAATGAAAATGGATGGAAGATTTCCTTGTCTAATTATACTAGATCAAAATGTATCTGCGATGAATACCTCATCCATTTGTTTCTACTAAAATGGTACAGAGGCTTTTAGTTTACCAGCGAAACAAAACCCCAGTTCTAATTAAAGGAAGAGACTCAATTGTCTGCAACAAACACTTCAGAGACTTTGGAATTACATGGTTGTTTTGATGAAAAAAGGTCCACCTGGTATAGTCTAATATAGTCTGAATTATTCCCTATGTTAACTCATACCAATAATAAGTACAACTGCACTGTACATGGTTTTACATCATCTAATAACATTTTATTTGCATTAATATGTCTTACAGTTAGATAACAGGTATATAGTAAAAGTTAACAAAAGCAAGCTCTGCATGATGGGTTGGCTCTGCATGATGCTTAAGTAATATGGCATATTTCAGGGGTGTCCAAGTTTTTTCTGAAGTGGGCCACTTCATCAGAACTGTATATGTGCGCAGGCCGCACTAATTTTTCAAAGAGAGAAAATATGGCCTTTAATAAAATATGCAGATTGAAATAATGTAAAAGACACAGAACCTTTACTTTTCCTCTCACTGAATTCTGGGCCTAGAAAGTTTTATCCTCTGAAGTGACTACAGATTCAGGATTCTGGATAAGTAAAAATCAAATAGTTCTATTTATTCTAGGGATGCACCGAAATGAAAGTCCTGGACCAAAGCCGAAAATTCAGGGTTCACTTAGCTGAAACCAAAAATGACCCCCCCCAAACACCTTTAAAACAAATAACCACACTTTTAATAAAAGTAGCACACGAAAATTGTACAAAAAAATGAATAATGTTAAGATACACACACACACATATATATATATATATATATATATATATATATATATATATATATATATATATATATATATATATATAATATACCCAGATTCCAACATGTACTGGCAGGCAACCATGGGCATGAAGTGTGATTGCTGTTAACAATCATTAATATAAATTAATATTGTTATTGTATTTTTTTGTCCAATTTTGGTGTGTTACTTAGTATAACAGCAATCACTCTCCTATCATGCACAGACATACCCAGATTCCAGCATGTATTGGTTGCCTGGGCATGATAGGAGGGTGAATGCTGTTATACTCCTATCACACTCTTATCATGCCAAGTCAGCCAGTACATTCTGAAACCTGGCTAGCTGCCCCCCCTTGTGTATTGATGCTGCCAGCAGTATGGGGTCTGCACATAATTTACAACCACCCTGTGCCATGCCCCCCCCCACTTATGCATCCATGCTATCACACACACAAACCAATTCATATACTCATTCATTCACAGGATTCATTCCCTCAATCACACATACTCATGCATAAACATTGAGTCAAATTGATCTAGCTATCTCTAACTAGATAAATAAGATTATCTATAACCTGCTTGTGCAAAAAAAATATTTCTGGATTTGGGCAATCCACTTCCCAAAGCCTGTTCACAGCATGCAGAGTGTCTATGTTCAATGTAAAGTGCTGTGAAAAATGATTCGGCCATTCTCGGTTTGTTTTTGCTTAGTTAAAAAAAAAAATAAAAATTGATGTCCTGTCTAACCATTGTACAAATAATAACAATTTGACTTACAGAAAAAACATAACAATTTGACTTACAGAAACAACATAACAATTTGACTTACAGAAACAACATAACAATTTGACTTACAGAAACAACAGGTAAGGAGGGCCCTGCTCAATCAAGCTTACAGTATAGGCATATGCAAATATCGTGTTATTATTTGGGAATATGTTCCAAAAATTACCTCTGAGCCTGCTAAACGAAGTGTTGTATACAATAAGGTAATGTTGCTAAATGAATTATTTGTGTCTAAACATTGCACACCAAAGTTGTGTTTAATTAAAAAGAGGGCTACAAGCAAAATGAAGCCTCTGAGCTTCATAACATTCTATTTAACTAATCCTGCCTAATGTTAAATCCCCTCTCGTTACTTAATACAGCGCTATATGAGATAGAAAAAGATAATAGCGTGAAATGCAGTTAATCATGTCTATAAAGACACTTCACTCACCATTCTGACGATTTCCGGTAACAAGTCCAAATTGCGCTTAATCTCTGCAGCAAAGTACGGCAGGGTACATCAGACTGTACACACGTGGGTTACCGGAAGTGAACGAGTGCTCTCCGAATAACAGTCCGATCGAACACCACAGACCGAACAAACAGTTCCTCTACAGACTGGGATGAAAGACGCGTGAAGCTGAGGCAAATTCATGTGTGCTATTATGTTTCATAAAATCTTGCTCGCACTACACACGTATCTAATATATACTTTTAGCGGCAGGAATTATTATTATAGAATGCAGAGTTGTTCATGGTGTCTGACTGAAATTTGAATAACACCACAAATTTCCTGTAAAGATAATTGTGTGTGTTTTTTTTCTTCTCAGTGATCATGACGTAATTGTGACATATACCTCATTTTTTGCAGCCTGTAGAAAGCTATTTTGGTAAGCCACTGTAAGAATGGAACTGTGAAGCCTTTTGGTTTACAGACCAGTAAACTTTGGTCTAATTCAACTCCTCCTAGTAACAGTAAATGTTTATCCTGCATTGTTTATTACCATTAATAGATGTGTTCACTACAATAATAACAGTAGTAACAGAATCCACTTCATGGGAAGCGTGTGCCATGTTTTAACTGCCCTGAGTGCAAAACAAAAAACATTTCCTTTGCTTAAGATGAAAGTGCTTTTCTTCTAACCGTTGAGGACATTACTGGGACATGTGTAAAGTGATATAAATTAAAAGACCCCGAAAAAAAAGTCTTATTGTCATTTTGTATTTGTTAATCATACTTTCTGGGATTTTTTCAACAAAGTAAACAAGCCCAATTTGTCTTATGCAATCTGCGGTAGCCTCTTTGTGACAGAGAGGTTTACCCTTCTAAATGACCAATTTTTTATTTCATTTTTAGCATATCTTTGTTCAACCATGATTTCTCTTTTTCCATGTTTAGTGCAGTTTTACTTTTCTTTTTCTTCCACAAATTAAGTCCCACTGATAAACCCCATTCCCTGGGTAGAATAATACCCTACATTCATGTTTTTTTTCTCCAAACGGGGTACAATGCTCCCTTATGTTGTACACATTTTATTCTTAACTTTTGATTGGGGACAGGAAGGTTTTTTAAATCTATATTTTTAGTGGGAGAAGCTTTATGAACAATTTTGGAACGCTACTGGAACAGATCGTGGTGACGTGGCCAATTACACCCCTAGTGAAACCCCCTCCCACATATTCCACTGGTGCAGGCCCTGGGATATGGCGTGTATCCCGGCTCTCATTCATTAGTTTGGGGACGGTTAAAGGGAGATCTATGATCTCCCAAGCAGGCACATGGGGCTATGCTTTAGCCCCAGAGTCTCCATTCAGGCCTATGAAGTTGAGACTCAGGGATTCAGCCCCAGTAGCCCACCCTAGCGATGCCGCTGGCCCCACGTGCATCTCACAGGGGAGCCACAATTGTTCACAAAGGGCCTGCTCGCAGCTGAGCTAAGGGAGGTGAGTGAGGGAAGGATAAGAGGGGAATGAGAAAGTGTACAAACACTTGTAAGCATGAATGCCTGTGTTTATATGTATGTGTGAGCACAGACGTGTATGTTTGTGAGCATGGACATGTATATGTGTGTGTGAGCATGGTCGTGTGTGAGCATGATTGTGTATATACAAGCATGTGCACATGTATATGTGAGCTTAGGCATGGATGTGTAAATGTTTGTGAGCATTAATATGTATGTATAAGTGTGTGTTAGCGCATGTGTGTTGACATGAATGTGTAAGTCTGTGGAAATGGGGGGGCGGAGCTAGCGCTCAAAGAAGATGGCCGCATAAGCCGATAGCTCTGCTCACCATCCGATTTTTACGCTTGTTTACTCCGCCTGTCCCAGCCGATGGGGAAAACTAATCGTGCGGGGACTACCCCCAGATCTTCCGGGACGCGGGACAGACCGTCTAACCCCTCTGTCCGGTCGTATTTTCACGGCCCGCACGACCAAGACTCCAGAGACTCAGAGTCCAAGATGGTGCCATCTCCCGCCAGTCAAGTCAGCGAGTGCTCGGATGATGGCCTTCACGACCAGGACTCGAGCTACCCACCTTCGTTGGCTGCTGGCCCATCGTGGCAGGAGGCTCTTAAAGCGCTCCCGACGAAAGCTGACTTGGTGGCCGTGATTGATGCATCGTTGGACCAGGCCCTCCAGAGCGTCCGGGCCGACTTCGTGGTCATCAAGCACGATTTGAAGCAGCTGGGAGACCGCGTGCTCGCGCTCGAGGAAAACCACTCGGCCGCCTGTGAACGTATTGATTCCCACTCATCCACTCTGCACGCGCACACAGAATCGATTCTTCAACTCCGACATCAGCTGGAGGACCTTGATAATCGGGGTAGGAGAAATAATCTCCGCGTACGCGGCCTACCTGAGTCGGTTCCTCCTGAGATGCTTCGCCAGGCGCTGCGGTCGGTGTTCAACTCGCTCCTCATGCTGCCGGATGATGCACCTATTCATTTCGGCTCTCCATCTTCCCCTCCCAGAGATGTGGTGTGTTACTTCCATGAATACACGGTCAAGGAGGCGGTGTTGAAGGCCTGTCGCACCGCTGGCGCTGTGGAATATGAAGGGGAAAAGCTCTCCATCTACCAAGATCTCTCCCCGCTCACTCTCCAGAAGCGTAGGGCGTTGAGGCCCCTCACAGCAGCGCTCCGGGAAGCTGCCATCCCCTATCAGTGGGGTTTTCCATTTATGTTGATTGCCCGACGGAACGGCGACATCTTCACCTTGCGGCACCCGGGCGAGTTGAAGCTCTTCTTGGAGGATCTCCACCTACCTGTTCTTGATGTCCCCGACTGGGAAGCAGCTCCTGCTATCCTTCCACCTCTGTCGGACCCGGCTGCCTCCTGGATCCCGCATTCCAACCAGAGAAAGAGGACCCGTCGTACCCCAGCGGCTCCAGCTGATACCGGCTGAACTTCTTCTTTCTCCGCCGTCTTCGGACGCTTTGCCCTTCATCATGGGACTTTTTCCGCTCGGGAATGTTTTGGACCTTCATCCCGCTGAACTTTGCCCGAATCCGGTCCTCGTTTCTACCCGCCTTCTGCGCTTTCTGACCAGGTATCATGGACTGGGGCTGTTGCCCCGCTCGGGTATTTCGTATTTTTTATGTTTTTCTCTTATTGTTTTTCGCCGTTTTTACGTTGCGCGTCAGCCTTTATGTGTGTTTTTCAGTGTTTTCTTTTTTTCCGCTATTCGCCTACATTTTATATTTCCAATATTTTGAGCATCGCCATCTTTGGAGGTGGCCTCCTCCTTGTTGGCCGTTTATGCCCAGTACTTTCCTGCTTCCCACACACACGACACACACATATGAGGTTGGCTGCCCGACGGCCCTGTATGCCTTGTTCGGATGTATTGGTCTAGCTCTCATGCACGCTCTGACCCTTACCTTGGGGCTTTCTCTATTTCTTCGTGCCCAGGTCTGTCGCCCATTTCTCCTTATTTTCGCTCATTTCTCCTCATTGTCCCTCTTTTTCTACCCCTGTGACTGGCTGGGGTCTTTTCTTTTTCTACTCTCTTGGACGGTGTAGCAGATGCCCTCATCTCCTTTCTTGCTATTCTTCTCTCTTTCCCTCCTTTCTTGCTTGCATTTCTTTTCTACCGCTTTCGTGGGCCCCCCCCCCGAGCACCCCTGTCCTTCTTGGGACAGTGATTTCGGGACTCTCTGAAGTCCGTCAGCTCATATGTTGCCGACACTCCGTGTTGCTATGATAGGTTATCCTGTGGCCTATCTACACTCCATGCACTACATTTCACATATGTGTTTATTTTCTTGTTGTATTTTTTTGTTTTCTGTTCTTGGTTTGTTTGACCTGTGGTGGCTTTTTCATCTAATTTGGTACACTGTCAGATCCAACTATGGCTTCTAATCTCTTACAATTTGTGACACTTAATATAAGGGGCTTAAATAAACCGGAACAGCGTTCCAAACTTTGCTCCTTTCTCCGCTCCTCTAAATCTCACATAGCTTTTATTCAGGAAACTCACTTTAAGCAGGGCAATGAACATAGACTTTTGGATAGGAACTTTTCCCACTCCTTCTTTTCCAGCTCCGCTTCCTCGAGAACTAAAGGTGTGGCTCTCCTTATACATAAGAGGGTCCATTTTCACCTCTTGGAAGACTGGAAGGATGATGAGGGGCGCTGTATATTTGTGAAAGGTTATATTGGCTCCCAGAAGGTTACCCTGGCGAATCTCTATGCTCCTAATAAATTGCAGGGCCGTTATATCATTTTGATACTTAATAAATTGGCGGACTTCCAGGAGAGGATTACTGTCCTGGGTGGGGACTTCAATATGGTGTTTGACCCTCTGGTGGATACTTCCTCTGGTCGGTCGCATCTTCCATACTCTCTTATTCGTAAAGTCCTCAAGCACCTTAAATTCAATCAACTTATAGACACTTGGAGGACCTTGCACCCTGGAGAGAGGGATTATACCCACTTTTCCGCCCCCCACGCCACGTACTCCAGGATCGACACCTTCTTCATTTCCCATTTCCACCTCTCCTTTCTGCGCTCTGCTGTGATCGGCCCTTCTACTATCAGCGATCATGCTCCGGTGTTCATGAGGCTCTCCCTGACTGCTCTTCCTAGACCCCGGTGGAGTTGGAGGCTTAATGAGTCATTGTTGGATGACCCCCATAATGTGTCTGCTTTATCTTCCCACATAGCTAATTACTTTGCCGAAAATTCCACTCCTGACGTTTCCTCTGTCAGAAATTGAATTTGCGGTTAAAAATCCCCCCCCCCCCCCGGTAAGAGCCCGGGACCGGACGGCTTCACTGCCATTTATTATAAAAAGTTTCTCCCACTCTTAGGCCCACATTTGGTGAGCCCTTTGACCCCAGAGCGCTCGATGCTAGTATCGTAGTGATCCCTAAGCCTGATAAGAATTTGGACCTTTGTAGCAGCTACCGGCCGATTTCGTTGATCAATGTTGATGTTAAGCTGTTCGCAAAGGTGCTCGCCAATCGTCTCCGGCCTCTTCTACCTGGCCTGATCCACTTTCAATAAACGGAGAATTGAAAAAATTGTGGAAATGGAGTGTGTAAAAAATGTGTACATTTGTGAGTTACTGGAGGGAAGGCAAGGGAAAGGTGGCAGCAGTGATACCAAATATCATCATGAGCGTTTGGGACAAGGGGAGAGATAAAAAGAAAGAAGAGAGATGGAGGTAATGAGAAGGGGTGAGATAATGAGAAGTGGGGGAGATAGGGGGAAAGGGAGCGATAAAGTGAAATAGGAGAAGAGATAAACAAACTTGTATAGGCAAAGTCTTATTGTATCCTTGCACTAGTTAAGTGAATTCATTCCACGTTCTCTGGATTTTTTCTTAGTTGTAATTACCGTATTTGCTCGATTATAAGACGAGGTTTTTTTCAGCACCGGTGCGGGGAACTCTGATCTCTGACAGCCGGGGAAGGTATCCGCGACGGACGCAGACAAACCCCCGCTGCCAACTCCACCTCCTTCCGGCTGCAGCGGAAGGAGACGTCAACCCGCTGCCCCGGCAATACAGCTGGAAATTGGAAGCACCGGTAAGTAAGTCTTATACCTCCCTATATGCCACTCTGCCCCATAATATGCATTCTAACCCCCTAAATGCCAGAGTGGGATATAGGGGTATAAGGCATTTCTGGAGGCAGAGTGCTCTATACAATGCCTTTTAACTCCCTTAATGCCACTCTGCCTCCTGAAATGCCTTATACCTCCCTATATGCCACTCTGCCCCATAATATGCATTTTAACCCCCTAAATGCCAGAATGGGATATAGGGGTATAAGGCATTTCTGGAGGCAGAGTGGCACATAGGGGGTCAAAAGGCATACCATGGGGCACAGTGGCATATAGAGGGTTAAAAGGTATATCATGGGCCACAGTGCCATATTGGTGTGGCAAGCCTGGGGGCAGATGTGCGTAACTGGGGGGCAGGTTGGAAAATACAAGGAAATAAAAACAAAAAAAATATTTTTCTCAATCATAGCTTTTATTTAAAAAAATAGTTAATGAATTAACATTTACTGGTAAAACTTTTTTCCTTTAGGGTCGTCTTATATTCAGGCTTTTTCTTTTTTTCCTAAGTTAATATTCAGATTTTGGGGGGTCGTCTTATAATCAGGGTCGTCTTATAATCGAGCAAATACGGTAACTACATTTAAAGGACAGTCTTATCACCCATTTCATCCTTAACTGTGGCTGTTATACATAACGGATTTTTTTTTTACAGGTTTCTGAACTGTGAAATAAGAAGCAACCAAAGCTCATAACCAGATCACTACCCAGCTGTAGTTCACTGTTCTCCTGACCTGCTCTCTGTTTTACCATAATTGTCCATAATTGTGTCAACTTTACCTATTAGGTTATATAACTATTTGTTGTGCTGCTACAAAATATCTCTGTAAAACATATTAAATTAACCTTACTTTACACTTTTGCACAACAGAGTTCAGTTTGTTAAAATACTATTTTTGATACAGAATATGTAATTAACTTTATGATGTGAAATATCTTATCAAGACAATGTATTGCTACATTCGCTAGATTGCTTTATTTAACTAAAGAATGCGGACTTTTGGATGAAGTCTATTAAGAGATTTATAAATAGTCTCTACTGAACGCTGATTCTCGGATTTGACTGTTGACCATTAACAATTGAGAACAACTCCTACTGTTTTCTATGCTGTCACTAGAGTAGTGAATATCAATTTATACTTTCCGCCCACACAGATGACTTGTTCTTTAGCAGCCTTATACTGTAATCCTAGAACTAATACCAGATTTATTAGGAAAGAATAGTAGAAGCAGGCCATAATCAAGTAGAATAAGTATATTATGGAAGACAGTGTAAACAATAAGTAATAAAGGTTTGTATTAAGTTTTACTTAAAGTAATGCATTCAATGAAAATATACTTCTTATCAGGAAGAACAAGAAATTTTAGTGTCAGTCATCATTTTATTATCAATAGTAGTTATTTTCCAGATGCTCATAATGTACTCATACCTTGTTTTTTTTTTAACTGTATTTTTCATTTTACGGCAGGGAAGCTACACTAATAACATTGTTTCCAGAAAGAATTTTGCCATGGTTCTGTGCAGCAGAAGTACTCATTCTGTTCAGCACTCACGCAGCACAAGGTTCATACGAGCAAATATGACCTCCTCTAGCTTTTATGCTCTTTCATCAGGCACGGACTGGCCATCGGGCACACCGGGCATTTTCCTTAAAATAGGCTCAGTCAGGACTGGACTGGCTGGGCCTATGCGGCCGCATTAAGGCAGGGCATAAGGGGCACCTGCCCCTTAAGCCCGCAGCAACTGCGACCGGGTCCGCCACTCTAGGGGGCCGGGCAGCCCCAACCAGGGCTGGACTTAGGGGTGTGCGGCTGCACAGGTCTTAAAATAAAACATCAGGGTTTTTTTTTGTTTGTTTACTTTATTTAACATCCTTCATGTTAAATAAAGTTTGTTTAACTTTATTTAACACGGAGGATGTTAAATAAAGTTAACCCCCCGATGTTTTAATTTAAGCCCTGTGCGGCCGCACACCCCTAAGACCGGCCCTGGTGGGGGCTGCCCGGCCCCCTAGAGTGGCGGACCCGGTCGCAGTTGCTGCTTACTCCGGCAACAAGGTAAGTAGGGTAAGGGAGGGGGTGCAGTGAGAGGGGGGAGAGGGGTTAGATAGAAATGGGTAGAGGGGATAGATAGTAAGAGGGGGTACATATTGAGAAATGGGGAAGGGGGTACATAGTTAGAAGGGGCAGATAAGATGGGGAGGGGGGGTAGTGTGAATGCGTACAAGAATGAATGAGTAAATGTGTGGATGAAGTGTGTGAATGCGTATGAGAATTAATGAATTCATATGTAGATGAATTGCTTGAATGATTTGTGAGACTGCATTAATGAGTATGTGTTAATGATTTGTATGAATGAGTGAGTAAGTGTTTGTTTCTATCATGAATGTTTAAGTGATTTGGGGAAATGCAAAGATGGTACATGAAGGGTGGGCTTTAACAATAAATAAATGGGCTGCTCAGTCTTAAATGCCCGGGCCTATTTTTTGTCCCAGTCCGGGCCTGTCTTTCATTGTTAAATTTTTACTTGTGATGCAGTCATCTGGTAGCCTGTTTTTCAATAATCTGGTCCTTGTTCCTAAATTGAAATATTTAAGCTTTGGGATAAGCTTCATAACAGTATCTTTTTAAAAATGTTTATATGAGTGAATACCCACATTCAATATAGAGAAGACAGCTTAATACACACTAAACACACCTGTCAGGTTCAGTAGATTGGGTAATGTTTTATTGTGACTATCAACAGAAATGTGCCTCAGAATAGTTGAAGGTTAATAATTAAAATGTTTTAGATAGAATATATTCAAACCCAATGATTCAGAATCATATGTTCGGTTAACTTGGTATGACACGCACACAGTGGCGACTCTAGAAACAATATATAGGGGGGGCACACAAGATACCACAGTCAAACTGGGGGGGCATTTATAATTTCCAAAAGTAATGTGCTATGGAATTATACTTTTGTTATTGGGCTAAAATAATACTTGATCATTCAACATGGGAAGCCTGAACCCACATTTGAGTGCGACTAATCCTTGAAATAAATATTATAACACAATAAATAACTTTTCCACTAAATGATTTCAGGGCCTTGAACGTTTTGTCCCCTGAAGTCACTGCAACTTCAGGAGGGCATTTTATCTCTGGATAAATATAAATTAAATAATTCCTACTGTAAGTTAAGTGCCAGGAAACAGATGACCAAAAACACACACAAACACAGGCTCTTTCACACCAACACCCAGACACACACACACCAGGACAGGCTCTGCCACACCGACAACCAAACACACACACACACACAGGGCCGGCCCAAGGCAAAATGCCGCCTGGGGCGAATTTTAAAATGCCGCCCCCCCCCCATTATCTACCCTTCCTCTCCCTCCGTCCCTGCCGCCCCCCTTGTACTTACCTTTCAGCAGTCCTGCGGCGAGTCTCCCTGTTCGGTCTCGGTGCCGGCTTGTAATGCTGAGCGCCGGAAATCTTCCAGCACTCAGCATTACAAGCCGGCACCGAGACCGAACAGGGAGACTCGCCGCAGAGGGGAGAGAGAGAGGGGCGCCGAGCAGGTACTGACAGCTCGGTAAGCGAAAACCACTCGCGCCCCTTTCTCTTTCGCTTTTTTAAAAAAAAAGGGCTTGGGGCGGCAAAGTGCCGCCCCTTCAAACGTGCCGCCTGGAGCGGTTGCCCCACTCAGCTCCATTGTCGGGCCGGCCCTGCACACACACACCAGGACAGGCTCTGCCACACAGACACCCACACACATCAGGACAGGCTCTGCCACACCCACATCCAAACACAGACACACACACCAGGACAGGCTCTGACACCCAAACACACACACCAGGACAGGCTCTGCCACACTGACAACCGAACACACACACCAGGACAGGCTCTGCCACACCAACACCCAAACACACACCAGGACAGGCTCTGCCACACCAACACCTATACACACACACCCAAGGACAGGCTCTGCTACACTGATAACCAAAAACACACTAACAGCAGGACACAATCTACGTCACAGACGTCTACATCAGGATGGATTTTTCACACTGAATTGTCGTTTATACCACCATTAGTGTTTTTGCCCCTTGTGTACTGATGCCCCTGCTGCCCATATATATTAATATTAGCCCCAGTTGCCGATAGCAGGTATAGATCAACACATTAACACACAAACCAAGCTTTGCATGTATAGATCAAGTGAAATTCACTTGTAATCTCAGCACTGAAGGTATATATCAAATAAACAGAATCAGACATACAAATCCTGTATTTGCAGGTATACAATAGTATATGAAATGTAGCATTGCAGGTATAGATCAAATAAATACATGGAAACAGCATTGCAGGTATTAATCAACTGAATAAGACATACAAACACTGTATTTTCAGGTATACATAAATAATGTATGGAAATATATAGATATGGATCTACAGAATAACACAAAAACCCAGCTTTGCAGGTATAGATCAATTGGAATTCACATAAAAACATGTCATAAAAAGGTATATTTAAAACCCCCTAAATTACAGGCATAGATCACAGGTTGCACACCCCAAAGCCAGCCCTGGCGTCCACACAGCAATCACACTCCTATCATACCCAGGCAACCAGTAAATGCTGGTACCTAGGCATGATGGGACTGTGCTTGCTGTGATTGCTGTTAGCAATCACACTCCTATCATGCCAGTTCACCAAGTACATGCTGGTACAGGGTGGCTGTAAGTGATGTGTAGACCCCATACTGCTGGCAGCATCAATACACAAGGGGGGCAGCTAGCTAGGTTTCAGCATGTACTGGCTGACTTGGCATGATAGGAGTGTGATTGCTAACAGCAATCACAGTCCCATCATGCCTAGGTTCCAGCACTTACACATCCATGCTATCACACACACACACTCATTCATTCATATACTCGTTCATTCACAGATTAATTCCCTCAATCACGCATACTCATTCAAACACCCTCCCCACCCCCTTACCTGCACTGCAGCTCCTCAATGCCACTCACAGACTTCAGCAGAGGGCGTGGCCTCCCTCTGCGTTGTCTGGTACTGCACAGAGGAAGCAGGACTGGAGCAGAGTCATGTGATGTCACAAGAACTCTGCTAGGTTCCGCTTCCTCTATGCAGTACAGAAGACCCTCCCACAGGTAAGTAGCAGGGCTCGAGGTGCGGCCCGCGTAAGATCGGTTGCCCTGGCTGCCGATCTTACGCGGGCCGCACCCTCTCTCTCCTCCGCATAAAAAAAAAAGATGGGATTTAAAGTCGCATTGCGACTTTATTCCAAATTCGGCAGGGGGGCAACAGGGGGGGCAAGGATTTACCTAGGGGGGATTTACCCCTGTAGCGACGCCACTGCACGCACACACCTACTATATAGCTACATATATTTTCTAAACAAAGCCCTATTTGTCATGAAAAATACAATATATAATTATGTGTTACATGTAATAAATAGATAGGTAACCTTTATGCGAAAGAGGAAAATTATAGCTAAACAGGTTAAAAATGCAATGCCCAGTGATTTATTCACAAATTCATTAGTACTGTTTTAGCACTGTGAAAAACCAACAAAAACATCGTAAATCCTACTCCAATTTGTAAATTAACTATAAAGTAATTCTATCTACCAAGTGGCCATCTTATCGACCTCCCAGTTCCAAGTAACATCTATTCAGCAGGTTTCCACATATTAATTGCCTAATCCCCCCACTACAGCTCCCAGAGGCTATGTTTTAAACCAGGGGCGTCCAACATGCGGCCTCGAGGTGCGGCCCGCGTGAGATCGGCAGCCAGGATCACAAGAGCCCTGCGGCTTACTTGTGGGAGGGTCTATTCTCTGCTCCAGTCTGGCCTCCTCTGTGGGGAGAACGAGGGAGGCCACGCCCCCTGCTGAAGTCTGCAATCACAGTCCCATCATGCCTAGGTTCCAGCATTTACTGGTTGCCTGGGTATAAAGAGTGTGATTGCTGTTAGCAATCACACTCCTATCATGCCAAGTCAGCCAGTACATGCTGAAACCTGGCTAGCTGCCCCCCTTGTGTATTGATGCTGCCAGCAGTATGGGGTCTGCACTTACAGCCACCCTGTACCAGCATGTACTGGCTGACTTGGGATGATAGGAGTGTGATTGCTAACAGCTAACAGCAATCACAGTCCCATCATGCCTAGGTCCCAGCATTTACTGGTTGCCTGGGTATAAAAAGTGTGTTTGCTGTTAGCAATCACACTCCTATCATGCCAAGTCATATTGTTGATTTTTTTTGTCCAATTGTGGTGTGTTACTTTTAATAAAAGCGTGGTTACACACTAAAATTGTACAAAAAATACCGGTACAATGCCCAGCCAACCAGTACATGCTGGAATCTGGGTATGCCTGAGATTGCTGTTAACAATCATAATATATAATTTTTTGTACAATTTTGGTGTGTAACTTAAGTGTGTGGGGGGGGTCATTTTCAGTTTTGGCTAAGTGAACCCTGAATTTTCGGTTTTGGTCCAGAATTTTCATTTTAGTGCATCGCTAAAATAAATAGAACTATTTTATTTCTACTTATCAAAAATCCTGAATTTGTAGTCAGAAAACTTTCTAGGCCCAGAAATCAGTGAGAGGAAAAGTAAAGGTCATTTACTTTATTTCAATCTGCATATTTTATTAAAGGCCATATTTTCTCATAGTGAAAAATGAGTGTGGCCCGCGCACGTATACAATTCTGATGAAGTGGCCCACTGCAGAAAAAACTTGGACGCCCCTCTTTTAAACACTTGCAGTGCTGTTTATTTGCCACTAGCTGGAAGAAGCTGCATTCAATCTATTAACCCTATGATACTGGGACTAAAGTGTGCACATAAATTGCCTTCTTTAATTTATCCTACTTCCAGATTAACACTGAAGTGTGAAGTGGCCATGCACTCTAAACAATGATCTGCATTCTCATGTAATAAGCATTTAATAGACTTGCGCTGTAACACCCGGGGTAGGTTTCAGGAGTAGGAAACTGATATGCGGGAGTGAAGGCAGCACCACGATGTGGTGATACCAATAGAAAGAACCAGTCCAAAGAGTAAAGAGGCAGGCTGCAGACAAGAGTAATCCAGGTCACGGTCCAGGGGTCAGAGGCAGGCTGTAGTCGAGAAAACAAAAACCGGGGCACACACCGGGTCAAAAAGCAGGGAGACACAGACTGCAACTAAACAGCTCTGAATCGCTGGGCACTGCCATCATGGTTCCAGGAGCTTTTGTAGGACCGTCAGGTATTCCCTTTATAACTCCGCCCCCACTCGCTCCGTCAACAAAGGGATTAAGGGAGGAGTTATCCGCATGGCACATAGAAGCGCCGCTGTCTCCAGCTCCCAGCGAGGACGCAGGGAGTGAAGAACTGGGGGAGGAGGAAGGCAACTGCTGGCACAAGAAGGGCCGGCAACCCGCGATGATCTTCGTTCATTTGTTCCTTCACCACGTCCGCCATTTTAACTACACTACACAGGAGGAGAATATCGTCATTTTGCCATTTATGCATTTAGAGGAGGGACATTGAGTGAGCTGATCTTCGTTTGTCCAGTCAGCTCACTCCTGTCACGTCATGGTGAGGGCTTGTCCAATAGCGGTGCTGCATCTTTCGTAAAAGAAAAAGCTGACTAGTAATGAAGAGAGCCTATATAAGAGCAGACAGGGGAACCATTCATTTGATTGTGACAGCTTTATGTGATACTGCTGTGTTGCATCTGAGCATTTTACAGAGTAAGAGTCTTCTCTGTGAGACTTGGTGAGCCTCAGCCTGCCATTTCTCAAAGTGTTTAAAACTGATTTAATTAATATTGAATTGAATTCATTCATTTAATTAGCATTATTTAACCAGTCCACTGTTATCCTTGGTCTCAAATTCCCTATTGAACTTCTTCTAAGGTTTATTTCTTGTTTCCATGGTAATCGGACGGACAATAGTGAACAAATCCAAATCGTGATCAAAAAGCATATACCAAAAGACAAGCCGGGGTCAGGAACCAAGACGGGTACTCAGACAAGCCGGGGTCAGGAATACAGAGATCAGCGAAGTCAGGAACAAGCCAGGAATCAGGAGCTGGGATGGACGTCAGAGAAAGCCAGGTCATACACAGGAATTCAGGAACACAGCAATAGCACTTGCAGCCGGAAACAACACAAGGGCAAGGAGGAAGTGAAGTTTAGCTGCTAAAATAGCCAAAAGGGACTGGCTGTGGGCTGGACAATGGGCTGAGTCACAGGAGTGACAGGAGTGTAGCCATGGCAACCCAGCCAGGGTGTAAGCCTCCAGCAATGCAGCAGAAAAGCAGCTAGACCATAACAGTACCTCCTCCTCAACGACCCCCTCCCCGCGGAGCAGGGCCGGGTTTGAGGGGAAAACGCGAGTGAAAGGCACGAAGGAGAGCGGGAGCATGGACATCTGAGGCTGGAACCCAAGATCTCTCCTCGGGACCGTACCCCTTCCAATGGACCAAATACTGGAGCTTCCCACGGAACCAACAAGAGTCGACTATGGAGCGGAGCTCGAACTCCTCATGATTGTCTACAGTCACCGAACGGGGGCGAGGAGTGACTGTAGTAAAACGATTACAGACCAGAGGTTTCAACAGTGAGACATGGAACACATTGTGGATGTGCATGTTAGAAGGAAGATCCAGGGCATAGGCCACAGGGTTTACCCGTCGAAGGATACGGAAGGGCCCCACATACCGGGGAGCCAGTTTCTGGGAGGGCACCCGGAGGTGGAGATTTCTGGAGGATAACCAGACCCTTTCCCCGACCTGATAGGAAGGCGCGGGTAGGCGTTTACGATTAGCCTGGAGCTCCTGACACTGTTGTGAGCGTTGAAGTGCCTCCTGAACCTGCACCCATGTGGAACAGATCTGCTGGAGATGATCCTCCAGTGCCGGAATCCCCTGGGAAGTGAAATTATCAGGAATCATGGAGGGCTGATACCCATAATTCACCATGAAAGGGGAGAACCGGGTAGAGGCCGAAACAGCACTATTATAAGCAAATTCCGCCCAGGGTAGCAGATCCGACCAGTTATTTTGGTGGTCCGAGATGTAGCACCGCAGGAATTGCTCCAAGCCCTGATTGGTCCTTTCCGCAGCCCCATTAGATTGTGGGTGGTAGGCCGAGGAGAATGAGAGTTGGATACCCAGTTGCGCACAGAAGGCCTTCCAAAATCTCGAGACGAACTGGCTACCCCGGTCAGAAAGTATGACTTTGGGAACCCCATGTAGCCGATAGATCTCCTTGATAAAAACTGTAGCCAACTCCTTAGCGGAAGGGAGCTTTTTGAATGGGATGCAGTGTATCATTTTAGAAAACCGGTCAACAACCATGAGGATAACTGGACAGCGGAAGATCGACTATGAAATCCATGGCAAGGTGAGACCATGGCCTCTCACAGTAGGTATGGGTTGGAGAAGGCCCACTGGAAGGTGACGGGGTGATTTAGTCTGCGCGCAGACAGGACAGGCTGCTACGAAGGCAACAATATCTTTGTTAATTCCTGGCCACCAGAAGAGACGGGAAACCGACCAGAGAAGTTGGTTCCTCCCGGGATGACCTGCTGATTTAGGATTATGATAGGTGGAAAGTAACTTGGTACGCAGGTTGACAGGTACAAAACATCGCCCTGAGGGGGTTTCAGCAGGTGCATCTACCTGAGCGGCCCTTATTCTGTCCCCGAGGGGAGATGTTATGCTGGTACGTATGGTAGCCAGTACTCGGTCTGGGGGAATAATCGGACTAGGAGGACACTCCTCTTTAGCTTTCGAGAACTGTCTAGAGAGAGCATCGGCCCGGACATTTTTGGTCCCCGGCAGGTACGAGACCACATAATTAAAACGGGATAAAAATAATGCCCAACGGGCCTGCCTCGGAGTTAAGCGTTTAGCCTCGGACAGGTAGGTGAGATTTTTATGATCTGTGAGAATTAGGATTGGTACGGAAGTTCCCTCAAGCAAATGCCTCCATTCTTTGAGAGCCAGTATTATCGCAAGCAACTCACGGTCACCAATTTCATAGTTGCATTCCGCAGCACCTAGCTTCTTGGAGAAGTACCCACATGGGTGCAACTGGCTCTCAGGAGTAGGACGTTGAGACAGGAGGGCGCCTACCCCTGTCTCAGACGCATGGACCTCAAGTATGAATGGAAGTTCGGGTTTCGGGTGTACCAAAACAGGAGCTGCGGCAAAAGTGGCCTTCAATGACTCAAAAGCTTTGATGGCCCCTGGGGATCAAAGAGAGGCATTGCCATCTTTTTTGGTCATGTCTGTAAGAGGCTTAACAATAGAGGAAAAATTCCGAATTAATTTCCTATAATAGTTAGCGAAGCCGAGGAACCGTTGAAGGGAGCGGAGACCCACAGGTCGTGGCCACTCGAGAACAGACAAGAGTTTTTCAGGATCCATAGCGAAACCGACCTCTGAAATTACGTACCCCAGAAAGGTGACCTGCTTGCGGTGGAACTCACACTTCTCCAATTTGCAAAAGAGATTATTCTCTCGTAACCTCTGTAGGACTCGGGTTACATCAGCGTGGTGGCTTTCTATGGAGGTGGAATGGATCAAAATATCATCTAGCTATACCACCACACATTGTTGGAGCATGCCCTTAGGACATCATTTATGAATTCCTGGAAAACCGCGGGGGCATTGAAGAGACCGAAGGGCATAACTAGGTATTCATAATGCCCACTCCTGGTGTTAAACGCGGTTTTCCATTCGTGGCCCTCCTTAATCCTTACTAAGTTATACGCCCCTCACAGGTCGAGCTTTGTAAATACCTTGGACCCTTTTAAGCGATCGAATAACTCGGTAATGAGTGGAATCGGGTAGGCATTCTTAACCGTGATACGGTTGAGCCCCCTGTAATCTATACAGGGTCTCAGTTCGCCGCTCTTCTTTTTCACAAAAAAGAATCCGGCCCCAGCAGGGGAAGAGGATTTACGGATGAACCCCCGGGACAGCGCATCTGCAACATACTCCTCCATGGCCTTATTCTCTTTGACAGATAATGGGTAGACTCGACCTCGAGGGGGTATGGCACCAGGTTGCAGCTCAATGGCGCAATCGTACGGGCGGTGAGGTGGGAGCTCACCAGCCCGGCTCTTATCGAATACATCATGAAACTCTTGATACTCCTCAGGCAACAAAGAGACCGGAGAAGTGGTTAGCACCTTCACCACTCTCCCTAGGCCTGTTTTGGAACAATTAGGCGACCATGCCAAGACTTCGGCCCTTAAGTATATCCGAGAGCCCATTAGAAAAAGCAGCCACGAGAGCCTCATTATTCCAACCAACCTCAGCGGCCAGGGTGCGAAACTCAATAGCATAGTCCGAAACCGTCCTTGTACCCTGCCGAATGGACATTAATCGTTTGGCAGCCGAAGCAGAGCGTGCCGGTACATCAAATACCCGTTTTAGAGACGCAACAAACTCAGGGTAATTGTGTACTAAAGGTTTCTGTGTCTCCCAAAGGGGATTTGCCCATGCCAAGGCCCTGTCTGAGAGTAAAGAAATCACGAAGCCCACCTTACTCCTGTCAGACGGAAAGGCCTGAGGTACCATCTCCAGATAGATACTGACCTGGTTCAGGAAACCTCTGCACAAATTAGGGTCGCCCCCATAACGTTCGGGAAGCGGGGCAGACCCTGTCAAGCCTCTGGCAGTATTAAAATCACCAGTGGCAGACGGAGCGGAAGCAGCAGCAGGTGTAGAGGCAGCCTGTGCCGTGGGGACCTGAGCTGGCAGAACCAAATGTGCAGTACGGAGCAACAAGGTCTGGAGAGCTAGCGCAAATTGGTCCATGCGCTGGTCTACCTGGTCCAGCCTGGTAAAAACATTTGGTGGATTGCCTGCCCCTTCTGGGTTCATGGCCCTTGTGTAATGTTAGGGACCAGGAACCAGACGGACACAAAACGTAAAATGCAATCACCTTTATTGTAATGACAATAGTGAACAAAGCCAAATCGTGATCCAAAAGCATATACCAAAAGACAAGCCGGGGTCAGGAACTAAGACGGGTACTCAGACAAGCCGGGGTCAGGAATACAGAGATCAGCAAAGTCAGGAACAAGCCAGGAATCAGGAGCTGGGATGAACGTCAGAGAAAGCCAGGTCATACACAGGAATTCAGGAACACAGCAATAGCACTTGCAGCCGGAAACAACACAAGGGCAAGGAGGAAGTGAAGTTTAGCTGCTAAAATAGCCAAAAGGGACTGGCTGTGGGCTGGACAATGGGCTGAGTCACAGGAGTGACAGGAGTGTAGCCATGGCAACCCAGCCAGGGTGTAAGCCTCCAGCAATGCAGCAGAAAAGCAGCTAGACCATAACAATACCATATGGAAACATAGTATTGCAGGTATAGAGCAACTGAATAGCCTACAAAACCAGTCTTGCCGGTATAGATCAACTGAAAAATCACATGCAAATTAATAGTTGACGGTATAGATCAAATAAATAGTGCACTATTTTTAAACCCTAAATTGCAGGCATAGATCACAGGTCGTACATCCCAAAGGCCAGCCTTGGCATCTAGGTTGCACCTATAAGACACCCCAAATGCCAGCCTTGGCACCAAGATTGCAGCCATAAGACTTGCCTCAGCACCCAGATTTCAACCACATGATTTGCCCAGCACCCTGATTGCATGCAGACACATGACTTTCTATTACTTCTCTCTACGTGCCATTTAGTTTGAGGGTGGTTCACAGATGTACTTAATGCTTTTATCTGTAATAATCACCATACTTCTTTCATAAATCAGGCTACAAAAGGAATACCCTGGTTGATCCAACCAGAGAAAACACAAGGAGTGTTGAGAAGTGGTATAACTTCCAGATAGAGGGTGACATAACCTAATATAACCAGAATGTATTGATTACCCTAAGATTATTTTTATAGAGGTCCCACCAAATCCATAGTGATGTGCTCCAAATGTGTCTTAATAAATGGTAAAGATGGTTCCTGTAATTATGGGCATCAAACTCAAAAACACACTCAAAAGCAAGTAACTAAGGCTTTGCTGGGCTGTATTGTTTCCTGGTTGCAGTACTCTCAAAGGCTATGCGGTAAGCTCCCATATCATTTTGTTGCATCATTTTTTGCAGATACTAGTTTGCTTTAATTGGTTTTGAACTGCTGTTTTGATTGTTGATAAAGGGTTCCAAGCAACGTTAATCCCACTTCTTACACCATTTGGCAAAAATAGCTGTCATGCAGTTTTTCAGTGATTTAATGCTTCAGCAGTGTGAAAAACAGACAAAAACACTTTAAATTCAGTTTGTAGTCTAACTAGGCAGTAATTCTATCAACTGACCATCTAATCCACTTCCCATCAATTAGATACGGTGTAAACATTTGCAGTCTAATTTCATTACCTTCATCGGAACGAGGTACTGCAAATAAAGAGTGTTCCAACCTGCTACTCACATAAGATGCCTCCTTATGTCTGTCCCACTATATAAAGGAGTGGTTGCTGTGCATACGGCGTATATATATATATATATATATACATGTGACGGATCGTCCTGTGCCCCAGACTGGACACATCCGCCCGTCAGCTCCTTCCCTCTCCCAGTAAGCGGACACGCTGTGGCTGTCCGAAGAAAGCAGTCACAGACCAGCACTTCCCTCAATCATGAGACAGGACTTCATGCTTTGAGGTTAAAAACAGAACTGTCTTTATTACAAACACACAGAACTTATATACAATCTACATTCACTGTGCACCGAACCCAACCCCCAATCCTATCAGCCACATCCCCTCACAAATCCCATCAGCCACATCCCCTCACAAATCCCATCGGTATACAGGGGATGTATCAGGTGAGGGGATTAAGGGATACAATGGGTTCCCCCACCTGTGTTATCCCCCCTGTAGTGCGGGTGCCGTCTGGGCAGACAGGGCTGTGTTGGCTGATTAAGAGCCCCAGCCAGATTATAGGATCGTCTCTTTGAAGGCTGGAGCTGCAGCCACATTCAAACGGTACAAATAAATATAATAATAATAATAACAGTGAAGATCAGACATAGGTTCTTCACATTACTCCCCTCTTGTGCAAACGTCCGGCAGACACAGCCAGATCCCTAACGGATCGGCTTGGGGATGACCGGGCCTCTACTGTCTCTAGTCCTGCGGGGTAGGGAGAGCGGGCGTGCGGCTTCTGGGGCACCCTGGCAGCCCCATGTCAGTCACCCGGGCTCCTAGGCCTGGCCCGTAGTCAAAGGGTAAGAGGCCAGCCCAGAAGCCTCTCCAGTGGGCAGCCCTCTTTAGTCTCCTCTGCAGGCATGGGAGACCTTTCTCCAGGGCTTCCTTTCCCCTCTGGGCACTCAGCCCAGACTCGGCTCCCTCCCAACCTGATGGAACCCTCCCATGGTTACCCTGACTACGGGCTTGTCCCGAGTCAGCTCCACATTCCCCCACCCAAACAACAAGAGCCCACTCCAAAGCAGCAGCAGTTTCACTTACCCCTACCTGGCTCTCCGAGCTGGGGCTCGTTTTGCCCACTGGACCATGCCGCTGGGGAGGAGTGCCGGTTTCCCTTCCTCCCATAATTGGTGACAGCCGCTGGGGAGGGTCGCCGCCTGCGCCCCCTCCCGGATGCTCGTGCTGGGGAGCGCCAGATAATGGGGGTGTAAGCAGTGCAGGGCAGAGGTCAGCGACTCTCTGCCTGGTTGCCAGTGCTTCTGCTGGTGCAGGGAACGGTGCTGGGCAGAGAACAGCGTCACTCTGCCTTGTAGCCAGCGCTTCCGCTGGTGGTTCCCTGCTAGCAGGTGGGGACCCTTCGCTGTGGGGCGGGCAGAGGCCAGCAGCACTCTGCCCTGTTGCCGGCGTTTCAGCCAGAGCGAGGATTGCTGGTGCAGGACAGAGGTCAGTGACGCTCTGCCCGGTTACCAGTGCTTCTGCTGGTGCAGGGAACGTTGCTGGGCAGAGAACAGCGTCACCCTGCCTTGTGGCCAGCTCTTCCGCTGGTGGTTCCATGCTAGCAGGTTGGGACCCTTCGCTGTGGGGCGGGCAGAGGCCAGCAGCACTCTGCCCTGTTGCTGGCGTTTCAGCCAGAGCGAGGATTGCTGGTGCAGGACAGAGGTCAGCGACTCTCTCTCCGGGTGCCAGCACTTCTGGTTGGTCCTCGTTAGCCGGCGGGTACACTGTGCTGGGGGATGAGCAGAGGCCAGCAGCACTCTGCCCCGTGGCCGGCTCTTCTGCCGGTCTGGCATTTTGCGGTGCTGGGCAGAGGATCGCGTCGCACTGCTCTGGTGGGTCCCTGCTAGCAGGCAGGGACCTTTCACTGTGGGGGGGGCAGAGGCCAGTGGCACTCTGCCCCGCTGCCGGCGCTTCAGCCGGAGCAGGAGGGGCGCATGGTGCTGGGCAGAGAACAGCGTCCCTCTGCCCTGTTGTTGGCGCTTCTGCCGCCTCTAGTGGAAACCCATAGACTGCTGCCTCAAATTCCGGCGACTGCATGCGGTCCATAATCGCCCGGAAGACTTCCTCCCAAAAGTGATTGCCCACTTTCACCTCTTTGGGCTCTGGCTGCAATACCAGGGGCAGAGTGGCTGAACCTTCAAGTCCGGAGGCTTGCCAATTACAGTGAGCGGCCTCCGGAGCTCGCTCTGTGACATCTGTCGGCTCACACTGCAGGGCGTAGCGCCCCTCGAACAGCGCCAAGTATTCTGCCTCAAGGCACCATTCTCTGTCTACTAGTCTCTCAAGGTCTTGGCTGAGTTCACTTGTTGCAGTGGGCGGCAGGGCTCTCCGGCGCTTGTCACTAATGTCCCACCATCGGTCCATGTTGCCATTGCCAAAGACATCCCTTTCCTCGAATGCCTCCCACAACAGGCCAGGCCCGCCAACATCCATCCCTTCCGGAGAATGGGGCTTTCTGGATTTTCGCTGTGGGCCTCGGGCTTCCCAGTATATGGCTCGGTACTCCTCTTCGAGCCCAATCTCCTGTCGGATCAGCTTCTCTAGCTCTGCAACCTCACCTGGAGACGCAGGTCCCCCGAACAAGTAGAGCCTCCCATTCACCTGGTCCCTGATTCGTTGTTCTAGGGTGGGCAGATGTGTACCTTGGTGGGCGCTCCACTTTTCTAGGGCCGCTCTCCATCCCACGAGCCGGGCTCGGGTCCGTCTCTCAAACTCCCATACTGGAGTCTCCGATTCGAGGGTCTCATCTCCCCTCCAAGTCACCCCGCATCCCGGTGACTGTTCAATCCACTCCATCTGTGGATCCGTTTGGCTCTTCCTCGCCAGGGTATAACTTTGTTCTGCGGCTAGTTGCTTTGGTCCGCTCTGGTCTGGAAGGAGTAGATCCCACCGCTTGCCACCAATGTGACGGATCGTCCTGTGCCCCAGACTTGACACATCCGCCCGTCAGCTCCTTCCCTCTCCCAGTAAGCGGACACGCTGTGGCTGTCCGAAGAAAGCAGTCACAGACCAGCACTTCCCTCAATCATGAGACAGGACTTCATGCTTTGAGGTTAAAAACAGAACTGTCTTTATTACAAACACACAGAACTTATATACAATCTACATTCACTGTGCACCGAACCCAACCCCCAATCCTATCAGCCACATCCCCTCACAAATCCCATCAGCCACATCCCCTCACAAATCCCATCGGTATACAGGGGATGTATCAGGTGAGGGGATTAAGGGATACAATGGGTTCCCCCACCTGTGTTATCCCCCTGTAGTGCGGGTGCCGTCTGGGCAGACAGGGCTGTGTTGGCTGATTAAGAGCCCCAGCCAGATTATAGGATCGTCTCTTTGAAGGCTGGAGCTGCAGCCACATTCAAACGGTACAAATAAATATAATAATAATAATAACAGTGAAGATCAGACATAGGTTCTTCACAATACATATTTGCAAAACATTCCTAAATTAACAGATTGCACCCACAGTGGTCTGCTCTCCTCTTGATCCCCACTTTCTCTTTACCTCAGCTCTCCCTTTGTCCTTTATCTCTCCTCCTCTTTCCTTTAATCTCTACATCGCTTTGATCCTCCTTTTCATTATTTCTCCTCCTCTTTCTCTTTATCTCTCCGTTCAATCTCTTCCCTTTTTGTGTATTTATTTTTCTTTCTTTGTATCTCTCTTTCTTCTCTTTATATTCCCACCATTCTTTTTATCTTTCTTTTCTCCTCTATCTCCTTAGCTCTCCTCATCTTTGTCACCTCCACTTATCTGGAGCTCGCCCTCCTCTGGGTCAAACCTAGAAGTCTTTATTCACTAAACTGCTTGGTAAAAAGTTGGTAAAAATGCGAGTTTGCAGCAGCAACACATAAACAAACTCTCATGCAGGAAATGAGAATGTATGAGGGCGCATGTGAGTTCAGAAAAACAAGCAACTCGCAAATTAATTAATCTGTGAGTTTCCTCCAACTTTAAATACACGTTGAAACTTTAGTTTAGATTAGTTAGGGCGTCACTACAAAACACTAACTTCACAATGTATAGGCTAGGTTTCCACTTGGGTTTTTGTCCTGCGTTATTTTCTTGATGAAAAACGCCAAGAAAACTGCCGCTGCATTTTCCTGCGTTTTGGCGTTTTTTCTGGAGTTTTTTCTGGCGTTTTAGCCTTTCTGTGGAAATTGCTTTTTTGACCTTAGGCAGTTTTTCCAGCCTTTACACATTGGAATTTACACCCAGCTAAAAGGGATTAGGATAAATGGCAAGTATCTGCCCCCTCCTGATGTCATTTCCTTGGTGGAGTTCTACTTAAACACGCCCCGGCGGACCCTTTTGTCTCTTTTCTGTGGTTTGTAAGGCATGCTTTATTCCGAATGTCTGCTCGTCTAGGAAGATTGGCCCCAAATGATGGTGCAAATTGTTTGCTGTTGCTTTTGGCACGCAGGATCCAGTTGATGCGTCGCGTATGTTTGTTTGTAATGGCATGTTTGTTCCAAATGGTGTAAAATTCAATATGAACTTTTGTGTGAAACTGTTTGTTTCCAGCCTATTTCTCGTAGGACACACAGATACTGGGTCCATCCTCTGCATTGTAACTGTGGAAAAAACGCCATAAAAAACGCCAAGGCAAAACCCACATGGCTTTTTCATGGCGTTTTTTCTCTCCCATAGACTTCTATTGGAGAAAAACGCCAAGATTTCCTTGCAAAAAACGCCAGAGTGTCAACATGCTGCGATTTTGAAAATCTGCCACAGAGCCCAAAAAAGCAGTAAAACGCCAAAGAGGACTGAAAAAACGCCAAACAGAAAAATGCCAAGTGGATATGGCATTGTGCGATTTCCTATTGAAGAACAGCTAACATCTGGCCGCAGCGTTTTTTCACTAATAAAATGCCATGTGGCTGAATTGGCGTTATTATGGGCGTTTTTGCGAAAAAAACACCCAAGTGGAAACCTAGCCATAATGAAGTGCCGACTCCAGTAAGATTGTCCAACTATAAGTGTTTGATTGGCCTAATATAAACTGCACTTGTTGAAAGTAACCATCCCAATTGAAGTATGCATTAGTCAGGGCCAGCTCAGTGAATGTGCAAAAGTGGCAAATTTCACCTGGAGTGGCATCATTGGCCCTTCACCCCCCCTCACCTTTTCCTGTTGAGGTGAAGGGACTAAAGTAAATAAAATCCCTTTGGAGGGGCACAGAATCCTTCCTGTGTCTCTCTCCCTCCTTTCCTGTCCTGTGGGATGGAGGGAGTTAAGCGTTATCTATTTATTTATTATTATTATTTTTCATAATTTTTAATACATAAATGCTTACATAAATACATACGTGAATATGCATAAATATATATAAAAATACATTTAAGTTAAGCTTAATTTAATAAAGACAATAATAAATTTAAACAACCTAACCACCCCAACCCCATAGAATTAATGGCACTTGATCTTCAATTTTTCAAATATTAAAAAAAACTGATGTAAAGAAAAAAACAATTGACACAAAAGAAAAATCATAGTATACCATATTCATTTTTTAATCATTCCTATGAAGAGATTAATTAAATGTAACCTACAATCATTCTACTGAAATACAACGATTCTACTCACAGATATTACTAAAGGATAACAAACCATGAATATTTGTTTAAACTTAAATGATAAAATATCCTAATAGGCACAGGGCTCTATGTTTGCATATATTTGTGATCTTATGATATTCGTTACATATTTATTTCATTCAGGCAAACTGCAGTGTAATGAGGCAAAGCGTTTTGAAAACGGTTAAATATAGTCCACAATGTACCTCAAGCACTGAGAATATGACATTCCATCATCATTCTCATTGTACACCACATGTAGAAAATGCTCTAGTTTTATTATTTGTACATTATGTATATAAGATCCATTTAATAAGTGAGACTGTTGGACATCTCATTTTGGAGTGTGTCTGTGGGAATTTCTACTCATTCAACCAAAAGAGCAATTGAGAGGTCAGGCGTTGATGGTGGACTAGATGGCCTGGCTATAATCAATGTTCCAATTAATCCCAAAGGTGTCGGGTCAGGTAGTGTTAAGGTCAGGGCTCTGTGCAGGTCACTGGCATTATAAAATGAAATGGTGTATTCATTTGAGTATCATCTGTAAAGCACCTGATTGATATTTCATTAAATATTATTTGATTTGCAAAGTTTCTTTAAATGGCCCTTTTCAAGCGCTGCTTCCAAAATAAAACACACAAATAAAAAAATGCAAGAATGTAGTAGCCTTTTTCACTGGTTAAAATTGTTACTTATTGATGAAGAATATTGTTTTTACATGGTTTGGGAACCATGGTGTCAGGCTGTATCATCATTAGCTTTTTAATAAGACTGCAAAAGATTTATTTAACAGATCATGGATAACATTTAACACCTATGTAATATATTTTAATTAACAGTTTTTCATCTTTTTCCCACTTGCATTCACAACCTTATATCACTGGCACACTTTTACATATTTTTTTTAACAACCTGCTTATTCTCCATTGACCCAGTAGTGTTTTATTTTATGCTGTCCTCAAAGTGGACTTTATTTAAAAAAAAATGTTATTGGAAAATGATCATCCCCGACGATTGTGTAAATAGTTGCACTGTGTTCGTTCATAAGAATTGCTAAACACCCTTTCATAAATAAAACAATAAGCAGAACATTATTTGTGCCTAATTACTTTACCTGACAGATCTGAATTTTAAAAATGTGCAGAATCTGTTTGGCTCCTTAAGACTATTTGTTCCTCATGCTTTGCAGTATCTTATAGTTCGGACAGTGCCTCTCTGCATATACATGTTCTATCGCTCATAGTCCTTCACCTTTTACCTGCAATAGAATAAAGGTACGTATTCCCACTAATGTTATATTCAACTGGGATATTGCACATTTTTTTTGTTAGTTAACATGGCAGGAGAATTAGTTGTAGGGTTTTTTTTATGAGTGCTTCTATTAAAGTGCAGTGATTCTTATGACGTTGCTCCAGGAGCTACAAGGAAGGACATCATTTTGTAGAAACATAAACAAGATATGAATGTAAATCTAGAGTATCCTTGACCTCTTTGCTTGTAATCAAATATGTTATTGGAAATCTTGTTGTGGAAATGTTACCCTTGTTGCAAATCTTGTTGTTTGGTGACAGATAGTACTTATTTTTCAGGGAAACATCTGTCAAAGTCTTCCTTCCTATTGTTTTTCCATAAATCTAGTTCTGGAACAGTCTCCAGATTTATCTTCTTTTGCTTTGGCATTGTTTGTTGTTTCATTCCCTGCCCATTCAGTTCTGCTGAAAATTCAAAGGCATTTTTTATTCAGGAATTAAATTTGTTGTCTGGTGCCCACATTCTCTGCCGACCACTTGTGCTTCTGCTGACCACTTTGGCATCTTCTTCATCTTCTATCTTCTAAGTTTTATATTCTCTCTCCATCTTTAGTCTACTGTCTTCTATCTAGGTCCTCATCTCCCCGGACATAACCTGGCAAGAATCTCCACCAAAATCATGGGCGTAGGGACGGGGGGGACAGATCCCCCCCAGTAACTAATGCGGGGGGGACCGATAATGAAGAAATCCCCCCCAGGGCCGTAGGAACCCCCCCAATAAAAACGCTGCAAATGCGGCCCGCGAGACCTCGAGGTGCGGCCCTCGTAAGATCGGCAGCCAGGGCAACCGATCTTACGCGGTCTGCACCTCGAGCCCTGCTACAACAAGAGCCCTGCTACTTACCTGTGGGAGGGTCTTCTGTACTGCACAGAGGAAGCGGAACCCAGCAGAGTTCACGTGACATCACATCCTGCTTCCTCTGTGCAGTACCAGAGAATGCAGAGGGAGGCCGCGCCCCCTGCTGAAGTCTGCGAGCGGCATCGAGGAGCTGCAGTGCAGGTAAGGGGGTGGGGAGGGTGAATGAATGAGTATATGAATGAATGAGTGTGTGTGTGATAGCATGGATGTGTAAGTGCTGGAACCTAGGCATGATGGGACTGTGATTGCTGTTAGCAATCACACTCCTATCATGCCAAGTCAGCCAGTACATGCTGAAACCTAGCTAGCTGCCCCCCTTGTGTATTGATGCTGCCAGCAGTATGGGGTCTGCACATCACTTACAGCCACCCTATACCAGCATGTACTGGCTGACTTGGCATGATAGGAGTGTGATTGCTAACAGCAATCACAGTCCCATCATGCCTGGGTTCCAGCATTTACTGGTTGGATGTGTAAGTGCTGGAACCTAGGCATGATGGGACTGTGATTGCTGTTAGCAAGCACACTCCTATCATGCCAAGTCAGCCAGTACATGCTGAAACCTAGCTAGCTGCCCCCCTTGTGTATTGATGCTGCCAGCAATATGGGGTCTGCACATCACTTACAGCCACCCTGTACCAGCATATACTGGCTGCCTGGGTATGATAGGAGTGTGATTGCTAACACACTCCTATTCTGGTCCAGAATTTTCATTTTGGTGCATCCCTAGAATAAATAGAACTATTTCATTTTTAATTATCCTGAGTCCTGAATTTGTAGTCACAAAACTTTCTAGGCCCAGAAATCAGTGAGAGGAAAAGTAAAGGTTTTGCCTCATTTACTTTATTTTAATCTGCATATTTTATTAAAGGCCATATTTTCTCACAGTGACACCCCTGGGGTAGACAGTGAGAAGGGGGGTAGGAAGAGGGTAGCTAGTGAGAAGGGGGGTAAGGAGAGGGTAGCTAGTGAGAAGGGGGGTAGGGAGAGTGTAGCTAGTGTGAAGGGGGCGGTAGGGAGAGGGTAGCTAGTGAGAAGGGGGGTAGGGAGAGTGTAGCTAGTGTGAAGGGGGCGGTAGGGAGATGGTAGCTAGTTAGAAGGGGGCGATAGGGAGAGGGTAGCTAGTGAGAAGGGAGGGTAGAGAGAGGGTAGCTAGTGAGAAGGGAGGGTAGGGAGAGGGTAGCTAGTGAGAAGGGGGGGTAGGGAGAGGGTAGATAGTGTGAGAAGGGAGGGTAGGGAGGGGGTAGAAAGTAAGAAAGTGTGAGAGGGGGTAGATATTGTGAGAGATGTGAAGAAAGTGGGGATCTGATGGGGGAAAATGCTGTCCCCCCCAGATTTTTAGGGGTTCGTATGCCCATGACCAAAATGGCTGCGTTTTGCGGTGACGTCCTTGATTGGAGGATTGGAAAGAGTATGTTAGCGGATGCGCTGCCATATTGCCCGAGTTCAAGTGATTTTGCTGTCTACCAGAAAATCCTAAAGGAAAATATCTGGCCATAAGTTTGTGACCTAAAGTTCAAGCGCAGTTGGGTTATGCAGCAGGACAATTATCCAAAGCACAAAAGCAAGTCTATCTCTGAATGGCTCAAAACAAACAAAATGAAGTTTTGGGAGTGGCCTAGTCAAAGCCCTGACTTGACTCCTATTGAGATTCTGTGACATAACCTTTAAAAAAATAATTCATGCTTAAAAAACCTCCAATGTAACTGAATAAAAAAATTATACCAAGAAGAGTGGTTCAAAAGTTCCCCAAAATGCAATCAGATTTCTCTATGCATTAAGAAGCTCTAAAATATTAATGTTTATTCTATTATTTTTATCCCTGTATGTTAAGTGTTCTTTAAAAATATCCAGACCTATTTGAAGGGATCTATTACATTTGATAACACCACCTCTCTTGGCAGTGAATTACATACCTTTATTGTCCTTTCTGTCAATAATTATTTCCTTTGCTTTCTACGAAATCTTTGATCCTCCAGTTTCAAGAGATGGCCTCTTTCTTTGTGCATTTCTGTTAATGTACAAGTCACAGGAGAGCACTTTATGTTTGCCCTGCACACATTTTTAGAATATAATATTATCCCCTCTAAGATGCAGTTCTAGCGTATATAAATGCAACTTTTTTAGTCTCTCTTCTTAACTAAAATCTTCTAATCCCTTTAATCTTTTAGCCATACTTTGCACTTTTTCTAGTTCCATAATGTCTTTTTTAAGCACCAATGCTATAAATGAAAAATGATGTAAAACATTTAAATGTGACAAAAAGCCAAAAAAGCCATACACATAACTGTATGTCACAAACTTTGTGTTTATTCAAGTTTTTACAAATATCAAAAGTACAAATAATACACAAATACATCTTATGCCAGATGTTAACTATCCAGAAGACTTATAATAGAGCAGTCGTGAGTTAAAAGATTCAATGTCATCAATTTCTTGATAAATCAAGTTCATATTTACCATTGGAAATTATTTATTTATGAAGTCTATTTAGGAAAGGCAAGTTTCAACTGTAGCGAACGTTGGATGTACTGGAGGTAAGTCACACTGGGAACAAGTCACTTACAAAGCTTTACATGAACTTTCCTTCTCTTGTGCTTCAAAAGCATACTTAGCACAGATTGCCAAGTACCCTACTGACAATAGAAATAGAAATAACACCTACAGAAAAGGTGTTAGTGTTACTGATAGTTGAATTATTAATGAAAAAAATACACAGCAATTTATACACAATTTAAACCCTGGCTTTCTTGCACATTGTTAAAGTGTGGTCTTTGATTTTTTGCCTTCTCTTTGAAATAAAACTGTAACATGTTATTTGGAGGCCTTGCCTCTAGCAGCGCAGTCACTCCAGAAACAATGACTATGCTTTTGAAAGTGTTGCATGTGCACATCAGTGCTGTCATGGAACAGAAATGCTTCTATTTCTCTACGGATCTGTCTGCATTTTTCTGGTGTCCTGGAGCAATTCAGGAAGCCAGGGTAACTCAGCTGATCACTGGAAACTAAATAAGAAAATTAAGAACTAAATTCAAACTGAAATTGGGCACTTTCACCTTCCCTTTAGAAATTAACGAAACTGGCAAATTTAGTTGAAATTCTTATGAATCTGAATGCATGAGTATTCTAAAAATAGCTAAAAAGAATCTGCAGGACAAAACCTATGACCTGTAAACAGTGTAATGGGACATTTTAGCCAGGTTTGAGCACTTATCTTATGATGTTGGCATTGAAAATGTTTGAGTGTGCATGTACATTGTGTTTAATTGGTTCACTTAGTCTAATCAGGTCTAGTAGAGGTTAAATGAAAAAATTTAATGATCTGAAAGGTACTGGCAAAAGTTTATGCATTTTAGGTTCTCTTATAAACTGTATACCCATGGGCGTAGGAACCGGGGGGGACAGATTCCCCCCAGTAACTCATGCGGGGGGGACCGATAATTAAGAAATCCCCCCCAGGGCCGTAGGAACCCCCCCAATAAAAACGCCGCAAATGCGGCCAGCGAGACCTCGAGGCAGGGGCGGGCTGGGCAGGGGGGCAATTGCCCCCCAGGCCGCCATAAATCCGGGCCGGTGGGCCGGACGGACGACCGGCAGACGAGCATTCAATGCGGCTGCGGCCGCAAAGTTAAAAACTAAGCGGCCGCGAGCAGGATTGAATGCGGTCGTCATGCGTACCTGGCGGGGGGGGGGAGGGGGGCGGTCCGCCCCGGCTGCCGCTCATCTGAGGGGTGCCACCATGCCGGCACGCCTTCAGAAACGATGCGCGCGGCAACTGTGGCTGTGCGCCGGGACTTGATGTCAAATCCCGGCGCACAACACTGAAGCCACGCCCACCGTCTTCCGCGCTCAGTGCACCGGAAGGACAGGAAGAAGTAGAAGAAAAGTGATGGGTGTTATGCTGAATGTAAGTGTGTGAGAGTGATGGGTGTTATGCTGAATGTTTGTGAATGAGGGTTTCAGATAGCATGGATGTGTAAGTGTTGGGGGATAGCTTGGCATAGGGAGTCCGTAATCACATTCCTTTCATGCCCAGATTCCAGCATGTAGTGGCTGCCTAGGCATGATAGGAGTGTGATTGCTGTTATAAATTATTTTTTGGTCCAACTTCGGTGTGTTAACACTTTTATTGGACAGAATAATTCAATGACAGTATTAATATATATATATATATATATATATATTTGCAAACAGCAACCACACTCCTATCATGCTAAGTCAGCCAGCACATGCTAGAACCTGGGCATGATAGGATTGTGATTGTTGTTATATATATGTGTATATATATATATATATATGTTAATATTGTTGTTGATTTTTTTGTTTAATTTTGGTGTTACTTTTAATAAAGTATTTTAAAGTTTTTTTTGGTTTTTTTTTCAGTTTTGGCCAAGTGAATGCTGAATTTTTAGTTTCAGTCCAGAATTTTCATTTCGGTGCATCCCTACTATATACTATGCCAGTCATTAAAGTGGTAAGCCTACACCACATCAATGTTTGGCTTAGTATATAGTGATAGGGGTTGTCAGTGTCTGGCTTAATCTATAGGCACACATTGACGGTGGTACCGCGTAATCCCTAAGCATATAATGATAACAAATATGCTGTACCCCTGTCAATGTTTGCCTAACCATAGAAACTATGCAGTTTTAAAGTGTGTGTGTGTGGGGGGGTGCCACATACAGGGTCTGCCACAGGTGCCAAATACTCTAGGTACCCCCCTGCATCATGCGGCTGTCAGACCCAACGGCCATTCCTCAGCTCCTCTTCCCACGTCTTAAAAGGGGTGTGATGAAGAGCTGAGGCATGCGGTGCGTGCACGCCGGCCAATTTAATTTCATTAGGCGCTGGTGGAGTGACTGCCACACGACGGCCGCTTTCAATGTCGATCGCAGTCGCTTTGATGGTGCAATGGGCCAGTTGACTAGACTTGCCCCCCAGGCCTTAGGCTGACAGCCCTCCCCTGCCTCGATGTGCGGCCCGCGTAAGATCGGCAGCCAGGGCAACCGATCTTACGCGGTCCGCACCTCAAGCCCTGCTGCTTACCTGTGGGAGGGTCTTCTGTACTGCACAGAGGAACCGGAACCCAGCAGAGTTCACGTGACATTACATCACATCCTCTGTGCAGTACCAGAGAACGCAGAGGGAGGCCACGCCCTCTGCTGAAGACTGTGAGCGGCATCGAGGAGCTGCAGTGCAGGTAAGGGGGTGGGGAGGGTGTTTGAATGAGTATGCGTGATTGAGGGAATGAATCTGTGAATGAATGAGTATATGAATGAATGAGTGTGTGTGTGATAGAATGGATGTGTAAGTGCTGGAACCTAGGCATGATTGGACTGTGATTGATGTTAGCAATCACACTCCTATCATGCCAAGTCAGCCAGTACATGCTGAAACCTAGCTAGCTGCCCCCCTTGTGTATTGATGCTGCCAACAGTATGGGGTCTGCACATCACTTACAGCCACCCTGTACCAGCATGTACTGGCTGACTTGGCATGATAGGAGTGTGATTGCTGTTAGCAATCACACTCCTATCATGCCAAGTTATATTGCAAATTTTTTTTGTTCAATTGTGGTGTGTTACCTACTTTTATTAAAAATGTGAGTTTTTATTATTATTTTTAAAGGTGGGGGGTCATTTTCGGTTTTGGCTAAGTGAACCGTGAATGTTTTGGTCCAGAATTTTCATTTTAGTGCATCCCTAGAATAAATAGAACTATTTCATTTTTAATTATCCTGAGTCCTGAATTTGTAGTCACAAAACTTTCTAGGCCCAGAAATCAGCGAGAGGAAAAGTAAAGGTTTTGTGTCATTTACTTTATTTTAATCTGCATATTTTATTAAAGGCCATATTTTCTCACAGTGAAAAATGAGTGCGGCCCGCGCACGTATACAATTCTGATGAAGTGGCCCACTTCAGAAAAAACTTGGACACCCCTGGGGTAGACAGTGAGAAGGGGGGTTAGGGAGAGGGTAGCTAGTGAGAAGGGGGGTGGGGAGAGGGTAGCTAGTGAGAAGGGGGGGGTAGGGAGAGGGTAGCTAGTGTGAAGGGGGTGGTAGGGAGAGGGTAGCTAGTGAGAAGGGGGTGAAAGGGAGAAGGTAGCTAGTTAGAAGGGAGGGTAGGGAGAGGGTAGCTAGTGAGAAGGGAGGGTAGGGAGGGGGGTAGATAGTAAGAAAGTGTGAGAGGGGGTAGATAGTGTGAGAAAGTGGGGATCTGATGGGGGGAAATGCTGTCCCCCCCAGATTTTTAGGGGTTCCTACGCCCATGTGTATACCTGCCTTTTAGGGAAGGATTTTTATGATTCTAATGTAGCATTTTCTGTGTGTTTGTGCTGTCAACTATATGATCATTCATTTTTTTCAGGCCATTGAATTGCTTTTTTAGCCTTTATTGCCAATTAAGGTTTCATAAGGTTGTTGCATTAACCTCATTATGTATAATGCTATACATAATACTAGTAGAAAAAGTTAAATCATGTCTTTTTCTTTCTAATAGCATTTTGCTGTGTTGAAATATGTCACTAGAAATCATTGCAAACTGAAACAGTTGATTTTACCAGATCTAATTTCTTTAGACAGCTGCACAGCACTTGCTGTATTTTGGAACTTTTCCCCCAGGTTCTATAGTACTTAATTAATTATTTGTGATCAATGCCCATGACCAAAATAAAGATAAGAGAGGACATCCTCATTTTCATTTCAGTTCTCTTAAACAACCCTGCCATATGTATTGTTTATTTGTATCTTCCTGCTATATGTCTAACCAAAAGCACTCATTTAGAAGCAAGCACATCTGCAGTGTACAGTCTGTCGGCAGCATTCATGGTGGATTATAGAGGAACGAGACGTGTATGAGTGAGACCAGCTAAGACAGGGTTACAATAGTCAAGGGAGATAATGAGGGCATGGACAAGATCATCTTGAGTTAGGAAGTGACAAATGTGGGCAATGTGCTTAAGATGGAGACTGCAGTTTTTGGAGACAGACTGTATGTGCGGGTTGAATGAAAGGTCAGAGTCAAGGGTGACACCAAGTCACCGAGCATCAGGGGACAGAGTGTTAGGGACCAGGAACCAGACCGACACACAAAAATGTGAAATGAAAAGATCCTTTATTGAATAAATAATAAAGTAGCAAAAACATAATGCAAAATCATAGTCCTATAAACAACCTGGGATCAGGAATCAGAACAGGTAGTCAGACGAGCCAGAGTCAGGAATATGGAAGTCAGTGGTTTTAGGGTGCAATAGCCAGGAAGCAGGAGTCAGAAGGGTAGTAACACAAAGCCAAGTCACACACAGGAAAATGAGGAACATGGAAACGCACCAGAGCCAAACACAAGGACAATAGAATCCTGCAGGCTGCAGGCTTATATGGTTCAGAGCAAGGTGCAGGTTCATCGAACTGCCCACAGTAATCAGGCAGAGAGCTCATGCGATTAGAGAAATTACAAGTGTGGCTGTGAAACCATGACATCGGGAGATTATTGCGCCATTGACATTGAGGGAAACTGTTGAGGGAATTCTAGATTTAGAGCAAGGGGCGATGAGAAGTTTGGTTCTGGAGAGATTTAGTTGTAGGAAACGTGCAGATATTCAGTTAGAGACAGATGCAGAGTAGGTAGTTATACAATCTAAGACAGAGGGAGCAAGATCAGAGGATAGGTAGATCTGGGTGTCATTGGCATACAGGTGGTATTAAAAACTAGGGCTGAAACAACTAATCGATAAAATCGATAATAATCAATGAAAATCATTGTCAATGATTTTCATTATCGATTATTCGAATTGATTTTTATCGATTATAAAAAGACGTTTTTTTCAGAGCAAATGCTCTGAAAAACTCTCTTTATATAATCCAACCTCAAACAGAGATCGGATTATAACACTAGAATCCAGATCCCCCGCAACGCTGCAGGGGACCTGGATTCCCCTCACTGTCGGCCGGTCTCTCACTTCTGTCTTTCTCCCCCCTCCCATAGACCCCTCTGACTCCTCTTCCCTCCCATACACTGCTCTGCCTCTCTCCCGACTCCCTGGTGTTTTGTGAACCTCTGTTGCTGACAGGCACTTTCACTGCAGCTTCATAGAAGCCTCAGTGTAAGTGAAGGTGAGTAACGGAGGCTGTCTGTGCGCATCAAGGTCTCCTGCAGAGGATCATCCTCTCTGTCAGCCGGTGGGGGTCTGCATCGCACAGACAGCCTCCGTTACTGCCCTTCACTTACGCTGAGGCTTCTATGAAGCTGCAGTGAAAGTGCCTGTCAGCAACGGAGGTTCACAAAACACCAGGGAGTCGAGAGAGAGGCAGAGTGGTGTATGGGAGGGGGGAGTCAGAGGGGTGTATGGGAGCCACCCTCCCATACACCACTTAGGCTCCTCCCCCTCCCATATGCCACTCTGCCTCTCTACCCGGCTCCCTGATGTTTTGTGAACCTCCGTTGCTGACAGGAGGCAGAGTGGAGTATGGGAGGGGGGAGGAGGCAGAATGGTCTATGGGAAGGGGGAGGAGGCAGAGTGGTGTATGGGAGGGGAGAAGGCAGAGTGGTGTATGGAAGGGGGAGAAGGCAGAGTGGTGTATGGGAGGAGGGAGGAGCCAGAGTGGTATATGGGAGGAGGGAGGAGGCAGAGTGGTGTATGGGAGGGGGAGGGGCCAGAGTGGTGTATGGGAGGGGGAGGAGCCAGAGTGGTGTATGGGAGGAGGCAGAGTGGTATATGGGAGGAGGGAGGAGGCAGAGTGGTGTATGGGAGGGGGGAGGAGGCAGAGTGGAGTATGGGAGGGGGGAGGAGGCAGAGTGGAGTATGGGAGGGGAGGAGACAGAGTGGAGTATGGGAGGGGGAGGAGGCAGAGTGGAGTATGGGATGGGGGGAGGAGGCAGAGTGGTGTATGGGAGGGGGGAGGAGGCAGAGCGGTGTATGGGTGAGTTATAGTGGTGTATGGGGGTATAATGAATTTCAGGGTAGCAGAGCGGTGTATGGGTGAGTTATAGTGGTGTATGGGGGTATAATGAATTTCAGGGTAGCAGAGTGGTGTATGGGGGGTATAATGAATTTCAGAGTGGCATATCTGGGGGAGGGAGAGTGGTGAATCAGGGAGTATAATGAATTTCAGGGTGGTGCAGGGCATTTATGGGGAGCGGAGTGGCATATCAGGGTGCACAGTGGCATATAGGGAGGTATAAGGCATATAGGGGGTATAAGGCATATCGATATTAGGCATATCAGGGGGGCATAAAACATATCTGGGGGTAAAAAGTATATCAGGGGGCTCAGTTGCATATCACTGGCATATAAGAGGTATAAGGCATATATGGGGGCAGAGTGGCAAGCTGGGGGTCAGATGTGTATAACTGGGGGCAGTTTGGTAAATAAAAGAAAATATAAACAAGGCTTTTTTCTCAGTTTTTATTAAATATGAAAAATAGTTAACATATGAATTCATATTTACTAATAACTTTGTATTAAAACCTAGTTTGAGAAACACTGTGTTTGGGTTCTTGTAGCTTTTATTATTATGTCAGTAAAATAAGAAGGTGAATAGAGAGAGGCCATTGCAATAAAGAGATGAAAGTGTAAATTGTACGTTTTTTATTACATTATTTAAAATAAAAAAATTTGCATTTTTTATCCGATTAATCGATTAATCGAAAAAATAATCGGCCAACTAATCGATTATTAAAATAATCGTTAGTTGCAGCCCTATTAAAAACCAAAGGTTGAGATGAGTTTTCAAATTGAGACAGTGTAAAGTAAGAATAGTAGGGGTCCTAGAACTGAGCCTTGGGGTACCCTGACTGAGAGGGGAAGGGAAGTGTTACTGGAGAGGGAGACACTGAAGGTACCTTCAGAAAGGAAGGATGTGAAAGGAAAGATGTGGAAACCAAGATCATGAAGAGGTTTTAGGAGGAGTGTCAAAAGCAGAAGAAAGCTACAGTATGATTAACATAGAGTAGTGGTCCTTGGATTTAGCAGCGAGGAGGTCATTAGTAACTTTCATAAGGGCAGTCCCAGTAGAATGTTGACAGCAGAACCCAGATTCAAGAGGGTCAACTAAGGAGTTAGAAACTTAGTTAAATGGAAAGAATACTTTCAAGAACCAGTCGGGCCCAGGGTGGGCTTTTTTATGAAAGGAGTTATGGTAGCATGATTGAAGGAGGATAGGGCAAATAGCAGAGAGGCAGAGTTTGAAGATATGAGCTAGTGTTGGTGACAAGAGTAGACGAGAGAGAATGGGTAAGATGAGAAGGGATTGGATGAAAGGGACATGTGGTTGGGCAAAGGAAAGCATGCTCATCTGCAGTGATAAAAGAGAATTGGTTTAATTTAGAAGAGGGAGAAGAAAAATGATGTAGATTTAGAAGTAATGTCGAAGGGTCGTTCAAAAAGTTTCCGCACTTTTTTTGCTAAATAGTTTTTGCTAAAGGACTTACAGAGGACATATTGGAGGGATATCAAACATTGTTCTAATCTTTTATGGAGAGCTGAGCGTTCTTGTGATTCATCCCTGCAGCTGCATATATGATAGACCTTGAATGCTTGAATTAAAAAAACATTTAATGGACTAGCAATCTTTTTTCCATTTTATTAACATATTTATTATTAATTTGTGTTTAAATAAAAGATAATATTGTTCCTCTAGTCTTCTGTCAGACAATTGTTTTATAATATTTTTATTGAAGTGGAGAAAGCAGAATACACATTATTTTATCACAGGTAAAACTTTCACATGGGCCTAACAATTAACTGTTTCTATTAATCGAAAATATAATTGCTTCCATAGAAAAATAAATCAGAAGCAGCTTTAGCTGAAGAAGTGTTAAACGAATCGCGTTCCCTTTTTTTTTGGCGCTACACTCACTACTCCGTGGTTAGTGTTCATTTTATTTTATCTTATATTTATTTTTTGATTGTTTAGGTTTGTTTTATTTGATTTATGTAACCATTATTTATATATATCATATATGTGATTTTTTTGGTCTTTTTTGAGTTTGTTCTTATCTTTATAGGTTTTCTCTACCTATATTTGTCAAGACTAGCTGCTTTTTCCTCAATTGGCTATAATAGGTTTCTTTCATTCATTATTTCTGTGTACGAATATATGATTCGTAAAGAAATTTGATATATATTATTACCTTTTTCACAGTGGTGTTGGTTATTTTTATATACATCTTAGGTCACTTTTAGTGCTGTATTTTCTTTTTTCTGAGTACCAGTCTTGGTTCCTCACACCGGGTTGTCTTTTGGTGTATGCTCCTGGATCACGGTTTTGCCTTATTTGCTTGGTTATTTTAATAAATGTGTTTTGTACTTTAGGTTTTATGTCTGTCTGGTTCCTGGTCCCTAACAGGCATCCTATGTCACTGCCATGTTTAAAATCACTGAGCTCTTCAGTATGCCCCATTCTACTGGCAATGTTTGTCTATGGAGATGTCGTGCCTATGTGCTTGATATTATACACCTGTTAGCAATGGATGTGACTGAAACACCTAAATTCAACAAGCAGGAGTGGTGTCCCAATACTATATACTCCATATAGTGTATATATTGCACATGCAGCCATGTAGGTAAAAAGTTGGCATATTGCACAAACCATATCGCTTTAACTATTAGGCCAGTGGTGGAACTACCGGGGTAGCAGGGGTCAAGACTGCAACCAGGCCCTGGAGTTCTGCCAGTCAGGGGGGCCCAAGGGGTGCCAAGCGGAAATTTTCAGCAACCGTTCGGCGCCCTTCTGTCTCCTCTGCCGCTGCCTGCCTCAGTGCAGTGGTGGGAGCGCGAGGCGTCTGTCTCGGGTGCCGGCGCTTCACGCTGTGCGGCGGCATATGACATCATCACACGGTGCGCTCAGCAGTGAAGCCGTGCGCACCCTGGCAGAGCAGCGAGACAGAAGCCTCGCAACCCCACAACAGGACTGCACGGTAAGTGACCTACAAAGAGGGGTAGGGAGAGGGTAGATAGTGAGAAGGGGGAGTAGGGAGAGGGTAGATAGTGAGAAGGGGTAGGGAGAGGGTAGATAGTGGGGGGGTAAGGAGAGGGTAGATAGTGAGAAGGGGGTAGGGAAAGGGTAGATAGTGAGAAAGGGGGTAGGGAGAGGGTAGATAGTGAGAAGGGGGTAGGGAGAGGGTAGATAGTGAGAAGGGGTAGGGAGAGGGTAGATAGTGAGAAGGGGTAGGGAGAGGGTAGATAGTGAGAGGGGGGTAAGGAGAGGGTAGATAGTTTGAAGGGGGAAGGGAGAGGGTAGATAGTGAGAAGGGGGTAGGGAAAGGGTAGATAGTGAGAAGGGGATAGGGAGAGGGTAGATAGTGAGAAGGGGGTAGGGAGAGGATAGATTATGTTTGTGTATGTGTTAGTGTCATTGGGCAGTGTGTGTTAATGTATCTGGTTGTATTTGTGTGAGTGTCTGGGTGGGTATGTGTTAGTGTGAGCGTCTGTGTGTCTGGGTATGTTAGTGTGAGTGTGTGACAGTGTTTATTATTGTGAATGTCTGAATGTGTGTATTAGTGTGAGTGTCTGTGTTTAATGGGTATGTTAGTGTGAGTGTCTGTGTGACAGTGTTTATTATTGTGAATGTCTGAATGTGTGTATTAGTGTGAGTTTCTGTGTCCATGTATGTTAGTGTTGAATGTCTGGTTGTGTTAGTGTCTATGTGTATGTGTCTGTGTGTAGTGTGTATTGTTGTGTGAGTGCCTGGTTATGTTAGGGTGTGACTGTGTTAGTGTGAGTGTCCCTCCCAAGATCACGCTCTAGATCTGCCCCTGAGCTGTTCTCTTGTGTCCACCAGAACCAGCTCTGCCATACTTATTGTGGTGGCCAGATAATTCAGTTTGCACTGTTCCTGGGTTGTGTTGATAATCAAAGTTATATATTTTGTCTACTCTTTCCTCTTTTCATAGTGTGGGTAGAGCAGGCAGGAGTGTATGACAAAGCAGTCAGATGAACCCTGGGACACTAGCCCAAACTAGGCAGATGCTTTCTTCCTTAGAGTCAAAAATACTACCAGCAATGTTCTCCATGCCACCTAACAAAGTCATTTTAGTTACTACCAAGTACCAAGGCATCACAAAGACTACTTTTAAACGAATCAATGATAAAGATGCAGCTACCACAACCACCACCAGTGCCACCACTGGAAACAGCACCAGTCCTAAGTGAGAGGGTGATGGGCAATATCCCCAATTCTCAGAGAACACAGCTCTAACCTGGTGGAGCAAATGTCATTCTTGAAAGATAATCTACCCAAATTAGGTTACCCAGCACTCAATATTCAAAGATATGATTATTTCACCATATGTCTACCTATTGTTTTAGTACTGCTGTTCGATTCCATTCCTTACTCTGATAAATCAATTCATAAAATTTGTCTAATTTCTGGGGAAATTCCGTCCCATATGCCTTGTAGTTGAATGTGTCTTTCTCCAAGTGTCTCCTCATTTCCCTACTGCTGTTGTTGCTCCCACCTTATAACTTTCTATTCTATGAAGGATGCTGAATGTGCCTATTCTAGTGTAAAATGTATCGGAATCTAAAGGTCAGGAAATTTGTTGTTTAGTTCTAGTGTTATAGCTACAATAAATTACATAGTGTACTTGCCTGCTGCTTTAAATGCAAAGTTAATATAAGATATGTTTATCATAAAAATAATGAATTATTGCAGTACAGCTTTATAAGCTTTCCAAGGTTAGAATAATAATTTTAAAGATTTTTTAGCGCTTTGGCAATATAGAGATCTATTGTATTTGTGAATCCATTCTATCATTTGAACTGGTTTAATAAATTATTGGCTTATGAAAGCATATTCAGCATATTCTTAAACAATTGAATACAACATAACTATGAAAAGAACAAGGCTCAACCAACAATATTAAACTGTAATAACTAACTCAGCTACCATCACACCATAATAAAGTACATTCAAATAAGAAATCATGTACCGTCATTTAGTTGGCTTCATACTACTTAGAATGCTCCCTTAATACATAGATGCCTACAAATGTTGCATTTATATTCAGCTTATTTTCAGGCAACGTTTTCATTGACAATGAATTGATGAAGAGAAAATAATCACTAGGATGAAAAACACTTACAAGAAATGTATTGACCCAGATAAGTGATTTCCTAAAATTAATCTGCAGGCTTGAGAATTTTTTTTTGCTTGAACTATTTGGCTTGTAGGCTATGTTTTGTTTGTATTAACTCTGATTTTATATGGAGAAATACATTGGTGAATTCAGTTAAAAAAAAACATTCTACATCCTGCAAGCAGGGCTCTCTTCACCTAATGTATCGGCTTGTCTTAGTTTGTCAGTTCTAGTCTTGTCATACCCCTTGAATATATGTATTATAAGAAGGGCTGTGTAAATTGTTGGCGCTATATAAATAAAAGATTATTATGATAATAATAATATTAGTTTAATATACCGGTACTTTTGATTAGTAGCATGGCCAGAGTATCCATTTTTTGCTTACTGGTGACTTCTTGAATTCTTGTTTCTTTTACACTAGATTGTTTTGTAATCCTGTCTCATAACCTTATGTTTCTAGTAGTGTCATTATATGTAGTATTTTGTCAAGATCTTACTCAAATATCAGGGATAATGCTCAGGTTCTCAGGCTGACGCCTCCATATTTTTCAATAATTTAATAATATGTCTCCCAACTTGTCATTTCTTAGTTTGTAGAATCACTTTCTTGTGCTAAAAGCACTCATAGAATTCTTATTATTTGTAGTGAACAATCCCAATTGTTGGATTGTTCATGAACAAATTTGGCACTGTTGTGTGGCTTTTTTGGCTGTTTTTTTTTAAAAGGACAGCTTCGTAAACAGAGAAGTATGTATAATTAGACTTGTGCATTCAGATTACCGTATTTGCCCGATTATAAGACGAGGTTTTTTCCAGAGCAAATGCTCTGAAAAATACCCCTCGTTTTATAATCTGGGTCGTCTTATAATCAGACCTCAAATAGGTCTGACTATGAGACTAAGATCCAGATCCCCCGCAAGCGATGCAGGGGACCTGGATCTTCCGCCTGTGTTATGCGCCCCCCCCCACTTACCGGTACTTCTGAGTCCCCGGTGCTTAGTCCGGGCAGTGTGTAGAGCTCTACGCGAATCGTGTAGAGCTCTACACGCTGCCCGGACTAAGCACCGGGGACTCAGATGCAGGGGACCTGGATCCTCCTGTGTTATGCCCCCCGCCAACTTACCGGTGCTTCTGAGTCCCGGTGCTTAGTCTGGGCAGCGTGTAGAGCTCTACGCGAGTCACGTAGACAACTTCCGCTCAAGCGCGTAGAGCTCTACATGCTGCCCGGACTAAGCACCGGGGACTCAGAACGCTTAAGTTTGGAGGAGGGAGAGGGAGGGAGTGTTAAATGGACGGGGGGGGGGCATAAGGCATTTCTGGAGGCAGAGTGCTCTGTGAAATGCCTTTTAACCCCCTTAATGTCACTCTGCCTCCAGAAATGCCTTTTAACCCTCTATACGCCACTCTGCCTCCTGAAATGCCTTATACCTCCCTATATTCCGCTCTGCCCCATAATATGTCTTTTAACCCCCTAAATGCCAGAGTGGCATATAGGGGTATAAGGCAATTCTGGAGGCAAAGTGCTCTATACAATGCCTTTTAACTCCCTTAATGCCACTCTGCCTCCTGAAATGCCTTATACCTCCCTAGGGTTAAAAGGCGTATCATGGGGCACAGTGGCATTTAGAGGGTATAAGGCATTTCTGGGGCAGAGTGGCAAGCCTGGGGGCAGATGTGCATAACTGGGGGGGCAGGTTGAAAAAAAAAGAAATAAAATAAAAAATAACATTTTTCTCAATCATAGCTTTTATTAACAAACAATAGTTCACATAGTTTACATGAATTAACATTTACTGGTAAAACTTTTTTCCTATAGGGTCGTCTTATATTCAGGCTTTTTCTTTTTTTCATTAATTAATATTCAGATTTTGGGGGGTCGTCTTATAATCAGGGTCGTCTTATAATCGAGCAAATACGGTATTACGTATTGCAAATTTACAGAATTTTGGTACATTCTGCGATTCGTACAAAGCCCTAACAACGAGGTCAGGCGAAAGCACCAAATGAGGGCAATATGCATAGACATGCTCTCCCTGATCCTCCAATTACCGCCATATTGCCCCTTGTTCATGTGAGTGAAAAATGGAAGCGCTTGCTGTGACCCTCCTCTTACCCGATGGAGGCTCGGGGAGATGGCGTCACTGCAAGTGCTGCCATATTGTCCTCAGTTTACGTGACGGAAAAATTATGGCGCCTGGAGTGACATCCTTTCCCCTGATTAGAGGATCGGGGAGAGCACGTCGCCTCAAGTGCCGCCATTTTGGTGGAAGTTCCTGATGGGTTAGAACGTTGAAGATAGCAGAGTGAAGATAGAAGGGAATAGAAGGGAGAAGATAGAGTATGAAGAAGAAGAAGATGCAGTGTTCTTTAGCAGCCATATAGACTAGAGGTGATCTATAAACTCATTAGAGCCAAGGACACATTGGAGCAGATTTCAGAGCAACCCTGATGCCACAGCAGAGATGGTTTGGACTAATGTGGCATTTAACAGCCTGACCAATAAACACAAAAACATGGTATGTATGGCCAGTTAGAGAGGCCCCCTCTAAGGGCAATCATGCATACCCATGGGGCTGTGCAGGTTTAGACACTGCCTACAGTGCATCACAGCAGAGTATAACATACATTTGTTACAGCAGTGTCCTTTTGCACAGGCTTTACTGTGAATATTGGAAAATTAACTTAAAGACTCAGTGGAGAGGAAATTCCTCTTCCACCGTTCGGTTTTGTATGGACTCTTTCCAGGAACTAACACTGAGGGTGCCATTGAAGAACTGTGTCGATTAATGTGTTGTTTTAAGGATGCTTTATGGTTTGCCAGGTTAGGGAAGAGGTCCCTCTCCAAGAACAGATCATCAGCTTGCTCAAAGAATACTCCATCACCAAGAACGAAGACTGATCCCCTGGCATTACTCTCTCGATTGCCTTTCCCCCATCCTCAGGTGTTACTCTTGCTGCAAATCCACTATTTCTGCACCCCTGGGAAGTGTTAAATATCTAATGTGTGATAACTGATACTTCTCTGTATTTGGATGACTTCCTCGTTTAGGCATACTGTTGGCTTTTGAAAACATACAAATGCTATCACTGAATGTACTTGGTTAAATTTTTGAAATTTGTGTTCTACGCTGTGTCACAGTCTACCTTGTATGTAATGTAATGCAATGTTTAGTTGTTGAATAAACTCAATCCATCAGATGTCCATGATTGGTGATCTGGTTTCTGCACCTCTGTACCGGGACTCTGTCCTTGCACTACAGCATTTTTTTTGGAAATAACAAGTCTTTAAGCCTGCTTGGTGTATGTAAGATAATATTTACCAATGCCTCTGTTATGATATCCAAACCCAAAGCATGCAATTTGTTTATACATTTTCTATTGGGAACAGTGTCAAATGCCTTACTGAAATCTAGATTATATCAACATAGATGGACATCAGACTTTGCCTTCTGATGGTCGTGGCTATGCTTCATAGTGCCTATTGCTCAATGTGCATTCTGATTACAGTCTCTAGTGTTTGACCTTGGCTTGACCTTGTTGATTCTGACCTCTGGACTCCTGACCTCAGCTTGTTCTTCATTTTCCATATTTCTGGACCCCAACCTCGGGTCATCCTTCATCTTGTTTCAGCCTGCTTCTTGTGGTCCTACCTAGCACCCAGCTTCGTCAAACCTTGCGTGACATGTAAATAATATTATTTAAAAAAAATATATACCGTATTGGCTCGGATATAGGCCGCCCCCGTGTATAGGCCGCACCCTAAAAGTTTGGTGCTTTTTTAAAGACATTTTTTTTTTAATAGACATGCTGCCACTCTGTCTCCCCCCCCCCCCGAGATATGCTGCCACTCTCCCCCTCCCGAGATATGCTGCCACTCTGTCCCCCTGTCAGCGGATGTGCCGGCACCGGTGTCCCCCGCCGGCCCCGCAAGACACCCGGGAGTCTGCTCTGGTAAGTCTTGGGGGCAGAAGTAAAACGCATCGTGTGGACTTTCACCGCTGCCGGTGAACGTCTGCACGATGCGCTTAGACAATCTCCCGTGCCGGCACCCCCCTCGTGGGAAGTGCTGGCAGGGGAGGCTGTCTGAGCGTATCAGAGAGTAGGATACGGGTCCTAACCCTGCTGCCTGCCCGGCGCCCAGAACTGCATATCCCGGGCGTCGGGCGCTAGACCCCGAATATAGGCCGCACCCCCACTTTAAAGACTTAAAGTGGGGGGAAAAAGTGCAGCGTATATTCGAGCCAATACGGTATATAAAAATTGTACTAAATACTAAACCATAAGTCATAACATTCACATTCACATTGATTAGGCATCACATCTTTTTCATTTCTTTTTAAGTTTTATTTTTACGTATAGGGATTAATCTCACACACCTCTGATGAAGCTGCAAGATGAAATGTATTAGGTCATCTATTACATACAGTTCATCGTGTTAGGTCATATAATACATTACTTCCGTTCCTGTGGATACCAATCAACTATTTTAATTACAGTAGTGTTTTATATTTATCGTATTATTTGTATTTTAAATAAACTGCAATTTTGTATTCAAAACCTTATTTGCTCGATTATAAGACAACCCCCCAATATCTGAATATTAATTTAGGAAAATAAGAAAAAGCCTGAATATAAGATGAACCTATAGGAAAAGTTTTACTAGTAAATGTTAATTCATGTAAACTATGTAAACTATTTTTTTTGTTTTTATTTCCTTTTATTTTCCAATCTGCCCCCAGGCTTTCCACTCTGCCCCAGAAATGCCTTATACCCCCCCTATATGCCACTGTGCCCCATGATATGCCTTTTAAACCTCTAAATGCCACTGTGCCCCATGATATGCCTTTTAACCCTCTAAATGCCACTGTGCCCCATGATATGCATTTTGACCCCCTATGTGCCACTCTGCCTCCAGAAATGCCTTATACCCTTATATGCCACTCTGGCATTTAGGGGGTTGAAAGGCATATCATGGGGCAGAGTGGCATATAGGGAGGTAAAAGGCATTTCTGGAGGCAGAGTGGCAGGTTAAAAGGCATATCATAGAGCACTCTGCCTACAGAAATGCCTTATGCCTCCCATTTAACACTCCCCCTTCCCAAACTTACCAGTGCTTCTGACTCCCTGGTGTGTAGTCGGGGAAGCGGGTAGACGTCTACGCGATTCGCGTAGGCAACTTCCACTGCAGCCGGAAGGAGGTGCTAACGGCACCTCCTTCCGGCTGCAGAGGAAGTTGCCTATGTGAATCGAGTAGACGTCTACCCGCTGGCCCGACTACACACCAGGGAGTCAGAAGCACCGATAAGTTTGGGGGGGGGAGGTTACCAGACAGGAGGACCCTGGATCTTAGTCTCATAGTCAGACCTATTTGAGGTCTGATTATAAGACGACCCCAATCATAAGACGAGGGGTATTTTTCAGAGCATTTGCATGCTTGCTTAAATGTCTTTACTGCATTAACATCTACCACTTCTGCTGAAAGGCTTTTCCATGCGTCCACTACCCTTTCCATAAAGTAATATTTCCTGATGTTACCATTAAACCTGTGCCGCTCTAGTTTATGACTATGTCCTCTTGTTGTGGTAGTGTGAAGAACCTATGTCTCATCTTCACTGTTATTATTATTATTATATTTATTTGTACCCGGTTTGAATGTGGCTGCAGCTCCAGCCTTCAAAGAGACGATCCTATAATCTGGCTGGGGCTCTTAATCAGCCAGCACAGCCCTGTCTGCCCAGACGGCACCCGCACTACAGGGGGGATAACACAGGTGGGGGAAACCCATTGTATCCCTTAATCCCCTCACCTGATACATCCCCTGTATACCGATGGGATTTGTGATGGGATGTGGCTGATGGGATTTGTCATGGGATGTGGCTGATAGGATTGGGGGTTGGGTTCGGTGCACAGTGAATGTAGATTGTATATAAGTTCTGTGTGTTTGTAATAAAGAGAGTTCTGTTTTTAACCTCAAAGCATGAAGTCCTGTCTCATGATTGAGGGAAGTGCTGGTCTGTGACTGCTTTCTTCGGACAGCCACAGCGTGTCCGCTTACTGGGAGAGGGAAGGAGCTGACGGGCGGATGCGTCCAGTCTGGGGCACAGGACGATCCGTCACATTGGTGGCAGCGGTGGGATCTACTCCTTCCAGACCAGAGCGGATGTCACGTACGTACCGGCACGCAGGGTCGGCGCCGGCTTTCTACCGGATCCCTGGTGCCGGCGTCGTCTCGGCCGGCGGCTTCTTCACTCCCCACATCCACGTGGGGAGCTGGGGAAGATGGCGACGGAGCGGCGTCGGGTACCAAGAGAGGGGCGGCGCTTCTTCATGCCGCCCCGGTACCTCCTCCTTCTGCCGCCTGTGTGCAGGAGAGGGTGGGAGGTGAAGCCGAGGAGGTTGTTGCTAGAGGGGCGGCGCTTCCAGCGCCGTCTCCCTCTAGAGTTCACATAGAGGGCGGTAATAGGGCGGGATCCACAGGCGTGACGTCATACAGCACACCTGTGATCCCTATAAAAGCCCCAAGCACCCTCTCAGCAGTGCTCAGATATTCTGAGACGCTCTGTATGTTACATAGCGTCCCAAGTGCTGTGCTCCTTGCCCTATTTTGAACCTGTGCCTGAACCTGTGCCCGAACCTGTGCCCGAACCTGTGCCTACACCTGTGCCTGCACCTGTGCCTACACCTGTGCCTACTCCTGTGCCTGAACCGGTATCGTTATCCATACCTGTACCTGTACCTGCACCTGTATTGCTACCGTGCCTGTACATGCACCAGTACCGTTACCTGTGCCTGTGCCTATACCTGTGCCTGTGCCTTTACCTGTGCCTGCGCCTATACCTGTACCTGTGCCTGTGCCTGCGCCTATACCTGTGCCAGTACCGTCACCTGCACCTGTGCCTGCGCCTGTACTGTCACCTGTACCTGTGCTGGATCCAGACCCTGGACTTTACCTAGTAAAGTGAGTCTGCACTACACCTGTTTTTGCGTCCCTATTCCTTTGGTCGTCCTGCATATTGGGCTCCTTCTCTGAACTGAACACAGACACCCAGTGGTGTCTGACAGCGGACCAAAGCAACTAGCCGCAGAACAAAGTTATAACCTGGCGAGGAAGAGCCAAACGGATCCACAGATGGAGTGGATTGAACAGTCACCGGGATGCGGGGTGACTGGGAGGGGAGTCGAGACCCTCGAATTGGAGACTCCAGTATGGGAGTTTGAGAGACGGACCCGAGCCCGGCTCGTGAGATGGAGAGCGGCCCTAGAAAAGTGGAGCGCCCACCAAGATACACATCTGCCCACCCTAGAACAACGAATCAGGGACCAGGTGAATGGGAGGCTCTACTTGTTCGGGGGACCTGCGTCTCCAGGTGAGGTTGCAGAGCTAAAGAGGCTGGTCCGACAGGAGATTGGGCTCGAAGAGGAGTACCAAGCCATATACTGGGAAGCCCGAGGCCCACAGCGAAAATCCAGAAAACCCCATTCTCCGGAAGGGATGGATGTTGGCGGGCCTGGCCTGTTGTGGGAGGCATTCGAGGAAAGGGATGTCTTTGGCAATGGCAACATGGACCGATGGTGGGACATTAGTGACAAGCGCCGGAGAGCCCTGCCGCCCACTGCAACAAGTGAACTCAGCCAAGACCTTGAGAGACTAGTAGACAGAGAATGGTGTCTCGAGGCAGAATACTTGGCACTGTTCGAGGGGAGCTACGCCCTGCAGTGTGAGCCGACAGATGTCACAGAGCGAGCTCCGGAGGCCGCTCACTGTAATTGGCAAGCCTCCGGACTTGAAGGTTCAGCCACTCTGCCCCTGGTATTGCAGCCAGAGCCCGAAGAGGTGAAAGTGGGCAATCACTTTTGGGAGGAAGTCTTCCGGGCGATTATGGACCGCATGCAGTCGCCGGAATTTGAGGCAGCGGTCTATGGGTTTCCACTAGAGGCGGCAGAAGCGCCGACAACAGGGCAGAGAGACGCTGTTCTCTGCCCAGCACCATGCGCCCCTCCTACTCCGGCTGAAGCGCCGGCAGCGGGGCAGAGTGCCGCTGGCCTCTGCCCGCCCCACAGTGAAATGTCCCTGCCTGCTAGCAGGGACCCACCAGGACAGTGCGACGTGATCCTGCTGGATCCGGCTCATCCCCCAGCACAGTGTTCCCGCCGGCTAACGAGGACCCACCAGAAGTGCTGGCACCCGGAGAGAGAGTCGCTGATCTCTGTCCTGCACCAGCAATCCTCGCTCTGGCTGAAACGCCGGCAACAGGGCAGAGTTCTGCTGGCCTCTGCCCGCTCCACAGCGAAGGGTCCCCACCTGCTAGCAGGGAACCACCAGCGGAAGAGCTGGCCACAGGGCAGAGTGACACTGTTCTCTGCCCAGCACCGTTCCCTGCACCAGCAGAAGCACTGGTAACCAGGCAGAGAGTCGCTGACCTCTGCCCTGCACTGCTTACACCCCCATTATCTGGCTCTCCCCAGCACGAGCATCTGGGAGGGGGCGCAGGCGGCGACCCTCCCCAGCGGCTGTCACCAATTATGGGAGGAAGGGCAACCGGCACTCCTCCCCAGCGGCATGGTCCAGTGGGCAAAACGAGCCCCAGCTCGGAGAGCCAGGTAGGGGTAAGTGAAACTGCTGCTGCTTTGGAGTGGGCTCTTGTTGTTTGGGTGGGGGAATGTGGAGCTGACTCGGGACAAGCCCGTAGTCAGGGTAACCATGGGAGGGTTCCATCAGGTTGGGAGGGAGCCGAGTCTGGGCTGAGAGCCCAGAGGGGAAAGGAAGCCCTGGAGAAAGGTCTCCCATGCCTGCAGAGGAGACTAACGAGGGCTGCCCACTGGAGAGGCTTCTGGGCTGGCCTCTTACCCTTTGACTACGGGCCAGGCCTAGGAGCCTGGGTGACTGACATGGGGCTGCCAGGGTGCCCAAGAGGCCGCACGCCCGCTCTCCCTACCCCGCAGGACTAGAGACAGTAGAGGCCCGGTCATCCCCAAGCCGATCCGTTAGGGATCTGGCTGTGTCTGCCGGACGTTTGCACAAGAGGGGAGTAATGTGAAGAACCTATGTCTCATCTTCACTGTTATTATTATTATTATATTTATTTGTACCCAGTTTGAATGTGGCTGCAGCTCCAGCCTTCAAAGAGACGATCCTATAATCTGGCTGGGGCTCTTAATCAGCCAGCACAGCCCTGTCTGCCCAGACGGCACCCGCACTACAGGGGGGATAACACAGGTGGGGGAAACCCATTGTATCCCTTAATCCCCTCACCTGATACATCCCCTGTATACCGATGGGATTTGTGATGGGATGAGGCTGATGGGATTTGTCATGGGATGTGGCTGATAGGATTGGGGGTTGGGTTCGGTGCACAGTGAATGTAGATTGTATATAAGTTCTGTGTGTTTGTAATAAAGAGAGTTCTGTTTTTAACCTCAAAGCATGAAGTCCTGTCTCATGATTGAGGGAAGTGCTGGTCTGTGACTGCTTTCTTCGGACAGCCACAGCGTGTCCGCTTACTGGGAGAGGGAAGGAGCTGACGGGCGGATGCGTCCAGTCTGGGGCACAGGACGATCCGTCACAGGTAGTATTTCTCCTTTTAAATAAACTCTCTTCCTTTATCTTGTTGATTCCCTTTAAGTATTTAAATGTTTCTATCATATCAGCCCTGTCACATCTTTCTTCCGGGCTATATATGTTAAAATCCTTTAACCTGTCCTGGTAAGGTTAATCCTGTAATCCATGAACCTTTCTCCAACATATCTATATCCTTCTGGAGATACGGTCTCCAGTACTTTACACAATACTCCAAGCGAGGTCTCACCAGTGATCTGTACAACGGCATGAGCTCTTCCCTCTTCCTACTGCTAATACCTCTCGCTATACAACCAAGCATTCTGCTAGCATTACCTGCTGCTCTACTGCATTGTCTACCTACCTTTAAATCCTCAGAAATAATTACCCCTAAATCCCTTTCCTCACATGATGAGGTTAGATTAGTATCAAATATTCTATACTCTGCCCTTGAGATAATGGGTCCAAGTACAGATCCCTGAGGTATCCCACTGGCCAACTGAATATACGCCATTGACTACAACCCTCTGTTGTCTGTCACTCAGCCACTGCCTAATCCATTCAACAACATTAGGATCTAAACCCAGAGATTGCAGTTTATTTATAAATCTTCTATGTGGCACAGTGTCAAAGGCCTTACTGAAATCCAGATATGTAATGTCTACTGCACTACCTTGATCAATTACTTTAGTCACCCAATCAAAAAAATCAATAAGATTCTTTTGGCATTAACTTCATGCTCCTTTTTTTTATTAAAAGTAATTTATTGTGAAATATGTAAAACCGCAGCTTTTGTTGACCACAATCTAGATGTGCATATGTGCATCAATATTACTTACTTACCTTCTGTGAAGTATAATCAATACAAAAATGTAAATGGACCTTTGCTTTGAAATAATACATTTTCGGAATTCTTTAAGTGTAACTCAGAAGACTACAATTATGCAGATACAATTTAATGTAGCCCATGTAACAGCGCAGCTTAGTGGAGGGTGCTTGACAGAGCTGGAAGTAGGGCTCTAGGTATTTAGTGTTTTGATTGGTTGAGGGAATGAGCAGGGGGTGTAGGGTATATATAGGAAAGACATTTTAAGTTTAGGCACTATTAACCTTTTTTTTGTCCCTCTTTTTAGTTGTATTGAATAGGGAGTTTACATTGGTCTTTTGCCATGTTCTGTCACAGTAGGGGGGCTGGATTGGTAATGTTGGGCGATATAATTTGTTTCTTGGTTACAAATGAATAATTGGTTTGGTTATTGGAACTTTGTAAGTTGTGAGGTGGGAGATTGTTTTTGTTAGTGTCATTGTCATTGTGTTGTTTCAAAATAGGGGGATGTTAATGTGGACTCATTGTTATGGTTATGTCTGACAATGACCTTTTGAGCAAAAAAGGTATTATTATTATTATTATTATTATTATTATTATTATTAAAGCTGTGGATATAATTTCCCCAACCAAATGTGTTTTGGGGGCTTTTGGGGTGGGAGCTTTTGGTCCTTCTTACTATCGTGCCCTTATACAGCATGCGCCAGTCATAGCGGTGGTTAGTTTGACTACACATTTTTTAATTAATTAAGATCTACTAATTTGTAACACATTATTTTCTTGTAATCACAAACTGTCAATACTGCCAATATAAAACATTATGTGATGAATGAGAAATGCTTGGTACATCAGCTCGGTGAATGGTGTTGTATTTCATCATTTGAAACAGTACCACATACATTGTATGAAGCAGGTAGGATACAACCAATATATTTCAAAGAAATGGTTGTTAACCACAAGACTATTAGATGTAAATATAATATGACAAATAACACTATCAATTCTAAATGTGAACCAGGAAAAACATAAGACACGAGGAAATGTAGAAGTGCTAAAGCCAGAGTAAAGTGTGCTATATCTTTATAGGTATACCTTTATATATGTATAAAGGGTTCTAAATATTTTTTTAAGGATAGAAAGTCCTTCAATTAGAGACAATATTCTGTATAAAATTGTACATTATCCATAATATGAATTTAAAAGGTAATACTATTTCTTTTTGAGACTGAAACAATTAACACAATCTGTTACCATTTAACTTTTGTATTAAAAAGTTCAGAAAATGCAAACCGTATAAAGTACAGTTTTGTACATGTTGATAAGGATCTTACTGTATTGTGTGTGTCTAACTTTGGCTAATGCGAGTTAGAAAACAATTTCTTATGCACTAAATAAAAAACTAAATCAATGTACTAGTAACAATCTTATTTTTATTTGAATATGCATTGAATAACTGTATGCATAATTGTGAGCACAATATTTCGGCAACAACACTGCTGATACCACAACATTGGCGTGCATTCACCAACCAAGAATACTCATGAAAGTTGAATGTTAGAATTCCATGATAGCATTAACAGCGTCTAGCCCTTTATGTATTAATATCTAGGAACTAAATGGTCACATAGCCTCTCATAGGAAAAGCACAATTGTGCATTGTCTGTTGCACATTAGTATACAATTTAGAATGGTGTTAAGTTGATAGGATAGAATAAAATACCCTGCTTTAAAACCTTTTGGACAAAGCATTGTGCTGTTTAAAACTAAATCATTAGCATATCTGGGAACTCTCCTGATTTGACCCAAGGTCTCCAGTTGAAGAGCTACTTCCTCAAGTCTTCAGTTCAGTTTCTGCTTTTTCTGGGCAGGGGAGCAGCATGTGGTGACACTCCCTGCCCAAGTTTTGCCTACTCCCCTCCCCTGCTCCCCACTAGAAGAGAGAGTGCTCCAGATAGCCTACCCTGGGAAGACCCCAGATAGGAACACTGGCAGAAAGTGCCTTCCAATTCATTATTTTTTAGCACCTAACATTGTCTCAAAGTCCATATTAAATAATGAATGTATTATTTATATTTGCGCTGCTCATTTGTTTGCTTCTAATCACAATGATATAATTATACTCTTTTAAAATAATAAACAGACTTATAGGCTCAAACAAATGTTAAGGGATCCATTACTGTTCAACTCCAACATGGGTTTAAAGGATGACTCACAAGATTGCATTTTGCTAACTCTCCAATCTCAACATCTAATTATCCGTCAGAGAATGTTGCTACTGTAATCAAATCAATCCACTCCCACATTAACAATTACAGCTGAAATCCTATAATCAAACACTGTATCAACAAGACTCTTAACATTCAAGCCAACACAAAGAACACACTTATGCATTCTTAAAAATATTTGTTTTCATTATCCAAGGCATATACAATATAAATGAAAATAATGTTAAAAATAAAAGTCTATGCTTAGGGTATAGCATTTCTAAATCGATATAAAAGTGAGTTAACATATAGAGTGCAGAGAGGTGTTTGAAATGTAAAGAAATCCCTGCATAAGAAAGACACAACTGAATTCATCAGGTTATCTATTTATTAAAGGGAATGATCGATTGCAGTTATGGACACTGTTTATTTAGACATTATTTAATATGATGGGGAATTATAGCACAATATGTACAGTACTATGCAAAGCTTTAAAACAGTTGGAAAAACATGCTGCAAATAAGAATGCTTTCCAAAATAGACATGCCAATAGCTTATTTTTATCATTTAACAAAGTGAGTAAACAAAAGAAAAAATTAAATCAAATCAATATTTGGTGTGACCACCCTTTGCCTTCAAAACATCATTAATTCTTCTAGGTACACGCATCTACTGCCCTGAGATGTCTGGTCAGAGGTGGTCTTCATGGAAGGCCTGTGGCCAAAGTGCCATGCCTTCAACATAGAAGTAAGACCAAGCAACTCAACTACTCACAAAAACACAGGAACTGAGCAGCGGATGCTCTGGACTGATTAGTCAAAATCCTTTACCTTAATATTTAATCCTTTACCTTAATAGAAAGCAGCTTGTTCGTCGAAGATCTGGAGATCGGTACAATAATAAATGTTTATAGGCAACAGTGATGCATGGTGGAGGTCCTTCAGGGCCGGCCGAAGACTTAACGCCGCCTGGGGCGAAGTTTAAAATGCCGCCCCCCGCCGACGCCGGGGGGGGCGGCATTATCTACCCCCCCACACCGGTACTTACCCTTAAACAGTCCTGCGGCGAGTCTCCCTGTGCTGCCATGGTGCCGGCTTGTAATGCTGAGCGCCGGAAATTCACGTCACTTCCGGCGCTCTGCATTACAAGCCGGCACCGAGACCGAACAGGGAAACTCGCCGCAGAGGAGAGAGAGAGGGGCGCCGAGCGGGTAAGCGAAAACCACTCGGTGCCCCTCTCTCTCTCCTCCGCTTAAAAAAAAACAAAAAAAAAACGCTTGGGGCGGCAAAGTGCCGCCCCTTCTGAAGTGCCGCCTGGGGCAATTGCCCCAGTCGGCTCCATTGTAGGGCCGGCCCTGAGGTCCTTGCAAGTTTGAGGCTGCATTTATTTTATCGGTAGGGGATTTGGTCAGAATTCATGGTGTTCTCAGTGCTGAGAGGTACACGCTCTTTATCCATCATGCAATACCATCAGGGAGGCCTCTGATAGGCCCCAAATCTATTCCACAGCATTAAAAGGACCCTTAACATACAGCCAAAGTCATTAAAAACCACCGTTAGTGTAAAGAAGAACAAGGAGTCCTGGAAGCGACTGCAGTGTGCAGCCGTGTATATCCAGCAGGCGGCCTTGCACTAAAGCACTGAATCTGCAGCACGAATGGCAATAAGCCTATGGCACCAGCTCACATCAGTCACAGATACTAATTCATTAAAATGCCATCACTCACTCTCATGTGCACTTCTTATGAGTATGAGTTGCATCATGCCTTCAATTTAATTAAAGCTTTCCAATCCAAAAAGTTTAAATAAGGTGCATATAAAAAAATATTTCCCACCCGATGGGTGAAGGGATGTTAAATTCACCCTCCCCATCAGTATTCTAGTGGTATCTATTACACGTAATAATATATCTGTCACGGAGCTGGTTAGTCCGACCGACTACCTCCGCTGTCTTTTGCTCCCTTAGCCTGGGACAACACACACTTTCCCCGGTTTCCCAGTCACTAGCCGAGACTCAGTGTAGGGTATAACATTCAGAACGCTTTATTGTACACAGGCACAGGTATATATATCCATATAATCACATCAACACACAGAATGAGATGTCTGAGTAACATAACCGCCCCCTTTAGCTGGGGGATTCAGGTCTCCCAGGAACAATAGGGAAGATAACGGGATTAGCCTCTGATATCTTCCACCGATAGTCAGGCAGGAGCCCTGGCTGGGCACCCTGTGGAGATAATCCTGTCTGGTACACATAGTGGGGCAGGAGGCTATTCTAGCCGCCCAGCAGTTCCAAAAGTAAAACCTGTATGTCCTGGTACTGGGCCTGGCGGTGTGGGGGTAAACATAGAAACTGGGTTCCAGGGGAACGGGTGGTTGGGCTGTATAATATCCACAGCGGTGTGCCTGAAGGGACGAGTACGTCACAATGCTCCCCCTTGTGGAACACCTCGACCTACCCAGCGCGACCCCAATCGGGTCCGCTTGGGATGGTTCGAAGCCCTGGCACCCATCGCCTCCCAAACACAATCACCCCGTTAGCTCCGTTTGTCTGGACAGCCCATCCGCATTCCAGTTGAGCCTCCCTGGACGGTACTGAATGGTGAAGTTGAAGGGCTGTAGAGCTAGGCTCCACCGTAATAACCTGCCATTGTCCCCGGCTACCCTGTTCAGCCATACTAAGGGGTTATGATCCGTAAGGACGGTGAAGGATCGTCCATACAAATAAGGTTGAAACTTGCGGAGAGCCCAAACCAAAGCCAGGCATTCTTTTTCAATGGCGGCGTAGCTCACCTCCCGGGGAAGTAGTTTGCGGCTGATGTATGCCACTGGGTGTTCGTCGCCATCGTCTCCGACCTGGTTTAGTACTGCTCCCAACCCGAACGTAGAAGCGTCTGTATGGACGACAAAGCGTTTGGATGCGTCTGGTGCAGCTAGTACAGGAGCTTGCACTAAAGCCTGTTTGAGTTGTTTGAACGCCGCCTCGCACTCCGGAGACCACAGGACTTGTCGGGGCAAATTCTTTTTGGTCAGGTCAGTCAAGGGTTTCGCAATAGTGCTATAGTTGGGGACAAACTTACGATAATAACCCGCAGTCCCTAGGAACGCTAGGACCTGTGTTTTAGTACGGGGTACTGGCCAGTTGGCAACCGCCTCTACTTTAGCGGGCTCTGGTCTCTGTCTCCCACACCCCACCCGGTGTCCTAGATATTGGACTTCAGACAGACCAATGTGGCACTTGTCTGGCTTAATTGTCAGCCCTGCATCGCGGATTCTGTCTAGCACTGTCCGTAGATGCTGGAGATGTTCCCCCCAGGTGGAACTATGGATGGCTATGTCATCTAGATAGGCGCAGGCATACTCCTGCAACCCATCCAGCAGTCGGTCTATCATCCGCTGGAAGGTAGCCGGTGCATTCTTCATACCAAACGGCATGACGTTGAACTGATACAAGCCATATGGGGTGATGAATGCAGACTTCGGCCTAGCCTCCGCGTCCAGAGGTATCTGCCAATAGCCCTTACATAAGTCGATAGTGGTGAGGAACCTTCCCCCTGCGATCCGGTCTAATAATTCGTCTACCCGGGGCATCGGGTACGCATCAGTCACGGTGCGGTCATTCAGTCGCCTATAGTCAACACAGAATCTGGTGGTGCAATCCTTCTTAGGGACGAGAACGACTGGGGAAGCCCAGGGGCTTACGGAGGGTTCGATGACCCCGAGATCTAGCATCTCCCTGATCTCCTGACGCATGCTTTCTCGGACAGCATCAGGGACGCGATAAGCGGGTTGCCTTAAGGGATGGGGGAGTCAGGATCAAGGTGAGGAACCCGATATGCAGGAAAACCCAGCAAAGTCCAGATCAAACCCAAGGTTTAGCAGCGTAGCCGGTAACAATAGCCAGAGGGTCAGGATAGGAGACAGCAGCGTAGTCAGTAACAAGCCAAAGGTTCAGGGTAGGAGATAGCAGCGTAGTCAGTAACAAGCCAAGGGTAAATAACAGGGCTCAGGAGAGAACAACAATGTAGCTCTTAACAGCACAATAACTGAGCACTGAATGATTCTCAGTGCTCATTTTTAAAGCTACCACCAGAGGTCGCCCTTCCCCCTGAACGTGCTGACGGTGGTGTGTGTTCCCCACCCTCTCCATTCAGGAGTGAATAAGGAGAGGTGGGAGCATGCGCGCTCGCTCTTTGAGACCGGCACTGTGGCAGGAGCAGTGAGAGCAGTGGCGTGGGAGCTGGTACCCGCAGTCAGCGGGTACTCAGGTGAGTCACTGCGTTGTGGGTTTCTTCGTGGACCCTGACAGGGGGTCTGTGGTCTCCACTTTATGAACCGCAAGGGGGGTGTAGCCAGGTAGCGATGAGAACATTGCTCGTCGTTCCTCTAAGATCTGGGTGACCTGGTCCCTTTCTGAGCGGGCCACCCCTTCTCCTAGCCTAACACTCTCTATACTTTTCTGGGTTTCAATATCCCCTGGTAAGCCGGGCAGGGGCAGACCCTCCCATTCCCCTACAGCAGGGGTGCATATGGCGACCACCGCCTCCTCACTTTCCAAGTACGGCTTCAGCATGTTCACATGGAAGGTCCGCTGGACCCGCTCATCTGAACATCTGGCCACAATATAGGTGGTGTCACAGAGTCGTTGCGTTATCTTGTAAGGACCCTGCCAGGCTGCCTGCAGTTTGTTTTGCTTGACCTGACGGAGAGCCAATACTTTTTGCCCTATCTGGAAGGTGCGATCCCTAGCCGTCCGGTCATACCACCTCTTCTGTCTGCCCTGAGCTCTCTGGAGATTGTCCTTCACTAGGGTCGTGTATCTCTGGAGCCTATCTCGGAGCCCCAATACATAGGTAACTACGGACGGGTCGTCCGTTGGTACCGTGCCTTCCCAGTGTTCCCGCAGGAGATCTAAGGGGCCTCGAACCCTCCGGCCATATAACAGCTCGAAGGGGGAGAACCCTGTGGACTCCTGCGGGACTTCCCGGTAGGCAAACAAGAGATGGGGCAGGTGGCGCTCCCAGTTCTTGTGCTCTGCGGCAAAGGTCCGAAGCATCTGCTTCAGAGTGCCATTAAATCTCTCGCATAACCCATTGGTTTGCGGATGGTACGGGGAGCTATAAAGGGGTTTAATACCGCACAACTTCCAGAGCTGTTGGGTTACCTCGGCGGTGAACTGTGTCCCTTGATCGGACAGCAGCTCCTGGGGAAACCCCACCCGGGAGAATATTTGCAACAGCGCCTCCGCTATGGTTTCGGCTTGGATGTTGCTTAATGCTACAGCCTCAGGATACCGGGTGGCATAGTCCACCACGGTAAGTATATATTTCTTCCCCGTTGGGCTTGGCTTAGCTAACGGGCCAATAAGATCTACTGCAACCCGGCTGAAGGGTTCTTGCACTATGGGCAGGGGTCGTAATTTAGCTTTCAGATGATCCCCTCTCTTGCCTACCCGCTAGCAGATCTCGCAAGTGCGGCAGTAGTCCCTAATGTCCCCGGAGATACCAGGCCAAAAAAAGTTCTGGGTCATTCTATACCTCGTTTTTCTCTGTCCTAAATGTCCAGCCAAGGGAATGACATGTCCGATGCGTAGTATGTCTGCCCTATATTTCTGGGGTATCACTAGCTGCGGCCTGGGCGCTTTACCAGTCTGTTTCCCCCCATCCGAGGCACTACGATAGAGTCTGTCCCCTTCCCAATGGAACCAGTAGTCGTCCATCCCCCCAGGCTTACTGAGAGCCTTCTGTCGGTACGCTGCTAGAGAGTCGTCCTGTTGTACTTCCTTACTGAAGTCTGTCGGGGAGTCCCAGGTGAGGAGGTCGGGGCCAGAGTCAAGGTCAGTGGGTCTTACCTGGGTCTCTTCGGAGGGAGGTGGCTTGGTTTGTTGGGCTTGTAGCCGGGTGGTTACAGGGTGTGCTTCCGCAGGCTTGGAGGGGCCAAATGTGGAGGTGAGATGGCCTAAGTCGTTGCCCAGTAGAATTTCCTCTGGAAGCCCAGTCATGAGTCCCACTTCTAGGGTGCGGGCAGCTGCCCCCCAGTCCAGATGCACCTGAGCCGTGGGGATTCTATATACTTTGCCCCCTGCGACTCGTACTACCACAAATTTTCCAGTTGTTACCGGGACTGGTACCCTCTGGGGATCCACCATGGTTAAGGTGGCTCCGGAATCACGGAGCCCCCTGGCCGCTTTTCCATTGAGTAACACAGGCTGGCAGTGATGATGGCGGTTGTCCCCCGCAATGGCTTGTACGATGTCAGCCTCGTGTAAAATTCCCCAGTCTTCTTTCTGACCAACACATTGAACCACTGTGCGCCGGGGTCTTCCTCGATATGGTCCCGACGGCTGGGGTTGCTGGGGGACAGTTCAACTTAATGTGTCCCGTTTGGTTGCACGAGAAACACCTCTGAGCGTCGGCTGGTGGGGGGTAGCGAGGACTTCCCATGGCTGTAGCTTGCGGTGGGGAATGGGCTGGCAGATACCGAGGGGCTGGCCGGGTGTTGGTCGAGTTAGCCCGGCGCGTGTCCTGGTACTCATCTGCCAAGCTGGCGGCTTGGGCTAGGTCTCGGGGGTGACGGTCCCGGACCCAGTCCCGGACATCAGGGGGAGTGTGGTTAAAAAACTGCTCCAGAAGGAACAACTGAGTCACCTCTTGAGCGGTCACTGCTCGGCTCCCTGTGTGCCAGTTTTGCACTGCTTTCTGCATCCGATGCCCCCATTCTTGGTACGTGTCTTTCTCCATCCTCCGCAGGCTACGGAACTTGAGTCTTTGTGCCTCCGGGGTGATGGCGAAACGAGCTAGTAATTGTTCTCGTACTCGCTCATAGCTGTTACAGTCCTCGTCAGCCACTGCTCGGTAGGCTTCAGCCGCCCGGCCAGTGAGCTTGCTGGCAAGGATGGTTACCTTATCTGCGTCTCTCACTTGTTGCAACAGACATTGCCGCTCGAAGTCTTGGAGATATCCTTCGATGTCCCCCTCCGCCTCGATGAAGGATTTGAAGGCTGCATAGGGGAGCTTTCGGCGGTTACTCGCCTCAAAGTGGGAAATTTCATCTCTTTCCCCTGAAGAACGTGCTTGTTGGGGAAACCTTAGCGCAGTCACCTCTGCTATCACCCTGTTCACTATCTCTGCGGGTGGATGGGGCCCGTAGCAGGACAGGCGGAACAGAACATCCCTCTGGAACTCATCCTGGTCTGCTGGGGTAACAGGGTCGGCTTGAGCCTGGTCGTCCGCCATAAGTTCCGCAATGAGGGTATCCCGGGTTTTGTTGCTGGCAACCTTTCCACGAGCCTCCAGGAGGTCTTTCAAAGTATTCCGCTTAAGTTTAGCATACCGCTGGTCCATGCACTCGTAGGGTGCTCTCCGTCTCGGCTTCTTGGTCCTGGTAGTGGTTTGGATGTCCCGTTTAGCTAGGAGCAAATTCCCATCGCTGCCACTAATGTCACAGAGCTGGTTAGTCCGACCGACTACCTCCGCTGTCTTTTGCTCCCTTAGCCTGGGACAACACACACTTTCCCCGGTTTCCCAGTCACTAGCCGAGACTCAGTGTAGGGTATAACATTCAGAACGCTTTATTGTACACAGGCACAGGTATATATATCCATATAATCACATCAACACACAGAATGAGACGTCTGAGTAACATAACCGCCCCCTTTAGCTGGGGGATTCAGGTCTCCCAGGAACAATAGGGAAGATAACGGGATTAGCCTCTGATATCTTCCACCGATAGTCAGGCAGGAGCCCTGGCTGGGCACCCTGTGGAGATAATCCTGTCTGGTACACATAGTGGGGCAGGAGGCTATTCTAGCCGCCCAGCAGTTCCAAAAGTAAAACCTGTATGTCCTGGTACTGGGCCTGGCGGTGTGGGGGTAAACATAGAAACTGGGTTCCAGGGGAACGGGTGGTTGGGCTGTATAATATCTACAGCGGTGTGCCTGAAGGGACGAGTCCGTCACAATATCTAATGACAATGTGCAATCTAATGTCTATCCTGTTGCAGGGCAGAAAATATGTAAATGAAAAACATGTCAAATACACTTTCCATAATTGTAAAACTGGTGAGTAGAAGAAATTATTTACATGTATATAGAGCACATTAAAAACACGAGCACTCTAAAAAAAACTATTTCAGTTAAATTTAATCTAGTTTGTTTTACTTGTCGGCTATATGTCCGAAATAATACAAGCTCTGATTTAATACCTCTGCGTGCTACAATGTACACCTCTCTGTAGGAAAAACACAGTGTTCACAATCACAGCAGGCGTACCCATACATTCGACTATCTAAGATCAAGAAACATGCAAAATAAAAGCAGTATATAAAAGAATAATAGGAGCCCTATAAAATGTGTAAGTTAGTAAAGACAAAATGCTGCATAGTGTTAAAATAATGGAATATTAGATGGGGAAAAGGGATCCTTTACATACAGTAGTGATAAAGCAAAAATATTTGTCATATTTACAGAGCATGGATTGATCGCCTTATTTTCAGTCTTCATTGTTGTGTGAGTGTTTTATCATAATAGCTTTGCGTTCTATGATATACCTTTGTGGTTTTCTGTTACTGTATTAAAAATGTATTGCAAATACATATTTCACAGTGCAAAAACTTTGTATTCCACTCTATTTCTATTTGGAAGGTTGGTACTATATATTTTAAAAAAAAAACATGTACATGTACAATACTTTTGCATTATTCCCTTTTACTGTAGGATAAGTTGGAATAACAGCTGAACTGGAGATTGTCTCAACTCTTGAATTTCAATTTCAGTTTCAATTCTCTTGAAATTTGTTCCCAATCCTTTACTCTTTTCCCAAATGTATTGGTTAACCCCCTCCTTCAAGTCTCCCCACATCCTTTTTATCAACCATCCCTTACGAAAAATTACTGCAGTTTTTTCTGAAGTAATACTGCAGTTTTTTGGACATGAAAAAACTGCAATACTGCACTTTTACTGCAGTATTACTGCACATTTACTGCACTCTTTTTTTATATTGCAAACCTACAGTTTTACTTCAATGTGCTGTAGCTTTATTGCATTTGTACTTCCGTACAAAAATAACTGCAGTACAGTGAAGTACAAATGCAGTAAAACTGCAGTAAATGTGCAGTAATACTGCAGTAAAGGTGCAGTATTGCAGTTTTTTCATGTCCAAAAAACTGCAGTATTTCTTCAGAAAAAACTGCAGTATTTTTTTCTAAGGGATCTTCTTTACTTTCCCTTAATCTTTATTTAACTCTTCTTTCTTGCCACCATTACAACTTTCTCATGGTTTACACCTCACCATTACATCTCCCCCTTGTCATATTCCCACTTAATCAGATTTCTTGCTCATATTATATACCTTGCCCTAGCCTTGTGTCAAATCCCTCGTCTCTGCCATATGATCAGTCAATATAGAATCATATGACAAAAAATTAATCATATAAAATCAATGTAGGGGAGATTGCAGATGACATGGGGGGTATATCCAAATAATACCTCACCAAAATGGAAAGGGAAAATATTACAAAACATACAGTGTACTGTGTAATATGTTTATGGTATAGAGAAACATATGAGAATATGCAGATGCCTCTCAAAAATCTAAATCAGAAGGCTCTGGATATACCTCCCATTTTGTTTGTATGTGTCCTCTATGTTGTTATGTGCTCTCACAGGTACTGACAGACATGGGCGTAGGAACCCCTAAAAATCTGGGGGGGACAGCATTTTCCCCCATCAGATCCCCAATTTCTCCCCATCTCTCACACTATCTACCCCCTCTCACACTTTCTTAGTATCTACCCCCTCCCTACCCTCCCTTCTCACACTATCTACCCTCTCCCTACCCTCCCTTCTCATTAGCTACCCTCTCCCTATCGCCCCCTTCTCATTAGCTACCCTCTCCCTACTGCCTCCTTCACACTAGCTACACTCTCCCTACCCCCCTTCTCACTAGCTACCCTCTCCCTACCCCCCTTCTCACTAGCTAGCCTCTCCCTACCCCCCCATCTCACTGTCTACCCCAGGGGTGTCCAAGTTTTTTCTGCAGTGGGCCACTTCATCAGAATTGTATACATGCGCGGGCTGCACTCATTTTTCACTGTGAGAAAATATGGCCTTTAATAAAATATGCAGATTAAAATAAAGTAAATGACATAAAACCTTTACTTTTCCTCTCACTGATTTCTGGGCCTAGAATGTTTTGTGACTACAAATTCAGGACTCAGGATAATTAAAAATGAAATAGTTCTATTTATTCTAGGGATGCACCAAAATGAAAATTCTGGACCAAAACATTCACGGTTCACTTAGTCAAAACCAAAAATGACCCTCCACCTTTAAAAATAATTAAAAAACCTCACATTTTTAATAAAAGTAGGTAACACACCACAATTGGACAAAAAATTCCAGCACTTACACATCCATGCTATCACACACACACACTCATTCATTCATATACTCATTCATTCACAGATTCATTCCCTCAATCACGCATACTGATTCAAAGACCCTCCCCACCCCCTTAACTGCACTGCAGCTCCTCGATGCCGCTCACAGACTTCAGAAGGCGCGGCCTCCCTCTGCGTTCTCTGGTACTGCACAGAGGAAGCAGGATGTGATGTGATGTCACGTGAACTCCGCTGGGTTCCGCTTCCTCTATGCAGTATAGAAGACCCTCCCACAGGTAAGTAGCAGGGCTCGAGGTGCGGACCGTGTAAGATCGGTTGCCCTGGCTGCTGATCTTACGCGGGCCGCACCTCGAGGTCTCGGGGGCTGCATTTGCGGCGTTTCTATTTTGGGGGGTTCCTACGGCCCTGGGGGGGATTTCTTAATTATCGGTCCCCCCCGCATGAGTTACTGGAGGGGATCTGTCCCCCCCCGTCCCCCCCGGTTCCTACGCCCATGCTGACAGAGGGAGCAGCAACCTTCGACTCTGCACCATGGAACTACTTGACCAATGAGAACTGGCTCCTATCAATATTCAGTGTCTCTTGATTGATGCTACACACCTCACATATGTTCACTTTAAAATGGTAAAGAGTGCTACCTTGATTATTGATACATAAAATTGAAATTGATCAATTATTGACATTGATATATATAAATACTATAAAAAAAAACTGTAAAACTGTAAATGTATGACATCATGAAAAATTTTGTTCAAAATATAAATACATGTTAACTTTTAAATATATGAATCAACTCAATATTAACTTTCAGCTATCAATCTAATAAATACATAAATGTACAATAAATGGAACAGATTGAGCAATTCTATTTTCAGAACAATATAAATAATAGACGTGTGCATTTGGATTTGGTAGAATTTCAACTTTTGTACAAATCTACTTAAAACAAAGCAAAATCCCCCACAAACAAAAACTTTAAAAAAAAAGTAAAAAGCTTTGAATTGTTGTTCGTGTTAGACAACGTTGAGTGAGTGTGTGTGGGGGTGTAAGTATACAGTACTAGACTGGGTGTCGTGTCCACGAACAGTATGCTAGTGGAATGTGTGTCAGTGTATGGTGTTAGAATATGTGTTAGCATATGTTGTTTGTGTGTGTTTGAATATATAGTGTTAGATAGAGTGTATTAGCCAGTCTATAAAATATGTTTATTGTTATGTTTCCTAGTATTGAAAATTACAGGTTTCAAATAAGAAAAATCAGCTTTCAAGTAATATGTGGTCTTTCAGAAATGTGCTCAGTGAAACCCATTTATTAATACTGATGATGCATGTATGTCACCTGGGATTAACATGGCCTTTTGATTTAAATTGGATTGGTATTCGTCAAAATAATCTGTAGAAGATCTGCCCATTTTCATATAGGAATCTACATAATCATGCAGAGAAATCCTGAGCAAACTGAAGCAGAAGTAATTACATTTCATTTAGACTGAGTATGAGAAGAATACTTTATTCACACAAGGCAACTGCTAAAAAATTAAAAGTTTGAGTGAATATTAGAAGCTAGAAATACAGAAAAACAAATTAACTTTGCATCTGGAACCAACATGCTGTCATGAAACAATTGTAAAGCAAAAAGCAACCTGTATTTCGTGTTGGTTTTTTTTAAATCTGACATTGCAACAATACTGCATGAAAATTATTAAATGAACATTATTGCAGTGCATGCCTGTTAAGCAAGCCATAATCTGGTACCATAGGAGAAAAAATAAAAGTTCATTGTATCATTTTCAGCAGCATCAATAGATAACATTCAAGTTGCTCCCAAAAATGATTTAATCAAAGAAGGGTGAATGAGTGACCATAAAAATCACACTCACAAATTAGTGCACAGTGAGCAAAATCAACTTAAGTTTTTCATTTTATTTTTGCAGCATTGTTTTCGGACAACAAATGTATTTGTTTAGTATATTGGCCATTCAGTTGGAAATTAAATTCGGAGCAATATTTTTAAATAATGGGGAGGTCCCTACCATGTGCTGGACTCACCTTTCACTTACAGGAGCGGCATCTTAGGTCTTAGGAAGAGATCCAGACTAGATTTTGCATTGCAGTAGGGTACTGTGTAGGCACACCCAGCTACGTGGCACAAGACTGAATTTAGAGAAAATCAGAGTAAAGAATGTGATAGAGCAGCAGGATTAGAACCTCACTCAGTTTGAATATTGAGTGGCGGTTAACCTAATTCAGGCAGATTGACTTTCTAAAACCTGTCTTGCTTGGGACACATGCGGGAGAGCATGAAAGCAGCTGTAGTAAAGAGGTAGTGGCAGTTCCTCAAAGTAGGCTTTGACCATTTTAGATGTGCTAGTCTGATTTAAGGGAGCTTGTGTAATACTCAAAAAATAAAGTAAAAAAAATAAAAATAAAATATATAGTAAAAAAAGAAAAGGATTGGAGTAAAGGGCTGGATTTCAATGGTGCAGGAAAGGACCATTCACCCACATCAGAAGTCGGAAGTCTCAGATGATTGTGTGATTATGTGAGACTTCAATTATGAATAGAACCATGAACTAGGATTACTTTGATTTTCTTACCCGGACAACCTGCAAGCAGCCAAACATCCAGACTTGAAATAGCTATATGCATGGAGGAGACACCAGCTGCAAGTTTAGTCAGACATGAGGAAACCACCAGAATTATAAATAATTACTACCTTTACACATACTGATTGTAGAAGGATATATACAAGATTAGACATTCCCTCTTCTTCCCTCACTTTCTTCTGGACCAGAAATAGACCAGCTGCTGTCATCTGACAGTTCCTGTCTATGTTTGCTCTGGGGAAACATTACAGGGTTGGCAGTGCTTGCGATAGTGTTGGCACTAGTGATGGTTGTGGTGGCACTGGTAGTAGTTTAATTCTGTACTTCACCATAAAATACCGTATTTGCTTGATTATAAGGCGACCCCCCAAAATCCGAATATTAATCTAGGAAAAAAAAGAAAAAGCCTGTATATAAGATGACCCTATAGGGGGTTAAAAGGCATATCATGGGACAGAGTGGCATATAGGGGGGCACTTACACACCCAGACACTAATATACCAACTTACCCACTTACATACCCAGACACTTACATACCCCCTCTAAAACTTACATACCTAGACAATAATATACCCACTCAGACACACTTCCAAACCAAGACACGCACTCAAGCAACTAAGGCACTTCACTCAACTGCGGTGCCTCACAGCGCACCTATGGATTTCCGCTCCCGTTAACCCCTTCGATGCTGCGTTAGATAACGGGAGCGGAAATCTGTAGGTTAAAGGGCCGTGCAAGCGACCAATAGGCTCACTCGCATGGCCCCTTAACCCTTTAAAAAAAAAAAGTTAACCCCAATGCTGCAACTTACCCGGCAGATCCCACTGGTCTCCCTGTTATATCAGTTTAATGTCCAACCGAGTCGCTTGTACAGACTTTTGTGATCAAGCATGTCTTTGTATAAGTGTATGTGAGCATGGATGTATATGTATAAGTGTTTGTGATTAAGCATGTCTTTGTATAAGTGTATGTGAGGATGGATGTGGATGTATTAGTGTGTGTGTTATCATGGATGTGGATGTATAAGTCTGTGTGAGCATGGATGTAGGTGTGTATGTCTAAATGTGTGTGAGCATGTATGTGTAAGTGGGGTGAGAGCATGAGTGGTGTGAGAGGACGGAGTGTGTGTTAGAATGAGTGTGTGTAACTGTGTGTGTTAGGCAGTGTAAATTTGTGTAAGTGTTTACGTATTTGTTCTAGAGTGTATTTTGGAGGGGGCAAGGGGCAATAATGGCACAGACAAGCTATTTGGGAGCAAAGATGGCGCAGATACACTGTTTGGGGACACTGAAAAGCTTGAGCAAAGATGGCACAGGTAGGCTGTTTGGGGCACTGATAAGCTGCTTGGGGAAGAGATTGCATTCACAAGCTGTTTGGAGGCAAAGGTTGCACTGTGAGACATGTCGCTTGGTGAAGTTGGGGGGCCTGGGGCAATTTTCCCACCAGGCCCTTTTGGTTTCTAGTTATGTCCCTGAAGGTTTTTTTATAATTTCATAATTGATTATTTAGGGCTCTTTTATACTACCCCTGGATTGTGTTATAGTAACATACATAGAGTCATATACTAACAGCAAAGTCTCTCATTTTTGTTGAGGATAAAACAAATGAGTAGTCCACAAGATTATTGTTTACCCTGAAACAAATTCATGAAATCCAAACATACACTACATCTCCACACTTGATACAATAAAATAAGTTTACTGATCCTGATTTAACCCCACGGCGACCATATGGACATACTGGTACATTTTTAAAAGCTATGCTTAATTGCCAACTGGTACATCCCCACTTTGTTAAAGCGCCAGGGACATCTTCATGCCGCTACACAGGAGATCAGACTACCTCCACAACTTTAAGACAGAACCTATAGGGTACTATGTAAGGGATGGGGATATGAGCCTCTAGTATATAAAATAAATATGTATGTGGGGTATGTCTGTAATCAAGGGATGTTGCTGAAGATAAAATGGGTCATTTTTCATCAGCAACATTTTAGTGCAGGATTTTTACATACTAGAACATGCAATTATTGTTTTTTGCATGTTTCTATGGTTTGAAATGAAAGCTCTATTTTTTCAGAAAAAAATGGATGTATAATTTGTATACATCAAACACAGAAAAGGGGAATATTGATTAAGCCATCATATGGTTTAAAAATAAGGCATTACATAGGGTGAAAAAAATTTGAATCACATATTCTTCTTCATTCCAAAAATCTCAGTCTGATTTCTCCTAGAATTATTCTTATAAACATTTTTTTTCTTGTTGAAAGGCATTCAGCCCTTTCTTAAAATACTGGTTACATTTTATGTTACCCTTTGTGTAGAAAGTGAATTCTTACCATGTTGACTTTCAAGTTTCCTTTCTTGAAGTCTCAAGAGATAACTCAGTGTTCGCTAAAATTGAAAACTAAATTCTTCTAGTTTCCTTATTATTTTTTGTTCAAGTTTGCTAACACCATAATCTGTTTTTAAGGAAATTGTAAAAACTGCAGTACATGTGGTGTTCTAATTTTATAAAGAGGCAATATATGCTTTCCTTAGTGCATAAAAAGATCACATTTAATTTCGTTTTTCTTGAGGGAGCTATGCATAATTAATATACCCCTACTTTATTTTATTTGAGAATTCTCTACAATATGTAGAGGTCAATGTTCATAGCCATTATCTACTAAGCAGAATATAACATGAAACGGGTCATCTGATATTAGTGTAATTGACATGTAAATATTAGAAATGGCTTAAGGAACAATTTTTCCCAATTGTCTCTGACAGTGAATGTAAAGGACAAAAAAAAACAGTTACCCTTGAAAATGCATTTTAATGTAATTTATTCATCGTCTCCTATTATACAAAAAGAGAGCCAGTACGATAGGACATAATTAGGATTCATAACAACTATTGAAATGGTAATTCAATCTGGTAATTTCGCTGTTCAAAACTTGAAAGACATTTCTTGGCAAAAAGCATGCAGTTTTAATATAAAAGGACATTTTTTCATATTAAAATCTGCATGACTATATTGTAAAGACTCAAATTCCATATAAAGGATAAGCTAGACAAGTGAGCTTGAGAGCAATATGGCACATACTATTTCCAAAACAGTAAGTATTATACACAAAACTTTCTATAAGGTACAAGTGTAAAAAGTGGAAAAGAGGGCAATTGTGCAAAATAGAGAAGATCAGGGAAGAATAGAGAGAGCCAGAGAATGAAGGCCCCTCCAATGGTTAGAAAAAAAAGTAAAAAAAAAGATTATATACTGTGTACCAAACAAGAGGCACACCAATCCATTTGCTCCTGGACTGCAGCTTTAGACATGCCACTGCTTCCCTCTTATGCACGTTGGTTGGACACTTGACCATTACAGCAACAGGGACTTTTATGACATTGCATTCTAAATACATAGACATTAATATGGAGCTGGCCCTCTCTTTGCAGCTATAACAGATATATTTTGGAGTGTAACTGTGTGAATTTGTGCCCATTATCCAGTGGAGTATTTGTGAGGTCAGGCACTGATGTTGGATGAGAAGGCCTGGATCACAATCTCTGTTACAGTTCTTGCTGAAACTGTTTCCACAAAGTTGGAAGCATAACATTGTCCAAAATGTCTTGGTATGTCCCCTTCAGCTTGGGAGTTGTAGCCCACAAGAGCGTGTTCATGAGAAAAGCCAGAGAAGGCTGGCATACTTGTGAAAATTTATCCTTTTTATCTAAACTGTGTTTTTGTGTATTTAACTCTTTATTCTCACCTGTAAGTCAAATTGTTATGTTACATACTACTTGTTTTGTCCTGTCCACCCATTGTTGTAAAACAATAAATAATAATTATAATAATTTTCTATGCACCTACCTTATGTACCTACCCTGCTGTGTCATGCAGTGATATGAGTGTCATGTGGTGTGTCCTATATTTAAAAAAAATATATATAAACATTTTTACAATAATGTTGGGTATTTCTGTAATCTGGAGGGGCATCTGAATATTTTTTAGGGATTTTTTTGTGCACTGGCACATATGCTGTGTAAAAAATGCTAACTGATGCAAAAGCATTTTTGAGAAAAAAATAATGACTTTGACAAAGATTGGTTGCCAAATGGGTATATGACAAGAGCCTCGACATATGTACTATGTGGATTACTTATTGTTTATAGTTACCATTACAAACCCACTTACTGACTGCAAAAAGAATGTAAGACAGCAATATATGCCTATTTTTTATATTTTGGCCCTATAATCGCTTTTTCAAACTCAAGCAATTATAGGTACAGTATACAGAGTTAGCCCTTGCATGGGTCCCATTGGGTTCATGTGGCCCAGGTGACACTTTGAAAGGTACAAGACATGATTTTTCAGCATAGAATTGTGGAGAAAGAGAAACGTTTCTGCACCTCTCTTTTCTCCTCAAATCTATCTGCCCTATTCTGGCCTTGTTCTTCTGTTCAGAGGGCTTCTAGTGGTGTGTGCCCCATCCAGAGGGCTTCTGGTCGTGTGTGCCCCATCCAGAGGGCTTCCTGCCATGTGTGCCACATCCAGAGGGCTTCCTGCCGTGTGTGCCCCATCCAGAGGGCTACCTGCCGTGTGTGCCCCATCCAGAGGGCTTCCTGCCGTGTGTGCCCCATCCAGAGGGCTTCCAGCCAAGAGACTTTCCTTGTTTTTTATGTTGTTGTACCATCATCTGCAATACAACTATTATCCGCATCTTCTGTCTGTGATTTATTTCCTGCGCCTGTCTGTACCAACCCCAAGCCATCATGCATCGTGGGGTACAGACAGAGCCCCTCGTATCCCCTGCACCTGGGCTCCTATCAGACCTGCTCACCCGGTCTGTGACAGAATGTCAAGGCCATTACAAGGAGTCCGCGGGGATACCTGCAGTATTGGAACTATTGGCAGAATGTGTACTCCAGTTATGCAAGTCAGTAAGGACTGTGTTAGAAGCTGATTGCATGGACACCAAGACCAAGTCACAGACACAAAGAAAAAAGAGCTTTAAGCGAGAGCCGCTCACCAAAAAGGAAATACAGAGAAGGCAAGAGGACGACCTGTGCTTTTATTGCGGAGGGACTGGCCACAGGATAACTTATTGTCCACACAAAACAGTCAAACCATCCGCAACCCACATTGAGAAACCCCATGCCCAGGAACCTGCATATGACGCCACCAACGTCACAAAGCAGGAGCATACCCTGTCGCATTCACAGACAGGTTATTCAGGGGTTAACCAGTCCTCAGCACCTGAGAATCCTATGCCCTCCATCGTAATGTCAGAAGACCTCCAGACCTTGTCTGACGCCCCCGAGTGGTCTGATATGGACAGTGAGTCATCTGAGGCAGGTGTAACGGACACATCCATGGATATCAACCCCCCGGCTGTTTGTGCGGTCAGGAACACCACTCCTACCACTCACAGGGGTAGGATTAGGACACTCCAAACCGCATGACTGTAATGTTTCTGTTGGTAAATGCAGGTAAGGAATCCAGTATGCAGGAAAGGTAGCAACAGGAACGGTTCGGACAGAGTCCAAAGAATAGTTGAGCAAGCCGGGTCAGGAATGGAGAAGGTAACGTAGTCAGGAGTAAGGCAATGGATCAGCAACAGGAGGATCCTCAGACAAGCCGGGTCAGGAGTGGAGAAATCAGAGTAAACAGGAACAAGCCGAGTCAGCAACGAGAGGGTAATCAGACAAGCCGGGTCAGGAGGGGAGATATCAGAGTAGCCAGGAACAAACCAAAACAGGAGTAAACTCAATATGCAGCAGGGAACAGCTCAGCTGGGAACAACAACCGAGCACTGAATGAGTGTCAGTGCTCAGGTTTTAAACTTGCCGCCTCTCCAAGCCCCGCCCCCAGCTGATGACGTGGAGCTGTGCGTGCAGCATGATCTCTACTGAGGCATAGAGAGAGGGAGGGGGCGTGGTATGTGTGCGTGCTCCTCCTCCCTATTCTGGAGGGGCGGCATGGGGAGTAGCAGACCCCGAGTGCCCGCCGGACGCGGGCACCGAAGATTGGGCACCGGGGAAGGTAAGTGGCGAGTACCCGCTATCCGCGGGTACTCGGGAGAATGGCTCCGCTGCGGTTCGGGACGAGACCGTCCCGGATCGTGACAGTAAGTGGCGAGTACCCGCTATCCGCGGGTACTCGGGAGAATGGCTCCGCTGCGGTTCGGGACGAGACCGTCCCGGATCGTGACAGTCTCTCCCCCTAAAGAGAGACCTCCGGGCTCTCAAAGGACCTGGTTTGTGAGGATGAAGGGAATGAAAGTCCTGTACCAATTCATCGGCATGTACTTCCCTGGCATCCTCCCAAGAATTTTCATTCACTTCGTATCCATTCCATTTTATGAGGTACTGGAGACGACCCCTGTATCTTCTGGAGTCCATAATCTGCTCAACCTCATATTCATCAGATTCGTCGACGACGATGGGAGCAGGAGGATCTGGGTGTCTACCTGGAAAAGGATTCTCAATCCATGGTTTCACAAGGGATACGTGGAATACTGGGTGAATCCGCATAGAAGGGGGGAGCGTTAGTTCAACTGCCACGGGAGAGATGATTCGTAGGATTGTGTAGGGACCCACGAACCTGGGTCCTAGTTTTCTGGAGGGACAACTTAATTTGAGGTGATTAGTGGATAACCATACCTTGTCCCCAGGTTTGTATGCAGGTGTGACACTACGGTGTCTATCCGACTGGAATTTGTAACGTTGTTGAGATTTGATAAGGGTGGTACGTAAGTCCCGATAAATATTAGTCATCCTCGAGATCTGATTGGTTACAGCAGGAACTGCACTGGAGATGGGGGAGCCAGGAAGCATGGAAGGGTGGAAGCCATAGTTAGAAAAGAAGGGGGACATCTGTATCGAGGAATGAATATGGTTATTGTAGGCAAATTCTGCCAGTGGTAAGAGTTGATACCAGTCGTCTTGTAGGTGAGACGTGAAGCAACGGAGATATTGTTCTAAAGTTTGGTTCGTTCGTTCTGTCTGTCCGTTGCTCTGAGGGTGAAATGAAGTAGATAAAGAACGCTGTATGTGTAATTCCTCGCAAAAAGCCTTCCAGACTCGTGACGTGAACTGTGTTCCTCGATCAGAAACAATATTTTCAGGTAGACCATGAAGACGAAAAATTTCTTTCACAAAAAAGGTAGCTGTTTCTTCAGATGTGGGTAAGTGTCTTGCAGGAATAAAATGAGCCATCTTCGAAAATCTGTCGACGACCACCATAAGAGTGGTGTGTTGATTAGATTCAGGTAAATCCGTGATAAAATCCATGGAAATGTCGGACCATGGCCGCACCGGTACTGGCAGAGGACACAAAAAACCTGCAGGCTTATGGTGAGAACCCTTGGAACGAGCACATATATTGCAGGATCGTATAAACTTAAAAACGTCTTCCTTGAGATCAGGCCACCAGAAGGTTCTTTGAATTAGGTCAATAGTCTGTGTGATGCCCCCGTGTCCAGCTGCAGGGGTATCATGAAAATGTTGCAATATCGTAAGACGTATTTCAGGAGGAGTGTAAATTGCATCTTTGTGATAGTACAACCCTCCTCGGCACTGTAGTTGAGGGAAATCAGATGGATTTAGGTGGGAGGAGAGAGAACGAAGTTCATCCCATAGAGAACGTGTTAGCGTTAGAAAATGTCCTGATTGTAATACAGTGTTCTCGTCATGGGAGGGTAATGTGGGTCTCTCGAACATACGGGATAACGAATCAGCCTTCGTATTACGGGAACCTGGTCTATATGTAATGTGTAACTGGAAGCGGGAGAAGAACAAAGACCATCTGGCAAGTCTGGGTTGCAGGCGTCTGGCAGTCTTAAAAAACTCCATGTTCTTATGATCCGTGTAAACAGTGATGGGATGAAGAGTACCCTCCAATAAATGTCGCCACTCCTCCAGTGCCAGTTTCAAAGCCAGCATCTCTCTCTCCCCTACCCCGTAGTTTCTTTCCGCAGGGTTAAGTGTACGAGAGAAGAATCCGACTGGGTGAAGTTGGTTGTCTGACTCATCTCTTTGGGAGAGGATTGCTCCTATCGCAGAATCAGACGCATCTACCTCGAGTACATATGGTCGTTGTGGTACCGGAAGAATCAATATGGGTGCCGAAGTGAATCTCTCCTTTAGAAACTCAAATGCTCTTTGTGCAGATTCAGTCCAAACGAACCTCTTTTTGATGGACGTGAGTGATGTGATTGGTTGAATGACTTTAGAGAAGTTTCTGATGAACTTTCTGTAGAAATTAGCGAAACCCACAAATCTTTGAACTCCTCTCCTGTCTGTAGGAGGGGGCCATTGAAGGAGCGTGGTTATCTTTTTTGGATCCATCTCGACCCTTGTAGGAGACAAAATAAAACCTAAAAATTCCACTGATTGAGTCTCGAAAACGCATTTCTCAAGTTTGGCATATAATCGGTTCTCTCTGAGACGCATCAATACCTTGGATACATGTTCTCGATGGGCCGGTAAAGATTCTGAGTAAATTAAAATATCATCCAGGTAGATAACGACAAATTGATCCAACATGTCTCTGAATACATCGTTCATAAAATGTTGGAAGGTAGCAGGAGCATTACATAATCCAAAAGGCATCACCAAATACTCAAAGTGACCATATCGTGATCTAAACGCAGTCTTCCACTCGTGTCCCTCCTTAATCCTGACCAGGTTGTAGGCTCCTCGTAAATCGATTTTGGTAAACACAGAGGCAGAGCGAACGCGTTCCATAAGTTCAGATATTAGAGGTAAAGGGTAACGGTTCTTGATGGTTATATTGTTGATCTCGCGATAGTCCACGCAGGGGCGAAGGCCACCATCTTTTTTAGCAACAAAGAAAATACCTGCTCCGGCAGGTGATGTAGAGGGTCTTATAAATCCCTTGGCCAGATTCTCGTCGATATAGTTCTTGAGCGTAACTAGTTCCGGTTCAGACATTGGATAGATGCGACCAAAAGGAATAGGAGCACCGGAGAACAATTCTATCGGACAATCATACTCCCTATGGGGAGGTAGTTCATTAGCTCCTTTTTTCTCAAACACATCAGAAAATCTTGAGTATTGAGGTGGTATCTTAGGTATAGGCAGTGAACTAAAGTCATGAGCCACATTAAGAGACAAAGAGGGTTGATTGTGTTGTGAGCATTTATTAGAGGTGAACCGTACAGCACCGGTCTCCCAGTTGATAACAGGATTATGAGTCCTTAACCAGGGTAGACCCAATATGACTGGAAAAACAGGAGAAGGCACCACATCAAATATAATCTCCTCCATATGAGTAGGACTAATACGCATACATAAAGGTACAGTCTCTTTAGTAATAGGACCAGTCTTTAAAGGGCTTCCGTCTACCAATTGAAGAAAAATAGGTGATGTCTTCTCCCTGGTGGTCATTCCCAGGCGTTGTATGAGGTCAGCATCCAAAACATTACTGCTGGCACCAGAATCAATCATGGCAAAAAGGTTGATGGGTTCGTCTTTCCACTGTAAAGATATTGAAAGGGATAAGTGATTGGAGAAGTGTAAGGATGCTCTCTTGTTAGTTTGCATAAACCGAGGGTTCTGCTTACCCTTAGGGGAACGTGTCTTGGTTCCGCATTCATTGGCGTAGTGACCTTTACCTCCGCAGTACAGGCATAAGTCCAGGCTTCGGCGACGCTCCTTCTCAGCCATTGATAGAGGTCCCCTGATGAGGCCCAATTGCATTGGTTCCTCCCCATTGTCCTTAGGGGTTACCTTGACTGTCTGCCGTATGGACGACCAATTTGAGAAGGAGGTGGTTTGTCTTTCGGCCTTTCTTTCCCGTAGCCTACGGTCAATTTGAATGGCTAGGTTAGCAAACTCATCCAGAGAATTGGGTATATTGGTGCGGGCCAGTTCATCCCTAATATTCTCTGCCAATCCTAACCGAAATTGATCATGCAGTGCAGGTTCGTTCCAGGATGTCTCCATAGAGATCCGACGAAATTCAGCAATATACTCCTCCACAGGTCTTTTACCTTGTTTAAGTGCCCGTAGGGTGCTGGTAGCGGAAGTGGATCGGAAGGGATCCTCGTAGAGAGCGTCCATAGCTTGGCGGAAGGAGCCCCATGACTCTAAAATAGAGCTATTACTACGAAGTAGGTGGTGAGCCCAAAGTTGAGGTTCATCTGACAATAGTGCAATAACCGTATGGATCTTTATATAGTCCGATGAGTAAGTACGTGGTCTTAAATTAAACATAATTTGGCAAGACATCATAAAAGTAGTGTATTTCTTACGGTCACCGGAGAAACGTTCAGGCATAGGAATTTGAGGTTCAGGTGCAAATGCTCCTTGCAGAGTCATGGATTCAGGTGCCATAGAAGGAGCCGAGAAAGGATCGCCTTGAGCGGTAGAGCTGCCTTGCCTCTGGTGCATCTCCTGGCGTATCTGAAGCTGTCCTGCTTGAACATCTTGCAGTGACTGATTAAACACGGCCATTTGCTGGGTAAGTGCGGCCACAGCCTCAGCCAAACCTGCGGATTCCATAAGGGCTCGGTTGTTATGTAATGTTTCTGTTGGTAAATGCAGGTAAGGAATCCAGTATGCAGGAAAGGTAGCAACAGGAACGGTTCGGACAGAGTCCAAAGAATAGTTGAGCAAGCCGGGTCAGGAATGGAGAAGGTAACGTAGTCAGGAGTAAGGCAATGGATCAGCAACAGGAGGATCCTCAGACAAGCCGGGTCAGGAGTGGAGAAATCAGAGTAAACAGGAACAAGCCGAGTCAGCAACGAGAGGGTAATCAGACAAGCCGGGTCAGGAGTGGAGATATCAGAGTAGCCAGGAACAAACCAAAACAGGAGTAAACTCAATATGCAGCAGGGAACAGCTCAGCTGGGAACAACAACCGAGCACTGAATGAGTGTCAGTGCTCAGGTTTTAAACTTGCCGCCTCTCCAAGCCCCGCCCCCAGCTGATGACGTGGAGCTGTGCGTGCAGCATGATCTCTACTGAGGCATAGAGAGAGGGAGGGGGCGTGGTATGTGTGCGTGCTCCTCCTCCCTATTCTGGAGGGGCGACATGGGGAGTAGCAGACCCCGAGTGCCCGCCGGACGCGGGCACCGAAGATTGGGCACCGGGGAAGGTAAGTGGCGAGTACCCGCTATCCGCGGGTACTCGGGAGAATGGCTCCGCTGCGGTTCGGGACGAGACCGTCCCGGATCGTGACAGTAAGTGGCGAGTACCCGCTATCCGCGGGTACTCGGGAGAATGGCTCCGCTGCGGTTCGGGACGAGACCGTCCCGGATCGTGACAATGACACTCCCTATGGGTTCCTAGCGATGTCCTTGCGTCAGATGGAAATATTGTACATAGAAAAGGGCTTCAACAGTATGAACGACTCCTCTGTGACCAAAGGTCCAGGAAGAGTACCTCCATCCCACCTGCAACCCAGCCCTGTCTTGGTGCTATTCAACACCGATCAGAGGAAATCCATGCACAGGGCAAATACCTAACCCCTGGTGAATTCAGGAGTAGATGTAGGGCAAGACAAGCACTTACCGGGACTGTCACATCTGTCTATCCAGTCCAACTCAGCACAACAGAGGCACTGCCACCAGATCTTGTAGTGACTTCCAACGGAAATATTATATGTCGTGAAGATCTGCATGTTTTTGAGAAAGCACTACGTGCTAGAAAGAAGTCGCACCACAGATGGTGAGACCACCGTTTCACGGTTCGGTGAGCATCCGGAGGTTGCTCCTTGCGGTGGGGGTATGTAATGTCCACCGTTTGCTGATAGGAATTGTCTTCACTCTGTGCTGCTCGTTTCCCGTTTCCAACCTCTAGTGGCCGCTCTTGTCACTCTGAAGCACTCAGAGTGATTATCAAGTCCAGCTGACTTAATTGCCATAACCAGGAAACAAGGTGCACCTGGACATCACAGCCTTTATAAACCTGCCCAGCCCTTCGGTCTGGGCCTTGACATTGACGTTTTAGGACTGCCTGTTTGGTTCCAGATCTGCTCCTGTTTGGTTCCTGATCTGCTCCTGTTTGGTTCCTGATCTGCTCCTGTTTGGTTCCTGATCTGCTCCTGTTTGGTTCCTGATCTGTTCCTGAGTTGCGGCCAGCGCCCCACTAGTGGACTCCCAAGTTGAGTGCCCTGCAAGTGGGCAACCGGCCGTGTGCCCTGCAAGTGGGCTTCTAGTCGTGTGTGCCTCATCCAGAGGGCTTCTAGTCGTGTGTGCGCCATCCAGAGGGCTTCTAGTCGTGTGTGCCCCATCCAGAGGGCTTCCTGCCGTGTGTGCCCCATCCAGAGGGCTTCCTACCGTGTGTGCCCCATCCAGAGGGCTTCCTGCCGTGTGTGCCCCATCCAGAGGGCTTCCTGCCGTGTGTGCCCCATCCAGAGGGCTTCCTGCCGTGTGTGCCCCATCCAGAGGGCTTCTAGTCATGTGTGCCCCATCCAGAGGGTTTCCTGCCGTATGTGCCCCATCCAGAGGGCTTCCAGCCAAGAGACTTTCCTTGTTTATATGTTGTTGTACCATCATCTGCAATACAACTATTATCCGCATCTTCTGTCTGTGATTTATTTCCTGCGCCTGTCTGTACCAACCCCAAGCCATCATGCATCGTGGAGTACAGACAGAGCCCCTTGTATCCCCTGCACCTTGGCTCCTATCAGACCTGCTCACCCGGTCCGTGACACATATGCATGTGGAAATGTGTGTGAGCATACATCTGTCACAGGGGGCGGTGGTTGCGCTTCACACGGATAGTAGTTACTAAAAAGAAAGAAAAGCACAATGGTGTAGTATGTCAAGCAGATGAAATAAAAAGTCAAATTATGGCTTAATGGTTAGCCCCCAAATATGCGCTTGGGCGATATGATCCTCGCCTAGGGATATTCTTGCGTCATACTCTTATGGTTCTTTTGATGACTTTTTGGAACGTGGTGTACATGCGAAATTATGAAGAAAGGGCAGACATAGTGCTTTCCATATAAAAGGTACAATTAAAAGTAGAATATGGTGTCAGTTATACTCACTTTTTGGTAAGCAATGTTAGAATTTGTGCTTAGGTGGTATGATCCCCACCAAGGATTTAGTGGTAGTAGATGGTTTTTCCGAATAAAATATCAAAAAAAGTAAAAACAAGAATAACTTATTTTTATGAAAACTATTTATTCACGCTGGTAATAAAACCTAGTAAAAATATAAGATAGCACACAACTCGCTTCGCCTAACAGCAGGCTTCCTCAGGGTTTTTCACACTGAGATTTAAAGACTTATTTTACTACCTAATTGTTTTATCTTTCTAGCGCTTTTACCCTTTCTATTTTATAGATGTGTAAGTGTTTGTGTGTGAGCATGGCTTTGTATGTGTGAGCATGGCTTTGTATGGGTACATGAGCATGGCTGTGTAAGTGTTTGTGTGCGAGTATGGATGTGTATCTGTGAGTATGGATGGATGTTTATGTGTGAGCATGGAAGGGTATGTCTGTGGGTTTAAATGTGTAAGTGTCTGGCCCTTACCTGGCATTGTTGGGCGTTCCCGCTGCCTGTTCCCTGCACAGATCTGTGGTCATGGTGTAGGCCGCAAACATTATTGTGGAGAAGGCTGAGGTCACAACCTAAAGTAGTGGCGTGTAACCCGCAATCACAAAGTAACCTGAAACCGTGGAGTAAAGTTGTTGCCATTAGTACTTGTGGAGAAGGTGGAAACCCTGGTTCCATAATTATTAGTAGACTTGTGCATTCGTCTTCGGGCGAACATGAAAACGAGCACGAAGAGGCCGTTTTTTTGTTCGTTCCGAAGGAACGTAGAACAGAATACAGTGCCGGCAAACCGTAGGCGAAGACGAAGACTCACAATCACGAAGAATCGAAGATTCTTCGTGATCGTCTTCGTTTTTGCCGCGCAACCGCCAAAATTTCAAACAGGAGTGAGCTGATCCTCGTCTGTCCAATCAGCTCACTCTTGTGACGTAACGCTAAGGGTCTCGTCCAATGCCTGTGCTGCTGTTTTTTGAATTCTGAAGGCGCCTTTATAAGACCAGGGCTTGCCTGAGAGATCCATTCATTTTTTGCTGTGACTGCTTTGGCAACACTGCTGTGCTGCATCCGAGCGTTACAGAGAGAGATTGTTCTGTTCTGTGTGAGACTGGTAAGCCTTAGCCTGCCATTTCTCACTGTGTACTTCATCCTCACTTCAGTGCTACTTAATTAATATATTTAATAATAATAATTTGATTAATTTAATTTTTTTAAAATTAATTTGTCATCAACTTTAGTGTAAGTGCTGTTGAGTTGACAGTGCACCCAGTGCCTCAGTGGCACTGGGGTGCCCTTGCCCTGGGCTGGCACTAGTGCCTATTGCCTGTCCTGCTTAAATAAATTAAATAGAATTTATAAATTACAATTTAATAGAATCTATAATTTAATAGTTCATTATAATATTATATATATATATATATATTTGTCAGTCATATATATATATATACTATAGTATACTAGTGTAGAGTGTACTGTAGACATTCATCTACTAGTGTCTAATTTAAAATCAGTAATATTAATTAATATAATTAATAATTGAATTCATTATAAAATTATATATATACCGTATTTGCTCGATTATAAGACGAGGTTTTTTTCAGAGCAAATGCTCTGAAAAATACCCCTCGTCTTCTAATCGGGGTCGTCTTCTAATCAGACCTCAAATAGAGGTCTGATTAGGAGACTAAGATCCAGATCCCCCGCACCGCTGCAGGGGACCTGGATCCTCCTGTCTCACCCGACTCCCCCCCCCCCATCACACACACACTTACCGGTGCTTCCTGCTGTGTTGCCGGGGCAGCGGGTTGACGTCTACGCGATACGCGTAGACAAAGTCCGCTGCAGCCGGAAGGAGGTGTGGCTAGCAGCGGGGGTTGTCTGCGTCCGTCGCATAGACCTTCCCCGACTGTCAGAGATCAGAGTTCCCCGCACCGGTGCGGGGAACTCTGATCTCTGACAGCCGGGGAAAGTATACGCGACGGACGCATACAAACCCCCGCTGCTAGCCACACCTCCTTCTGGCTGCAGCAGAAGGCGACGTCAACCCGCTGCCCCGGCTGGAAGCACCGGTAAGAGAGGGGGGAGAGCGGGGGAAGGGGGGGGAGAGTGTGTGTGTGTGTGTGTTAGTTAGTTAGTTAAATGGGGGTATAGGGTGTGTGTGTTAAATGGGGGCATAGGGCATTTCTGGAGTGGCGTTAAGGGGGCATTTAATAGAGCACTCTGCCTCCTGAAATGCCTTATACCTCCCTATATGCCACTCTGCCCCATAATATGCCTTTTAACCCCCTAAATGGCAGAGTGGCATATAGTGGTATAAGGCATTTCTGGAGGCAGAGTGCTCTATACAATGCCTTTTAACTCCCTTAATGCCACTCTGCCTCCTGAAATGCCTTATACCTCCCTATATGCCACTCTGCCCCATAATATGCATTTTAACCCCCTAAATGCCAGAATGGGATATAGGGGTATAAGGCATTTCTGGAGGCAGAGTGGCACATAGGGGGTCAAAAGGCATACCATGGGGCACAGTGGCATATAGAGGGTTAAAAGGCATATCATGGGCCACAGTGCCATATTGGAGTGGCAAGCCTGGGGGCAGATGTGCGTAACTGGGGGACAGGTTGGAAAATACAAGAAATAAAAACAAAAAAAATCTTTTTCTCAATCATAGCTTTTATTAAAAAAAATAGTTTACATGAATTAACATTTACTGGTAAAACTTTTTTCCTTTGGGGTCGTCTTATATTCAGGCTTTTTCTTTTTTTCCTAAGTTAATATTCAGATTTTGGGGGGTCGTCTTATAATCAGGGTCGTCTTATAATCGAGCAAATACGGTATTTGTCAGTTATAGTTAGTAATAGTATACTAGTGTAGAGTGTACTGTAGACATTCAGAACATCTACTAGTGTCTAATCTAAAATCAGTAATATCAATAATTCTCTAATTCTTTCTTATCTTAATAGTTAATTAAATTAGCTATAAATAAAAGTAATAATATTAATTAATTACTACTAGCGTATAGTTCAGCTAATCTTATTAGTACTGGTGCTGCAGCTCTATAGTTTGTGCTTTGTTTTAGCAACAGTAAGAGACCAAGTCAATTTTTCTTAATTAATGTTTCATTTTATTTCATTTGTTTTGCTCACCTCAGTCCATCAGTGAAGTGAACTTGTTGGGCTAGTGAGTGCAGCCGCATAAGTGCTGTGTTTTTTTTTGATCAGCAAGCAGTGACGTTAACTGTTTTGCAAAGATTTTCTCATTTATTTTACATTTTATTTCAATTTTATTAAAAGTACCCTTAGTGTTTTGCTCACCTCAGTCCATCAGTGAAGTGAACTTGTTGGGCTAGTGAGTGCAGCAAGCAGTGAAGATAACTGTTTTGCTGTGACATTTTATTTTATTTCTAATTCTTTTCAAGAAAAATTGACTGTGACGAGCTGTACTAAGCAAAGCTTCAAGCTACTAGCTGTAGTACTAAAATAATTCTAATCTTCTTTAATCTTAATCTATAATATATTATAAATAATAATATTCTAATTCATAATCTATAATATAAGTAATTCTAATTCTAAATTCTAATTCATAATCTATATTCTTCTATCTATAATACATAATATATAAGTAAATTAGTTCTAATCTATTAATATTATATAACTTAATATTAATTAATAAATCATATACTGAATCTGATTTAACCTCACTTTAGCTTAGTGGGTTTGAGAGCGTCTGCCTAGAGGTAGACTTATAGTAAGGAAATATAGCTTTAGGCTAGCATAGTGGTAGGCTAAGCTCTTAGGCCCGTGTAAATTCAAATTAAAAATAAAATACTGCTAGTTATTAAATAGTTAATCTTGAGTTAATAATTTCAATAACTTTAGGATTTTGGCAGATTGCACACAGCACAGTGCAGTAGTGCATAGTTTTACTTTTTAAGCAGTAGCACTGAAGAGAACTTCCTCTAATTTTTTTGTCTTTAATTCGTTTTTCCTTTTTTTTATTTTTATTTTTTTATTTTATTTTTTATAGTTTTTTAAACACTACACTACACTACACTACACTACACACACAACACAAAATTTGAAATGGATCCTCCTTTTGGGACTAAGGAGGGACAAGCTCCATCTACCACCACCACCACCACCACCACCAGCACCACCACCAGCTCTAAGATGCAGCCTTTGCGTCAGTCTAGTCGGCCAAGTAGGCCAAGCTCTCGCTTATCATTTGGGGAAGCATTGCTTGAAGGATCATCAAGTAAAGGAAAGGCACCAAAAGCAGGCAGTAGTAGTGCGGCTAGGCCCACAAGCTCTATGGTTTTTTACGGAAAGCCTAAAGCACCAGAAGCACGTTCAAAGTTAAAGGGTAGCACAAGTAGTACCAGCCCAGTGACTAAAAAGAAGTGCCTTTTGCCCCAAGCAGCATCTTCCCCATCCACCAGCAGCATGCAAGGTACCAAGCAGAGCCAAATTAGCAGCAAGACTCAGAGGGGTCCCAAACCAAAGCGATCTCATTCCTTTGTAGGGAAAACCACCACCACCACCACCCCCGCCTCTACCACCACTAGTGCTGCGCCTACTGTTCCCACTGGTACCGCCACGCCATGTCCTCCTAGTACCTCTAGCAAGCCACCAAGTCCTTACAAAATTTTTGTAAAGACAGTTAGAGAGAGGGCTACACATAGTGGAACTCCACCTAGCGAGGTAGCAGAGGAGCCTGAGACTGAGAGGCCAAGTGCAGAGTCTATTCTTCCTGCTCGCACTACTACTAGTCACGAGTCTCACGACGATATCAGTCTTAGCTCCAGCCTAGCAGGAATTCCATTCGATCTGGCTAATGAAGAGCTAGACTATGAGCCAGAGGAAGTAGAGGAGATGAGTGGTCAGGAATCAGATTCCTCAGGGAGCAGTGTCCAAATGACTAGTGCACAATTTTCCCCTGAGCCTCCACCTTCTCCGCTACGATCATCACCATCACCACCACCAGCAGCAGCAGCAAAACCTAGCAAATCTAAAGCAATTAGCAGTCCCACTATGGCCAGTACTGTTACCACCAGTCCCACCACCACTAGTTCTGCCTCTGTTCATCCACCCCGAGCAGTAAGAGCAGCACCCAAGGCACACTCCAAGGCTATGCGCGCCCCAATTTGGGAGCACTTTGAAAATGTTGAAGAAGGGCGCTATGGAAAGTGCAAACATTGTGGGAAGCTAATAAGCAGAGGGAAAGTGTCTGGCCATTTTACCAGTGCTAGCATGAAGCATCACCTCAGCACTCAACACAACGCTGTGCTATTGGGGAAAGATGCAGAGGTAAAACTTAGTGCAGGCAGCATAGCTGGTGGCCGTGGAAAAACCCCAACAGCTTCTTCTTCTGAGCCAATAGCAGCAGCAGCAGCAGCAGCAGCAGCAACTAGTGCTGGCAGCCAGAGACCAAGGCAGGTTGGAGCACTGCATGCCCAGCCCACCCTGGAAGAATTTGGGGCATTCCACTCCAAGAGAACGATGCCCAAACAGCAGGCCAATAAAGTAACGCGACTTATTGGTCAGTTCATTGCTGTTGGAGGGGCATCCTTCTCCATGATTGAAGGGGAGCCTTTCAAACAATTGATGGCGGCTGTGGCTCCACAATACACAGTTCCGTCACGTTCCACTTTCAGCAGGAACATTGTCCCCTCGCTGTATCGGTCCTGTGTTGCAGCAGTGAAAGAGGAGCTTTCCAAGGCTGCTGGTCAGTGTGTTCATTTCACTACAGATTTGTGGAGTGCACCTAGCGCCCAGCATGCCTTTCTTTCTTTGACAGCACACTGGTGGCAGCCCGGTGTGTCTAAGGAAGTTGCTGCAGCAGGCTACCGATCATTCCTTCTCCATGCAGAAGTGATGGATGAAAAGCACACTTCCCAAAATATTCTGCATGCGATTAGGAAAATGTTTAGCCTTTGGGTGGGAGCAGAGGCGGGCACCAATGTTGAAGTTGGTTTTGTGGTAACTGACGGAGGTGCCAATATGGTGAAAGCGCTGCGAGATGGTCATATTGTTGGTGTGCGCTGTGCAGCCCACATCATCCATCTTGTAGTGAAGGCAGCAATGTCAGAAGGAACTAATGTGGCAGCAGTAGTTCTGTCCCGCTGCAGAAAGATCGCTGGGCACTTTCACCATAGTGTTAAGGCTAGCCAACTTTTGAGGGAAGAGCAAGAGAGGTCAGGTCTTCCCGTACACTGCCTACGTCAGGATGTCAGTACACGGTGGAACTCCACGTTAGACATGCTAGAGAGGATTTTGGAGCAGCAGAGGGCAATCCATAATCTTGCCTCAGAGCACAATATTGGGATTACCTCTCCATTGAATAGGGAGGATTGGACAGTGATCGCCCAGCTAGTGGCAGTCCTTAAACCATTCAGGGATGCCACAGAAAATTTAAGCTCAAACACTGCCAGTCTGGCCCAGGTAATCCCAGTGTTCTCCCATCTAGGCAGCAAGATGGATGTGTTCCTTGGAAACCGTGAGGCTGTTCAAGGTGGCACTCTACATCCTGACGTAGCAGCCATAGTCAGGAAGCTGAAGGATCTGCTAAAAGTACACCTTCGCAAGCGAATGGAAGAGAGTCCCGAAATGATGCTAGCGTGCCTTTGTGATCCAAGAATTAAGGGAAAGCTAGCTTTGAAATTCAATGTTCTCAGTAGCTACCGGGAGCAATTGGTCAACAAGGTGCGTGACTGGCAGCGTAAAATGGGAATGCTGTCCGAGGAGGGTGAGGTGCAGGAGGAGGAAGAGATGATGTGGTCTGCTACCCCTAGCAGCAGCATCAGCAGCAGTGCCACAAGCAGCACAACACAGCTGAGTGGAGCAGCTGCGTTTTGGGAAGAGGCACTTGGCAGTATAGTTGGACCATCTGACAGAGCTAGCAGCAGAAAGGAGAGTAGTGCTGCTGAAATGGTCAAACTTTACCTCTGTGAAGTTCCTTCTGCTCCTAATGTTGATCCTCTTAGCTACTGGGATGAAAAGAAGAGTGTGTGGCCTGCACTCTCATGGGTTGCGCAGCAGCTTCTATCATGTCCGCCAACCACTGTTCAAAGTGAGCGCGTGTTTTCTATGACTGGAAACATACTGAGTCCACAGCGCTCACGCATGGCACCTCATCTGATGGAGCAGATTGCCTTTCTTAAATTCAATCTGCCCAAATTGGGTTACCCAGCTCTTAGCTTGGAAAGTTAAATTTTTTCTCTCTAATGTTTAAGGTAGTTTCTCCCCCTGGTTGCACTTGCTGCGGTGTGGCAATGCCTGCTACCTCCGCTGGTGTAGCCAATTTACGCTAGGGCCTAGTGTCTGAGCTCTGTAAGTCCGCTCCCAAACGCCTAGGACTGACAGTCTTTGGATGCTTTGCCCTGGGGTGAAACAGGTGAGCGGGTCGCCAATTGCCCTCTCATTCGCCTTTCCAATTTTTCAATGCTGCTGGTGGTGGTGGTGGTGGTGGTGGTGCCAGCATCTCTTCTCTGCCAGTTCGCTTCCTGGCTAGTGTCATGCCTCAAATGTCCCTAATTGTAAGGGCAGTTTCTCCCCCCTGGCTGCCTCTGTCTGCGGTGTGGCAACGCCTGCTACCTCCGCCGGAGTGGCCAGCTTACGCTAGGGCCTTGTGTCTGAGCTCTGGAAGTCTGCTGCCAAACGTCTAAGACTGACAGTGTTTGGGTGCTTTGCCCTGGGGTGAAACAGGTGAGCGGGTCGCCAATTGCCCTCTCATTCGCCTTTCCAATTTTTCAATGCTGCTGGTGGTGGTGGTGGTGGTGGTGGTGCCAGCATCTCTTCTCTGCCAGTTCGCTTCCTGGCTAGAGTCATGCCCAAAATGTCCCTAATTGTAAGGGCAGTTTCTCCCCCCTGGCTGCCTCTGTCTGCGGTGTGGCAACGCCTGCTACCTCCGCCGGAGTGGCCAGCTTACGCTAGGGCCTTGTGTCTGAGCTCTGGAAGTCTGCTGCCAAACGTCTAAGACTGACAGTGTTTGGGTGCTTTGCCCTGGGGTGAAACAGGTGAGTGGGTCGCCAATTGCCCACTCATTCGCCTTTTCAATGCTGCTGCTGGTGGTGGTGCCAGCATCTCTTCTCTGCCAGTTCGCTTCCTGGCTAGAGTCATGCCCAAAATGTCCCTAATGGTAAGGGCAGTTTCTCCCCCCTGGCTGCCTCTGTTTGCGGTGTGGCAACGCCTGCTACCTCCGCCGGAGTGGCCAGCTTACGCTAGGGCCTTGTGTCTGAGCTCTGGAAGTCTGCTGCCAAACGTCTAAGACTGACAGTGTTTGGGTGCTTTGCCCTGGGGTGAAACAGGTGAGCGGGTCGCCAATTGCCCACTCATTTGCCTTTCCCATTTCCTTTTCCATTTCATTATTTTCCTTCTGATACACAACCAACCAAACATAACACACACAATAACACATATAACACATATAACACACAGTGACATCACACATAACACACATACACACACACTTACAATGCACAAAACACAAGGACCTTTTCCTTGTTATTTGCCCTAGCCTTCACTCACTAATAGCATTACATTAACACTATAACTCACACTTCACCCTATAACATTTTTCCATCCACATACCTGCCAACAGACCCAACTTTTTCAGGGACAGTCCTGCTTTTTTCCAGTCCTGTCCCATCTAATTTAGCTAAACTAGGTATGCAAAATGCAAATACACATAGGTAGTTATAGCTCGGTAGGTAACGCTACTATAAACATTTAATAAATATAATCAAGTACTAAATAATAAATCTAACTTTAAAATACATTTAAATAAACCCCTATTTTTTTTTAAAAAAAAACATTAAAATTAAATTATTATTATTTAGACATAATCCATCTTTAACCAAACCAGTGCACTGCTACTAATCTTAAACATAACCGTACATTAACCCTAAGCTATTTTTTAGTTCTTGTCCAACATTTTTCCATCAGCATACCTGCCAACACACCCAAGATTTTGGTGGACAGTCCTGCTATTTTCCAGTCCTGTCCAATAAGTAAGTTGGGTTGTTGCAAAGTATGCCATTGTAAATAGGTAGCAAATGTTAGGCATGTAAAGTGGTCCAAAATCAATTTAAAAATGTAAAATATTCCCTATTCTTTTATTAAACATCTATGGACAGTACACCTCGGTATGTGTGTGCAACTCTATTGGTCGTTTCGGCAGGGGGCTCGCCTGCCATCAACGAATGAAGTGCATTCTGCAGTTCTGCAATTCACTCGTTGATGCCAGACCAGCCCCCTGCCGAAACGACCAATAGAGCTGCACACACGTACCTTCACGGCAGCTGCTGCTGCTGTGATGTGTTATTAACCCCGTATTAACCCCTGCTAGGCAACCAGGAGGAAAACGAAGATTAAACGAGCACGAAGAATGTCCGCGAATATTCGCCCGAAGAGAAGACAGGAACGGGCGAATATTCGCGGAATACGAAGATTTTTTTTTCCCCGAAGACGAGCACGAAGACGAACACGAAGAGCCCCCTGGTGCCCAAGTCTAATTATTAGCCATAATTACTAGGCAAAGGGCCAATGGGACCTTCCCCATTGGTCCTTTGCCTAGTAATCATGGCTAAATATAGAATCCTATAGGCCAGGTTCATGTAGAATTGGGTAAAAAAAGAAAACACGGGAGAAGTGGAGAAAAAAGAAGACAATAAGAGGCAAGGAAGAAGCAGAGCTGCGGGAAAGGAGACAGGGTTACAGGAGCAGTTGGTGGAGAAGGTGGAAAGACATTGTGAGGGAGTATGAATAAGAGTGTGAGAGAGCATGAATGAGAGTGTGGATGAGAGAGTAAGAGGGCATGAATGAGAGTGAGAGTGTGAGAAAGCATGAGAGAGCTAATGTATTAATCATAATATAACATAATGGATGTTGCCATGGTTCTGGTGGGGGAACAGCATTTCATTCTGAGATCCAGGAAGCACAATGTCTTGGGCCGGCCCTGACAGTATACATGGAAAATGGAAATCATAGCTAAACAAACATACTGTAAAAACACAAAAAGCTTTAGGGTTTGCAGTACAAAGTACCCTCAGTAAAGACTAGCTTAAAGTGCTTCAATTCCACCTGGAGCCTGCTAAATTACCTTATGTTATTAAAACACCTGAAGCATGGTGCTTTTTAATGTTTTGCTACCATTGCTGCAACAGGATTTTAACTGCTCCTAGCCCCGTACCTGCTACTTGTCGTAGACTAGTACATGTTCCTGGCAGCCTACTTGATTCTACCCACCCTTATATCTCCTGTGTTGCTTGATTTGTCTGAATTTGATCTTGACTACATGTTTGACTTATTGCCCTCTGGTATTTCTGCTTTCCAAACTTCTATTCTGGCCCCTGACCTTTGCTTTGTCTGTGACCTGTCTTCCAATGTTATCATCTTGTATCTCAGGCTAGCTGACTACTACATTGATGTTTCTGATTTTGGTATCATCCCTGACCATATTTCTGACCTTGGTAACTATCACTGAAACTATGGGACATTGTAGGACAATTGCTTTAAATGTGTTCCCGTCGCAGTATAGGCACATCTTAAAATTTACCTACAGAGTCATTAACAACATTGTACCTCCTATATATGTTATATATGTTATTTGCTATGCATCTCTCTTCTGTTTTCACCCATTGTCCACTCACATGTCCTTTCTCATTCTGGCAAACTCTCTCCCCTTCCTAACTTTAAGTACTCACTAAAACCCCACCTGTTCACAGCAGCATACAGCCTATCCTTTTATTTCCCGCAACCTTCATTGCGGAAAGAAACCATCTGTTCATCAAAACCTTAAAGATCTCAAAGCGACTGACTTTGCTGTATGACATTGGCTTCACTTAAATCATCCACATCAAAAGCCATTGTGTGGCAATGGATAATTACAACTATTTTAGATTTTCTTAATTTGAGACTCTAATCCAGGTGAGGAGAATTAGCGATGGGGTATACCATATTTGCTCGATTATAAGACAAGTTTTTTTCGGAGCAAATGCTCTGAAAAATAACCATCGTCTTATATTCAAGGTCATCTTATAATCAGACCTCAAATAGAGGTCTGACTACATGATGAAGATCCAGATCCCACGCAGTGCTGCAAGGGACCTGGATCCTCCTCTCTGGCAGCCGGTGGGTGCCTGTGTGATGCGCGCCAACTTCACATGACCTTCCAGTGCTCATTTATAAAACCCCCGGAGGAAGTGCCGGCAGCAGCAGCAGAGGTTGTCTACGCACATTGCGCAGACCTCCACCAGCTGCCCCACTAGACACCAAGGAATCTGAAGCACGGGGACAAATCTAGGGATGCACTGGTACGTCAAGGGGGGTAAGAGTGGCATATGGGGGATATAAGGGCTTTCTGGAGGCAGAGTAGCACATAGGGGGTAAAAAGGAATATCAGGGAGGCAGAGTGGCATATATGTGGTTAAAAGGAATATCAGGGAGGTAGAGTGGCATAATGGGGTTAAAAGGAGTATCAGGGAGGCAGAGTGGCATATAGGGGTATAAGGCATTTCTGGGGACAGAGTGGCATCTAAGGGGGTATAAGGCAAATCTGGGCAGGCAGATGTGCATAACTGGAGGCAGGTTTCTCAATCATAGTTTTTATTAAATGTGAAACAATTGTTTACTTTTTTCCATAGGATAGTCTTATATTCAGGATCTTTTTTTCCTAAATTAATATTCAAATTTGGGGGGGGCATCTTATAATCAGGGTCATCTTATAATCGAGCAAATACAGTATTTTGTAACCTTGGGTTGCATTTAATGCTGTTTCCTTGAACCTTTTATTTTTCACCAGATGTTCCTGTGCATTTTGTTAATGTTACTAAATTGGAGTTTGTTTCTGTAGTGGTTTCAAATCGATTATGTATCTAAATCTAAATGCCAGATTTGATGCACAAATGCACAAATATTCAGTGTCCAAGGAATTTGGCCTAACTGATTATGATAAGTTCCAGATAAAGTAGCCAAAAATTGAAAATGTATCCAGCTTGCTTGGATCTGTAATAATAAAACTTCATACATCTATATTTGATCATCATAAAGGCATGGTTTGCCCTGGAATATGTCCCATTCTACAAAACATGTGTCCCGGGGCCCCCCAACTTCACCAAGCACCATGTCCCACAGTGACACCTTTGCCCCTAAACAGCTTGTCTGTGCCATCATTGCCCCTTGCCCCCCTTCCAACATACACTCACTGCCCACTTTATTAGGTACACCTGTTCAATTGCTTGTTAACACAAAAAGCTAATCAACCAATCACATGGCAGCAACTTGCTGAAGTTCAAACCGAATACTAGAATGGGGAAGAAAGGGGATTTAAGTGACTTTGAACGTGGCATGGTTGTTGGTGCCAGACAGGCTGGTCTGAGTATTTCAGAAACTGCTGATCTACTGGGATTTATTTTCACACACAACCATACAGAGAATGGTCCGAAAAAGAGAAAATATCCAGTGAGCGGGAGTTGTGTGGACGAAAATGCCTTGTTGATGTCAGAGGTCAGAGGAGAAGGGGCAGACTGGTTTGGGGGGGCAGACTGGTTTGGGATGACAGAAAGGCAACAGTTACTCAAATAACCACTCGTTACAACCAAGGAATGCAGAATACCATCTCTTAATGCACAACACGTCGAACCTGAGATTAGACCTTTTATTTTATGTAATAAAGTCTTAATGTAAAGAAGATTTACTTTACTGAGAGGGTGATAGATATGTTGAACAGTTTTTTACGGCTAGTTCAGCTTAATTGAACCCAATTGTACAATTACTTTGATCTTACTTTGGCTGCTAATGAATTTCAATTGAAAATAGCCTGAAAGTTTTAAGGAGATGGAAAGTTAAATGGGCTAAAGAATTACTTGTTTTAGAGTTAAAAATAACTTGCTCAGATTTTGTTCACGGATTGTTGATATACCTAACCGTCAGAATAAATAATTAGCGTTATATAAAAGTAATAGACTAGGAAGTAAATAATATAGTAATTTTTAGAGCAATTTTATAGAGCAATTTTTATAGTCAATTATGTCCTATTGGAAAATATTAATTTTACATTAAACCTAGCCAGCATATATGAGAAGTTAGATGCCTAAAAATATACATTTAGCTAAATTAGATTGAACTTTGCATTTTACTTAAAAGGCATGAAAACATCATATTTGGATCTTACATCTTCATGTATAAAAACTATGAGTCACTATGCACCCTTTGCTTGTCTGTTTGCAGTATTGTCAGTTTTGCAAAATAATGCTATGATATGCAAACATACATTTAGCAACGTATGTGTTTTTATGTATAAGCCTATATAAAGCCATCTCTTTATGCAAGCTACTGTTTGTTTTATCAACTGCACTTTTAACCGTTTCTTTATACATGGGTATTAAAAATAATTTATGGTGTATACAAATACCAATTTTACCTATTATTTAATGATTGGTAATGTATATTGGCCAATTGTTTAGAGCCATGGAATATGACTTTTGTTGGTGTCAGGTAAGGAACCATGTTGTGGAGAAACCATTGCCCTGCAATGCCCCATGGTAATAGGTAAGAGGAACTAAATCAACCACAAATTGCAAAGCATGACACAGGATAAGTAAGGCTGGGAAATTAGAAAGCTGATGCAGCAATAGCCATAGTATCAGTCCACCAAGCAAAGTACCAGAGGGTGACCTGGAGCGTTTTGTTTCTTAATTTGATACCATTATAAAAATGTTGATAGTTCTTCTGTTTTCTATTTACTCTGATGATTTTCCAAGCGTTAATAGTTGTATGTAATGTGTCAAGATAAGTGTATATTCAGGTCTAGAGTGATTACATATGGATTTAGACAAGACCAGTGGTTTAGCAGCAATAAAAACAAGAGATACATTTTAAGTTAGATCAGAGTTTTACCCAATACATTTTTAGAGTGACAGTATAAACAGTATAGCAGGAACTCCTATATATAGCAAGAATTACAACAGATATGAATTTAACCAAAGATGAACGACAAGCTATAAAAGAATTAAAGTGTAAAAACAATTATTGGATAACATTTGTACACAGAATGAAAATTTGACTACTGATACATATGCGTTGGGCCATAATGTGTACCTATTTATAGTTAATAATTTGGCAAACCCTTTACAAGCTAGACAAAGTAATATTTGTATTAGCAGCACTGTGACAATGTAAGCAATTTGTTAGAGAGAAAGCAGTATGTGCATAACTCCAGGTGGAATATGTCTTATTTTTTCCGCCAGCAGAAGACTTGACAATGTCTGATTTTTAATGAATAAAGTTTGTGGAAAAATACCTCAAGTGCATTAGAAAACACACAGCAAGTGGAGCAAATGTAAGTAAAGTACAATTGTGTTTATGCTCATGTGTAATGATTTCTTGGGAAATAAAAAAAAAGGTAGTTTCAATTAAGATTTGGAACAAACTCTTGAAATTTTCGACTGAATGGAAAATTGTGTTCCCTCAATCAAAATAAGTTTAAGTTATTCCTCATGGTCGGATCAAGGAGCTTCCAAAACAATTGCAATTTTTTGCACACTTACTGTAGAAAGAACCAAGTTGAGATTTTTATGCACAAACAAATTGACTGTGAAACTGCGAATTGTTAAAAAGATTTGTTTGTTTCAGTGCCTGCTGTTTTTTTTGTTTTGTTTTTTAACATTCCAATTGGTAACCAAGCCTTTAATTTTCACAAGATACACCATCAGTTAAATCAATGTTAATAGATTGTTAAGTGGTCTGTTTACAGCAATACATATTAAGAAGGCTGGTTTTGCAGAACATTACCACATGTGACCACGCTGTTCACAAAAAGAAGGTTGAGCTGGAAGAATCCCTGTGGACTGAAAAAGTAAATAATGACAACTTCTAATCAGAATGGGCCATCTGGACAGTTTTACATTTGTCTAAACAAATCAAAATTCTAAATGCTCCTATATCTGGTACTAGATCCAAACAATTCTACTTGAGCATATATCAAGGCGCTGATGATCCAACTGGAGCTTTTTCCATAGCTTAAAACCTCAGAAATATTGTATCATGTTCCCCCGGCAGATGTATTGTCACGGGGATTGTAATCGTAGAAAGTCAATGAGCCATTTAAATACACACACACAAATGCATCAGCAATTAAACAATTACGTAATATACCTGTGTATCGTACCAAATGATCACTGGCAGACGGCAGCGGAGGCTGGCAGGTGTGGTCAGACGAGCCAAGGCCATACACAGGTAATCATGTGAAGGGGAAAAATACTGACACAAGCACACTAGAATAGAGTTTAACATTTACCCCTTTCAATGCTAGAATGGGAAATGACTTTAATATGATGAAACTAAGATAGTGCTTACCTACTGCATTCATTGTAGCTTTTTAAGTATTTTTTCACCTAAATTCCAGGACTTTTTACATTTATACTTGTAGTTGAACTGGAAACAATGTTTTTTTCAACCGTCATTGACACAATTAACGTTCCAGTTACTCATTGAATAAAGCCCTCGGTGGTATTTTTTCAGAAAATGTGTTTTTGTGCTTTTTTGCAGACGTTGTTAAGAGTATTAAATAAATGAACTTTTAGGAAGCTTTTTACAGTGTCTATGGCAGCAACATAGCAGTATCTGCTCTTGTGTCACACAACAATTAACTGTTACCGGCAAAAATATGAATGAAGCAAAATTTTACTTGACTAAATAATTGTGTCTGGGCATACGTGTATTATAGTGTATTATAAGTGTTAATTTTAGTAAATGAAGTAGAACAACATCTTTACCATGCCAAACCAAGTCTGACATTGACAACTTAAAGTATAGTTTGCTTTGTCTTCCTTGTTGACTAAATATAAACTGGTTTTGTTTGATGCACACACGATGCTTGCTTTTGCACATATTTGTTTTGCTTGTTTGAAAACTAGGGCAGAAGTGGGCTGTTATATTACAAGCAAACAGTTTATTGTTGGTACTTTTTTTCTTCTTGTCAACACTTTTATTTGTATGTTTCTCTGTTAGAAAAAGTGTTGCAAGTGATGAAAGAAATCTTAAGACAGCTATTCTAAGGACCACAATTATACGTACAGCCCACAGCAATAACATTAACAAAATTTGCTATTAGGAAAGCAAGGAAATTATGGTTTTTTTTGTTCAATTAACCAAATGACCAAAGCTAAAACTTACATATTAGATTATAGAATAAAATGTATTTGAATGAAACATACATTTACATTTGATTAGCCAAAATACGAAAAAGTGACTTATTTAAAAAAATATTTGAAACTCCTGATTTTTGCTATGATAAATCATAATTTTCCAGTTCATGCCTTGATCATTTATAAAACTGAGAGTATAGTCTTAATATCCTCTGTGTGAAAGGAAACTAGGCATGGGTTTTAGATGCTCATTAATAGAGGATAAAATAATTGGTACAGCACTGATTATGTGTACACAGCAGCAGGTCTGTAAACAATAAATATGTGACCTAATGAAAACTGTGGGAGGTGAGAAAAGACAAACATATTTTATCCATGTTTTGTGATCTTGTTTTTAATTAAAGATATATTCTAGAAAATCCTTTTGTATAATGGATTCTACCGTAACAGCTTTTCTGGAGTCTGTATTTGATTAAGGATTTGAAATGTAAACATGTGAACTGTCTGAAGATGCGGATAGAAGGTTGTCTACATTTGCAATTCTAATAAGTGCTTTTGTGAGTTTTAATTAGCCATATGGCCATTAAGCTTAATATTAAGCTTCTCAAATTTTGATACCTTTCAAACATGGATGCATTTTTACATGGACTGTTTGGTGTGTGTTTATTGGTTTCTGAACTCATCAATTGGAAGACTTGATGCTAATAATTTGTTTAGCCGATATCTTTGACACAAGAAAGTAATAACTACAAGTTGGAGTCCTTAGGACTGCTAAGTAAGCACTCAATGTGTAAAATGTGCTAGCGTTTTATTCTCCTGGTATTATCCCCTATTGTCCTTATTGAAAGAATTCCATGGAAAGAACATAACTGGTTTTATATTAACTTACCTGCTGGTTATTTAACTGACATGATCTCATTGTTGTTCGTTTACATGGCTTTATTTATACTTTACGCATTTTTCATTTCTTAATCTATTTAACAATACCACTGTATTCCTTTGTTACTTGCAGTTATTATTAAGCAGATTCCCAACCATTAGTCCTCATAGACCACTTATATTCAGTTTTATAGGCAATATTAGTTGAACACAATATGATCCATGGCAGACAATTGTCATGAAAATAGATTTATTGTCTGATATTCACATCAGAAGTAATTGTAAAACAATCTATTATATAATTCTTTCAGCTTTAATTTACTATACCAGAATTCTAATGGGTCAGAAGTTTAAGATGACTGTGTTCCAGAAACTGATGTAAGGACTTTTCAGTATCTTCTAGTTGACCAATTGTCATGATTACTTCGTTGGCACCTTTTGCTGTATTTAAGGGCCCACCTGTAGAGCCATGGAAAAACCCAAGCAACTCAGCCCAGAAAAAAGATTGTGGACGTTGACAAGCTGAGTTCTTCCTTAGGAGCAATTTCCAAATAACTACATGTTTGATTCAAGTTAAGCTATTAAAAGGCAATGCCACCAAATATTTACCAAAGTAAATGTAAACTTTTGACCCACTGGGATTCTGATATAGTGAATTAAAGCTGACAAAATTCTGTCTGTAATGGATTGTGAGTCTTTAGCCTAGGTGAATGTAAACCATCAGCCTCAATTGTACAAGACTAGAATGTATGTGTCATACACTTAATCAGGGATGTGGCTAACGATTCATCCCATTCTAATTCTACTCCAGGTGATTCAGTATGTCAGTGAGATCTTTTTTTATGATGGGTACTCATATTATTTTGCCTTTGACTAATTACATCTGCCTGAAATGTGTACATATGGTACATATCTTACCAATTCTCTAAGGGTATGCACACTTTTGAGCACAACTGTATTTGTATATATTCATATATAAAGGACCAGGTATCTCATCTTCATTTTCCCAGGGTCTTTATTATTTCTTCCCATTAAGAAATCCATTTTCCATATTTTATATTGTTCTTGATTTGGTTCATGTTAACAAACTGGTTAATAAAACAATGTGATGCAGGAATTAAGACAGATCAAATTGTTCCATATTAAATAGCTATTGAAAGATTTATTTCTAGTGATTTATTAATACTGGAATATTCACTGTAAGCAGAAGCATAAATTCATTTAGTACAAAGCTGTTTGTATGACAAGTCTCTCCATGTACAGTTCTCATCTGAGAATCTGCAGTCTTTTTAGCTCAGTAAACCACAATGTAGCTGTTACCACAACACAAGATTGACAGTAATTTTACAGCACTTAAACTCAAAAGGGTTTATGTGGATTATAATCCCAAGATTAGATATGTGTTCTTTTCCTGCCAGCACTTTATGAATGAACCTATAGTGCTCAAACCTCTTTCTGCGCATTTTTAGATGTTTTTTTTTAACCATTTTAATATCTTAAATGATAATGCCACATGTCACTCAGAGTGGTAAAATACATATAAATGGAGATACAAAAACATTATTTATTTATGCATATAGATAACTAGGTATATATTTTTTTTAAAGAAACATACAAAATTGGGTAAAGGAACTCAAATATGTTGCAAGCTTTTAGTATAGTCAACAGTTTTCATTAGGCAGTTGATTAAATATAAAAGTATAAAGCTTAAGGTAACATGTTTCTCTGTCTGTTTTTTCATCTAACAAACCTGATATTGAGATTAAAATTGGGTAGGGTTTAGACAACAATATATAAAATCAAAGCTGTTGCATTTAAAACAGATACATTATTTTCTGTGTTTTGGATTACTCAAAAAAATACATTGTTTGAATTAAATACATTCACATTACTTTTGTAGCACATTTTTTTTCTGTGGGAGCACATTTTTCTATCTAATGTATATGTATATTGTAAACAATCCATCCTTTTCTACCCTTTTTATTAGAATCCCATGGATTCCATCATGAAAATAATTTTTGAAAGGTTTGTGTAAAAATGTACAATCCCTGGCAACTCGGGGTTACTGAAGATGTAACAATGAGATTTATTTATTTTTAACATTCTGCTGATGTGGAATAAATGTGTGTAAATATCCATTTTTCTGAAAACCAGTGACCTTTCTGTGGCTCCTTCTCCATAGTTGGGAGCTGACTGTGATACCCTTAACTAAAGCTAGTGAGTCATATGTTGACATCTAGGGACACCTTGAACAAGGCATTCTAATACTATTCTTTTAGATCACAGCAAACGATTCCTCGATGCAAGACTAATAAAATATTATTTTTTGCAAATTATACAACATTACTTGTAATTATAAATTATTAAATGTTTTGTAATGTTCATCTTGAATTGCTTGCACATAAAAAGCCCGTGCATTATATGCAGGAGTTTCCTCTTTGCTCCAACTCACTAACATACTTTGTGTACCAGTGGTAATTTTCTATGAAAATGTTACTAGGTGACTACAATCAATTTAATGTGAAACATCTGCGATGACAATGGATGCTGAGGTCTGTTGATGGCAAGTAAGTCCTGGTCTTCCAAAGTGGAGGCCTGTGATCCAGAACAAAGCCTACTTGAATTCCTCCTCTTATTTAGTATTAAACTTCCCTGCTCAGTCTAGACTGGATTTACCGTATGCCACGCTACTGGCCAATATGTCCATCTGATGTACATTAGCTACCTTACATAAATCTGTAGCCTAGCAAGACAATGATGTCCTTCCTACCTTTGCTATCCTTTTCATAAAAGGAACAAAGTTGTCAGCTGTAATCTCCCTTCTGAAATACACTGCTCATTGCCATTATAGTAACACCTGGCAGAATAATTTATATGTATGATGTATATTATGATATATAGAAATTCTGATTGTTACATACCCCAGCTTTTGCAGTTACTATTTCTAAAAAGAAAATGTTGATATCCCAAAAGCTTGCAGTATAATTTTACCTAACCATTAACACCATTAATCACTTCTGCTACTTATCATTTACGTATCACTGAACCATTATATGGCTAACTTAGTTTCTTGCTTTCTTTCCTCCTTACAGAATAAAATCAATCACAATTTTTAGTTGCAATAATATTTTTAAAAAAATACCTATTTTTAAGTTTCATTTCTGGACTTCACAGAGATCATGTGCTTAAAGTATGAACATATATACAAATTCTATAACATATATTTTTTATACATTTGTAAAGTAGTCAGATTTTTTTGGCACTTAACTTCAATGATTTTTCTTAAGGCTCTCATCTGTATTTTTATTACAGATTATAAACCAGTCTCTGTTTTTGTGCCTCATATTTCCAAAGGCAATAACATAAATACAAAGGATTATAAAAGAACAAAGAGTAACAGAGTTAAACACATAACCTCATCTATACATTTTTTAATAGGATCTATAAGCAACGTTTTTTGTAGTTTCCATTTTTAGTAGGTAAAGAGTTTAAAATTGTGTATAAATAGTTAAGATATTTGGAAGCACTGCAGGAATGACATCAAATCAGCCTTTATACCGTCATTTAAAAATCCATACAGTATGGGATTTAGACAACATGACACCATGCCAAGCAAGTGACAGATGCAGTAGACTAATTTAAAATGTCGATTGGAAATTAGATTGGCATTAAAATCAGTTACAAGGTGAAAGAGGTGAAGTGGCATCCAACTGACAGCAAACGCTAATATCAATATTGTTAGCCTGCAGAAAACTCTTCTAGATCTCTTTTTTATTCGAGATATGGATTTAGACACAGAAATCATGTTGTGCAATTCAGAGTTTTCCTCTGGTTTCATTTCAAAGCAAATGGGCACTCCTGGCAAGTATACACTAGATGGAATTGTGTGGCTCCTTTCCGTTGTTGAGGTTTCTGGGAGGTCCCCAGTATTACTCTCTTGATGCCGTCTAGATGCTGGTACAACACAAGCTGATTTTTTACTGTATCTTCTTCTGTTCTTTCGGACAAAAGAATAACTCCACCTCTGACTGCTGGAGACTGCTTCAGACTGATAGTTTCTAGGCTGCTGAAGGGTTAAATTTATCATTTCATTTTCTTCAATTTTAGTACCTCTGCTTGGCAGCCTTGAACCTATACTTCTGCAAACGCTTGTATGACTTATGGTTAAGCAAGACAAAGGCAATACGTATTGCACAAGTAACAAGGAAATAGTGAAGGCAATTCTATATGAATCAGATGGCCACGATTCTATGCACAAATAACTGTTGATCAATGATTCTAAATTGAATGCATCCCTCAGATTTATAATTTTATGAAAAACAGGCAACGGAGAACATATTGTAAATCCAAGAGTCCAGACAGTTGCGATTAAAAAGTATCCATGGTTTGCAGTTAAGTTTGTGGACAATGGATTTTTGATCATATGATATCTAACCAAAGCAATAGACATGAGCATTAAGGTTGATATTAGAACAGACACGCATTGGAGGAAAGGCACCACATGACACATGACTTCCCCAAAAATCCATTGGTCCAGCAAGACACAAGTAAGTGTGAAAGGGGAACAGAAGAGTACCACTAAAATATCTGAGAAAGCCAAGTTTCCAATCAGATAGTTTATTATAGTCTTTTGTTTACGTTTTCGGAAAATAGCCAAAAGAATAAGTAGATTTCCCATAAATCCAAGTAGACTTACAAATGTATACAAACCAATAAGAAAGTATCGAATGTCATCAACGCTGCTGTTGTAGTCGTCCCAAACAGGAAAATCTGATCTTGTAGTTGCAAAAGTGCCATTTTCCTCTTTAATGAAAGTTCGGTTACTAAAGTCCTTTATGTCCAAATCCATTTCCCAATCCTGAATTAGAGAAAAAAACAATTAGCAGCCAATTTATGAGATTCTCAGATGCCTGATTTATTTAAAATATATCATTTGAAATAAAAAGGAAATTAAATTTAAGCAATAAGATCCCATACTGTACCTATCAGAGTACTTGTTTAGAGGACATGGTATTAAAAAAACTGGAAGAACAGCGGCATTCTGTTATTAAGACCTTATTATTGATGCCAATATTAAATCCTTTACCGATTTAAAATCACAATATATTTTATCAAACTCTTGAGATATTTAATTTTCTTAGAATAAAATATTTTATTAGTAAATATTTATTAAAGGGGTTCAAAGAGATTAATAAATTACTAAGAAATATTTTTGGTGAACAAAAAATTTCAAAAACCTAAAACACAATTTATCTCAATCAATTTCAAAATTGCAAGACGATTATCTGTAATAGGTTAATGGGAAAGGGATTTAAAACAAAAAACAAAAATCTCAAAAGTGGAATACATATGTAAAAATGATTAATAAAATCATTCACAATTCATCACTAGTTGAAACACATTAGAAAGTAGTTAAAAATATTACCTAGTAACAATTACATTGGCTATTATGCACCCAGGGACCACCAACTTATGTTGGTGCTGTGCTGACTCAGTAGGAAATTACATTCATGTACTGTATGATGGCAATGCAAAAAAGGCAAAGAAACTTTGGGATGTGGCTTTTGACCTATTAAAAAAAACAGATAATATATATTTAGAGAAAAAAAACTTTGTTGTGGTTAAAATCACTATTACAAGATTTCTTTTGATAAATCAACTAAAATGGCAGTGGTCTGTGGAAATAGGAGTTTTGTGGAATATGCTCTAGCAATACCGCAAGTGCACAATCCTTTGCGCATATCATCTTGTGCAATATAATTTGTATGACTTGATTTGCGTGATATGGTTGGTGCAATACGTCTGATGCAATATGCTCTGTGCGATATGTTTTGTGTAATACTCTATGCACTTTTTGCTTCACCCAATATGTTCTGTGCAATATATTATGTGCAATATGTTTTGTGCAATATGTATTTTATTGTGTACTTCTGATCACTTGCTTTTGTAGAGCTATATGTTGTCACATCTTAACTGACGCATATAGACAGTGAAAATGTTAGCTTATATATTATTTCATACATAAGTTTAAACACTTGTTCAGGGTAGGAAACACTCTTTCCTCTTAGTACCCAACAAACTGTATTCCAAAAGAAACCATCTATTTATCGTAGGGACATACCTAGAGATACCCCACACAGACAGATGGCAGTACAGCATAACTCTTATCACTATATACTGAGCCAGACACTGATTGTGGTACAGCCTAACTACGATCACCATATACTGTGTCAGACATTGACGTTGGTATAGAAAAACTCCCATTTACTATATACTGAGCCAGATATTGATGAAGGTACAGCATAACTCCAGTCACTATATGCTGAGTCAGACACTCATGGTGGAGCTCTATAAATAACATTGTACAATAATATTGCATGAATGTGCAGCAATTTAGAGAATGTCCTTAAACAAAATGGGTATTAAGTGCTTCGAAAAGATTATCTACTAATAAATAATCAAAATTGTAAATCTTACAAGCAAACGTCCAAGAAGCATAGAGGAGCAGTCTCTATAGGGACAAAACTTCCCTTGTCAGTGGTTGCCATTAAGTGCTGGCCAAACAATATAATACTACAAATTTAAAGTGCACTTATTTACTTAGTACCGACTCCTGCCGGTTCTGACCAAACATTAATGTACCTAAAACAACTGATGTCGTTTTGAAGACAAAGCATGGTCACACCAAATATTGATTTGATTTAGATATTTCTTTTGTTCACTCACTTTATATTTTGTGAAATGATTCAAATAAATGATTCATCTAGTTTTGAAAGTTTCTTTACTCTACATTTTTTCACACCTGCCTAAAACTGTTGCACAGTACTGTATTTTATCAGAGATTTAAAGTGTTGAACTTTTTGTTCACAGTATGGCACTTTTCTCATACTGCTAGTGCTCTTTAATTTTAGGTGAACATTTCATTTGAATCCACAGTTCTGCAATTAGTTCATTGTTGCCTAACTTGTATTTCACTTAGAAGCTTTAAAAAGCATTGCAGCATTTGGTATCTACAAAATGTGAAAAACAAATAAAGTCTCAAGTGTTCGAAACACGCTACAGACAATGTATAATGTCGAACTTTTTTGTACAGTCACTATCATTGACATCATGTTTAGAAGTCCACTTCTTGCACTTAGATATATAATTACCAGGTCAGGTATACTACATTATATATATATATATATATATACATACACACATAACTGGAAACTTCTGGGCTACCTTGCAGGACGCGCCAGCACTGCCCACTGACGTCAGTGGGAGGTCCCGTCACTCAGTGGTAGTTCCCACTGATGTCAGTGGGAGGTCCCGCTGACGTCAGTGGGAGGTCCCGCTGACGTCAGTGGGAGTTCCCGCTGGTGTTGGGGGCGTTCCCTCTGACAGCGGCGGGAAACACCCCCATTAAAGGGAAAATGGCCAGGGAGTGGGGCGTGTCAAGACCCCGCTCCTGCGACCCGGAGGATTCGGGTCTTGACCCGGGAAACAGGAAAAGCAGTGCTTCACCCCGCAATCTCCAGGCAAACCTGGAGAGTTTATATATATCTATATACCGTATTGACTCGGATATAGGCCGCCCCCGTATATAGGCCGCACCCTAAAAGTTTGGTACTTTTTTAAAGAAAAAGTTTTTTTCTTTAAAAAAGCACCAAAAAAACATGCTGCCACTCTGTCTCCCCCCCCGAGATATGCTGCCACTGTCCTCCCTCCCCGAGATATGCTACCACTGTCCCCCCCCGAGATCTGCTGCCACTGTCCTTCTCCCTCCCCGAGATATGCTACCACTGTCCTCCCCCCGAGATATGCTGCCACTGTCCACCTCTGCCCCCCCCCGACTTACCGGAGCAGACTCCCGGGTGTCTTGCGGGGCCGGCGGGGGACATCTACGCAATACGTGTATACAACTTCGGGCAGAGGTAAAACGCATCGTGCGGACGGTCCGCACGATGCGCTTAGACAACCTCCCGTGCCGGCACCCCCCCCGGGGGAAGTGCTGGCAGGGGAGGCTGTCTGAGCGTATCGGGGAGTAGGATGCAGGTCCCCTGCACCGCTGCGGGGGATCTGTATCCTAACCCCGCTGCCTGCCCGTCGCCCGGGACTGCATGTCCCGGGCGTCGGGCGCTAGACCCCGAATATAGGCCGCACCCCCACTTTAAAGACTTAAAGTGGGGGAAAAAAGTGCGGCCTATATTGGAGCCAATACGGTATATATATATATGTGTGTTACCTCTCTCTCTCATATAGATAGATAGATAGATAGATAGATAGATAGATAGATAGATAGACAGACAGACAGATAATGTGCAGGGTAGGCCATTACGTCAACTCCAATTTTGCAACTGACTGGCCCAAGCAAGGTTTGCATGATCAAGTCCAGAATTTTCATGAAGCCTTCAACAGGTGCAGCAAATGGAAGACTATTGATGGGAGAGGAAGTTCCTCTTGTGCTTATCTGCATGGGTTAAGTGGATTTGGCAGGGCTACAGTCCCGTGGACCTGCTACCCTAGGGCTAGTCCTAGTTGGGCTAGGCCATAATACGCCACTGCAACCAATAATTTTTTTAAGCATGTGGTTCCTGCCTAACAAGCAGCAGGTTATTGAGAAATGCTAAAATTGTGATTTTTTTTTTAAACTGCCAGTCTGTATTTCTTTTCTTGTTTCGGTGTTTGTGAAACATATGTTGTCCTTAGTTAGTATAATGTACCTGTACACTATTTCACAGTAAAGTATATTAGACATATATTTAAATAACCTTCAAAAATCTTTCAGCTTTGCACAGTAACCAGGCAACAATCCTTTCAAGTTTACATATGAGCTCAAAGAAGGATGGCACCAGATTGTGTACTTTGAAGCATTGTCTGTTGTGATATCTCGAATTACATTTCTGACAACAGCTAAAATATCATCACATCCCTAAAAAAACACTAGACAATAGACACAAAAATAAATTTGATTCTCAATGGTTGAACCGAATAGGCAAAAATAGGAATTTACAAAAAGGCTAAGATATTAAATACCAACATTTTACTTTCAAATCTAAATAAAGCTGACTATACTGAGAAATAATATATAGCTAAAGTATCACCACGGCATTTATCTTATCAATCAGACTTTATTATATATATAGAGGATTTATCCTTTTACATGGATAGTTATAATCCTTAAATTCTTGTGAAAGCAGCAATTGTGCTCAAACCCTGCAGTATACATTTTCCATTACCTGCTCAGGTTAAAGAAAGCTACCCTATATATTATCAAACTGACAAATATAGGCATTATTCTGGAACCCCAGGGTCAGATGCCTGGATATGAATGTCAAATGCCAGGAAATGAATAAGGTCAGATAGCTTAACTATAAAAGTCTTCTGTATTTTCTTAGCTTTATTAGGAAAGTCACAGAAATAAAGGCACTTGTTGGTTGTATGCTTCTCTAGAAGAAGGTGCTTTGGTATGGGTGGAAGTGCTTCTGCAAGGGGAAGCTAAAAACGGATTGCCTTGCAAGGGAGTAGATAATCAGAACCTGTACTCACAGAGGCTGCTGACATAGAATGTAGTGATGTCCGGACAGGGGCGTACCTAGAGTATTTGGCACCCGGGGCGGATCCTGTAAGTGGCACCCCCCCACACCAAATGTAAAGACATCTACAAAATTATGTTAAGAATATTTATTGCACCAATTTGTAAACTGTATTTCAACTGTAAACAACAAGAAATCTGAAAAAATAAATTAATAACTTATAAGTAAAATAAATACGTTTAAATAACATTTACTGAACATATAATAGTGCTTTCTTTAATAACCCTCCAAAAAAAACAGCGTCCACATTGCCCACATAGAACCTGACCAGCACCCAAATTACACACACATAGGACGTGCCATCTTTGCCCCCAAACAGCCCAGCATGAGTCAGCATTGTTCCCAAACAGCCGAGTGTACGCCATCTTTGTCCCATGAACACGCTACCTGTGCCATCTTTGTCCCATAAACACCCTGCCTGTGCCATTTTTGTCCCATAAACACCCTGCTTATACCATCTTTGCCTTTTTGACAAATCAACTATACACCTATGATTAACACAAACACTTTTAGTCACTCACTAATTCACTTTCATTCACACAATTCATTCACACAATCATTTATTCTTTCACACAAATTATTTACACATATTCATTGATGCATTCTAACAAATTCTTTAATTCTCTCACTCATTCAAACAATTCATCCACACATTAATGCATTAATTTTCGCTCTCTCATTCTGACTCTTTATTTCAATATTCTTGCTACCCTCCTTTCTCCCTATCTACCCAGTCTCACCCCCTTCTGCCCTATCTACCCCTTCTCACTCCCTTCTCCCTATCTACCCCCTATCCCCCCGCCTCACTCCCTTCTCCCTATCTACCCTCTCCCCCCTTTGAAGTTCACTTACCTTTCAGGAGTCCTGCGGTGGGGGTGCAAGGCCTCTGTCTCCCAGCTCTGCCACTGTATGGAACAGTATAGAGTGATGGGAGTTATGATGTACTTTAGAGCATAATTATATAATGAAAAAGACATTGGAAATGGTACAGCATAACACCCATCACTCTCACACATTTACCAATCCACACTTACCAATCCACAGATTCCCCACATACCAATCCACAGATTCCACACATACCAATCCACAGATTCCACACATACCAATCCACACATTCCACGCATACCAATCCACACATTCCACGCATACCAATCCACACATACCAATCCACAGATTCCACACATACCAATCCACAGATTCCACACATACCAATCCACTCTCACTGTCACTCTCACTGAATGATTTCCTACCTTTCCTCTTTTCTTCTTACAGCAGTAAGCTCCTTTTCTTCCTCTTCGCTCCTCTTCTTCTGTCTTCTTCCGGTTCAGAGGGCACGGACGGCGGTGGGCGCGGCTTCAGTGTTGTGCGCCGGGATCTGACAACAAACCCCGGCGCACAGCAGCAGTTGCCGCGTGGATCGCGAGGGAGCGGTATCGGAGGTCTTTAACAGACCTCCGGCTCCCTTGAGTGATTTTAAGCCGGTTCCCTTGAAACGGCTTAAAATCACTCAAGGGAGCCGGAGGTCTGTTAAAGACCTCCGATACCGCTCCCTTGCGAGCCTGCTCCTCCAGCGGCGGACATTACTGTCCGTCTCTGGAGGGGTGCCGGGTGCCGGCAAGTTGGCACCCCCCTGATCAGCGGCACCCAGTGCGGACCGCCCCCCCCGCCCCCCGCTAGGTACGCTACTGTGTCCGGATCATGAACGAATCATTCATTTGATCCGGTTCTTTTTAGTGATCCGGATGAATCGGTTCAGTATACTGAACGATTCATTTGTAGCGGTTCAGTCTGTGAATCATTCAGCTGTAACCTGATCCTAGAGCTGTGAGTCATCTGCAGAGCACTCAGACACAGACTCTGGGGTCAGGTTACAGCTCATTAATTCACAGAGGAACGATGACTCATAGAGTCAGAGACTCGTTCAATGATTCGAATGATCCGAAGACTCGAATGATCCGAAGACTCGAATGATCCGAAGACTCGAATGATCCGAAGACTCGAATGATTCAATGATTCAAATGATTTGAATCTTACAAGGATCCAGATCTTACAGAGATTCGAATCTTACAGAGAATATTACTGATACCATACTTTTATAAATAAATGCATTAATAATGTTCACACTGCCCCCAGGATTTAGATTCCCCTAAGTTTGCCCCCCTTTACCTATAAGTGCACCTACAGTTAACTTTATTAAATTAATTAAATTAACCCTCAGTCATCAGCATAAAATTAACCCTTATACCCCATCAACCATAACTGCCCCTGAAATTAACCGTAAAGATCCCATTAACCATAACAGCCCCTGAAATTAACCCTAAAGACCCCATTAACCATAACGGCCCCTGAAATTAACCCTAAATACTCCATTAATCATAACTGCCCCTAAATTAATTGCATGTACTCCAGATACATTACCTAATAAATTGGTATGGTTGATGGGGTCTTTAGTGTTAATTTAGGGGCAGTTATGCTTAATGGGGTGTTTAGGGTTAATTTAGGGGCAGTTATGCTTAATGGGGTCTTTAGTGTTAATTTAGGGGCAGTTATGCTTAATGAGGTGTTTAGGGTTAATTTGGGGGCAGTTATGCTTAATGGGGTCTTTAGTGTTAATTTAGGGGCAGTTATGCTTAATGGGGTCTTTAGTGTTCATTTGGGGGCAGTTATGCTTAATGGAGTGTTTAGGGTTAATTTAAGGGGCAGTTATACTTAATGGGGTGTTAAGGGTTAATTTTAGGGGCAGTCATGGTTGATGGGGTGTTAAGGGTTAATTTTAGGGGCAGACATGGTTGATGGGGTGTTTAGGGTTAATTTAATGGTGAGGGTTGCAGGTAAAGGGGAATGTAAATCCTGGGGGCAGTGATTATTAATGTATTATTTATAACAGTATGGTGATATTATCTGACTAATTCGAATCCCAATGAAGGCACAGAGTCGTTCAAAGATCCGGATCTTACAATGATCCGGATCTTACAGTGATCCGGATCTTACAGTGATCCGGATCACTGTAAGATTCGGATCCCTGTAAGATCCGAATCTTTGAACGACTCTCTGCCTTCATTGACATCACTGGAGGCAGGGGGGAGGATTCATAATGAAAGGGGCGGGGCCAATCGTTAGTGTGCCTGCACGGAGTTACTGGAAAACAGTAACTCCTGTGAGTCACACTGAGTGATCCGAAGATTCGGATCATGAATCGGATCCTTTCAGTGAACGAATCGAAATGATCCGATTCACTTTAATGATCCGAACTTCCCATCACTAATAGAATGTCCAGGGTAAAGATACAGGGGAACAGGAAAAACAGATTGATTCTTGAATTTCTCCTGAGGAAGCCGAGACAGAAATCGGCGAAACGCGTTGAGAAACTTTATAATTATCGAAATTTGGACTTTACAAGGACTTGCTGATTACCCATTTACCTTCGTGAAGGACACTGCTTTTACGCATAACCCATATGTTATGCCCATCTGTTTGTAAGTTTTTAATCTATATTTATTAAACAATACCTATTTTTATTGCACTATTTCGTTTCCTATCTTCTACACAGAAGTTCCAAGACAGAAAAGAGTCTGGATTTTTTGACGAGCTATCACTTTCAAGTACACTTGTGAGTGCAACAAATATCTTAATTTTTGTTTTTTCGTTCGAACTTATTACACTATATTTGTTCTATTTTTTCCCCACATATCTATGCGCCCCGACTTTTGTCTATGAACAGGAAAAGCACCCAGGACAAACCAACTACAGAAAAGTTGCAGGGAAGGAGGAATAGCCCAATCTCAGCTATGAGAATTGGAAAGTTGCCAGGGCAACCAGCCACTTAAAGGGAAAAAGGGAAATAACAAAATAAACAAACTTGTTCCATGACAGGCATTCTTAAATTAAATGTATTAACAAAGTACTATTCACTAATCAAGGGAAGGCTGACACATTTTGTCAAGTAAAGCCAAGGGGCCCTATGGGCCCTGCCCCTTCTACACTCACATACACTTACCTAAAGCCTGTCTTGAGCTCTGTTCGCAGATAGTGCAAGCTACAACACTGCTACTATGGGGTCATTTAATGTAGCTTTACATGACACTACTGCATTCCTATCTACCTGAACCGGCCTGGGGTGAATTACCCCCTGCTCCCAAGGCGATACCACCCCAGTCAAAGCCTGAACTCAATCCACACCTCAGTAGTGATGTCCGGATCATGAACGAATCGTTCATTTGATCCGATTCTTTTTAGTGATCCGGATGAATCGGTTCAGTAGACTGAACGATTCATTTGTAGCAGTGCCAGTTCAGTCTGTGAATCATGCAGCTGTAACCTGATCCTAGAGTGAGTCATCTGCAGAGCACTCAGACACAGACTCTAGGGTCAGGTTACAGCTCATTAATTCACAGAGGAACGATGACTCATAGAGTCAGAGAGTCGTTCAAAGATTCGAATGATCCGAAGATTCAAATGATCCGAAGATTCAAATATTTCAATGATTCAAATTATTCAAATGATTCAAATGATTCGAATCTTACAGGGATCCGGATCTTACAGGAATTCGAATCATTCAGAGAATATTACTGATACCATACTTTTATAAATAAATACATTAATAATGTTCACTGCCTCCAGGATTTAGATTCCCCTGAGTTTGCCCCCCTTTAACTATAACTGCACCTTCAGTTAACTTTATTAATTTAATTAAATTAACCCTCAGTCATCAGCATAAAATTAACCCTTATACCCCATCAACCATAACTGCCCCTAAATTAACCCTAAAGCCCCCATCAACCATAACTGCCCCTAAATTAACCCTAAACACCCCATCAACCATAACTGCCCCTGAAATTAACCGTAAAGACCCCATCAACCATAACGGCCCCTGAAATTAACCCTAAAGACCCCATTAACTATAACGGCCCCTGAAATTAACCCTAAATACTCCATTAACCATAACTGCCCCTAAATTAATTGCATGTACTCCAGATAAATTACCTAATAAATTGGTATGGTTGATGGGGTCTTTAGTGTTAATTTAGGGGCAGTTATGCTTAATGGGGTGTTTAGGGTTAATTTAAGGGGCAGTTATACTTAATGGGGTGTTAAGGGTTAATTTTAGGGGCAGTCATGTTTGATGGGGTGTTAAGGGTTAATTTTAGGGGCAGTCATGGTTGATGGGGTGTTAAGGGTTAATTTTAGGGGCAGTCATGGTTGATGGGGTGTTAAGGGTTAATTTAATGGTGAGGGTTAATTTAATTAATTTAATAAAGTTAGCTTAAGGTGCAGTTGCAGGTAAAGGGGAATGTAAATCCTGAGGGCAGTGATTATTAATGTATTTATTTATAAAAGTATGGTGATATTATCTGAATGATTCGAATTCCAATGAAGGCAGAGAGTCGTTCAAAGATCCGGATCTTATAATGATCCGGATCACTGTAAGATTCGGATCCCTGTAAGATCCGAATCTTTGAACGACTCTCTGCCTTCATTGACATCACTCGAGTAGGCAGGCAGGAGGGTTCATTGACTAATGAAAGGGGCGGGGCCAATCGTTAGTGTGCCTGCACGGAGTTACTGGAAAACAGTAACTCCTGTGAGTCACACTGAGTGATCCGAAGATTCGGATCATGAATCGGATCATTTCAGTGAACGAGTCGAAATTATCCGATTCACTTTAATGATCCGAACGTCCCATCACTACACCTCAGTACATAGACATATGTCCATTCTAATGTATTCTCATCATTCTTATTGGTTTACCATGTCTATTTTTCCTTCTTCTGATTTTAAAGGTTTAAACCATGTCTCGTAAAGCTGTTACAATTTCTAATCCTAACTATTAATATGTATCATACATACTTTTTTATGCTGTAAATGTTCAAACTCATTTTCCTATATAACTCACAGAAAAACAAGGCATCTCAGAATGAAATGTCCATATTTTATCACATCTATACCTGCACCATCTCCTAATTGATTGGAAGTTCACAAGAACAGGGTCCTCTTCTATGCTTATGGAGAACAACACATTTCTTTTAAATATGTAATAATTTTGTGCTGTAAATTAAAGCATACTGGATGACTTTACAAACTTGATCAGTGAACAACCTGTAATTTATAATCCGCATTCAGTTTGCCATTGTTACTACTCAGACTTTGCGCTATAGTACAATAAGCAAATATTACTGTTTTCCTGTTTTTCTACTCTGTGATTATCTGATTGAACAACATATGGTTAGGCTAAGAAAATAAAATAATTTTACTATGTAAATATGGTTCATTTGGTAGTTGAAAAAAACTATTTATTCCATTGGCACAAGAGCATAGAATATGAATATTGCTTCATTCTCGTTTTTCTTCCATAACACATATTCCTCAACTTCATCCCTCAAATAAAAATATAACTTTGATTATATTTTCTATTTATAGAAATTAGCGTTAACTGTACTTTTAATGTCAAGCCTAGTGACATTTAACAAGCACAAAAAATACTGCTTAATAATCCATGACAGATATGACACTTATTATAATCTTGCAGTAGCAAAGCGGTGCCCTGTCTTGTGCAGATGAAATTAGTAGATATTCTTTGGGAGTTGCAGACCCAGTAATACGTCTGAGTGTGTATAAAGTGGTAAAGAGGCACAAAAAGTTCATTTTTTGTTTTTTGAGGGAAATCTGTAGACTTAAAGTCCAGTGTGGGAAGAAACAACATAATTATCTGCCTCTTCTTCAAAATCAAAAAATCTTGAGACATAATTGTGGGTTCATGTTATACAGACCAAATGTCTTATGCATTTGCACCCCTTTGCCAAGCATATTATTAGATGCAACCTCACAAGACACGTATCATGCTATATGGTCAAAAATAGAAAAAAATGCCAGTTTTAAAGAAAAGTCTTCCACAATGACTGTTGCTGTCTACCCCTTTTTGCTAGACTTGTGAATTTGGATTTGTGAGAACTTATCCAAATTTGCTATTTTTGTCAGTTTGTACGAATCTCTGAAAATGAGGCCAGACCCCCAAGAGACAGAAGAAAAGCAAAAAGCTCAAAAGTTACGGCATCATTTACTCCCACTCTCTCAAACTCTCTGAATGTCTCCCTTCCTTTTCTGCTGACCACAGCTCACAGCTCCGCTGCCATGTCTTGCGCATTCTTGTTCTTCATCTTCGTCTCTCTTCTTTCTCTTCTATCTTCCATCTATCTCTGATTGGAGGGTCTGAGTAGAGGACGTCACCAATTTTGTGCCCTAAGTTACCCTTGTGTGAACTTCAGCCAAATTAGCCTAACTTCTGGTGATGTCCTCTACCCTGATTCAAGGTTCGGGAAGAAGACATTACTGGAAGCTCCACTGTTTTGCCATTAGATAAACTTGTGTGAACGTCCGTCAAAATGGCACAGCTTCTGGTTATGTCCTTTCCCCCGATAGAACCAGGGAGAAAACATCACTGGAGGCTACACCATTTTGGTTTGCCGGGAGATAATGTCTAGAAATGCAGAAATGCGGACGGAGAGAGAAGAAAGAAGAGAGAAAAATAAGCTAGAAGAGAGGAGAAAGGAGAACAAGAAGATGTATGAGAGAGAGTGAACGAAAATCAGATTGTGAGAGAGTGAGAGTAAAGAGAGAGTCAGAGAGAGTGTGATAAAATAAAAGTAAATGTCTGAATTGTTTTTGGCCCATTTGTACATGTTTACTTTTTGCTGCATCACCAGATTCCTAGTCCTCGTTACCTTTATGGCATTACCATTTTCTGCTTTGTTATTCCTTCATCTATTTCCTACTTCTTATAATCATTTCATGTGAGGCAAAAAAACTAGTTTACCATTTTTCTTTGGACCTTACCAACCTTCTTTTACTGCTTGAAATTAAATTCAAACTTGGTGATTTATAACATGGGAAATGAAGCAAATCATTGTTTTTATTCCCTATGTTGATTTTGGATTATCATTTGTGGAAGACAACATACGATAAAACTGATATGATAAAATTGACAGTATCAATGAGTGAGCACAATTTATAACACATGGTAGTATTTAATTAAATACAGTATCCTTATTTGGAGAATAATTACCTCTAACAACCGAACAAACATCGAAAACAAGTATTCTAGGTTATACAATGCACCTAATTTTTTTTATTTTTATTAGATGATTTGTTAGCATTACATTGTTTGTTCAAGATATATTTAGTTTTGTAATTTAAAAACATCAATCTTGATATTTTTTATGTATACGTCTGTTCCTGTTTACCTTTCCAAAATAGATTATAGGACCTTGTAGACTGTTAGGATGATTAACTAGTGGAGAGATCTTTCCTAGCAGCTGCATAGGCCTCTTGGTCCATCATACTTTTCAAATCTCTGTCTCCTTTGCAGATCCTTATATCTGTTAAGGGAGTCATAAGGACAGCTTTTTTACCACCAGTTCCCCCCATATTGCTTCTTATTAAAGGCTTCCGACACCATGGTTCTGCACCAGACCTTATTTGTGAATTTCTCATGTAATTGCAGGGCTCATTGCTGTCCAGTTAACAACAGTTGTTTTGGCTACAATGTATGCCCACTGTTGATATTTTGTGGATAACATAAACATTTTTCAAAGGGAAACTTCAGCCATCATGTGCACTTTAATGTATACGTGGTCCCATTAAATATATATTTTTTTCCCGCTTGGAAATGCATTGAGAGATTTCCACTAGACTAGGGCGCCGGCCAACTCTTCGCGTTCGTCTTCCTGGGGAAAAAAATCTTCCTATTCCATGAATATTCGCCCGTTGCTGTGTTCAGTTCAGGCAAATATTTGTGTACATTCTTCGTTTTTTTTTTGAAGGGGTTAATACAGGGTTAACGCAGTACGCAGTAGCTTTGGCAGCAGGATTTTAAAGGTCCATACAAGCAACTCTATTGGTCGCCGGCAGGGGCCTCCTCTGCCATCAACCAATAAGGTGCACTTGCTTTTCATTGGTTGATGGCAGAGGAGCTCCCTGGCGGTGACCAATAGAGTTGCTCGTACAGACCTTTAACTCCTGATGGTGAAACTCCGCCTCGGGAGACCATTGGTCTCCCTGCTCCAGGAGTTAAAGGTCTGTACGAGCGACCAATAGAGTTGACAAAATGTCACTATATAAATGCTTGTTACAGAAACCCAAAGGTACATAATGTGAACAAAAATCCATAAGTACAAAAGATATTTTGTTTGCTCCATGGTTTCAATTTATCCAAATAATATGTACTTATACTGATGTAAACTACTCTAGTTATTTAATTTGGTTTAAAAGGGTTACCCTCTGAAGTGGTATATAAATCATCATAAAACTAGTTTCAATAATAATCAAAAATATATCATGCTATTCTTTATTTCACCACGGGGACTTACTCTAATTGTATATACTACTAAGAATTCTTGACAAAAATGTATTATTAAAACTGATTTGAAGAAATCAATTTTGTAACATTATTTAATGTAAACATACTCTGTTCCAAACACAGATGGATATAATTGTTGTTTTTTTACAGTTGCAGAGGTTTAAATTTATTGCATATTACATATCTTGATATATTATGACTGAATATATTTACTGTTCTGTGGCAAGTGTGCAATTTTGTGGTTCAACAAAATGGAAATTCCTAAATTTCTTTTAACCACTTAACGACCAATGACGTGCATTAAATAAGCCATGTTTGCATTTTTTGCTTACCACCAGAATTTCTCATCTGAACGCTAATTAACAGCCTGTAAGATTTACCACTGCTCCATTATCCAGCCAACAGCCAGCCCTTTCAGGGTATTTAAGCAGCAAAGGTTCACATCCTCCTTGCCCTTGTGTTGTTTCTGGCTGCAAGTGCATTATCTTGTCTTCCTAATTACTTGTGTATGACCTGGCTTTCCGTAATGTCCCATCTGGCTCCTGACGTCTGCCTTGTTCCTGACACTGCTGAACTCCTATTCCTGAGTACCCGTATTGGTTTATGACCCCGGCCTTTTTTTCTTATACACTCCTACATCACGATTTGCAATAAAGGTGTTTTTTGCACTTTACCTTATACAAGGGCCATGAACAGAAAGTGCTGGCAATACACCAAACCACTTTACCAGGCTGGACAAGGTAGACCATGTTAAAGAAATTAAACAATTCCAGCATTTCGCTTACATACTATAAAACTATTTGCTGAACAATAAGATAATTTTTGCAAAGTACAGAGAGAACTGCGCCCAAACTACAAGAACACAAGATAAGAAGACCTACTACACCCAGACTACTGGTCCATGAGATAAAAGAAGACTTGCGTCACTATGTGTGATGGGTGTTGACGTCATTTAGACTATAATAAGTCCCTCATTATCTTGATGAGGAGCGCGCTCTCGGGTTACACTAAGTGCATGTCTATTTGTATATCACTCCGTTGTAAGCCCTTTGAATAAATTAATTCACTCAATTTGGACCAACTGTTTCACGTTGATTTTTCCACAACAAATTTGGTGCCGAAACCCGGGAACTGAAAACGGCTGGAACGGAATCAGGACAGGAGCAGAGGACTGGAGACCGAACTGGCGCCATAAATAGGTGAGAACACTTTCTTCTCATTTTCGCTCTCACTCCTCTGATCCTAATCCCTCTGTTCTATTGTCGTGAGTACAGTTCCCAAGAACCTGAAACAGTTGTAAATTGTTTACTAACACTTTTGGATATGCTTGTGTGAGTGAATGGGAATACCGGTGTCCAGATACACTTGGGTGAAAGAGGTCCTTTACGGCTGAGTGATTGTGCTGCCTCAAGACACCCCTCCACCCAGTGGAGAACGCAAGTGGGGGTAGTTGGTGTGCTAAGCAAGAGGGCCCTACCGCCCTCAGACACGGATGTTTTCTATCTTCTGAAATTGATAAAGCTGTCACTAACTACTGCCTGGGCAGCTGAGGGACAAAGATTGAAGGTTAACGGTGATTTGGTGTGGTGAATTTACTGGCCTGTAGGTTGACTGGTCTGTGCAACGCTGGTTTAGGATCCACATCTTATCTTAAGGGCGTGTTCCAAAGCTGCAGCTGGTTTATTTCTCTATGACAAATACTACTAGCCTAGAGGACACTGTACTTTTGTGGTTTTGCCTAGATGATATTCGAGGACAAGTACTTTTAGGAGTTCTTAGTTTGTTGGTTGTTGTTTGGCTTTGTTGGAAGATTTGGAGAAATCAGAAGAGGGGATACGTGGTGTGGGAATTTCCCTGACAGCCACAGCCATAAGGTATAGCCGCTGGTATACTGAGAGAAGTGGGTAAGAGTCCCGTCCATCATAGCCGGGCTATGGGAAACAGTTGCGGCATACGTGTGTCTGGCCGATCACCAGATAAAAGGGAAGGACGTCCTATCTCTCCTTCTACCCCACAAGAGGAGATGAAGTTAAAATATGGCAAGTGGGTCAGCAAGCAGTTACCTAAATGGTACAAGCTGACTAGGGGCATGGATTTGTGTATTCCTAAAGAGGGAACCTTTGATGTAAGTTGTTGGGTTCACCTTTATAAAAATTACAAGTCTAAACTTACAGAGCCAAGTGAGAAGGCCGCCTGGTCAAGGTGGATAGTAGAGGCCCATAAGAGACAGCAAAAGGCCCTAGGCATTTTTACAGTGGGCACTAAGGCCCAGAGTATAAACCAGTCAGGAGATAGTGGGCAGCTTGAGGAGGAGGAGGAAGAGATGGTTAACATAGAACAGCTTGCAATTTCTCTTTTGGAGCCCGCTACGGTGAATCCAGAAGTCCCTGATTCAAGTACCCAGAGCATTCCATTAGACCCCGGGGCAGGATTTAATGTGCCTACTGGCTCATCAGACCCTGGGGCAAGACCCAAAGTGCGTCCTGGTCCATCAGACTCTGGGGCAAGATCCAAAGTGCCTTCTAGTTCAGCTGGGATATATCCCACTGGAGATCTGGCACTCTTAAATAACCCTCCACCTCCAACATATGTTGAATCCAGTCTTAATGCAGCTATCCCTGAATTTATACCTCCCTGAGGGTCTTCTGTGGTGTAGAAGGTGAGCTTTTGATTACTCCCAAGATAAACCAGGACGAGGTCCGTAAGATGACTAAGCAGCAAACGCTGCCCCAGGCCTCAGTCTACCCTGTCAGAGAGCAATTAATACCTGCTGCAAATGGTTGATTAAAGCCTGTGAGCTGGCAGAGGGTAAAATTGTGAACATCTACACAGACTCCCGTTATGCCTACGGCGTCCTGCATGACTTTGGCTTTTTGTGGGAACACAGGGGGTTTCTAACCTCCAGTGGAAAGGTGGTAAAACACGCAGACCTCATACATGACCTACTAGACAAGGTGAAACTACCTAAATCTATAGCTGTTATTAAATGTCAGGCGCATCAGCGAGCAACAGATCCTATCACTATGGGTAATAATAGGGCTGACGAAGCAGCCAAAAAGGCAGCCCTTATGCTTCTCCGAGAGTCACTTAACAATGATGAGCATTTGACAATGGATACTCTCGTGAATTTACAGCAACAGGCAAGCACCCAGACTCACAGGAAATGGGGAAACCTAGGCTGTAAGCAAGAGAATGATGTTTGGAAACATGAGGATGGTAGATTGTGTGCACCTCCAGCTTTGTACCCTGTTTTGGCGAATATATCTCATCTCCCCTCTCATATTTCCAAAGGGGGAATGATTACCACTGTCAATAAGTTCTGGGTTGCACCAGGTTTTCCACAATTCGCAACAGATTGGTGTGCAAAATGTATGATTTGTGCAAAGCACAATCCGGGGTAAACTGACTAAGGTACAGATGAAACACCTTGTAAGACCTGATTACCCTTTTCAGAGACTGCAGATAGACTACATTCAGTTACCTAAGTGTGGTGTCTATGAATATGTCCTGGTATGTGTGGATATGTTTTCCTCTTGGGTAGAAGCTTGGCCTGTTGCCAAGGCGACAGCGGCAGTGACAGCTAAGAAATTGATAGCTGAAATTGTGTGTAGATACGGCCTACCTGAGACTGTGGAATCAGATAGAGGGACACACTTTACTGGGCAGGTCTTTGCAGAGATGCTGAAAGGGTTACAGATTAACCAACACCTACATACTCCGTACCACCCACAAGCATCAGGGAAGGTTGAAAGAGCAAATGGTGTCTTGAAAAATAAAATAGCTAAGATCTGTGAGCAAACGAAACTTACTTGGGTACAAGCCTTACCTTTAGCCCTTTTTGCAATAAGGCACACTCCAAAGGGAACACATAGACTTTCACCGTTTGAAATTCTGTTTGGCAGGCCACCTCTAACAGGCCTTTTCTTTCCACAAGAGCTACATGGACAGTACGCTTCTTTAACAGATTATGTTATACATCTGCATAAACAACTGACTAATTTGCATGGCAAAGTCTTCTCCTCTTTACCAGATCCACAAGAAACGACCGGAACTCACACCCTACAACCTGGAGACTGGGTAGTGATACGGAGATACGTGAGAAAACATCTGGAACCCCGCTTTGACGGCCCACACCAGGTGATACTGACCACACCCACCTCAGTCAAGGTGGAAGGGAGGCTTAATTGGATCCACGCCTCCCACTGTAAGAAAGTTCAGGTCGGTGATACAAGCCTGTACCAAAAGGGTGAGGCCACTCGGGACAAGGAGGATTGAAAGATTTTCAAAATGCATGTGCTGTCTTGCTTGCTCTTTTGTATACTATGTCATCTACAGGTACAAGGAGTACGGCAGAAAAACTCCATCTGGCTTCTGCACGAACAAACAGCCAAACAGCTGAATACTACTAACTGCTAGATCTGTTCACATGTTCCAGCAAATCACAAAGGAATCCCTTTTGATTGGTATCCCAATATCAATGAATGATCTTAACCTCACAGATTATAGCTATGAAGCCAAAATAGACACAAAACACACTAATCACAATGCCATCTCAGACTCAGGAACATTCTTAGAAATTGTTGGTATACTCACTCCACCCACCATATGTGTAGGACCCATGTATGTTAATCACACAGACATATTGCAAGATCACATAATCAGCCTACCTAAAGTACATGTCGGAGAGACAGATTGTAGGAACGCTACACTGATATTCAATATGGAATATGATGAGAAGTCTTGTGATAAAAGTGAAAATTGTAATAACCTGTGTTATTGTGCAGCCATGGAAGCACGCTGTGCCCCGAAGTGTGCCTGTCCCGACAAAGGAGAACATGACACGTGGAATTGTGAGACTAAATTGTATGATAATATGCAGTGGTTCCACAGATGGCTGGGAAATCATGGTAGGATAATTCCTAGAGTACTGAAACAAGGGTTATACTATCTGTGTGGTAACAGGGCCTACTCATGGCTTCCTATGGGTGCATGGGGTAATTGTACCATAGGGAGAGTTGTACCAGTAATCAGAACACGTGCTAATATTACAGCTGCTGATGTTTTAGGTGCACGATTTGGAGAAACCAGGTACAGACGAGAGTTATTTACTAAGTCGGATAAAGCCTGGATGTGGTTTCCGTCCTGGACAGGTTGGGGAATTGAACTAGCAAATAAGCTGAACAAATATGCTAGCATTATGGATGGGATAATAAATTAGACCACCAGTTCTATTCATATCCTCAATGAAGAAGTGGCCCAAATCAGAAAGGTTGCCCTACAAAATAGAATGGCTCTTGATTACCTATTAGCAATAGAAGGTGGGACTTGTGCAGTTTTAAATAATACCGAATGCTGTACATGGATAGAGAATTCTTATGACCCTGTGGAAGCACACCTGAATAAAGTAAAAGAGTTACAACAACAAGCCAGAGATATATCTAAGGAAGGATGGAATCCTTTTTCCTGGATGGGGTCTATAGGAGTCTGGCTTAATAATATGCTTTCTGGCCTGCTGAAACCCATAGTGGTAGTGATAGGATTGATTGTAGTGCTTATTATTGCTTGGAAATTATTAACCTGTTGCATTTCTCGTTGCAGTAAAGACGCTTCATCCACCCTTTAAGAAAGACGACATAACAGCTACAAAATATCAGCTCAGCTCGACCGCCTGATCTTCCTGAACATTCCTCAGTTCCCTGGATGATTGGGTGGTGGACAACCCCTTTTTCTAAAAGGACCCCACAGGTGTACTACAGCAATTTGAGCACCGCTCTAGGAGGAAGATAATGTCCTGAGAGTGATTTCACAATAGGACCCAGAGCGATCCTTGAGCCGTGGTGCATCTTTGGCGAGCTGTTGCTATCCTATTAGATAGATAAGAGTGTGTGCAGTGTGTGAATTTAATAAACCTGTGTGAACACTTAGATGAAGTGACAACTATAAGGCAGTCAGGAATGGATGCTTGCATCCCATAACTTATGCAGCTTAACTGTGTACTTTATGAAGTATGGGCTGTCCAAGGAGTCACTTCAAGTAGGAAGGCTAGTCAGGAACATATATGTGTGATAATGAAATTATCAAAAGGGTGAGAAATGTTAAAGAAATTAAACAATTCCAGCATTTCGCTTACATACTATAAAACTATTTGCTGAACAATAAGATAATTTTTGCAAAGTACAGAGAGAACTGCGCCCAAACTACAAGAACACAAGATAAGAAGACCTACTACACCCAGACTACTGGTCCATGAGATAAAAGAAGACTTGCGTCACTATGTGTGATGGGTGTTGACGTCATTTAGACTATAATAAGTCCCTCATTATCTTGATGAGGAGCGCGCTCTCGGGTTACACTAAGTGCATGTCTATTTGTATATCACTCCGTTGTAAGCCCTTTGAATAAATTAATTCACTCAATTTGGACCAACTGTTTCACGTTGATTTTTCCACAACAACCATGGATCAGTTTGAGTTAGCCCTTGAGACATTATTGCTTCATACTGCGCATCTGGCTCCACCATCTCAGCTACCCACAGCGCAGGCTGCCCCTATAGCTGTTGCCGCTTCTGCTTAGTCCTCTACTGGTAACTCCAATGTTGCTAGAGGCATGAATGGGTCTGCCCTGCTTCCTCTGCTTTTAGGGGGGAGACCCTAATTAGTGCAGAGGTTTCCTGAACCAGGTCGGTATATATCTGGAGATGGTACTTCCCCAGATATATACCGACCTGGTTCAGGAACAGGTCTTCCCGTCTGATAGGAGTAAGGTGGGCTTTGTGATTTCCTTACCCTTGGACAGGGCCTTGGCATGGGCTTATCCCCTTTGGGAGACACAACCAACCTCAGCGAAGAGCTGAGGCACGGCCATTGTGGGCGCGGTGCGTGCACACCAGCCCCTTTAACTTCATGAATGCCAGTCTCCACCCGCTGCCCTCACCGGACACCAGAAGCAGTGGTAAGTCGGGGGGGGGTGTTATATGGGGGCATAAGGCTTTTCTGGAGGCAGAGTGCCCCATGATATGGCTTTTAACCCCCTTTATGCCACTCTGCCTCTAGAAATGCCTTATTACCACCTATATGCCACTCTGCCTCCAGAAATGCCTTATACCCCCCTAAATGCCACTATGTCCCATGAAATGCCCCTGGCATATAGGAGTATAAGGCATTTCTGGAGGCAGAGTAGCATATAGGGTGTTAAAAGGCATTTCTGGAGCCAGAGTGGCATATAGAGGGTTAAAAGTAGACTTGGGCACCAGGGGGCTCTTCGTGTTCGTCTTCGTGCTCGTCTTCGGGGAAAAAAAAATCTTCGTATTCCGCGAATATTCGCCCGTTCCTGTCTTCTCTTCGGGCGAATATTCGCGGACATTCTTCGTGCTCGTTTAATCTTCGTTTTCCTCCTGGTTGCCTAGCAGGGGTTAATACGGGGTTAATAACACATCACAGCAGCAGCAGCTGCCGTGAAGGTACGTGTGTGCAGCTCTATTGGTCGTTTCGGCAGGGGGCTGGTCTGGCATCAACGAGTGAATTGCAGAACTGCAGAATGCACTTCATTCGTTGATGGCAGGCGAGCCCCCTGCCGAAACGACCAATAGAGTTGCACACACATACCGAGGTGTACTGTCCATAGATGTTTAATAAAAGAATAGGGAATATTTTACATTTTTAAATTGATTTTGGACCACTTTACATGCCTAACATTTGCTACCTATTTACAATGGCATACTTTGCAACAACCCAACTTACTTATTGGACAGGACTGGAAAATAGCAGGACTGTCCACCAAAATCTTGGGTGTGTTGGCAGGTATGCTGATGGAAAAATGTTGGACAAGAACTAAAAAATAGCTTAGGGTTAATGTACGGTTATGTTTAAGATTAGTAGCAGTGCACTGGTTTGGTTAAAGATGGATTATGTCTAAATAATAATAATTAAATTTTAATGTTTTTTTTTAAAAAAAAATAGGGGTTTATTTAAATGTATTTTAAAGTTAGATTTATTATTTAGTACTTGATTATATTTATTAAATGTTTATAGTAGCGTTACCTACCGAGCTATAACTACCTATGTGTATTTGCATTTTGCATACCTAGTTTAGCTAAATTAGATGGGACAGGACTGGAAAAAAGCAGGACTGTCCCTGAAAAAGTTGGGTCTGTTGGCAGGTATGTGGATGGAAAAATGTTATAGGGTGAAGTGTGAGTTATAGTGTTAATGTAATGCTATTAGTGAGTGAAGGCCAGGGCAAATAACAAGGAAAAGGTCCTTGTGTTTTGTGCATTGTAAGTGTGTGTGTATGTGTGTTATGTGTGATGTCACTGTGTGTTATATGTGTTATATGTGTTATTGTGTGTGTTATGTTTGGTTGGTTGTGTATCAGAAGGAAAATAATGAAATGGAAAAGGAAATGGGAAAGGCAAATGAGTGGGCAATTGGCGACCCGCTCACCTGTTTCACCCCAGGGCAAAGCACCCAAACACTGTCAGTCTTAGACGTTTGGCAGCAGACTTCCAGAGCTCAGACACAAGGCCCTAGCGTAAGCTGGCCACTCCGGCGGAGGTAGCAGGCGTTGCCACACCGCAAACAGAGGCAGCCAGGGGGGAGAAACTGCCCTTACCATTAGGGACATTTTGGGCATGACTCTAGCCAGGAAGCGAACTGGCAGAGAAGAGATGCTGGCACCACCACCAGCAGCAGCATTGAAAAGGCGAATGAGTGGGCAATTGGCGACCCACTCACCTGTTTCACCCCAGGGCAAAGCACCCAAACACTGTCAGTCTTAGACGTTTGGCAGCAGACTTCCAGAGCTCAGACACAAGGCCCTAGCGTAAGCTGGCCACTCCGGCGGAGGTAGCAGGCGTTGCCACACCGCAGACAGAGGCAGCCAGGGGGGAGAAACTGCCCTTACAATTAGGGACATTTTGGGCATGACTCTAGCCAGGAAGCGAACTGGCAGAGAAGAGATGCTGGCACCACCACCACCACCACCACCACCAGCAGCATTGAAAAATTGGAAAGGCGAATGAGAGGGCAATTGGCGACCCGCTCACCTGTTTCACCCCAGGGCAAAGCACCCAAACACTGTCAGTCTTAGACGTTTGGCAGCAGACTTCCAGAGCTCAGACACAAGGCCCTAGCGTAAGCTGGCCACTCCGGCGGAGGTAGCAGGCGTTGCCACACCGCAGACAGAGGCAGCCAGGGGGGAGAAACTGCCCTTACAATTAGGGACATTTGAGGCATGACACTAGCCAGGAAGCGAACTGGCAGAGAAGAGATGCTGGCACCACCACCAGCAGCAGCATTGAAAAGGCGAATGAGTGGGCAATTGGCGACCCACTCACCTGTTTCACCCCAGGGCAAAGCACCCAAACACTGTCAGTCTTAGACGTTTGGCAGCAGACTTCCAGAGCTCAGACACAAGGCCCTAGCGTAAGCTGGCCACTCCGGCGGAGGTAGCAGGCGTTGCCACACCGCAGACAGAGGCAGCCAGGGGGGAGAAACTGCCCTTACAATTAGGGACATTTTGGGCATGACTCTAGCCAGGAAGCGAACTGGCAGAGAAGAGATGCTGGCACCACCACCACCACCACCACCACCAGCAGCATTGAAAAATTGGAAAGGCGAATGAGAGGGCAATTGGCGACCCGCTCACCTGTTTCACCCCAGGGCAAAGCACCCAAACACTGTCAGTCTTAGACGTTTGGCAGCAGACTTCCAGAGCTCAGACACAAGGCCCTAGCGTAAGCTGGCCACTCCGGCGGAGGTAGCAGGCGTTGCCACACCGCAGACAGAGGCAGCCAGGGGGGAGAAACTGCCCTTACAATTAGGGACATTTGAGGCATGACACTAGCCAGGAAGCGAACTGGCAGAGAAGAGATGCTGGCACCACCACCAGCAGCAGCATTGAAAAGGCGAATGAGTGGGCAATTGGCGACCCACTCACCTGTTTCACCCCAGGGCAAAGCACCCAAACACTGTCAGTCTTAGACGTTTGGCAGCAGACTTCCAGAGCTCAGACACAAGGCCCTAGCGTAAGCTGGCCACTCCGGCGGAGGTAGCAGGCGTTGCCACACCGCAGACAGAGGCAGCCAGGGGGGAGAAACTGCCCTTACAATTAGGGACATTTTGGGCATGACTCTAGCCAGGAAGCGAACTGGCAGAGAAGAGATGCTGGCACCACCACCACCACCACCACCACCAGCAGCATTGAAAAATTGGAAAGGCGAATGAGAGGGCAATTGGCGACCCGCTCACCTGTTTCACCCCAGGGCAAAGCACCCAAACACTGTCAGTCTTAGACGTTTGGCAGCAGACTTCCAGAGCTCAGACACAAGGCCCTAGCGTAAGCTGGCCACTCCGGCGGAGGTAGCAGGCGTTGCCACACCGCAGACAGAGGCAGCCAGGGGGGAGAAACTGCCCTTACAATTAGGGACATTTGAGGCATGACACTAGCCAGGAAGCGAACTGGCAGAGAAGAGATGCTGGCACCACCACCAGCAGCAGCATTGAAAAGGCGAATGAGTGGGCAATTGGCGACCCACTCACCTGTTTCACCCCAGGGCAAAGCACCCAAACACTGTCAGTCTTAGACGTTTGGCAGCAGACTTCCAGAGCTCAGACACAAGGCCCTAGCGTAAGCTGGCCACTCCGGCGGAGGTAGCAGGCGTTGCCACACCGCAAACAGAGGCAGCCAGGGGGGAGAAACTGCCCTTACCATTAGGGACATTTTGGGCATGACTCTAGCCAGGAAGCGAACTGGCAGAGAAGAGATGCTGGCACCACCACCAGCAGCAGCATTGAAAAGGCGAATGAGTGGGCAATTGGCGACCCACTCACCTGTTTCACCCCAGGGCAAAGCACCCAAACACTGTCAGTCTTAGACGTTTGGCAGCAGACTTCCAGAGCTCAGACACAAGGCCCTAGCGTAAGCTGGCCACTCCGGCGGAGGTAGCAGGCGTTGCCACACCGCAGACAGAGGCAGCCAGGGGGGAGAAACTGCCCTTACAATTAGGGACATTTTGGGCATGACTCTAGCCAGGAAGCGAACTGGCAGAGAAGAGATGCTGGCACCACCACCACCACCACCACCACCACCAGCAGCATTGAAAAATTGGAAAGGCGAATGAGAGGGCAATTGGCGACCCGCTCACCTGTTTCACCCCAGGGCAAAGCACCCAAACACTGTCAGTCTTAGACGTTTGGCAGCAGACTTCCAGAGCTCAGACACAAGGCCCTAGCGTAAGCTGGCCACTCCGGCGGAGGTAGCAGGCGTTGCCACACCGCAGACAGAGGCAGCCAGGGAGGAGAAACTGCCCTTACAATTAGGGACATTTTGGGCATGACTCTAGCCAGGAAGCGAACTGGCAGAGAAGAGATGCTGGCACCACCACCACCACCACCACCACCACCACCAGCAGCATTGAAAAATTGGAAAGGCGAATGAGAGGGCAATTGGCGACCCGCTCACCTGTTTCACCCCAGGGCAAAGCACCCAAACACTGTCAGTCTTAGACGTTTGGCAGCAGACTTCCAGAGCTCAGACACAAGGCCCTAGCGTAAGCTGGCCACTCCGGCGGAGGTAGCAGGCGTTGCCACACCGCAAACAGACGCAGCCAGAGGGGAGAAACTGCCCTTACCACTAGGGACATTTTGGGCATGACTCTAGCCAGGAAGCGAACTGGCAGAGAAGAGATGCTGGCACCACCACCACCACCAGCAGCAGCATTGAAAAATGGGAAAGGCGAATGAGTGGGCAATTGGCGACCCACTCACCTGTTTCACCCCAGGGCAAAGCACCCAAACACTGTCAGTCTTAAACGTTTGGCAGCAGACTTCCAGAGCTCAGACACAAGGCCCTAGCGTAAGCTGGCCACTCCGGCGGAGGTAGCAGGCGTTGCCACACCGCAGACAGAGGCAGCCAGGGGGGAGAAACTGCCCTTACCATTAGGGACATTTGATTCATGACACTAGCCAGGAAGCGAACTGGCATCGAAGAGACACTGGCACCACCACCAGCAGCAGCAGCAGCAGAATTGGGAAAGGCGAATGAGTGGGCAATTGGCGACCCACTCACCTGTTTCACCCCAGAGCAAAGCATCCAAACACTGTCAGTCCTTGGCGTTTGGGAGCGGACTTCCAGAGCTCAGACACAAGGCCCTAGCGTAAGCTGGCTACATTGGCGGAGGTAGCAGGCGTTGCCACACCGCAGCAAGTGCAACCAGGGGGGAGAAACTGCCCTTACCATAAGGGACATTTGAGGCATGACACTAGCCAGGAAGCGAACTGGCAGAGAAGAGACACTGGCACCACCACCAGCAGCAGCAGCAGCAGCATTGGAAAAGGCGAATGAGTGGGCAATTGACGACCCGCTCACCTGTTTCACCCCAGGGCAAAGCATCCAAAAACTGTCAGTCCTTGGCGTTTGGGAGCGGACTTCCAGAGCTCAGACACAAGGCCCTAGCGTAAGCTGGCTACACCGGCGGAGGTAGCAGGCGTTGCCACACCGCAACAAGTGCAACCAGGGGGGAGAAACTACCCTTACCATCAGGGACATTCGAGGCATGACACTAGCCAGGAAGCGAACTGGCATTGAAGAGAGACACTGGCACCACCACCAGCAGCAGCAGAATTGGGAAAGGCGAATGAGTGGGCAATTGACGACCCGCTCACCTGTTTCACCCCAGGGCAAAGCATCCAAGCACTGTCAGTCCTTGGCGTTTGGGAGCAGACCTACAGAACTCAGACACAAGGCCCTAGCATAAGCTAGCTACACCGGCGGAGGTAGCAGGCGTTGCCACACCGCAGCAAGTGCAACCAGGGGGGAGAAACTACCCTTTCCATTAGGGACATCTGAGGCATGATTTCAGCCAGGAAGCGAACTGGCAAAAGATACTGGCACCACCACCAGCAGCAGCGTTGGAAACGGAAAAAGGTGAATGAGTGGGCAATTGACGACCCACTCACCTGTTTCACCCCAGGGCAAAGCATCCAAAGACTGTCAGTCCTAGGCGTTTGGGAGCGGACTTACAGAGCTCAGACACTAGGCCCTAGCGTAAATTGGCTACACCAGCGGAGGTAGCAGGCATTGCCACACCGCAGCAAGTGCAACCAGGGGGAGAAACTACCTTAAACATTAGAGAGAAAAAATTTAACTTTCCAAGCTAAGAGCTGGGTAACCCAATTTGGGCAGATTGAATTTAAGAAAGGCAATCTGCTCCATCAGATGAGGTGCCATGCGTGAGCGCTGTGGACTCAGTATGTTTCCAGTCATAGAAAACACGCGCTCACTTTGAACAGTGGTTGGCGGACATGATAGAAGCTGCTGCGCAACCCATGAGAGTGCAGGCCACACACTCTTCTTTTCATCCCAGTAGCTAAGAGGATCAACATTAGGAGCAGAAGGAACTTCACAGAGGTAAAGTTTGACCATTTCAGCAGCACTACTCTCCTTTCTGCTGCTAGCTCTGTCAGATGGTCCAACTATACTGCCAAGTGCCTCTTCCCAAAACGCAGCTGCTCCACTCAGCTGTGTTGTGCTGCTTGTGGCACTGCTGCTGATGCTGCTGCTAGGGGTAGCAGACCACATCATCTCTTCCTCCTCCTGCACCTCACCCTCCTCGGACAGCATTCCCATTTTACGCTGCCAGTCACGCACCTTGTTGACCAATTGCTCCCGGTAGCTACTGAGAACATTGAATTTCAAAGCTAGCTTTCCCTTAATTCTTGGATCACAAAGGCACGCTAGCATCATTTCGGGACTCTCTTCCATTCGCTTGCGAAGGTGTACTTTTAGCAGATCCTTCAGCTTCCTGACTATGGCTGCTACGTCAGGATGTAGAGTGCCACCTTGAACAGCCTCACGGTTTCCAAGGAACACATCCATCTTGCTGCCTAGATGGGAGAACACTGGGATTACCTGGGCCAGACTGGCAGTGTTTGAGCTTAAATTTTCTGTGGCATCCCTGAATGGTTTAAGGACTGCCACTAGCTGGGCGATCACTGTCCAATCCTCCCTATTCAATGGAGAGGTAATCCCAATATTGTGCTCTGAGGCAAGATTATGGATTGCCCTCTGCTGCTCCAAAATCCTCTCTAGCATGTCTAACGTGGAGTTCCACCGTGTACTGACATCCTGACGTAGGCAGTGTACGGGAAGACCTGACCTCTCTTGCTCTTCCCTCAAAAGTTGGCTAGCCTTAACACTATGGTGAAAGTGCCCAGCGATCTTTCTGCAGCGGGACAGAACTACTGCTGCCACATTAGTTCCTTCTGACATTGCTGCCTTCACTACAAGATGGATGATGTGGGCTGCACAGCGCACACCAACAATATGACCATCTCGCAGCGCTTTCACCATATTGGCACCTCCGTCAGTTACCACAAAACCAACTTCAACATTGGTGCCCGCCTCTGCTCCCACCCAAAGGCTAAACATTTTCCTAATCGCATGCAGAATATTTTGGGAAGTGTGCTTTTCATCCATCACTTCTGCATGGAGAAGGAATGATCGGTAGCCTGCTGCAGCAACTTCCTTAGACACACCGGGCTGCCACCAGTGTGCTGTCAAAGAAAGAAAGGCATGCTGGGCGCTAGGTGCACTCCACAAATCTGTAGTGAAATGAACACACTGACCAGCAGCCTTGGAAAGCTCCTCTTTCACTGCTGCAACACAGGACCGATACAGCGAGGGGACAATGTTCCTGCTGAAAGTGGAACGTGACGGAACTGTGTATTGTGGAGCCACAGCCGCCATCAATTGTTTGAAAGGCTCCCCTTCAATCATGGAGAAGGATGCCCCTCCAACAGCAATGAACTGACCAATAAGTCGCGTTACTTTATTGGCCTGCTGTTTGGGCATCGTTCTCTTGGAGTGGAATGCCCCAAATTCTTCCAGGGTGGGCTGGGCATGCAGTGCTCCAACCTGCCTTGGTCTCTGGCTGCCAGCACTAGTTGCTGCTGCTGCTGCTGCTGCTATTGGCTCAGAAGAAGAAGCTGTTGGGGTTTTTCCACGGCCACCAGCTATGCTGCCTGCACTAAGTTTTACCTCTGCATCTTTCCCCAATAGCACAGCGTTGTGTTGAGTGCTGAGGTGATGCTTCATGCTAGCACTGGTAAAATGGCCAGACACTTTCCCTCTGCTTATTAGCTTCCCACAATGTTTGCACTTTCCATAGCGCCCTTCTTCAACATTTTCAAAGTGCTCCCAAATTGGGGCGCGCATAGCCTTGGAGTGTGCCTTGGGTGCTGCTCTTACTGCTCGGGGTGGATGAACAGAGGCAGAACTAGTGGTGGTGGGACTGGTGGTAACAGTACTGGCCATAGTGGGACTGCTAATTGCTTTAGATTTGCTAGGTTTTGCTGCTGCTGCTGGTGGTGGTGATGGTGATGATCGTAGCGGAGAAGGTGGAGGCTCAGGGGAAAATTGTGCACTAGTCATTTGGACACTGCTCCCTGAGGAATCTGATTCCTGACCACTCATCTCCTCTACTTCCTCTGGCTCATAGTCTAGCTCTTCATTAGCCAGATCGAATGGAATTCCTGCTAGGCTGGAGCTAAGACTGATATCGTCGTGAGACTCGTGACTAGTAGTAGTGCGAGCAGGAAGAATAGACTCTGCACTTGGCCTCTCAGTCTCAGGCTCCTCTGCTACCTCGCTAGGTGGAGTTCCACTATGTGTAGCCCTCTCTCTAACTGTCTTTACAAAAATTTTGTAAGGACTTGGTGGCTTGCTAGAGGTACTAGGAGGACATGGCGTGGCGGTACCAGTGGGAACAGTAGGCGCAGCACTAGTGGTGGTAGAGGCGGGGGTGGTGGTGGGGGTGGTTTTCCCTACAAAGGAATGAGATCGCTTTGGTTTGGGACCCCTCTGAGTCTTGCTGCTAATTTGGCTCTGCTTGGTACCTTGCATGCTGCTGGTGGATGGGGAAGATGCTGCTTGGGGCAAAAGGCACTTCTTTTTAGTCACTGGGCTGGTACTACTTGTGCTACCCTTTAACTTTGAACGTGCTTCTGGTGCTTTAGGCTTTCCGTAAAAAACCATAGAGCTTGTGGGCCTAGCCGCACTACTACTGCCTGCTTTTGGTGCCTTTCCTTTACTTGATGATCCTTCAAGCAATGCTTCCCCAAATGATAAGCGAGAGCTTGGCCTACTTGGCCGACTAGACTGACGCAAAGGCTGCATCTTAGAGCTGGTGGTGGTGCTGGTGGTGGTGCTGGTGGTGGTGGTGGTGGTGGTAGATGGAGCTTGTCCCTCCTTAGTCCCAAAAGGAGGATCCATTTCAAATTTTGTGTTGTGTGTGTAGTGTAGTGTAGTGTAGTGTAGTGTTTAAAAAACTATAAAAAAAAAAATAAAAAAATAAAAATAAAAAAAAGGAAAAACGAATTAAAGACAAAAAAATTAGAGGAAGTTCTCTTCAGTGCTACTGCTTAAAAAGTAAAACTATGCACTACTGCACTGTGCTGTGTGCAATCTGCCAAAATCCTAAAGTTATTGAAATTATTAACTCAAGATTAACTATTTAATAACTAGCAGTATTTTATTTTTAATTTGAATTTACACGGGCCTAAGAGCTTAGCCTACCACTATGCTAGCCTAAAGCTATATTTCCTTACTATAAGTCTACCTCTAGGCAGACGCTCTCAAACCCACTAAGCTAAAGTGAGGTTAAATCAGATTCAGTATATGATTTATTAATTAATATTAAGTTATATAATATTAATAGATTAGAACTAATTTACTTATATATTATGTATTATAGATAGAAGAATATAGATTATGAATTAGAATTTAGAATTAGAATTACTTATATTATAGATTATGAATTAGAATATTATTATTTATAATATATTATAGATTAAGATTAAAGAAGATTAGAATTATTTTAGTACTACAGCTAGTAGCTTGAAGCTTTGCTTAGTACAGCTCGTCACAGTCAATTTTTCTTGAAAAGAATTAGAAATAAAATAAAATGTCACAGCAAAACAGTTATCTTCACTGCTTGCTGCACTCACTAGCCCAACAAGTTCACTTCACTGATGGACTGAGGTGAGCAAAACACTAAGGGTACTTTTAATAAAATTGAAATAAAATGTAAAATAAATGAGAAAATCTTTGCAAAACAGTTAACGTCACTGCTTGCTGATCAAAAAAAAACACAGCACTTATGCGGCTGCACTCACTAGCCCAACAAGTTCACTTCACTGATGGACTGAGGTGAGCAAAACAAATGAAATAAAATGAAAGAAACCCTGGAGTCATAGGCGTAAGGGGAACATGACCCTGCCAGCACTACAGGACGGTGCACATGGTATTAGGGCAGGAAAGGGTTAACTCAGCAAGGGTTAGCACGAGGTGAGAATGCACAGGGAACGTGGGGGAAGTCACAAGGAACGTGACTGTAGGGGGAAGGGGACAGGGCTATAAAGCCCCTCTAAGCACACGTGCAAGGGGCAATTACTGAACACCACAGGAGCAGTTTCCCGCCCGCCCTCCCTCTTTTTGTCTTTTGCTTTGTGTTTTTTGTGTTGGCTTTGTGTGTTTTTTCTTTCCCCCTTTCCCTCTTTCTTTTTGCAGGATCCGTTTTCTTTGCTGTGGCGGAGGAGTTCCCTGGAGAAGTTTGAATGATAATGGGAGTGGCAAGTTGATGGTTTTGGTTAGAGGTTAGAGTTAATGCCCTCCCTGTACAGGATTAAACAAAGCGTTAAGGTGGAGCTCCCCTATCCGACCCGCGGTCGCTTGGGCGATTGTGGTATCCGGCGGAAGGGGTAGTGTGAAGCCATTGTTTGGTGTTTAGGTTGGGAACCCTCAGCTGTTTGTACACAGGTGTACAGAAGACTGTATAGTATTTATACAGAAGTTATTATTAAAGTGTTTTATAATAATTTATATGTTGTTAAATAAAGTTATGTCGAGACATTTGTTAAATAAATGTCTCGGCCTTTTCTAAATCCAATCCTGCTGGTGTCTGTCTCTTATTTCGGGTTTGAGAAATGGGGAACCTCCTGGGTATGGGCAGTGCAAGGGTCAAGATTAATTAAGAAAAATTGACTTGGTCTCTTACTGTTGCTAAAACAAAGCACAAACTATAGAGCTGCAGCACCAGTACTAATAAGATTAGCTGAACTATACGCTAGTAGTAATTAATTAATATTATTACTTTTATTTATAGCTAATTTAATTAACTATTAAGATAAGAAAGAATTAGAGAATTATTGATATTACTGATTTTAGATTAGACACTAGTAGATGTTCTGAATGTCTACAGTACACTCTACACTAGTATACTATTACTAACTATAACTGACAAATATATATATAATTTTATAATGAATTCAATTATTAATTATATTAATTAATATTACTGATTTTAAATTAGACACTAGTAGATGAATGTCTACAGTACACTCTACACTAGTATACTATAGTATATATATATATGACTGACAAATATATATATATATATAATATTATAATGAACTATTAAATTATAGATTCTATTAAATTGTAATTTATAAATTCTATTTAATTTATTTAAGCAGGACAGGCAATAGGCACTAGTGCCAGCCCAGGGCAAGGGCACCCCAGTGCCACTGAGGCACTGGGTGCACTGTCAACTCAACAGCACTTACACTAAAGTTGATGACAAATTAATTTTAAAAAAATTAAATTAATCAAATTATTATTATTAAATATATTAATTAAGTAGCACTGAAGTGAGGATGAAGTACACAGTGAGAAATGGCAGGCTAAGGCTTACCAGTCTCACACAGAACAGAACAATCTCTCTCTGTAACGCTCGGATGCAGCACAGCAGTGTTGCCAAAGCAGTCACAGCGAAAAATGAATGGATCTCTCAGGCAAGCTCTGGTCTTATAAAGGCGCCTTCAGAATTCAAAAAACAGCAGCACAGGCATTGGACGAGACCCTTAGCGTTACGTCACAAGAGTGAGCTGATTGGACAGACGAGGATCAGCTCACTCCTGTTTGAAATTTTGGCGGTTGCGCGGCAAAAACGAAGACGATCACGAAGAATCTTCGAATCTTCGTGATTGTGAGTCTTCGTCTTCGCCTACGGTTTGCCGGCACTGTATTCTGTTCTACGTTCCTTCGGAACGAACAAAAAAACGGCCTCTTCGTGCTCGTTTTCATGTTCGCCCGAAGACGAATGCACAAGTCTAGTTAAAAGGCATATCATGGGGCAGAGTGGCATATAGGAGGGTATAAGGCATATCAGGGAGGCAGAGTGGCATATAGGGGGATATAAGGCATTTCTGGGGGGCAAGGTGACAAGCCTGTGGGCAGATATTCATAACTGGGGGAAAGGTTGGCAAATAAAACTCAATCATAGCTTTTCTTAAATATGAAAAAATAGTTTACATGAATTCATAAATTGCATAGAGCTGCGGAAAGGGCCAATCAGGCATTTGAATGATTCTTGTGGTGCTACATCTCGTACCATCAAAACAACTGGTCAGATCTGCTACCTTGGGCAGAATTTGCTCATAATAGTGTAGTCTCGGTCTCAACCGGCTTTCACTTCCCAAGAGATTCTGGAGGAGTATCCCTAGCAAATTCGTTCCAGATGGGTGTAGGTCCAAGAGGCACTACAACACTCACAATAATCTTAGGAGTTCCAGGCCTATTTTAAACACCTACCCGCGCCCTCCTACTAGGTCAGGGAGAGGTTCTGGTTGTCCTCCAGAAATTTCCACCTCCGGGTGCCCTCCGAGAAACTGGCTCTCTGTGGGGCCTTTCGGTATCCTCTGATGGGTGAACCCTGTGGCCTATGCCATGGACCTTCCTTCCAATATGAGCATCCACAATGTGTTCCATGTCTTGCTGCTGAAATCCCTGGTTTGTAATAGTTTCACTATGGTCGCTCCTTAACCCCATTCGGGGAAAGGTATGGGTACCCTGTCTCAGAAGGTGATGTAGAGTGAGACACTATGGAAGCCTTCATAGTGTAAATGAGTAGGTTCAAATGAGGTTTCTGATCTCCCCACCAATCCATTGACCTGCAGTCCTAGATGAGCCTGATTACATGATAGGATGATCTGACCCTGGAAATGCAGGGCAGTTACTTACCAAGATCTACTGCCCTAAGTTCAGCCTAGGCAGGAATATGCCGTTGTACCTACCAAACTGGGTGGTGTTTCACTCATAAGCAGCACTCCATACATTGATTATTTATAAGTACATAATAGTATCAAACTTGCCAATAATGAACACAGAATGTAAAAAATATTCCAAGCAACAAAAAAAATATTATAATCAACATTCAGTATACAACTGTAGTGAAATATATTACCTCATGTGTTTTCAAAAAACCTATAAATAGTAGATGTTACTCACTTTCAAATAACAAAGCTAGGTTATTATCTGTGATAAGTTTGACTCCAATGTGAGGTTAGAAAACAATTCCTTTATGCCACTAATAAGAATAATTTTTAATTCTAATAATAAAGAAATCAGAGAAATACACAATGTCAAAGTTACAGATGATCCAATTTAATTGGGTTCTTATGGAATCAATTAAGAGAGTTCTTTAATACCAATAAAAATCTGTGCGTAATTCCCTGGCCAACTGGCTACCAGCTGTCCTGGCCAATGTTTCCAATTGTGGTCTGTGTGCATTTTTTCCTATATGCAAATTTCTCATGTGCAAAAGAGGCCAAGGTAGGGCTGTCCCCTAAACTACATTAAACATCTTTTGTAATTACACAAATTGTTGAGTGTTCCAGAGACTGCAGCCCGGGTATTGGTAAGTATGATGTTACTTACCCCAGAACAACTAGAAGATGTTAAATCCCCCATTGTCATAATTAACTAGCTGATATGCCCATCATAAGGATTTAGGTCAGGGGCGTACGTAGAGTATTTGGCACCTGGGGCGGATCCTGTATGTGGCACCCCCCCCCACATACACTTTAAAACTGCATAGCTTCTACTGTTATATACCTGCGCAGACACTGAAGGTGGTACAGCATTACTGTTATCATTATATACTGAGGCAGACATTGACGGTGGTACAGCATAACACCTATCACTATATACTGAGGCAGACATTGACGGTGGTACAGCATAACACCTATCACTATATACTGAGGCACACATTGACGGTGGTACAGCGTAATCCCTATCACTATACATTGAGCCAGACATTGACAATAAAGCAGCATAACTCCTATCACTATATACTAAGCCAAACATTGATGTGGTGTAGGCCTGCCACTTCATTAGTAGTAGGGATGCACCAAAACGAATTCTGGACTGAAACCGAAAATGCAGCACTTACCTGGCCGAAACCGAATATGACCCCCCCACACCATAAAAAAAATATTTTATTTAAAGTTAGTAACACACCAAAATAGGACAAACAATTAAATAACAATATTAACATATATATATATATATATATATATATATATATATATATATATATATATATATATATGATTGTTAACAGCATTCACATTCCTATCATGCGCAGGCATACCCAGATTCCAGGATATACTCTCAGACTTGGCATGATAGGAGTATGATTGCCCTATCTACCCCTTCTCACTCCCTTCTGTCCTATCTACCCCTTCTCACCCCCTTCTCCCTATCTACCCTCTCCCTCTTTGAAGTTCACTTACCTTTCAGGAGTCCTGCTGTGGGGCTGCAAGGCCTCTGTCTCCCAGCTCTGCCACTGTATGGAACAGTATAGAGTGATGGGAGTTATGATGTACTTTAGAGCATAATTATAAAATGAAAAATTCATTGGAAATGGTACAGCATAACACCCATCACTCTCACACATTTACCAATCCACACATACACTAATCCACACATACACCAATCCACACGTATACCAATCCACACGTATACCAATCCACACGTATACCAATCCACACGCATACCAATCCACACATATACCAATCCACACATATACCAATCCACACATACACTAATCCACACATATACTAATCCACACATGTATACCAATCCACACATATATACCAATCCACACATATACCAATCCACACATATACCAATCCACTCTCACTCTATGATTTCCTACCGTTCCTCTTTTCTCCTTACAGCTCCTTTTCCTCCTCTTCGCTCCTCTTCTTCAGTTCTTCTGTCTTCTTCCGGTTCAGAGGGCACGGACAGCGGTGGGCGCGGCTTCAGTGTTGTGCGCCGGGATCTGACAACAAACCCTGGCGCGCAGCAGCTGTTGCCGTGCGGATTGCAAGGGAGCGGTATCGGAGGTCTTTAACAGACCTCCGGCTCCCTTGAGTGATTTTAAGCCGGGTTCAAGGAAGTTCCTTGAACTGGCTTAAAATCACTCAAGGGAGCCGGAGGTCTGTTAAAGACCTCCGATACCGCTCCCATGCGAGCCTGCTCCTCCCGCGGCGGACATTACTGTCCGTCTCTGGAGGGGTGTCCCGGCAAATTGACACCCCCCTGATGAGCGGCACCCGGTGCGGACCGCCCCCCGCTAGGTACGCTATTGATATAGGTAGATGACGAAGTTCACCAAGAGGGCCCAAGCTGAGGATGCATATGGTTAAATCCAGGTCTACAGTACATGCTTTTACCAATCATCACTCTCTGTCGGTGAGGCTTTGACAATCCTTAAATCTTGGAAACAAATCACACTGAACAATCTTCATTTATTTTATCTAATCATTTTACGTAAACTTTATTTAAAAAATGTATTGATCTATAAACTTTTTTATCCATCTGCTGGAATATTCTATTCCTCATAAAAAAAAGCTGGTTCACTGGGGGACCAAAAAGTGCCATGAGTTGATCTTTGGGACTCATCAATAATTTTAACTTGGAACTTCATATACCAGGTAGCTACTAAATTTTAGTGAACAACAGCTTGCAGGCTAGTAAAGCCAACCACCAAACATTTGTGGTGATTTCCACTTTTTACATATTATAAATATTTTACAGGTAACATTTAAACATTGATATGGTTACTACTATGAGGACACTCAAATTACTAGAAAAAAAACAGCTGCTTTTGTGGTGATTTTTTTTTCTAATCTCTATTCTTAGTCTTTAATCTACCTTTGCCTTTTGTTTCCAAGGTAACTGTTCCACCATATTTATTTATAATGTGCCATGCAATTTTCTCTTCAGTTTTTCTCCCAAACAAAAACAATTTGTTATGGCCACTACGCCAATAAACGTTCACATAATAGTAATTCAAAAACCAACATTTCCATTCTAAATATATTTTATGACAATTACAGAAAAGTTGCTCTCCTTTTAACACACTACTACTTATATGGTTTATACCTCTCCATGACCAGGTACCTTAATAACATACTTTCCATATTTAAGAAATTCATACTTTTTGGTTTTTTGTTTTTTTTTCATTTTGATTTCTATGTCTTAGTAAATGTCTCCTTGTCCCTATAATAGGATAGTAATGGCATAAACTTTTTATTTTTACTGTATATATATATATATATATATATATATATATATATATATGTCCGTATGCTTATTAACATACATACATTTATCTTGAGCTTTCATGTAATGGATTTTAATTACTTATTCTCACGCATTTAAACTGCTTGTCCGATGAGCATCTTGCTCATTTGATCCAACTCTCCCTTATGTCCCCTTTTTTAGTTTGTCATTCATGTCTTTCCCTACCTATGAAAAATGTGCATCTCCCAATTGTCTGCTGCAATCTGTGTTCTAACCTTCATCACCACCTTCATGTAAATTACACTCAAAGAAAGTCTCATAATTTAAGCCGTACACGTACAATGTCTATTCTTATGTATGTCTGTGGTCTGATGTAAAATTGGCTTTTTTATTTGAGTCATAATAGTACTTTAAGCATTTATGAAATATTTTAAAACTTTGATAAAAATATGTTAAGCCTTTATCATTTAGTGTGGTAAAGCAGATGCCAAGTCTTAGTTCTCCTTTTAAAAATCCAGTCATTGGATCATCTCAACCATCTTGCTTGCCAAACATTTGGTATCTGTCACCAATTTATTTTATAGTATGATTTTCTTTATCTCTTTTTAATTATTTTGTAAAGGTCTAAAGGACAGCTCGATAAAGGTAGGGAATGTATCTGTACCCAGACACCACTGTCTGTGACAAGGCTTGGGAAGTCGTAGTTTTTATGAGACATTTAGTCAAATGGTCTTTACAATGAATGTTGCTGCCTTCCCCCATAGTTGGGATTTTTTTTTCCATTGACCTATAAATAAATAAGTACTCATTCTTATAGACTACCATCTGTTGTTGAGTTGGTCTGTGCCTTTATGACACTCCGGAAGTTAATGCAAACACAAACACCCTCATGCTAACACATACACACTTACACATACACAATCATGTTAACACACACTCCTTTTCACATTTGCAGATACACACTCATAGTAACACATGCATACTCACTCTAACATTCATATTCATTCATTCGCTCACTCCCTTACCTCATCTTGCCCACTGCTTTTTTTTTCTAGCGGCTCGCAAACATTGTTCACGTTACGTAACCTCTGCTGTGTTCCTGCCTCCGTCAGTGGGATAATTTTACACTTGGTATCACTCATATTCACGGTTACATTAAAAATACTGAAACAATTTGTTTATGTTATTTTTAAATGAACATTGTAGTATTATTCAAACAAAAAACTTTACAGTCCGGGAGATGATTTTAAGTAAACATCATTCGAAATGCTATTCATTTTTAGATAATAAAAATGTGACCTCTCCATTAAAAGTAAATATCAGATTGAGCCTACCACACTGTTTGTAAAAAGCACAGTATTAAGGGGATTGTTGGTACTATATCCTTATTGATATGATAAGGAAAAGCCTCCATCTTATGCATTTTCAGCTAAACACTGATGTGTTGAAGAGAACTGTTCCTGTGAATTCTGGTAATACCTGACAGCTAAAGGTCTCAAAAAATGATGAAGGGAATGTGGAAGGCTTGTGGTAGGCTTAATGTCACACACATTTCATTTGGTAGCTCCTGTATGGCTACAGGTCAATGTTACTGTTTCAGAATCTCCTTTATAACAGCCAGCCACCATATGAGCATTGATGCAAGTAGGATCTTGGATTTATGTGTATGGAAATGCACATGTGTTTATAAATATGTGGGGAAATCTTTGTATGAATGCAAGTGGTTGTGCGTATTACACACATCTAGGTAACAGGGCCCCTGTTACCTGAAAAAGTTATTATCACCCAACATCCCAACGCGCCCCCTTCGAGAGCTGTTACAATAGATTCAAATATTAAAATAGTTAAAACACGTCAAAACATACAGGTATAGATGGGGAAGAAGGCCCTCTTCTTGAGAGCATACAATCTATTACATGGTCAAGGGGGGAGTGAGACAGAAAGAGAGGACTACTCGAGTGAGCCTCTTGTGGTGAATCAGAAGTGTTGAGGCCTTGCAGAAGCAGGTCTAGTGTTCCTACCATAAGCTGTGACGGCATATGGAGCTAATGTCCTCCCAGGTCAACTTGCCCCTGATTACCTGAGTATTGAAAGGTGGGAGAGTGCCCCTTGTCCCTGATCTTGATCTAGCTCTAAATATTGAGAAATACACAGTACTCGTGAGAACATCACTCATGTCCATGACCCACTCATCAAATCACATTTTAACATCTGTATGTATGAATGTATGAATGTGTATTTGTATTCACAACAGATATAATTAGCTTTACAGCACAGTACAATAAAGGGAATGTATAAATACAGTCATATAGTAAATACAATATGTATGAATACATTAGAAAGTGAATATCATGACCTCTAGAACATGTCTTTATGGTGATTGACATATATTTGTATTGTTTATAATATTAGACAATAAGGTTGACTGGCATAATGGATAAATGGTAGTTTAAAGTATCCATTTTTGGCTTTTGCTGATTTTAGTAAGGCCTCTTGTATGATTGATTTCAAGAAACACTCACTACTCTTTTGCCCTATGAAAAGATTAGATTGTTATATAGCACAAGACAGAGCACAGGTGAGATCTAAAGTTCCTGTAACAATATAATTAAAAAGAAACATCAAATGTTTTAGTTTAATAGAAAGATAAAAAGTGGGTTGCAGATATGATAACATTTTCAGGTTGCTTCAACTACATGACTTGCACGACACATGACACCAACGTTCATTATGACTTGTACTCGCATGGATTCAGGTTTGTATAACGTGCTGGGCATGAAGCACCAAACGCCTCCTGGCACTCCATAAGTAAATGCAGCAGTTTGGTAATAAATAAAACAATGTATGTGAGTACAAGTCCTAATAAAATAACATGCACAAGTAAAAAAAGATTAGTTTGGCCAGTGTCGGACTGACAATTGAGCCATTTCAGAACTGGGAGTTTTTGATACTTTAATACCCTAAGCTTTTTTTGCCATTTTTACCATATATTGCTTTAATCAAGATTCCCCTTTTCCATATTGAATGTACGCACCTAAATGTGACATCCTTTTTTTCAAGACACATGAGGCTTGCTTTTGAAACCATAGAAACACACAAAACATAATAATTATTAGTGATAATATGTAAAGGCCTATATTAAAATGAAAAAAATAATTTTTTTGCAATTTAGCTTAGCATTCCTTCTGCACAGTAGGTGCCACTGCTAAACAACAACCCAATTTTTATGTTCTAGAGGCCCACATCCATTCCTTACATATTACGCAATAGTGAGTTATATTTAATACTATTGACTTAAGTGGTTTGGGGGAAGTGAAGAGGGGCTATAATTTTTTCACTTGTGATGCTAGGGCTGTAGGATACATTTGCCCGATATGCCAGATGGTCAGTCTGAGCCTGAGTGTCACCACATCTCCAACAGAACTATACTCTGTTCCAGTTCTCTGAGAGGCGATACTGAAATCAGCAGTACGAAAAAGGGGGAAATGGACACTATTTACAACCCACGCAAATCCAATGTGTGTAAGTAAACCGTAATGTAATGCACAGTTAATTACAGTTCCGACCGAAGTTTTAACAAATTGCATTTGTGCCATTATACAAGTGACTTTTAATTTGTTCATCTGTTAAAAGTTTAAGTGTTAATTTCATGATTTATGAAAATGTACAAAGTATATTCATACAGAACATAGTAAAGAGGTGCTGATGAGTAAAAATGCAAAATTTGGTGTTAATCCTTCAGGGATAACTAATTATTATATTGTACCTTGACCAAAATGTGATGGTATAATAGCTATGCTATGAAGCTAACTGCAATAATATGCTCTGTGTTACATTTCAAAAGGTGTCTGACCTCACAACTAAAACAGTTCACTGGAGAATCAAATTAACAAAGCTGATTTACACTTACATATGTAAATCTAGTATTTATGCAGGATAAAATGCAGTGTAAATTGAACACATTTCTGTTAAGTGGAATTAGTAAAGTAGTCTGATGTGGAGGAAAAATAATCTTGAAGGAAAATAAAAACCCCTTTGCTGATATAATTTCCATATAGGCACCAATATGTTAAGCACCATTAATTTCATGCAGGATGCACCTTTCCTATATGTTATATACATATAATGTAGGTTTTGGAGTTTTGCACCCAGTAAAGCATATTTTTTAAATTTTTTGCATTCCAGATTGATAAAGCCAGAAGGTGAAACGCGTATTTGGGGGACTACCAGGACTTTTAAAGTATATTTTGTTGGGTTGATTTTAACATAAGTTTTCAAAATAAATGTGATTTTACTGCATCCTGGGATTTCCAAAAATTTGGTGTGCCGCAGCTGCTACCTGCTTCAAAGAAGGGTCTGCCTACCCTATATTAGGCACAAGCCAGAAAGACGTTTAGGTGAAGTGCCGCCTTAAGGGCACAGTTGTGTGTTTTTCAGGAACGCTTTTTTTAAAGGCTCCGTTTAAATTGTGAGTACGCACTCTGTAGGATATATATATATAAATACTATCTATTTCTATATACAGACATACTGCACTATTATTTTTGTATTTCTGTTGTTTTCATTACATGTTACCACCCAGCGACTACTTATAAAGGGTGAGTTTAAAAAAATAAATAAATAAATAAATAAATTAGCGCTCCACACTTTTCTGGTGCAAAAGCGCCAGAATATATGTTTATTTACATTGTCCGGACTTGAAATTTACATCTCAGACCAAAAAAAAGTATTGTTTGAAAGAATGAATTGCATTTTAATGAAAGAAGACAACAAATGGGAGCTAGCCATATTTGTAAGAAGCAACACTCCCCATATCTCTTTTCTTTTGGAGGGCAACACTGTGTAAATATTACTCCTTCCTGTGTAACTCCCCCAAGATACACTGAAATTTACAGGAAAATGTATGTAAAATAGTGAGTGAAACATTTCCTTATTTCACTAATGTATGCTACTAGCATTTGGTGTTCACACAAGCTCACCACAGCCACATCATTTAGACAAGCACTTACCCTAAAAGCATAAAGGACAAATTGTGAGACTTTTATCATTATTATATGCACATAATTCATACACAAATACATCAAAGCTGGAGAAGAAAGAAGACAAGCCATCCTTACCATGCTACATTTACAATGGCCCACTCTATCAATAGCGCAAGTTATTAGGCAAAGTCAATAGGACGTGTCCCGCTGTGATTTTGCTACTGTACCTTATATAAAGAAAGGGGAAACACAGGCTAGAGTTATCCATTGTTCAGATCATAGATATCTGGATGGGTTTGTTTATATATATATATATATATATATACATATTTTTTTTTAGGGCTGTGGGAGCCCGAGCACCAGCATGAAGCACAGTTGCTTGTTTCCATCATGCAAATTAGATTCCTTCAAATTCAAAGGCTAATTTAATCTAAATCTCAAATGAAGCATGTTACCCCCAAACTCACACTCAGTATAGCTAGCATTAAAGGTATTGTAGAAATTAATGCTCATAAATAATACATGCAGCAAAAGCAGAACATGTAGCCTTTTACTAATTAGCATTCCACTCACTTGCCTCAGCAATATCTCCATGTTGTACATAGTGAATCATAATGCATCCATACTCCATATAATTATCGGTATGCCATTTGTATTAATTACTGGAAAGGTAATGTAATAGACAAAGCAAGAGTTGTGCAATTATATGGCTTTCTAGAAATCTGACCCAGGACTAAAATGAACTTGTTTACTGTGTACTTTACACTGCTTAGGTACTTGTATACATACATATAGAAATATTTATGGCACACAGTTACTTAAAAATCATGCTATCATTGATTACAGATTGTAATCTAGTAGGTGTTGCATCAACTATATGGTTGCTTGGGTATGTATTATGTGAGATCTGGCTGTAGTGTGATACTTGGAATTTACAGTATAATGATACAATATGCTAAATATAAATCATAGGATTGGATGGGAGATAATCTTTTGCCATTTTAGTCCGGCCTTTTTGTGTTTGGTTTTAAATAAATTATTCCTGCACTGTATATGAAACATAAACCAAATACAAATGTAAAATTGTGTCACTCATATTAATACAGTCCTGTTTCAACACATCCATAAAGATTAGAAGAAAGTGCTGTGATTGCTTATTAAATCTTTTCTTGCTATGGGGATGTACAGATTGAGGACTACAAACTTCAGTGTGAAAAGTACAAACTGCACTGGCATGAATGCTTCCTAGATGACGGCAAACATCTCAGTGCATGACACTGAACATGTATGAAAAACTTAATTAAGCCTTGCAGTGTCACTTACGGTGTCAGAGGCCATTCCATTAACCACATTACTGAAGAAACTGAACATTCATCCATCAATAACTCATTCCTTTCACATAAAAGAAACCATACTCAAACTAATGTAATAGAATTACTGAACTGTGGGTGGCATCACAATGCTTACACAATATTTACTTATGCAATGTTCATGTGAGTAAATAATTTCACAAGATGCATCTATCTGCAAGTAAACAAATGTTTTCTATTGAATTTCACTTTTTTTTTTAAATGAAAGTAATAAAAATAACCTATATTTCTTTTTATGTCTGTTACTTTAATATTTACACTTAAAGCACATCACCACATATAACCTTTTTCATACAAAAACCCACTTATTAGTCAGTAGTATGTTTCATTCTAAATATCCTGAAAGTCAGAGGCTGATTTGTTCATGCTTTCACATAATTCATCTGAAAAGCACCCCTCCCACCCTCCCATTTTCATTTTTCATAAGGCTAAAAGATGAATTATTCATATAGCATGTGTTAATGCCAAAAAAAGAAATCATATAGAGAGCACATAATTAACATAAACCCATGCTAATCAATGCAAATATGCTAAATAGGATCCCATCCCTTTTGGTAAACACTTTTTAAAATTGTTATCTAAACTAGATATTATCTGTTTTTTTATGCTGCCTTATACAGTGCCTTATACCGTGTTTAAAATGTATGCAGTTACATATGTTTCTAGCAAGCCTTGGCATTCTTGCAGGAGATAGACAGCTATTAACAGAGGAGTCAGCACCTTGGACAGATCTTCAAGTCTGCTTGAGTGTTTAAACGTGTTCTTCAAGTTAATTCAACTATCATGCAGGAGAGGAGTTTGATGTTGGTTGGGTATAATCAAGATATGGCAAGCTGATACCAAACTGAGCAGTGTTTAAGGGTGTATGTCTTATTTAACCCAAGCCCTTCGGTACAATGTGGTAAGGTTTCAAAATGCCTTATTGTCAATAGTATTTGCTCTCTCATACATTTCTTCAAGAGCTTTTGTTCCACTTTATGGAGCTCAAACTAGCTGCCCTCTGCTCCACAAACCCCACGGGGAAACAAAAAGGAAATATTGAACATACCTTAGGTCATTTAACCACCTGGATACTGTTTGCAGAAATAAGTTGGCTGGACTAGATGATTGTGAATGGTTGGTGTTAATAGATCGAAAGCCACAAAAACAGAGATGTGAAGAAAAGGATCGGATTCTGTGTGTTTTCTTCTACCGAGGTAGCGAGGCGTGTTGGATGGATCTAGGGACGCCCCTTTAAAGATGAACTCCACCTAAGCCAATAGCCCATGGCATAAAGATAAATAGGTTGTGTACGGCAAGTGATCCAAATGAGCTGAACTTAGCGCTATTAGCAAGAACACAGCAATCACTGAACGCTGGCAAAATATGAAGTTTACTTAGCCCGTCAGTGTTATGTCCCACAATCTGCTTCTTTGAAGGTCAGTGCCATCTTGTGGCTATGCATTTTTTCCTACTTAAAAGATAGTGGCTATAATCTTATAGGAAATAGAGATAATTCAATATGAGCATGTTCAATTATTCATAGAGGATAATAAACTGCACATAGAAGAATCATCTCTAAAACCAGCTGATATTGACACTTCATAGAAAGAAGTAAATTACATCTTGTGCTCCGGGGGTTGCTGGAGATCATATGGGACTGAATAAGTATTGGTCATAATCCGCTGACAGTTGTTACTATTACATTTAAATCTATTACTATATTGTATTTCTATACATAAAGAAAATATATACATATATATATATATATATATATATATATATATATACACACGCAAATATATATATATATATTAAATTTTCTATATGACTAATATACATACAGAACATGTGAATTACATTGAAAGACTGCAAATTTTTCAATTCAAAATACATTTTACACGCAACAACATTCAAACCCACTCGTGTACACACACATTTTTATACGTTGCTCACACACAAAAACTACACGTCATTACAAAATTCATCCCCCACATCATGCTGTTTGCACATGCAGATCTTTCCATCGAATGGTTGGGAGCTGTCACAATTGTTTCAGTGGATTGGATCACACGGAGTCTATGAAATCAGCTTAATCGTTTAGTCTATGAAATCAGCTGGGATGTTCATATTTGAACAGTATGCACTTTAAAGAGAAATCGAGTCTGTTGCAAGCTGTTAATTCTTCGATATAAAAATGTACAGAAAAATGTATTTCTCCAAAATTGTCCTGTACGCTTTGTTGCCAGTAGGTGGCGCTGACTAGCAAATATCATTCAGACACTTAGGTAATGCAAACTTCCCCACACTTAAAGATGTTCTCTGTTCAATCTGCATTTATCTTGTGGTTTTATATTTAATTGCTATTCTCACAGGATTACTAAGCAACACACCCCCAGATGGATAATGTGAAGGTGATGGGTTTGCAGCCAGCAATGTCAGATCTGAGGCTTTGCAGATCTGCATGTGATGTGACTATAATAAGGTGGAGCTCAACTATAGGGGGCGTCCCTAAATATTCCAGACTCTTTTCAGTTTCAGGCAGAGGATTTACTGGAGATGTACACCATTCCTTCTTTTCTGTCTGTACATTCGTTCGCTTATCTCTCGTCCCATCCTCTACGTGCAGGAGAAAACAGCAGGTGATATTCAGACAAGGTAAAGTACAATTACACACACTGAGCGCTCCTGTACACACATTTTACTGAAGCTCGTGGAACTGTGCACACATTTCACCAGGTTTAAGAAGATGAAGATGTGTTGGGTAAGGGCATGTTAAACACATCAGTATATACATTGTATTGTTACAATGTGGCAAAAAAAAGTATCTTGTCTCAACAATTGGGGTCATTTGTGATCATATGGAGAAGATACTGCAGCATGTGTATAGTAGTTGTACTCATGAGCTTGTAAAGGGTTTAGACTGGGTGATGGAAATGTGTTCTAATCTGGTTTTGCTTGAAAGTCTCAGTAGTCTTAGTGCAGAAAGCCACTCACCTGCAGGATGTCTGCTGAACCAGTATGCTATGTTTGCACATAAAAGATAGTTTTGCAGCTATTTGCATAGTATTGTTAATGTGAGATCATTGGAGAACCTAGAGGTAAAAGCTGGAGGTATTCGTTTTTTTTACAGAGAACATGACGCCAGAGAAAAGAGCAGTGTGTGAATTCAGATACCTGTCCATCACACAAGTGTGTTTTTTTCATGTCTTATATAATGTTTATTGTGTATTCAGGGAACACTTAAACGGCTGGAGTACAGCAATCACTTTACAATTCAGCTTGGTATTTTTTTAAGCTTTATATAAGTAAATGCTTTTACAGAATGAGATCAAATTGATTGTTAATTGAAAATAAATTAAGTTATTTCTGAGATTTACTAATTCCATTGCTCATTTGTATGCCATTAGCTATAATGCACACTGAGTGTAATTGCATTTCATAGTAGATACAGCATTTATGTTACATGACAATTGTTTTAAATTGCATATTCAACCACACAACACTTTATCTTTTTCTCTATCTGTCCCTACTCCCTGCTCTCCCTTTGTCCATATTCTTCTTTCACATAGCAAAGGGTAATGTTGCTGTGTGCTGGACACTGGTAGTGTGTAACACTGGGGCAACCGACACACACAAACTTAACACTGAAAATGCTTTTCTGCACAGAGGTTCAATATCCAATACAATTGAATGTCTGAAAAGGTTTCAAATGGACACTAGTTGCAGCTAGAACACTAGTTCAAAATGGGACTATCCTGAGAAAAATTCACCTGAATTCAGATATGAATATTATTTTTCTAAATGTATCCCATATATATCCCAAGTCATACAAATGTCAGGCACACAATATACTTATTCATTTTTTAACTGGGTTGGCATATGCCTAGTGGCACATGTGGGCAATGACCCACTTTGATTTTAGCTTTGATCGACCCTGGAAAGGTATGATTTTAACGGTGTTTCTCTTTCACTGTATTCCTTCATGAAAAGTTTTAATCGCCAACAACTGTCATATACATTAAATATTATGAAACTATAAATACAATAGCAGAATATGGTTGGAATCCACTACTTATCAATTATGTTAATATATATGCACAGATTCTATTATTTCCCCTTTTTGTAAAGTAAAGTATGTTTTATTAAAAATATATTTTATATATTTATATATATATATATATATATATATATATATATAAAATAAAATAAATATATAGTACAATGCAAAGGAATGCTTCAAAAATAGACATGTCATAGTGAAAGAACAGAAGCATCTAAATCAAATCAATATTTTGTGTGACGCCTTTTGCCTTCAAAACAGCATCAATTATTCAAGGTACACTTGCACAGTTTTTTAAGGAGCTCAAGTGGTGGTAAACTCAATGATTTTGAGATAAGGGCTCTGTGGGGGGCCAAACCATCACTTCTAGGATTCTTGTTGTCCGTTGTGCTGAAGATGGTTCATAATGACTTTGTCTGAATGTTTGGGGTCCTTGTTATTCTGCAGAATACATTTTGAGCCGGTTAGATGCCTCCCGGACGGCATTGCCTATAATATTAAGCATTGAGACCGTTAACCCTGACCAAATCCCCAACTCCAAATGCAGAAATGCAGCCCCAAACTTGCATAGAACCTCCACCATGCTTCATTGTTGCCTTCAAACACTCATTCTTCTGCCTTCTGCTATAGCCAAATATTTTTGCCACTGCCACTTTTCTGCACCCCAGTTCCTGTGTTTTCATGAATAGTTGAGTTGCTTCACCTTGTTCCAAATCAGAGATATGGCTTTTTTTGGCCACATGTTTTCCATGAATACCACTTCTGATAAGACTTCTCTGGACAATATATAGGAGTACCAGTGTCTCACTATTTTCTGCCAATGCTGAGCTGATGGCACTGCTTGTGAAGGGGAGTAAGCATGATGTGTCTTTCTTTTTGACTGTTCCTCACCTATTTTTATTCCTCCTACACAGCTGTTTGTGTTTCATTTAATTATTGTGTTTCAGCCTATATACTAAATAGATGATCATTAGCACCTGTCTGGTTTAATTGTTTAATCATACACCTATCTCTGACTTTGTGCAATTGTATCCAGAAGAACTGATGGTATTTTGAAAGCAAAGCGTGGTCATTCCAAATATTTTATTTGATTTAGATTTTTTTGCTGTTCACTTGTTAAATGATAAAAATAAACTCTTAGCATGTCTATTTTTGAAATCATTCTTGAAGTACAGAATTTTTCTGCAACCTGCCTAACATATATATATATACATTCTTAGAAAAGTATTATGTCTGTACAATTGTATATGACTTATCTTGTAGTTAGATGCAGAAAGTTTACTGGTGTAGGGTGGATTGAAGATGTGGTATACTACTGTAGTATGTATGTATATATATACATACATACATACTTTTACAATTTATACAATTTATTTTAGTGCAAAACCGCTAGTTTTTGTTAAATACAAAATTAGGCATTTGACTATGCTTGCACATAGTGTGCTTTAGTTATTTATTAAATACTGTTCTATTCCTGAGGAGAGTTTATTTGATTAAGACAGTTGCCCAACTACACTACAAGGCAAACCTCTAATTTGTGGACAACACAAAATATTTTGTATTAACTTTATATGTTATCATATATTATTCTTCATTGATAAATATTGGTAGCATTCCCTTAAGATTGTAAACTCTCTCCACCTAATGTATCGGTTTGTCTTGGTCTGTCAATTCTAGTCTTGTCATACCCCTTGAATATATGTATTGTAAGAAGTGCTGCGTAAATTGTTGGCACTATATAAATAAAAGATAATAATAATGCTACTGGACTTGGGCACAAAACCAGGCATTATAATATATAATATAATATTGGGGCAATTCCTCCCAAGGACTGCATGTGCGTATCATTTGTCCAGGCCCAGTATCATACTATGACTGCTCATCTTTCACCTTGCTTACTCTGGGGTACCAATTGTTATTTTTTTCTAATATGGGTCTGTCTGCCAGTGCTTGGTCTGTCCCACCCTGTTCCCTGCCCCTGTGCCTCAATTCTTCTCAATTCTTATTTTTTCTAATACGGGGGTCATTCTTGTAGCTGGGTTTGTCTGTCTGCCAGTGCTTGGCCTGGACTGACCTGTGCCCTGCCCTGTGTGTCGCCCTGTGCCTCAATGCCTTTACTTTGGTGCATCAATTCTAATTTTTTTTTTGTAAAATGGAGGGAGGATCAGTCCTGGGCTGGATTCCTTCCTTACTCAGAAGTATTCTTCTAATTTTGGGTGGAATTCAGTTTCCTGTATGCTGGGGCTAGATATGTGCCATTGTCAACCTACTCCCAGGCCCTTACTGCTGCTGCTGCCATATCACCTTCCTTACTCTGTGGGAATAATCGATGAAACTAGTCCAGTTTTTGGAGAAATTGAGTTTCATACCATGCTTCTGGTTTTGTGTATCCATTAGTGAAGTGCTGCCAGTGCTGGTGGTCCATCAGTGCAAAACCGAGTGTGGATCTCTAGCTTAACCTTGAGATGGGGCTGCTGTAGGTGAAAGGTGAGTTCAGAGGGTGTCAGGGATTTTCCCCTTAGGGAATGCCCCCTGACTGTAACTTCCAAATCAAAAAATGCCCCACTAATTTTGTCCTAACCAAACGGTTTTATATACACAAACATAAAACATACTTGGCATGATACTTAAAAATCTTTAACTAAATGTAAGAGATTTGATTTACAAGCAAAGCTCAATATTTGGGGAATTTTGCTTCTGAACTATAGCCTCATATTAAAGAGACTTTTGTTTTCCCTGGCAAAATAGCTAGTAGCAGAACAAGTATAGCCTAGTAATGGGATGTATCTGGGATTATTTCCCATCTATTTCCTAACCCACAGGAAACAAGTACAATGTATAATTATTCTGAGACTGAAATATTGATGCAAGGTATATATAATTGAAGGGTTTAAAATAAAAACTCAACTATACGTTACATTTTCTAGCCATTAGAATACCTAGATTAATTTGTGGAGGTATTCATCTGAGGTAGCCTGTAGACAAAATTATATCTCCCTTCTAGGCACTACTAGATTTATAATGTCGCAGAATAACTTCTAACAGAGTTGGGCTACAACCCAGAAGATCATTGGGGGCTCATTGTCTATGGAGAGAAACAATATGGCTCCAACAAAAACACAGCCTAGGAGAGAAAAGCACATGATAATTCAGCAAACAAGTAATACATGACGGTTTATAATGTGGCTCTGGTAAATATAAAAAGGGAAAACAGAAAGAAAAACAAGAAAAAAGTTTGCATGTTCCAGCTGTTTTGGCAGAGTCTAAACAACTGGGCAATCTTAAACCGCTAGAAAATTTAGGACTCAGGAAAAATAACTGCAGACTTTGTCTTAAAACAAAGCAGGTTAGATACACATAGTGAACTATGGGGTCATGCATCACTTAACATTTTAGCCAGGTAACATTTGTCAACAAAAGAAACAAAGCTGCTTTTGTACTTCCAGAACTCATTAAGGTCTACGGACAAAGTGTGTATCTGTAGAACTGTTTGAATTCTGTAACAGTGATCATGAAGTTATCAATCACACACTTCAATAAGAAACTGCAGCTTCTTGAAAGGAGGTGTCAGATATTGAACAAACTTATCTGACCTTTAGATCTCTGTGGTGGAATTCTGGCTACACTATGCCTGAGATCAAAGATTATTTATTTGCCGAAAAAAGGGTGGACTATCAGCCAGCTGATCAAATAGTTTCACTGATGTGAATATGCTCAATATGTTACTTCACTACTGCCTGTAGTTGACGTTACTTAACAGCCACCTTAATATACAACACTTTTATTTATTACCTGTCATTAGTGATGTCTGTTAATCTATTCTGTTTCCATGACAGAGAGGTACTCTAGTAGCAAGAGTGCGATTATAGGCTAGTGGACTCATACCAGGTTCCTACTGCTGAGCAAATTCCCCAATATCTCTGTGTTTATTTTAAGCTTTTGTATTTAGAAAATTCTGTTTTAGCCGCATTAATGCCTGAGGAAGGGACCAAACAACTTGGTCTCGAAAGCTTGCAATTAAACCCTCAGCCAATAAATGGTATCATTTTAACTATACTTTTCTCCTTTTTCTCAAAGGCTAACATGGTACAAACCCTTTTATCAGGTTCCTATGACAAATTGTATTTAAAATCACTTTTTCATAATGTAAATATGTACAATTCATTTAATATTGTGTAGTGTTGGGCATTGTTAAGCAAAACTAAACTGCTTGGTGAAGATATACCAATATGCTACTACAATGCACATCCAATCAATATAATTATTGGGCAGAAATATAAACAAGATATATAATAATAATAATAATATATTTGAATTGATAATTGTCAGAATGTAAAGCACCTCAGCTGATACTGTACAGCAGAGCAGGGGTGTCAAACTCAATAAGGCAGAGGGCAGGTTTGAATCAATCTAGGGTTAGTGGCTTCTTATTTCTTCAGCTACCCTCTATAACTAAAACACATGCACATACCACCACATTAGCATGCAAGCTTGCTCTGACACCATACATGTACACATGTATGCCCACTATCTCTCTCACTCCTTTTTCTCACACCACATCTGACACTCTAACACCATATACTGACACATTCACACATGCTAATACCAACCCACACATATAAACTGATTCTAAATACAAATACACACACTCATGCTAATACCATACACTAACCTACACACAATCTAACACCATATGCTGACACATTCACACTTGCTAACATCAACCTACACATATAAACTGACACTAAATACAAATACACACACTCATGCTAATACCATACACTAACCTACACTTAATCTAACACAATCCAATAACACAATTTACACTAATCATACACTTATCCATACATACATATACACACACACACTTCCCCTCTTTCCTTCTCCCCAATTCCTATCATGAGTACAGTTTGCCAGGTCTCCCTACTGACCCCTTACCTTGTACAGAGCCCTGTCTTCCTTCACTGTGAGAGATGCTGCTCTGTAACTGCCCTAAAATTGTGCATTTACCCCTGGGTAACTCAATTACTGAGTGCCTGGGTTCCAAGACACCAGTGGCGTCGGCAGGGGGGGGCCAGAGGGGGCCATGGCCCCCCCTACATCATGCTGTGCCCCCCGGTGTGCCCCCCCAATTGAAACGCCGTCTTTTTTTTTTTTAAATAGACCCGGAGGAGATAGTGAGAGGCGCCGAGCGGTTGCTGAGGAATAAGTTCTCAGCAACCGTTCGGCGCCTCTCACTCTTCTCCGCGACCGCGAGGCCTCTGCCTTGTTCGCAGTGCCGGCATTTCAAGCCGAGCGCCGGTATATGTCGTCATATCCGGCGCCCAGCAGTGAAGCCGGCAGAACCAGGGATACAGAGACCTCGCGATCTCACCGCTGGACAAGCCCAAGGTAAGTGAACTTCAAAGGGGGGGTTAGAAAGTTAGGAGGGGGTTAGAGAGTCAGAAGAGGTAGATAGGAAGTGAGAAGGGGTAGATAGGGATAGATTGGGAGGGAGAGGGGGTAGATAGGGATAGATTGGGAGGGAGAGGGGGGTAGATGGGATAGATTGGGAGGGAGAGGGGGTAGATTGGGAGGGAGATGGGGGTAGATGGGATTGATTGGGAGGGAGAGGGGGTAGATAGGGAGGGAGAGGGGGTAGATGGGATAGATTGTGAGGGAGAGGGGGTAGATGGGATAGATTGTGAGGGAGAGGGGGGTAGATGGGATAGATTGGGAGGGAGAGGGGGTAGATGGGATAGATTGGGAGGGAGAGGGGGTAGATGGGATAGATAGGGAGGGAGATGGGGGTAGATGGGATAGATGGGGAGGGAGATGGGGGTAGATGGGATAGATTGGGAGGGAGAGGGAGTAGATAGGGAGGGAGAGGAAGTAGATTGGGAGGGAGAGGGGTAGATGGGATACATTGGGAGGGAGAGGGGATAGTTAGGATTGATTGGGAGGGAGAGGGGGTAGATAGGATAGATTGGGAGGGAGAGGGGGGTACATAGGATAGATTGGGAGGGAGAGGGGGGTACATAGGATAGATTGGGAGGGAGAGGGAGTACATAGGATAGATTGGGAGGGAGAGGTCTTTATGGGACAAAAATGGCGTACGTTCAGCTGTTTGGGGACAAAGTTGACACAATGTGTAACTTAGGTGCTGGTCAGGTTCTATGTGGGCAGTGTGGACACCAGGGCTGGCTTTGGGGTGTGTGACCAGTGATCTATGCCTGTAATTTAGGGGGTTTTATCTATACCTTTAATGCAGAGTTTATATGTAATTTCCAATTGATTTATATCTGCAAAGCTGGGTTTTGTGTCATTCTGTTCATCTGTATCGGCTATATTTCCATACATTATTAATGTTTACCTGCAAATATAGGATTTGCATGTCTTATTCAGTTGATCAATACCTGGAGTGCTGTTTCCATGTGTTGATTATTTGATCTAAACCTTCAGTGCTGAGTGTACATGTGATTTCCAGTTGATATATACCTGCAATGCTGGGTTTGTGTGTTCTGTCGGTTTATACCTGCAATGCTATGTTTCCATACATTATTTATGTATACCTGTAAATACAAGGTTTTTTTTAATCTCATTCAGTTGCATGTGCTGTTTCCATGTGTTGTTTATTTGATCTATACCTGAACTACAGGGTGTAAGTAAAAGAGCGCTATGGTTTAGTGAATGAGGGGACAAAGGGACTCTGGGGATGATTACAGGGGCGAGGACCTCTCAATGTAACGGTGCAGGACTGACTCTCGCGGTCTTCCCCTGATCTGCAGTCAGTGTGGGAAATATTTTTTTTTTAGTATGGTAGCAGAAAGAGTGATTGCATGCAAGGAAGCATTGAGCGGGGCCCAAGGAAATGCTTGGGTAGGGTCCAATTTTTTCACTATAAAATATATTGGCAGCAGGGTCTAATATTTATATATATATTTGCAGCAGGGGCAAATATGTATATATGTTTTGGCAGCAGGGGCTAATATTTATATACTGGCAACAGGGTCTAATATTAATATATATTGGCTGCAGGGGCTAATATTAATATATATAGGAAGCAGGGACTAATACTATATATATCGGCAGCAGGGTCCAATATTAATATATATCAGCAGCAGGGGCTAATATCAATATATATCGACAGCAGGGGCTAATATATATTGGCAGCAGGAGCTAATATTAACATATATTGGCAGCAGGGGCTAATATTTATATTTATTGGCAGCAGGGTCTAGTATTTATATTCATATTGGCAGCAGGGTCTAGTATTTATATATATATATCGGCAGCAGGGGCTAATATTAATATATATTGGCTGCAGGGGCTAATTTTATATATATTGGCTGCAGGGACTAATAATATATATTGTCAGTAGGGGCTAATATTAATATATACTGGTAGCAGGGTCAAATATTAATATATATCGGCAGCAGGGTATAATTTTTATGTATATGGGCAGCAGGGTATAATATAAGTATATATCCGCAGCAGGGGCTAATATCAATATATATCGGCAGCAGGGGTTAATATTAATATATATCAGAAGCAGGGGCTAATATTAAAGAATGAGAAATAACTGCCAGTTTAGCTGTTATTTTGAAATCATATTTCAATCACGGTCTTTACTTCAAAGAGATAAGTGCATATTATGTAGTTAAAAATGCACGTCTAACATGTGTGTATATATATATATATATATACATAGTGTATATGTACCGTTTTTTTATTTGCACCCCTACTTTGGTCCCTGGCCCCCCATGTGCCCCCCCTAAATATGAAAGCTGGAGACGCCACTGCAAGACACCAGTGACATTTGCCTATGCAGAAAATAATCCAATCTATGTTTAGTTATGTGATAAATAAATCCATAGATTTCCACCCTGATATGCACAAAAAATATTCCAGCATTCACACAATTTACAATGACTTATTCATGCAAACAGTTTTAATAGACATACACTCATAAACACACACATAACTACAAAACTCAACAATCAGAGATGTGCACTTCAGGAATTTCCCATCCTTCCTCAATTATGTCTCCTTGCTCCTTGCTCCTCCTCTTCACAGTAGGCAGAGAGCCTACAGACCCTAGGCTGCCCTAAAGTCAGTGCAGGTATATTACACATAGCACAAGGAGTTCAGTATGAAGAATCCATCACCTCCAGCTAGTCAGCACTATGCAGACTTGTGCTATTTCTCATGATGAGACCCAGACCTCTTTCTGCAGACATGGAATATTACTGGACAGCTACCCAAGAATGGGCTTTAAAGGGCTAGATGTGGCCCACTGGCTTCGTGTTTGACACCTCTGCTGTAGAGAGTGTCCAATGTGATTATGTAAGTGGATTCCAACTGCCATCCTAGTGAACATACTGCAAGATAGGACATTTGTCAAGGTTTAAATTAGAATTTATATTATGTATAGACATGTACTTGTGTGCACGATAAAATACTTGAAATACAACACTGAAATGACACATAATTTAATCTTGTGTTGCAGGTTTTTTAGTTAATCATGTCACGTATTCTATTATTTTACACTGTATCACTGTGGCCTTGTATATGAATAATAGCTGTATAATGTTACAATACACATATGCATTTGGCTAGCAAATATATACAATTTATTAAATGTGCATTATATGATATTTCCATAACATAATAGCTTTACTGAAATTATGTTTACACAAGACCATTCACTTTAGTCAGCAAGTGTGACTACAAAGAGTAAAGGGCATTTAATGAGACCTGAAATCTTTCTCCAGTTATGGTTAACCATGAAAAAAGGCAGAACGGGGAGGAACAGCCTCCCAATACCCAAGCATTCCATAAGGGTCGACATCAGCTTGCCTTTATAGATGACCAATCTAGGAGAAAAAAAGAGCAAGGGAGATTTAGATAGAATGAGAAAAAAAGTAATTAGAGATTGTAAGATTCTGAGGTTGACGAAAATGGAAGGAATATGAAAACCATACAGTGGGGCAAAAAAGTATTTAGTCAGCCACCAATTGTGCAAGATCTCCCACTTACAAAGATGAGAGAGACCTGTAATTTTCATCATAGGTACACTTCAACTATGAGAGACAGAATGGGGGGAAAGAATACAGGAAATCACATTGTAGGATTTCTAATGAATTAATTGGTAAATTCCTCGGTAAAATAAGTATTTGGTCACCTACAAACAAGCAAGATATCTGGCTCTCACAGACCTGTAACATCTTCTTAAAGAGTCTCCTCTGTCCTCTACTCGTTACCTGTATTAATGGCACCTGTTTGAATTGTTATCAGTATAAAAGACACCTGTCCACAACCTCAAACAGTCACACTCCAAACCCCACTATGGCCAAGACCAAACAGCTGTCGAAGGACACCAGAAACAAAATTGTTGACCTGCACCAGGCTGGGAAGACTGAATCTGCAATAGGCAAGCATCTTGGTATGAAGAAATACACTGTGGGAGCAATTATTCGAAAATGGAAGACATACAGGACCACTGATAATCTCCCTCGATCTGGGGCTCCACACAAGATCGCATCCCGTGGTGTTAAAATGATCACAAGAACGGTGAGCAAAAATCCCAGAACCACACGGGGGGACCTAGTGAATGACCTGCAGAGAGCTGAGGACCAAAGTAACAAAGGCACACTACGCCGCCAGGCACTCAAATCATGCAGTGCCAGACGTGTCCCCCTGGTTAAGCCAGTACATGTCCGGGCCGTCTGAAGTTTGCTAGAGAGCATTTGGATGATCCAGAAGAGGATTGGGCGAATGTCATATGGTCAGATGAAACCAAGGTAGAACTTTTTGGTAGAAACTCAACTCGTCGTGTTTGGAGGAGAAAGAATGCTGAGTTGCATCCAAAGAACACCATACCTACGGTGAAGCATGGGGGTGGAAACATCATGCTTTGGGGCTGTTTTTCTGCAAAGGGACCAGGACGACTGATCCGTGTAAAGGAAAGAATGAATGGGGCCATGTATTGTGAGATTTTGAGTGAAAACCTCCTTCCATCAGCAAGGGCATTGAAGATGAAACGTGGCTGGGTCTTTCAGCATGACAATGATCCCAAACACACCGCCCGGGCAACGAAGGAGTGGCTTCATAAGAAGCATTTCAAGGTCCTGGAGTGGCCTAGCCAGTCTCAAGATCTCAACCCCATAGAAAACCTTTGGAGGGAGTTGAAAGTCTGTGTTGCCCAGCGACAGTCCCAAAATATCACTGCTCTAGAGGAGATCTGCATAGAGGAATGGTCCAAAATACCAGCAACAGTGTGTGAAAACCTTGTGAAGACTTACAGAAAACGTTTGACCTCTGTCATTGCCAACAAAGGGTATATAACAAAGTATTGATATGAACTTTTGTTATTGACCAAATACCGTATTTGCTTGATTATAAGACGAGGTTTTTTCCAGAGCAAATGCTCTGAAAAATACCCCTCGTCTTATAATCGAGGTCGTCTTCTAATCAGACCTCATTCTGCTGGGGCCGTGCTGCTTACCGGGCTTTGGTCGTGAGCAGCGTCTATGCTACTAGCAGCAGGAGAACAGGAAGCTAGCACAGTCCTCACATAACTCTACCTCCCCCCTCCTTCCTCTGGGGGCGGGGCCAGAGAAGTTGCTCGCACAGCTGGGCCCCTGCAGAAGTCTGGGAGTGGGAGATCTGCAGTTCAGGTAAGGGGGTGGGGGAGGGTTTTTGAGTATGTGTGATTAATGGAATGAATGAGTATTTAAATGTTTGTGAATGAGTGTGTGTGTGACGTTAACTGTTTTGCAAAGATTTTCTCATTTATTTTACATTTTATTTCAATTTTATTAAAAGTACCCTTAGTGTTTTGCTCACCTCAGTCCATCAGTGAAGTGAACTTGTTGGGCTAGTGAGTGCAGCCGCATAAGTGCTGTGTGTTTTTGTTCAGCAAGCAGTGAAGCTAACTGTTTTGCTGTGACATTTTATTTTATTTCTAATTCTTTTCAAGAAAAATTGACTGTGACGAGCTGTACTAAGCAAAGCTTCAAGCTACTAGCTGTAGTACTAAAATAATTCTAATCTTCTTTAATCTTAATCTATAATATATTATAAATAATATATAACAATATAAATTCTAATTCATAATCTATAATATAAGTAATTCTAATTCTAAATTCTAATTCATAATCTATATTCTTCTATCTATAATACATAATATATAAGTAAATTATTTCTAATCTATTAATATTATATAACTTAATATTAATTAATAAATCATACCGAATCTGATTTAACCTCACTTTAGCTTAGTGGGTTTGAGAGCGTCTGCCTAGAGGTAGACTTATAGTAAGGAAATATAGCTTTAGGCTAGCATAGTAGTAGGCTAAGCTCTTAGGCCCGTGTACATTCAAATTAAAAATAAAATACTGCTAGTTATTAAATAGTTAATCTTGAGTTAATAATTTAAATAACTTTAGCACTTTGGCAGATTGCACACAGCACAGTGCAGTAGTGCATAGTTTTACTTTTTAAGCAGTAGCACTGAAGAGAACTTCCTCTAATTTTTTGTCTTTAATTCGTTTTTCCTTTTTTTTATTTTTATTTTTTTTATAGTTTTTTAAACACTACACTACACTACACACACAACACAAAATTTGAAATGGATCCTCCTTTTGGGACTAAGGAGGGACAAGCTCCATCTACCACCGCCACCACCAGCACCACCACCAGCACCACCACCAGTTCTAAGATGCAGCCTTTGCGTCAGTCTAGTCGGCCAAGTAGGCCAAGCTCTCGCTTATCATTTGGGGAAGCATTGCTTGAAGGATCATCAAGTAAAGGAAAGGCACCAAAAGCAGGCAGTAGTAGTGCGGCTAGGCCCACAAGCTCTATGGTTTTTTACGGAAAGCCTAAAGCACCAGAAGCACGTTCAAAGTTAAAGGGTAGCACAAGTAGTACCAGCCCAGTGACTAAAAAGAAGTGCCTTTTGCCCCAAGCAGCATCTTCCCCATCCACCAGCAGCATGCAAGGTACCAAGCAGAGCCAAATTAGCAGCAAGACTCAGAGGGGTCCCAAACCAAAGCGATCTCATTCCTTTGTAGGGAAAACCACCACCACCACCACCCCCACCTCTACCGCCTCTACCACCACTAGTGCTGCGCCTACTGTTCCCACTGGTACTGCCACACCATGTCCTCCTAGTACCTCTAGCAAGCCACCAAGTCCTTACAAAATTTTTGTAAAGACAGTTAGAGAGAGGGCTACACATAGTGGAACTCCACCTAGCGAGGTAGCAGAGGAGCCTGAGACTGAGAGGCCAAGTGCAGAGTCTATTCTTCCTGCTCGCACTACTACTAGTCACGAGTCTCACGACGATATCAGTCTTAGCTCCAGCCTAGCAGGAATTCCATTCGATCTGGCTAATGAAGAGCTAGACTATGAGCCAGAGGAAGTAGAGGAGATGAGTGGTCAGGAATCAGATTCCTCAGGGAGCAGTGTCCAAATGACTAGTGCACAATTTTCCCCTGAGCCTCCACCTTCTCCGCTACGATCATCACCATCACCACCACCACCAGCAGCAGCAGCAAAACCTAGCAAATCTAAAGCATTTAGCAGTCCCACTATGGCCAGTACTGTTACCACCAGTCCCACCACCACTAGTTCTGCCTCTGTTCATCCGCCCCAAGCAGTAGGAGCAGCACCCAAGGCACACTCCAAGGCTATGCGCGCCCCAATTTGGGAGCACTTTGAAAATGTTGAAGAAGGGCGCTATGGAAAGTGCAAACATTGTGGGAAGCTAATAAGCAGAGGGAAAATATCTGGCCATTTTACCAGTGCTAGCATGAAGCATCACCTCAGCACTCAACACAACGCTGTGCTATTGGGGAAAGATGCAGAAGTAAAACTTAGTGCAGGCAGCATAGCTGGTGGCCGTGGAAAAACCCCAACAGCTTCTTCTTCTGAGCCAATAGCAGCAGCAGCAGCAGCAGCTAGTGCTGGCAGCCAGAGACCAAGGCAGGTTGGAGCACTGCATGTCCAGCCCACCCTGGAACAATTTGTGGCATTCCAATCCAAAAGGTCAATGCCCAAACAGCAGGCCAATAAAGTAACGCGACTGATAGGTCAGTTCATTGCTGTTGGAGGGGCATCCTTCTCTATGATCGAAGGGGAGCCTTTCAAACAATTGATGGCGGCTGTGGCTCCACAATATACAGTTCCGTCACGTTCCACTTTCAGCAGGAACATTGTCCCCTCATTGTATCGGTCCTGTGTTGCAGCAGTGAAAGAGGAGCTTTCCAAGGCTGCTGGTCAGTGTGTTCATTTCACTACAGATTTGTGGAGTGCACCTAGCGGCCAGCATGCCTTTCTTTCTTTGACAGCACACTGGTGGCAGCCCGGTGTGTCTAAGGAAGCTGCTGCAGCAGGCTACCGATCTTTCCTTCTCCATGCAGAAGTGATGGATGAAAAGCACACTTCCCAAAATATTCTGCATGCAATGAGGAAAATGTTTAGCCTTTGGGTGGGAGCAGAGGCGGGCACCAATGTTGAAGTTGGTTTTGTGGTAACTGACGGAGGTGCCAATATGGTGAAAGCGCTGCGAGATGGTCATATTGTTGGTGTGCGCTGTGCAGCCCACATCATCCATCTTGTAGTGAAGGCAGCAATGTCAGAAGGAACTAATGTGGCAGCAGTAGTTCTGTCCCGCTGCAGAAAGATCGCTGGGCACTTTCACCATAGTGTTAAGGCTAGCCAACTTTTGAGGGAAGAGCAAGAGAGGTCAGGTCTTCCCGTACACTGCCTACGCCAGGATGTCAGTACACGGTGGAACTCCACGTTAGACATGCTGGAGAGGATTTTGGAGCAGCAGAGGGCAATCCATAATCTTGCCTCAGAGCACAATATTGGGATTACCTCTCCATTGAATAGGGAGGATTGGACAGTGATCGCCCAGCTAGTGGCAGTCCTTAAACCATTCAGGGATGCCACAGAAAATTTAAGCTCAAACACTGCCAGTCTGGCCCAGGTAATCCCAGTGTTCTCCCATCTAGGCAGCAAGATGGATGTGTTCCTTGGAAACCGTGAGGCTGTTCAAGGTGGCACTCTACATCCTGACGTAGCAGCCATAGCCAGGAAGCTGAAGGATCTGCTAAAAGTACACCTTCGCAAACGAATGGAAGAGAGTCCCGAAATGATGCTAGCGTGCCTTTGCGATCCAAGAATTAAGGGAAAGCTAGCTTTGAAATTTAATGTTCTCAGTAGCTACCGGGAGCAATTGGTCAACAAGGTGCGTGACTGGCAGCGTAAAATGGGAATGCTGTCCGAGGAGGGAGAGGTGCAGGAGGAGGAAGAGATGATGTGGTCTGCTACTCCTAGCAGCAGCATCAGCAGCAGTGCCACAAGCAGCACAACACAGCTGAGTGGAGCAGCTGCGTTTTGGGAAGAGGCACTTGGGAGTATAGTTGGACCATCTGACAGAGCTAGCAGCAGAAAGGAGAGTAGTGCTGCTGAAATGGTCAAACTTTACCTCTGTGAAGTTCCTTCTGCGCCTAATGTTGATCCTCTTAGCTACTGGGATGAAAAGAAGAGTGTGTGGCCTGCACTCTCATGGGTTGCGCAGCAGCTACTATCATGTCCGCCAACCACTGTTCAAAGTGAGCACGTGTTTTCTATGACTGGAAACATACTGAGTCCACAGCGCTCACGCATGGCACCTCATCTGATGGAGCAGATTGCCTTTCTTAAATTCAATCTGCCCAAGTTGGGTTACCCAGCTCTTAGCTTGGAAAGTTAATTTTTTTTCTCTGTAATGTTTAAGGTAGTTTCTCCCCCTGGTTGCACGTGTTTGTGGTGTGGCAACGTCTGCTACCTCCGCCGGTGTAGCCAATTTACGCTAGGGCCTAGTGTCTGAGTTCTGGATGTCCGCTCCCAAACGCCAAGGACTGACAGTCTTCGGATGCTTTGCCCTGGGGTGAAACAGGTGAGCGGGTCGTCAATTGCCCACTCATTCACCTTTTTCCGTTTCCAACGCTGCTGCTGGTGGTGGTGCCAGTATCTTTTGCCAGTTCGCTTCCTGGCTGAAATCATGCCTCAAATGTCCCTAATGGAGAGGGTAGTTTCTCCCCCTGGTTGCACTTGCTGCGGTGTGGCAATGCCTGCTACCTCCGCCGGTGTAGCCAATTTACGCTAGGGCCTAGTGTCTGAGTTCTGGAAGTCCGCTCCCAAACGCCAAGGACTGACAGTCTTTGGATGCTTTGCCCTGGGGTGAAACAGGTGAGCGGGTCGTCAATTGCCCACTCATTCGCCTTTTCCAATGCTGCTGCTGGTGGTGGTGGTGCCAGCGTCTCTTCTCTGCCAGTTCGCTTCCTGGCTAGTGTCATGCCTTAAATGTCCCTAATGGAGAGGGTAGTTTCTCCCCCCGGCTGCGTCTGTTTGCGGTAGACTTGTGCATTCATCTTCGGGCGAACATGGAAACGAACACGAAGAGTGCGTTTTCGTGTTCGTTCCGAAGACACGCCGAAGAGAAGACGGCGGCGGTAAAACGTAGGCGAAGACGAAGACACACACCACGAAGATCTTCGTGATTGTCTTCGTCTTCGTCTACCATTCCCCTCCTTCATCTTACCTTGTCTTGGCTTCTTGGCTTCGCGGCATCGCGGCAGTTCCCGGAAGTGAAAATCCGCAGGTTCGCCGTCACGCTACAGGGCAGTGCGAATGAGCCTATTGGTCGCCTACAGGGACCTCCTCTGGCATCAACCAATTGGTTGATGCCAGAGAAAGACCCTGCAGGTGACCAATAGGCTCACTCGCAGGGTCTTTGTAGCCCCTGACAGCGAACCTATGGATTTCCGCTCCCGTTAACCCCTTCGATGCTGCGTTATCTAACACAGCATCGAAGGGGTTAACGGGAGCGGAAATCCATAGGTTAAAGGGCCGTGCTAGCGAACAATAGGCTCACTTGCACGGCCCCTTAACCCTTTAAAAAAAAGTTAACCCCTAACTAATTGAACAGGGAGGGAGACCAGTGGCATCGGCAGTGCCGATGCCACTGGTCTCCCTCCCTGTTCAATTAGTTAAATGTCCGTACGAGCGACTTTAATGGTCGCTCGTACGGACATTTAACCCGGCACAGACTAACTAATTGAACAGGGAGGGAGACCAGTGGCATCGGTCTCCCTCCCTGTTCAATTAGTTAAAGACCAGTGGCATCGGCAGGGCAAGTTGCAGCATTGGGGTTTTAAAACCCCAATGCTGCAACTTACCCTGCCGATGCCACTGGTCTCCCTCCCGTACAGAGTTAAATGTCCGTACGAGCGACTTTATTGGTCGCTCGTACGGACATTTAACCCGGCACGGACTAACTAATTGAACAGGCAGGGAGACCAGTGGCATCGGTCTCCCTCCCTGTTCAATTAGTTAAAGACCAGTGGCATCGGCAGGGCAAGTTGCAGCATTGGGGTTTTAAAACCCCAATGCTGCAACTTACCCTGCCGATGCCACTGGTCTCCCTCCCTGTTCAATTAGTTAGTCCGTGCCGGGTTAAATGTCCGTACGAGCGACCAATAAAGTCGCTCGTACGGACATTTAACTCTGTACGGGAGGGAGACCAGTGGCATCGGCAGGGTAAGTTGCAGCATTGGGGTTTTAAAACCCCAATGCTGCAACTTGCCCTGCCGATGCCACTGGTCTTTAACTAATTGAACAGGGAGGGAGACCGATGCCACTGGTCTCCCTCCCTGTTCAATTAGTTAGTCCGTGCCGGGTTAAATGTCCGTACGAGCGACCAATAAAGTCGCTCGTACGGACATTTAACTCTGTACAGGGAGGGAGATGAGTGGCATCGGCAGGGTAAGTTGCAGCATTGGGGTTTTAAAACCCCAATGCTGCAACTTGCCCTGCCGATGCCACTGGTCTTTAACTAATTGAACAGGGAGGGAGACCGATGCCACTGGTCTCCCTCCCTGTTCAATTAGTTAGTCCGTGCCGGGTTAAATGTCCGTACGAGCGACCAATAAAGTCGCTCGTACGGACATTTAACTCTGTACAGGGAGGGAGATGAGTGGCATCGGCAGGGTAAGTTGCAGCATTGGGGTTTTAAAACCCCAATGCTGCAACTTACCCTGCCGATGCCACTGGTCTCCCTCCCTGTACAGAGTTAAATGTCCGTACGAGCGACTTTATTGTTCGCTCGTACGGACATTTAATTAATTGAACAGGGAGGGAGACCAGTGGGATGTGCCGGGTAAGTTACAGCACCAGGAGCCTAAAAGTCTGTACGAGCGACCAACAGAGTCGCTCGTACAGACTTTTAAAATCCCAATGCTGCAACTTACCCGGCAGATCCCACTGGTCTCCCTGTTCTATCAGTTAATAAATGATAGAACAGGGAGACCAGCGGGATCTGCCGAACAATTACGGCACCTGGAGTATAACAGTCTGTACGAGCGACCCTATTGGTCGCCAGCAGGGGGCTCGTCTGCCATCAACCAATGGCAGACGAGCCCCCTGCTGACGACCAATAGAGTTGCTCATACGGACATTTAAACTCCTGGCGCCAGAGCGGCTTTAACCCCGTTTTAACCCCTTAACCGGGGAAAACGAAGAAAACCCGAGCACGAAGAGTGTCCGCGAATATTCGCCCGAAGAGAAGACAGGACCAGGCGAATATTCGCGGAATACGAAGTTTTTTTTTGGCCGAAGACGAGCACGAAGACGAACACGAAGAGCCCCCTGGTGCCCAAGTCTAGTTTGCGGTGTGGCAACGCCTGCTACCTCCGCCGGTGTAGCCAGCTTACGCTAGGGCCTTGTGTCTGAGTTCTGGAAGTCCGCTCCCAAACGCCAAGGACTGACAGTGTTTGGATGCTTTGCCCTGGGGTTAAACAGGTGAGTGGGTCGCCAATTGCCCACTCATTCGCCTTTCCCAATTCTGCTGCTGCTGCTGGTGGTGCCAGCGTCTCTTCAATGCCAGTTCGCTTCCTGGCTAGTGTCATGCCTCAAATGTCCCTAATGGTAAGGGCAGTTTCTCCCCCCTGGTTGCACTTGCTGCGGAGTGGCAACGCCTGCTACCTCCGCCAGTGTAGCCAGCTTACGCTAGGGCCTTGTGTCTGAGTTCTGGAAGTCAGCTCCCAAACGCCAAGGACTGACAGTGTTTGGATGCTTTGCCCTGGGGTGAAACAGGTGAGTGGGTTGCCAATTGCCCACTCATTCGCCTTTCCCAATTCTGCTGCTGCTGCTGGTGGTGCCAGCGTCTCTTCAATGCCAGTTCGCTTCCTGGCTGGTGTCATGCCCAAAATGTCCCTAATGGTGAGGGCAGTTTCTCCCCCCTGGCTGCGTCTGTTTGCGGTGTGGCAACGCCTGCTACCTCCGCCGGAGTGGCCAGCTTACGCTAGGGCCTAGTGTCTGAGCTCTGGAAGTCTGCTGCCAAACGTCTAAGACTGACAGTGTTTGGGTGCTTTGCCCTGGGGTGAAACAGGTGAGTGGGTCGCCAATTGCCCACTCATTCGCCTTTCCCATTTTTCACTGCTGCTGCTGCTGGTGGTGGTGGTGCCAGCATCTCTTCCGTGCCAGTTTGCTTCCTGGCTAGAGTCATGCCCAAAATGTCCCTAACGGTAAGGGCAGTTTCTCCCCCCTGGCTGCCTCTGTCTGCGGTGTGGCAACGCCTGCTACCTCCGCCGGAGTGGCCAGCTTACGCTAGGGCCTAGTGTCTGAGCTCTGGAAGTCTGCTGCCAAACGTCTAAGACTGACAGTGTTTGGGTGCTTTGCCCTGGGGTGAAACAGGTGAGTGGGTCGCCAATTGCCCACTCATTCGCCTTTCCCAATTCTGCTGCTGCTGCTGGTGGTGCCAGCGTCTCTTCAATGCCAGTTCGCTTCCTGGCTGGTGTCATGCCCAAAATGTCCCTAATGGTGAGGGCAGTTTCTCCCCCCTGGCTGCGTCTGTTTGCGGTGTGGCAACGCCTGCTACCTCCGCCGGAGTGGCCAGCTTACGCTAGGGCCTAGTGTCTGAGCTCTGGAAGTCTGCTGCCAAACGTCTAAGACTGACAGTGTTTGGGTGCTTTGCCCTGGGGTGAAACAGGTGAGTGGGTCGCCAATTGCCCACTCATTCGCCTTTCCCATTTTTCACTGCTGCTGGTGGTGGTGGTGCCAGCATCTCTTCCGTGCCAGTTTGCTTCCTGGCTAGAGTCATGCCCAAAATGTCCCTAATGGTAAGGGCAGTTTCTCCCCCCTGGCTGCGTCTGTTTGCGGTGTGGCAACGCCTGCTACCTCCGCCGGAGTGGCCAGCTTACGCTAGGGCCTAGTGTCTGAGCTCTGGAAGTCTGCTGCCAAACGTCTAAGACTGACAGTGTTTGGGTGCTTTGCCCTGGGGTGAAACAGGTGAGTGGGTCGCCAATTGCCCACTCATTCGCCTTTCCCATTTTTCAATGCTGCTGCTGGTGGTGGTGGTTGTGGTGGTGCCAGCATCTCTTCTGTGCCAGTTCGCTTCCTGGCTAGAGTCATGCCCAAAATGTCCCTAATGGTAAGGGCAGTTTCTCCCCCCTGGCTGCGTCTGTTTGCGGTGTGGCAACGCCTGCTACCTCCGCCGGAGTGGCCAGCTTAAGCTAGGGCCTTGTGTCTGAGCTCTGGAAGTCCGCTGCCAAACGTCTAGGACTGACAGTGTTTGGATGCTTTGCTCTGGGGTGAAACAGGTGAGTGGGTCGCCAATTGCCCACTCATTCGCCTTTTCCATTTCCTTTTCCATTTCCATTTCATTATTTTCCTTCTGATACACAACCAACCAACCAAACATAACACACACAATAACACAAATAACACAGTGACATAATACATAACACATATAACACACAGTGACAACACACATAACACACATAACACATACACGTACAATGCACAAATCACAAGGACCTTTCCTCTTGTTATTTGTCCTGGCCTTCACTTCTACACTCACTAGCATTAACGCTATAACTCACACTTCATACTATAACATTTTTCCATCCACATACCTGCCAACAGACCCAACTTTTTCAGGGACAGTCCTGCTTTTTTCCAGTCCTGTCCCATCTAATTTAGCTATCTAGGTATGCAAATACACGTTGGTAGTTATAGCTCGGTAGGTAGCACTAGTATAAACATTAAATAAATATAATAAAGTACTAAATAATAAATCTAACTTTAAAATACATTTAAATAAACCCCTTAATTTTTTAAAACCCATTAAAATTAAAATTAAATTATTATTTAGACATAATACATCTTTAACCAAACCAGTGCACTGCTACTAATCTTAAACATAACCGTACATTAACCCTAAGCTATGTTTTAGTTCTTGTCCAACATTTTTCCATCCGCATACCTGCCAACACACCTAAGATTTTGGTGGACAGTCCTGCTTTTTTCCAGTCCTGTCCAGTAAAAGTTGGGTTGTTGCAAAGTATGCCATTGTGAATAGGTAGCAAATGTTAGGCATGTATTACAAGTGGTCCAAAATCAATTTAAAAATGTAAAATAATCCCTATTCTTTTATTAAACATCTATGGATGTGTGACTGTGTATGATAAACGGAGGCCAAGTTCCTTGGAGCATTTGTCTCTAGGTCATTTTGTGTACAGTACACCTCAGTACGTGTGTGCAACTCTATTGGTCGTTTCGGCAGGGGGCTGGCCTGCCATCAACGAATGAAGTGCGTTCTGCAATTCACTTGTTGATGCCAGACCAGCCCCCTGCCGAAACGACCAATAGAGTTGCACACACGTTCCTTCACGGCAGCTGCTGCTGCTCCGATGTGTTGTTAACCCCGTATTAACCCCTGCTAGGCAACCGGGAAGGAAAAGAAGATTAAACGAGCACGAAGAATGTCCGCGAATATTCGCCCGAAGAGAAGACAGGCACGGGCGAATATTCGCGGAATACGAAGGTTTTTTTCCCCCCGAAGACGAGCACGAAGACGAACACGAAGAGCCCCCTGGTGCCCAAGTCTAAAAAATAGTTTACATGAATTAATATTTACTAGTAAAACTTTTTTCCTATAGGGTAGTCTTATATTCAGGCTTTTTGTTTTTTTCCTAAATTAATATTTTGATTTTGGGGGGTCGTCTTATAATCAGGGTCGTCTTATAATCGAGCAAATGCGGTACTTATTTTCCACCATAATTTGCAAATAAATTCTCTAAAAATCAGGCAATGTGATTTATGGACTTTGTTGTCTCATTCTGTCTCTCATAGTTGAAGTGTACCTATGGTGAAAATTACAGGCCTCTCTCATCTTTGTAAGTGGGAGAACTTTGTAAGGACCCACAAGAAGGGAATTTTAAACAAAAGTACAAATAGAAGTAAGGATAGGATAAACAAGGTATTGAAGAACTGAGGGTCAAAAATCTGGCATATGGGGTGAGCAAATGTTTGAGATGGAAACTGGGTGAAAAAGTTTTGGAAACAGAGACTGGGATAAATTAAAAGAACCTGTGAAGAAGGAGAGAGGGAAAAAACAATGATAACAAAAGTAAGCGAGCCCTTTGAAATTACCAGCATTTATATATAAATTTGTCTTAAAATATAATATTATCTTCGTCTAATTTCTATTTAACTAATAGCACACACATTACTGTATTGTTCTTGTCCGTATTGAATATATTCAATTCAAATATTCTCAATGTGGGTTGGAAAAAGTATGTGAACTCCCATGCTAATCATTTCAACAAAAGCTAATTGGAGTCAGGAGTTAGCAAACCAGGAGTCCAATAAATTAAACAGAATTGGAAGTGTGGAGAGATGCTTTGACATAAAAAAATTTGACATCTGCTAAAGTGAATCTCACAAAAAAAACTGTATTCAGAAGACTTACAATCAAGAATTGTTATCTCAAAGAGTTTACATATTCATCAGTCTGTAATTAGATACATTTTATAAATGGTTTCTAAATGAAGACAAATTATTACTGTGGCTACTTTCCCTAAAAGTGGGCAACTAGCCAGGATGACTTCAAGGGCACAACGCAGAATGCTCAATGAGATAAAAAAGAATCCTAGAGTAACAGCTAAATGCTTGAAGAAATCAGTGGAACTGGTTAATATCTCTGTTTATGAATCTACCATATAGAAAACATTGAACAGGCATGGAAGCTGCTGCTCTTTAAAAAACATTGCTGCCTGAAGTTTGCCAAAGAACACCTTGACACTCTACAACGCTACTGGGAAAATGTTTTCTAGACTGATAAAACTGATGAAAGGTTCGGGGGGAACACGCAAAACTATGTATGGTGTTAAAAAGGGCACCGCATACCAACATGAAAACATCATGATCAGGGCCGGCCCAAGGCAAAATGCCGACTGGGGCGAATTTTAAAATGCTGCCCCCCCCCTTATCTACCCTTCCTCTCCCTCCGTCCTTGCCCCCCCCCTTATCTACCCTTCCTCTCCCTCCGTCCCTGCCGCCCCCCCCCTTCTTGTACTTACCTTTCAGCAGTCCTGCGGCGAGTCTCCCTGTTCGGTCTCGGTGCCGGCTTGTAATGCTGAGCGCCGGAAGAGAGTGAGGGGCGCCGAGCGGTACTGACAGCGGCGCCCCTTTCTCTCTCTTTCGCTTTAAAAAAAAAAAAAAAAGGGCTTGGGGCGGCGAAGTGCCGCCCCTTCAAGAGTGCCGCCTGGAGCGGTTGCCCCACTCGGCTCCATTGTCGGGCCAGCCCTGATCATGATGAAAACATCATCCCATTATTGAACTAAGGTGGAGGGAGTATCATGATTTAGGGCTGATTTGCTGCCTCGGGGCCTGGGCAGCATGCCATCATCAAAGGAACAATGAATGCCCAAGTTTATCAAGGTATTACACTGGATAATGTCAAGGTGTCCTGCCATCCGCTCTGCTCACAATTCCTGACATATCTTTAATTGTTGACAACTCCACTATCCAACCAACACACCAGGTTTGCTGCCTTGGTATAACACTTGACTCTGCTCTCTCCTTCATCCCTTACATCCAGTCCCTCACTAAATCCTGCCTTCTTCAACTGAAAAACATCTTCACAATGTGCCTATTCCTCACACAAGAAACAACAAGAATATGAATGCACTCCTTTGTGATATTCCGTCTGGACTATTGCAACTCCCTACACTAACTGGTCTCCCCCTCTCTCGCCTTTCACTGCCCCAATCCATTCTCAACACTGCAGCTTGATTAATCTGTCGCTTTCACCGCTCCTCACCTGCTGCTTTACTATGCTAATCACTCTGCTCCCTTCATCCCCTTCAGAATCGAATTTAAACTTATGACCCTGACCTACAGAACCATTAATAACTCTGCACCTCCCGATCTCTACCCTCCTATCCAAATACAAACCTAAATGGCCCTCTTTGCATCTTTCTTTTACTGTCATTACGTCTTCTCTCTCCTGTAGTCAAGATTTCACCCGTGCTGCACCACTTCTGTGAAATGCCCTTTCCAGTCCGACTTTCTCCCTCATACACAACTTTTAAAAGCTCTCTGAAAACCCAACTTTTTCGAGAAGTGTACAACCTTTCTTCCTAACACTCTCAGCTATTATCATAATCAAGCCATCTTTATGATCAACAACTTCAGCAGATCCCCATCGAAGCAGTCCTCTCCTATTGGTTCAGTAAGCTCACAAGAGCAGGGCCCTCTTCTCCTTTTGTACCGGTTTGTTATTGTATGTGAAATTGTTCTACTGACTGTAACAATGCTGCGGAATCTGGGCCCTGACTGGTCCACTCCACAAGGCAGATTTTTTTTACACCATTTTAGTACTTCGATGTTTAGGATCATTGTCCTGCTGCATCACCCAACTTCTACTGAGCTTCAGCTGGCAAAGAGCCACCTTTTGCATGTATTTATATAGCGCCAGCAGATTCCGTAGCCCTGCTACAATCAGTGGGATAATTAAAAGTCACACAAAATAACAAAAGGAGAAGAGGGCCCTGCTCTTGCGCGCTTACAATCTAGTCGGTGGTTGAGGGGGAAGTGAGACAATAGGAGAGGACTGCTTGGATGGGATGAGTTGATCTGGTTCCGATGATGTGTTGAAGCTGTTGATTGTTCAGATGGCTTGATTATGATGATGGTTGGGAGTAATGGGAAGGAATGTTGTACGGTTCCCTGAACAGGTGGGTTTTCAGAGAGGTTTTGTAAATTGTGTATGAGGCAGAAAGTCTGAACGGAACGGGGAAGGGCGCGGATGAAATCCTGCTTTCTGCAGTGGTACTTGGTATTTGGTTTCCCTCCAGTTTAACTCCAGTTTAACTCTTAACTGCCCACTTACGAGGACTTAAGAGGCCACAGCACCTGCATTTCCAAGCAAGCTTGTTTCCAAATGAGGCCTAGGAATTTATAGGGCTGCCTCACAAGTGGTCAGATAAGGTGATTGCATACAGGAGGCAGATGTTTCACACCTTGGCTAACAAATGCAATCAAACTAGACTAGAGGGCACCACATTTAACCCTTTGAGAGCAGCAGGGTATGGAGACATGCAGGATAAAGACATACTGGGTGGAAAATGAGGGGTTCAGGTGAAAGGTGTGATAGTTATACCAGGTGGAAAACAGGGTTAACAGCAGTCAATGAGGGGTTCAGGTGAAAAGCATGGAGACCAGGGAGGGATGTCTGGTTACAACTCATATTGTAAATTGTATCTGCTGGCCCCAAATAAATAAATGTAATGTAATATTAATATTGCCACGGATCTGGCTAGTCCGACCGACTACCTCCGCTGTCTTGTGCTCCCTTAGCCTGGGACAACACACTTTCCCCGGTTCCCCAGTCACTAGCCGAGACTCAGTGTAGGGTAAAACCAAACGAAGACTGATTTATTTCTCACACACAGGACTGGATATATCCAGCAAACCACACATTAACATAAAAACAAGATATTGGGACACAAACTGTCCCCTTAATCTGCCTCCCAGAGACAACAGGGGCAGTAACGGGATTAACAATACAATAGGTGGGGGAGAGACTGATTTATACAACATTAAACTAAAAGAATGGTGGCCACTCCTTGGTGGCAGATCCTGGCTGTCTGCTGGAGATAATCCCCTCAGCCAGTGATGAGATGACACTGCCGGGGGTAGCCACAGAAGTCTTTACAAACCCAGGGCCCATAGTCAATAGGGAGGAGGCTGGCAGTCAGGCCTCTCCAGTGGTCCCAGTGATGGAGGGTTCCGTCACAAATATTAAATAGTGAGATCAAATTAATAAGATGACTGTAAACTATTACTACCAAACTAATGAAGCACACTAACAGTATATTTATATAAAGGTGGGAAAGAACAAGCCTTCTGGCTTGTTTGGTAGATGTGGATGAGTGTTTAATAATGCTTCTACTACATATATATATATATATATATATATATATATATATATATATATATATATATATATATATATACATTTGATATACATATGTATTCCTGTTCATAAGGAATACTAGCTTCAATAATCACAGTACAAGTATATTTACAATCTTGTAATGGTTTAATACCATATTGCTTGTACAACATCATGCATATCCACCTGATACTAAACATTTCCGGATTGTTTTTGATTTATACGTATAGTAAATGCAAGAGGAACGAGGGTTTCATGGTCACTTGGAGAGGTGTGCAAGTGACTGATCTGATGAAAAATGTTCATCTGGGCTATACCTGTATGGTGGAAAGAGAATGAATTTGACCTTTGTCAAGCTACTGTACTTCCCTGTGCCTTATCTTATCAAATTAATAAATTGTAAGCTCTCCAAGGAAACTGCTTTGTGATTTCCTTTCTAGAGTTCTAAGTATATTGTTAGAACTTTAAAAACACAAGCGATCATTCATTACGTGGGCATGTAATTATTTCACTGTGGAAGCACACTGGATTTTGAATACAATAGCAGCCTAGCACAATGCTTGCAAGTAATGCAAATATACAGAATTATAATGTACATAGCTCATGACAGCTACTAATGTAAGTTCTTACAATGAAATATTACTTTGTTATTTGATTATTCCTTCATCTTATCATAGTCTGTACATTTTTTTCCAACATACTGTGAGATATGTACATTCAAATGACATGACAAACAAAGGTATGTTAAAAAACCGTACTATATATGAGAAGCAGCTTTTGCTTTCAGCTGGAAGCTAATCTAACATTGTAATAACAATTGCTAACAGATTGTGGAAAGCTCAAAATGACAAGTCGTATTTGTAGTTGAAAATAACTTGTCAACGTTTCAAGAAGCAGGATTTGTAACTGAAAAATAACAGGTAAAACAATACCTATAAGATAAATACAAAACGTATAATACAGTAAAGTAACACTGAAATTGTTAAGCTAAGAAACTCAATTTTAATTATTTCAGTTTATCTAATTTATTTTTATTGTTCAATAATATCCGTTAAGAAAACAATTGTTTTATATGCTTAATTAAAGGGGGTTTCCTTACGTGATATTAGTATTTAAGTTTCCATTGAATCTCACACATCAATATGAACTGATATGGAAAAACAAGATAGCCAGAAGCACATTATTGATCCTAACCTCTAAACAATACAAAGTGCAATTTGTATTAATACATGACTGTTTAAGATCAGCTGTATTTATCATATTTATAGTAAACATAATTTATTTTATAGCTCTCCAGTGCATTCAAGGGAAAGGCTTGTTTTTAAACAAAACAAAACAAAAAAAAGGACAAAAAAATGCTTGGTATAGACTATTATTTTATGGAAACACATAAGCCCTGCTTCTTCTCTCAGATGGTGTACCCCAAGGCTCTAGCTCCCATGTCAAACTATTATTGCCCTTTGGTTTATATTACAGTACCACCTTTATACTGATGTCACCAAACCCACTTTTGTCCCCTAATGTCTCTCCTTCCTTCCTTATGTTAGTAATTGCCATGCATTTATTTCTAAAATGATGACTGCCTGATTCTCTAATCTCTGAATTTCCTATCTTCCTATCTCCAACTATTCTGCTAACCTTTTAATGCCAGTCTCCCAACCAACTGCCTTACAATTTTCATTTGTATTTTTATGCCTGAAAACTAAATATACCAAGGTGAACAGTTAGAGAAATATATTCATTATTGACTATAAAATAAATATGCATAAAGCATTGTGGGCACTCACACTCGTCATTAGCATACCTGGAAACCTTTGGCCTCCGGCTAAATTATTCTGATATTCTGTATGGGTGATACCCTTTTAAAACTCAGTGAAAATAAACTCTCAATGCAAGTGTTGGTTATTAGAGCTGATTTGGCTTACCCAAGGACAAGCAGAAAAGATAACACAATCAATTTAGGAAGTAGAGATAGTGTAGAAAACACCACTCAAAGGTAGTAGATTGCAAGAGAAATATACAAAAGTCCTCTGTGAAATGTACCAAGAAACCACAGTTTGAGAATTACTAAAATTACTAAATTATTAGGTTATGTTAACAGGCTAATGATGTTAAAATCCCCGTTAGAATATGTGTCTTTGAATTAACATAATTTTAAATATGGCTAGAAGAGAGTAAAAAGCTAAATGGTTTCTTCATCTAAGAAGCAGATACTTCCAGCATCAATGTATAACTGACTGGTCTTTTAAACTGCATCATTAATCAATAAGAGTCTGTTTAATAAGTCAAAAACACCTACTTTCTAAATAAACAGTTTGGAACCATAGTTATACTTTATCATGACATCATAGAGTTGGGTCAGCTTTAGTCCTAATATCTTCATTCTTGGAATAAAATCTTGAATGAGTATGAATTAATATTAACTAATATGGTGAATTAATATTAGTCTTCCATATTCATCTTTTCAACATTCAGTATTTTAACACTGAATAAGAAGGGATACAGCATAGAAGATCTAATTTTAAAGAAGATGGTTGTCTATTTAGAAAGGAATCTAAAATATATTTATTTATCCCCAAAGTGAATATTTGTTTTATTGAGATGTATAATTTTACAATATGTTTTATCCAATGACGCACATCATACAGGCATCAGGACACTAAATTGTTTGGGGTTAATTCTGGGTCAGACTTAATCTAAAATTGTTCTATTAGCGGTAGTGCAAAAGCAAACATTAGCATCCATTACTCTCTCAATATATGGTTTTATATACGCACAGCAGTAACTGAACTCATTGCAAGTTATGTCTCTAAAACATTTCTCTGAGCCTGAACATGAGCATGAAAAATAATTTCGTGGAAATTCAGAAGGAATCCTATTTTTTCCTGGAATCCCTCATGCAATTCTACTTTAACATGGCTGTTTTACTATTTCTGTAAATTTGCATAATTGTCGATTTTGTTTTAAAAAATAATAAACAATAGTATGACACAAAAAATAAAAAAATAAAGGAATAATAAAATATAATACGTTTCTTAGATACATTACACGGCTTACAATACATACCACATGTCAATATCAAATTATGTAATTACATAGACACACCTAAACATCAACTACATTGGCTTATTTAAAAAGCACTACATTTTAGCACAAATACTCAAGGCAACTACTTAAAAATTTAATGCATTTTTGTTTACCAACTTAGAAAATGAAAAAAAAAATACTAACAACTCTACTTTTTATTATAGGATGCACAAGCATACTTTTTTCTGAATTAAAATGTTTCAAAGATAAAACCTGGGTTATATTGTTATTCGTTCCTCATATTTTGGCCTAATAAACAAACACACAGTCAAATAGCTGGCTATCAAATTAGGTTGTATACTATTTTCTTAGGTTGGCAGTTTGCAAGAAACTTCTTTGCTCCATAGTACTGAGAAAAAAACTGAGAAAAGTTACCTGTTTCTAGTAACGACTAAAATCCTATCTAGAAAAAGATTAACAAAGGGTTAACATAAAGGCAGGTCCTAATTCTGCAAATAAGTCTGACTAATTGTGGCAGACCACTGGGCTTTTCATGCCCCCCTGGGAGCAAAAGCCACCCATGTTAACATGTTAATAAAGTGGTCACATCTTATATATCAATTAGGCAGTCTGAGAAGCAAACACAGCATTAGTTATGTTGCGTGTGCTCCTCATACTGCTTGCCTCAAGTAGTAAGCCAGTAACCAACCTCTGTTCCTTGATTTGTTTTAAGGCTGTCTAGTACATCAGACATTTGTTCCATGTATAAGGTGTATGTAGAGGCATAAAGATAATCATTGTTAGCCTTATACCCGCATGCATAACCAGAGTTCCTTGCAGTGGATTTCTGGCTGGTGAACAGGGCCGGCCCAAGACATAATGCCGCCTGGGGCAAAGTTTAAAATGCCCCCCCCCCCCCCCGTTGACACCAGGGGTCATTATCTACCCTTCCTCTCCCTCCCTATTATCTACCCTATCCCCCCACCCTTTGCACTTACCTTTCAGCAGTCCCGCGGCGAGTCTCCCTGCTCTGTCACGGTGCGCGCTGCTTTACTGCTGAGCACCAGAAATGACGTCATTTTCCGGCGCTCAGCATTACAAGCCGGCACCGAGACCGAGCTAGAGAGCTTGCAGAGGAGAGAGAGGGGCGCCGAGCGGGTAATTGCCCGACTCTGCTCCATGGTAGAGCAGGCCCTGCTGGTGAATGTAGATTAGTGTTTAATGTCTCTGCTACCCACTTTGCAGTCAAATTATGTTTTGTGCTTCATTTGTATTTTTAGTATAAATTATTTTGACATTCATTAATATCCCAGTTACACATTCAGAGACACAAAAATTAAAATGAAATTTTTTTAAAAACACAGCTTGAACTAACATCAGCCAGCATCCATTTTTTAATGAAGATTTTATTTCTACTGTGAAACAGTAGAAATAACAGTAGAAATAAATTCTATTATTATTATTAAACGATCATGTACACCCACCAAACAAGTCAGAAGGTTTACTGTACTTTTCCCACATAAATCTCGTAGTCCTATCACCAGAGATTCTTGATAGGTATACACCGTTAACAATGATCATCTCTTTTGCCTCTATAGCCACTTTTTATACATGGATCCTTTAAGGGCAAATTTCCACTGTACTAGACAGCCTTTGGAATTAATTGGACCTTGGGCTAATTTGATGTTATGGGAGCCTATGACATGGTAATGTCTAGCGCTGCAATCTATTAATATGATATATGTTGGAGGCCTTACAATGCCAATAGTAAACTGATAAGACTTAATGTTTACCTGTCATATGGATTAATGTAGCAGGTCCCTGGATGAACTTAGAAACATATGAGTAGAGTAAATGTGCCAACTTGTAATTATTTTGGAATAATGTACCTAACATTTTCTCTTTTTATTAAATCACATTATTAAGAATTGAATTGATACCTGTGATACAGTTATTAAATAGCCTCCAATCCATGGTGAGGAGGGTTTCAACTTCATTGGTTACGCCAGATCAATTTCCTGGACACAGTCAATAAACAAGACTAAATGGTTTATCAGCTTTAGGGTTTTTTTTCCAAGTACAGTTGGCTCCTACTCATTAAGATTACATGACAGATCACCAATATATAGTCACTAGACAGGCTTGTCAATAAGTAATATTTTATCCACAGTTGACTTGTTCTCTTTGGGATGAGCATTTGTAAGCTTATATATCACAAATGAGAAATGTTTTGAACATTTAGATATATATGGCAGTTTCAAATCATTCCGTGAAATACAATATCTGTATTGTGTTTTAAATAAAAACCCAAACTTATGTATTTGCTTATTGACGAAACTACAATTTTATCAATTGGAGTATTTTAGTATACTAGTCATTTACCATCAATCAGAATCAGCATTAAGACACCCAATTTAGATTCTGTTTTGTATGTTGTACATACAGGCCAATCAATCCTTTTAAGGTATGTTTAATCACTGCCATGTTTAGAGATTCAGTGCTCATGGTGGCTGTACCTGATATGGGCACAAACCTACTTCTCCCTATGTTTATTTTGCCGTTGAAGAGTGCAAGATATTTTGGGAAGGGGTTGAGTACACTAGAAATAACCAATAACCTCTCAATTGCCATATGTGGCTGGATTTTAAAATCACACTACCCCCTTGGTTCACAAACAACTTGTCCAACTTAGCTCACCAAATTTTCATTGAGTCTTAGGCAGTGTAAAGGATAACAATTGCCTAAGACTTATGTTAACTGTAGTTTAGCCGCATCCTGTTGGCTACCCTCTCCTACGGTATATACAATGTCTCTGAGAGTTTTTTTATTATTATTCTACTTAACATACTACATAGTGTATTGGTCTGACCTCACTATAAACAAATGCAGACACCTGTGAAAATGGTAATTGATGTGAAATCAAAGAAAAAGTTATATTGATATTGATCAAATGTTGTGCTGATATTGATAGATTCACATATTTAGCATAAACATTAAAAACTATGTTGGAAATGTGTAAGAATAAATTGTAATTTCTTTGGGATATGGTAATCTAGTTCTGAATGTCTTATAAATAACTGTAATTAGACTGAAATCAGTCATCATATATGTATTCATATAATTAGAATCACATGGTTGCAGAACACAGAAGGGGAGTATTATTTTAGCCATTGTATTTCGTGAAAAATAGTTCTTGCTTAGAGCTTGAAGAGTCCATTCATGTACACAGAGCCATTAGTCAGATCAAACAATGCTAGTTACCTCTGGCTTCTTATTCATTGCAGAATCTTGAATACACAAATTGTGTATAGGTGTGTAGAACTAATTTATTTTCTGCTACATTGTTAATATGCTTCTTTTAACTTGAATTCAAATGTACTTGGAAAGCTGACAAGTGCAGATTTGTGAAAAAGGATACAAAATATACAAAAGAACATGTTTTTTTTGCAATATTATGGACACAGGGGTATATCAAGTGATTTTGTTCATTGGTATCAGTACAATTACATTGCAAGCATATATATGGCTCAAAACCTTACAAATGACAGTTATACAATGTTCAATAACATATTGCAAAAACATGATTTTGTAATGTTGTATATATTATATCTGTTAGACATGTAGAAAGGGGCCAAAAACAATTCAGACAAATTTCTCAGTTCATTTTTCACTGAATTGTTTCAGATGAAAAACTGGGGTTGGGGTGGAATTTTTAATTTGGAAACGAAATTCGTTGTTTCTCTCACACTTTAATTCACTTTCTCTCTCATGCTCTCCTACCTTCTTCCTACTTCCTCCGTCGTCAGTATCCAGTTCTATGGCTCACAGCTCTGTTTCTTCTCTAGTATCGTTTTAATCTTCTTGTTCTTCTCTATACTGCTATTTTGGAGTATCTCAATGAAAATAAGTGTATGACTCCATATCAGCATGGGTTTACAAGGGATCGGTCCTGTCAAACTAACCTGATCAGCTTTTATGAGGAGGTGAGCTCAAGACTGGATCAGGGTGAATCGCTGGATGTCGTATATCTTGATTTTTCCAAAGCATTTGATACGGTGCCACATAAAAGGCTCGTACATAAAATGAGAATGCTTGGGCTGGGGGAGAATGTGTGTATGTGGGTAAGTAACTGGCTCAGTGATAGGAAACAGAGGGTGGTTATTAATGGTACATACTCTGAGTGGGTGACTGTTGCTAGTGGGGTACCACAGGGGTCAGTTTTGGGTCCTATTCTTTTTAATATATTTATTAATGACCTTGTAGAGGGATTGCATAGTAAAGTATCAATCTTTGCAGACGATACTAAGCTCTGTAACGTGGTTAACACAATAGAGGACAGCGCATGATTACAAATGGATCTGCATAGGTTGGAGGCTTGGGCTGGGATGTGGCAGATGAGGTTCAACACAGATAAATGTAAGGTTATGCACATGGGGAAGAAAAATCCAGGCTGGGAATATGTATTAAATGGGAAAACACTGGGGACGACTGACATGGAAAAGGACTTAGGAGTTTTAGTTAACAGTAAATTTACCTGTAGCGACCAGTGTCAGGCAGCTGCTGCTAAGGCAAATAAAATCATGGGGTGCATCAAAAGGGGCATAGATGCCCACGACAAGGAAATAATTCTACCCCTGTACAAGTCACTAGTCAGACCACACATGGAATACTGTGTACAGTACTGGGCACCAGTGTACAAGAAAGATATAGTGGAGCTGGAGAGGGTTCAAAGACGGGCAACCAGAGTAATAAGGGGAATGGGAGGACTACAGTACCCAGAAAGATTATCAGAATTGGGGTTATTTAGTTTGGAAAAAAGACGGCTTAGGGGGGACTTAATAACTATGTATAAATATATAAGGGGACAGTACAGAGATCACTCCCAGGACCTATTTATACCCAGGACTGTATCTATAACAAGGGGACATCCTCTACGGCTGGAGGAAAGAAGGTTTCTACACCAGCACAGACGGGGGTTCTTTACAGTAAGAGCGGTGAGATTATGGAACTCTCTGCCAGAGGAAGTGGTGATGGTAAACTCAATAAAAGAGTTCAAAAGGAGCCTGGACGTGTTTCTTGAAAGCAATAATATTACAAGTTATGGATATTAGATTAATAGGGACAGAACGTTGATCCAGGGATTTATTCTGATTGCCATATTTGGAGTCGGGAAGGAATTTTCCCCCTGGTATGGGGCAATTGGCATCTGCTTCATAAGGGTTTTTTGCCTTCCTCTGGATCAACACAGTAGGGACACAATATGTATATAGGTTGAACTTGATGGACTTTGGTCTTTTTTCAACCTTATGAACTATGTTACTATGTTCTTCGTTTGCACCTCCGCAGACATGATCTCCCGGTGAACTTCTGTAAAATCAGGGAGAGGATGTCACTGGAAGTGCAGCCATTTTGCGGAGGTTCACGGGAGGTTATTGTCAGTCAAAATTGAGGAGCTTCCAGACACACCCTCTCCCTGACCTTCCATCATGTTGTGTCTGCAGAGATGTGGACAAAGAAAGATGAAGCAAGACAGAAGAGTGAAGAAGCCGGAGCTGCGAGACACAGAAGGTAGGAAGACATTCAGAGAGCATGATAGAGAGAGAATGAATGAAGCTTTTTGCTTCATTTACCTTTGTATAAGAATATAAAAGGGTTTTGCCTCATTTTTGGAGATTTGTACAAATTGAAATATGCAAATTTTGTTAGATTTGCAATTCCTACAAATCTGAATGCACAAGTCTAATACCTGTTCATTAAGCACAAATGTGAACATTTATATTAAAAATCCTGTAATAGTTGTCAAAAATAAAATAACCTGAAATGTAGGCCATATTAGAGTGTTCATGGAAGTGAGGGAGCATCTAGTGGCTGCTAAGTTCAGGCTGCTGAGATACAAAATTCTAGACCACTTACACCGTTCTCAGTGACACAAGTTAGCCAGTAAAAGAAATATCTGCCAAAGGAACACACATCTCTTTATCCCAGACACTTCCCGCACATTTGTGGTGTATACTTATTGCAGCAATAGCATAACTACCTTCCTCTTAACTTTCTGTGAAAAAGTAAAAAATCTAGATGAGCTCAAATTATTAAGTCTAAGCATTTATTGGTAAATAAAATTGCTGGTACAAAGTGCATAGATTAATGTTGGGGCTACAGAGATGGGGTTATGTTGTGGTGAAGGGAGTTGCGGTATACCACTGTCAGGCTTAGTATAAATTAAGGGGAGTTATACGGTACCACCATCAGGCTCAGTATATAGTGATATCATGAATTTCCTTGCTATTTTTTATCTACCTTCCTTGAAATAACATGTACAATAGTACTGATGAACTGTTTGGGGGCAAAGCTAGCACTGTGGGAAGTGAGTGACATGGTACAAGGTTAATTTGAGGGCCCAAATGGGTGGAGTGGTCACTATAGAAAATGGGTGTGGTTAGAGGGTTTATGTTTGTTAAGGGGAGGATTTAGCAATATAGCCATACTATAGGGCATCAATTTCTTTTGCACCCAGTCCCTGCATTCAATTATAGTTGAATTCTCAGGAATTGTGCACCTAATTTCCTATTGATCATAATTTGGTCTAAACTATTTTTCTCTCAAAATTATCCTTAAATGGAAGACATTTCTATAGTTCAGTTCCAATCTGTTGTGCTGTGCCACAATAGGAATCATAGTTTTGTGCTTGCATAAATATCTGCCATGTCATATGTAGACTTCTTGTGCATTTCTGTCCCTGACCCTTGTATAAATTGGTTATAGAGGCCAAAAGGGTGATTATTGTTAACCTTGTTTGCATAAATATACCATAAGAGACCATGAAGGAACTACTGCTTAACATTTAACATGATACCCTGTGGTTACCTATATTATACTGCTCAGTCCTTCATCCATTGTCTCATTTCAGCTCCATTAAATAGCTGTTTAAGTTTGTTTGACTAATCAACCAGCAAGAGACATACTATATGTTGTGAAGGCATCATCAAACATAATTCTAAAAAAAATGTTTATCATTATGTATACAGATCTTTTTTGCTAAACCTTGTAGCATTTTGAAAAGCACCTTATTAGCGTTTCTCCAAAGAGATAGATCTATTTGTTGGCTATCACAAGTAACAATGAAACAGAAATACAAGCACCCCAAATTTCCTTTAGAAAGTACTCCTTATCCTATGCGTGCCATCTGGACCCACCTCAAGCACACCAAGGTTACATGTACTAGTTGATAAACACACTGGTATAGAGAAATGTTGAGACACAGAGAGACTCATATCATCTTTCCTACAATGAAGATGGTCATGTATTTAGAATAGTCTAACAGTGTGTAGAGAGAAAAGCCAAGGAAATATGATGAAACAAAATCTGTTATGTATATAGGAGACATATACTATATTATACTATAGTACAAATCAGCTTGCTTTATTGACATTTTTATTGGGGACTATTTTATTTTTTGTCATTAAAGTTAATTTGTTTATTTTACAAATATGCCTTCCTTAGTTTCTGTGATACCATAGTATGTGATTCTTTCAAACCCGGAAACGAGATATTTTTTATGGATTTGTTTTTCAGGTACTTTTCAACTAGTGCCTTGTTTATTCTTTTTTTTTTCATGAAAAGGCAGATGAAGGCTGGTAGCATTCAGCCCATGGGGCTGGTTAAGCTCTGTGACTCAGTAATAAAGCAGAAGACAGTATACTCAATGTCATTGTGCAGTCCTATCCGAAGCACATTTACAGAATGCATTGCATCTCCAAAATTGGAGCATAGAAAAGATACAGTCAGTAAGAGTCACTTAAAATCTTCATTACTGCCTACATGTGTATTTTCATATTGAGAACAACATTATAAGGCTTCTGGGTACAAAAAGCCTAGGGACCAATAGCCCCTTAGTTCTTTGATGTGTAGGCTTTTCTGTGTCTGCCACTGTGCTTTCTATGAATGTGTTATGTCAATGCCTCACAATGTTGGGGGGGTTTAGAAATATTTAATAGGTGTTACAGATGTCAAGCTAAATTAGGGGTGCCCAAAGCTACTCCACAAGGGCCGCAAGCATGCCGAAGATTTTGGATATCCTTGTTGGAGCAATGCCATCTCAATAAACATTTATTTTTTCTAGGCATCTAGTTTTCTTTCATTTGCAGCTCTGGGGTGACTAGGTAATTAGAAAGAGTGGCCCTTAAAGAGAAAATGGGATAAAAAATGTGTATTTGCGAGACTTTTCTAGTTGTAATGTTAAAAAAATAACCAGTTATTCAAAGTTGTAGTTAATTATTTAGATTTTGACTCATTTTGTAGTTTTCTTTTGTACTGTATTTCTTATTATAAATTGTTGTTTATCATGTATTAGATGTATAATCTTACAGATAATTCTAATATTTTAATGTTCTAGTTTCTGCATAGATTTTTTTTTTAATATTTCAAATAGTTTAAGAATTATTTTTACAATTAGGAGGTCTAAAGGATTCCATTGATGGTTATTAACATTACTTCAATTACTTTTGACAAAAGTTCCAAAATTCTCTATTCCCATTGTTTTATAAATCTCATTCAATTAGAGCAAACCATTTCTATTAATATCTACACATAAAGAAAATTTTTGCTATTCAGCCTTGTGAGGTTAAATGAAACAAACCATGTTTACCGGAAAAGACACAATTTCCGCAGTTTCTCCGTACTGAGAGATTATGATCAAGGAACTTCAGCTGATTTAAGTATCTGGGTAACACAAAACGTTGCCAACTCAAGTAGTTAAGTCTTTTGATATATTATCTAGAACATTTTTATGTGTTACATTGCTATCCTCACTCAAATATAAATCTCTTTGTAGCGCTCATAAACATAGTGGAGCAGTAAAAAAAAATATTCCTTCACCTCTCCTCAACTTTACTTCAAGGTCTTTTGAATTTGACACATAGGTTTTAACAAAGTTGTAGCATAAGAAATGGTTTGTGACTGAAACGATAAGGAGATATTTTATTCAGATACTATGCTGTCCAATTTCCAGATGTATTTTACACATCATGCAAAGTGATACTAGAACAATGGTGAGAAAAGAAATATTTTTTTAAAACACAGAGAGAAACACTGAGGGGGTATACAGGTTGAAGCAAAATGGAGAATTACATCTTGCCACATTAATTATTAGACTTGTACACCTTGACCAAAAACAGTTCCGATAAATTTATTGTTTCATTTTTGGTCCATTAATTTTTGGACAAAATTTGGAGCGCCTGTTTTATTTGGAAATTAAATTTGTTTTGACTCAGTCTCACTCACTCTCTGTCAATCTCTATTACACTCCTTCTTAAACTGTCTCACAATATTTCTCTCAACCTCTCCTCCTCAGTATCTCCACAGCTCCACCTCTTGTTCTCTGCTAGTTCTTTGCTCTTTCTTCTCCAGTGATCTGCTTCTGGTGATCTGCTGAGTTACCCTGGCCTCCTGGAGCACTTCTACATGAGGGTGGAGGACCACAGGGACAACCTTGTCCCCATTCCTTCAATGAGGGCTGTCCCACGGTGCACACAGAGGCCCTGCCCTCAGAAATGCTCCAGGAGGCCAGGGTAACACAGGAGAAGCAGATAATAATGAATGAAGAAGTGTAGACCAAGAAGAAAAATAAGTGTGAGAAAGTGAGAGCGAGACAGACTGTGATAGAGAGCGAGTGCAGAAAATTAAATTGAAATTAGAGCTTTCAGCTTTTTTTTTTTCTTTGATTTTGTTGGGTCCTCCTCCTCATTTTTGGATATTCGTACAAATTAACTAAATTGGCAAAATTTGTTCAAAACTCTTTACTTTGGTAAACTCGTATAAATCCTAATGCACAAGTGTATTAATTATGCATTATGACCAACTTAATAATTACTTACTGGAAGTGGCACTTCCTAATGCATAGCTAATGGGTTGGGAAGGAAATCTTCAATCCCACATGATCCTAAAGCCTTCTTACATGAATAAAAACCATAAAGCACAAAGATGTTTTAGAGATTTATTAGAATTGCATTGATAATTTAATGTATACGTTATACTGTCCCACTGCAGATAAATATCAAAATGTAAATGCTACCTGCCTTTAAAAAAAATAAAACATAAACTAAAGTTCCAATGGTAAATATTTGATCTGCATATACAAAAATATACAAAAACAATGTGAATATGCATCTGTAGAACTGCTTTGATGCTCAGCCAGCATTCTTGAAAGTGAATTTAACTTAGTTAAGTTTAAAATGTTTGGCATTAGAAATTTTATTTCTACTAGTACTTCATAACCAAACCCTTCCTACAAATGATTCTTTAATCAAGTATACATGTGTCTCATTTATATGGCAGGAACAGTTATCAGCTTCTGTAGGGTTTTGTGTTATTTTTTATATGATTACTGTAAACATATGATGCATCTAGTACATTTTATATTTCCACATGCTAGACCGAGATGCTAATGTTCTGTCTAAGTGGAGTAGCACCTTGAAAGAAAGGGAATCAGTATGACAGCGTTATGAGGGATTATGTTACACAAAATTAACAACAGCGGGAGAGTTGCCGTATGTCTTGGCTACCCCAATATAAGGGTAAAATAAACCTATTTAGTAACAGAAAGATCACTTTGTTTTGCACGAAGATAGGTACCATAGAAAGTTTTAAAAAATGTTGGTACTTGAAAAAAATACTGTGTAACCATTTTGTGTATAGGCAGGTAAGTATATAGATTCTTTTAATGTGTATGTCACTTCTTTACAAATGAAAAGCTGTAGCCAAAATCAACAATTTTACATGTCTTTTCTCAACAGAGTTGGCACGGTTTTTTATCAATATGAAGACTCCTTTGCGGTTTCTGTGTACAACACTCAGCAAAAGAGAAGATAAGACAGCATCATCGCTGCAACTTTGAAGCGCTGAGTTTGTCTCATTTCTTATTTCAATAACTTGTACCAATACGACTCGAAAATGAATTTCTCCTTAGAAAATCAATCCCTTTTTCTAAACATTTTCAACGATTCATTTAAAAAGGGAATAGGTGAAGAGTGTAGTTTGCCCTTGGCAATTGTTTTCACCTTAGTACTGGCATATGGAGCTGTTATAATACTTGGACTCTCTGGAAATCTGGCTCTTATTATAATCATTCTAAAGCAAAAAGAAATGCGTAATGTCACCAACATACTTATTGTAAATCTATCCTTTTCTGATCTGTTGGCAACAATTGTTTGCCTCCCTTTCACCTTGGTTTATACCCTCATGGACCACTGGATTTTTGGGGAAGTTATGTGCAAGTTAAATGAGTATGTCCAGTGCATCTCAGTAACAGTTTCCATTTTTTCATTGGTTCTCATTGCTGTTGAACGTCATCAACTTATTATCAACCCTCGAGGATGGAGACCAAGTAATAGACATGCCTGCATTGGAATCACAGCAATATGGATTGCTTCAATGGCTGGTTCTTTGCCCTTTATGATGTACAGTAATTTAACTGATGAACCATTCCGGAACATAAGTATTGATTTATTCATCGGAAAATATGTTTGCATACAAGAGTTCCCAAATGAAAAATTCAGACTATTTTACAATACTCTGCTTTTTGTAATACAGTACCTTGGACCTTTATGCTTTATATTTGTATGCTACACAAAGGTAACATTTTATCATTTTTATTTTTAGAAGTATATTACAAAAGATATAAATATATGATAAATATTTAATGATTTACTCTTTATTTCATTTTAGATATTCTTAAGACTAAGAAGGCGCAACAATATGATGGACAAGATGAGAGACAATAAGTACAGATCCAATGAAACAAAACGAATCAACGTAATGTTATTATCTATTGTGGTGGTATTCGCTTTCTGTTGGCTACCTTTTTTCATTTTTAATATGGTGTTTGATTGGAACCATGAAGTCATCGAAATATGCAACCACAATTTATTATTTTTGATTTGCCACCTAACCGCAATGATCTCCACGTGCGTGAATCCAATTTTCTATGGTTTCCTCAACAAAAACTTTCAAAGGGATTTGCAATTTTTCTTTAATTTTTGTGATTTCAGATCTAGAGAAGATGATTATGAAACTATAGCTATGTCTACCATGCACACTGATGTTTCGAAAACATCTTTAAAGCAAGCAAGCCCAATAGCATAAAAATGAATGATGTCTGTTTAGTGGCAGTAAGTGTGTTGGAGTTTTTTTATCCTACATAAGCACATATGTTTTGTAGCATCAAGCACCGCATTTGAATGCCTGTGTTCAGAATTCAGAACATTAGCATGATATTTTGACTCTGGGAACTTAAGCAATGGTCATGCTCACCATTCTGACACATTTCACTCGCCGCCATAATTTTATAAACCACCATTTTGGGGAAAAAATGTAAATCATTGTGCATCTATGTGTTCTGTGGTCCGGAGAACAAGTAGAATTATTATCACTTAAAACTGTGAATGTTACACTGTTTTGTACCTAACACAAATCTTTATGCCTAAATATAGCCACTGTATAACTTTTTTACATATTTTTTTTAGATTTGAATAGAGTTTTATGTACAGCATACATCATAACATTTTGTATTACATGAATAAGCTTAATGATATTGTCGTGAACCATTTTTTATTTGGTGGGGGTTAAAGATATTGACTATTAATTTACAATACCACAGCTTTTATATTAGATAGTATAGAGAAAATGAATATACTGTATATATATTTAAGGTGCAGTGCCTTAATAACTAGAAATGAAAGCCTATGGATGTGTATATACTATAAGTATATGAAATAGATTGCATTGAATACATATAATATATAAACATGTAAATAGAATTAACTATGAATTAAAGCAACAGTATAACAACCATTTCATTCATTACGTATATATGTAACAAACATCATTGAGTATTTTTGTAAAATTGTGGCAAATAGTGATTTGAATCTATATTGACCTAAGAAATTGTTACAGTATTAAAACAATGTTACCTGCAATTCATGATACAACAAATGATGATACAGCAGCAGGCCTTTGACATTTTTAACATGTTTTACTCCACACAAGTGCAATATATCACACAAGTAATTATCATACCCTGATTTCCAACATGTGCTTGGGTCATATGTTTGTCATTTTGAAAATGCTAGAAATGTATCATGTACATCACTGAAAACCAAATTTTGCAGCCACTAATATTTCTGCACTGGCATTAGTTACCATTAGTTAGCAAAAGCCTTTATATATAGTTCTGCTTATAGTGATTTGGATCACTAGCCAGCCAAAATCAACATCAGAACCCAAGGTGATAAAGAATTAAAGAAACCATGCTATAATATGAACATAGCAAAAAGTCACATAAGTAAATGCCAAATAATGGCTCCTGTGGTGTTGGTATTCTGTATTTCCAAATAGTTTACTGCACTTTATATTGAGTATGCATCCTGTGTTTTACATTAATGATTTCATTTGGATTTTCAGATTATAATATATTCTAGCATCAGCCAAAACTGATGCATAATAAAACAGTGTTCAGCCCTAAATAATGATAACGTGTCTTAGCAAACAAGAGGTATTAGGGCAGCACACATATGAGTTTCACTTTACCCACTGATTTTGAAGAGCCGGTACTAAAGCAGTTGATGAGTGACAAGGTCAACTGCAATAGAAATTATTTTTGAGCCAGTAAAACCTGTGTACCATCATCAGGTTGGGTTTTATTGCATCCATACTCAGCTATTCCCTTACCTACACTTTATCTTAACCCCTTAAGGACAATGGGCGTTCCCAAAACCCATTGAAAACAATGCATTTTGAGCCCGTACATGTACAGGCGTTGTCATTAAGGGGTTAATAATTTTTTTTTTTTAAATGTATAGCTATATTTTATTGCCACTGTGTCTAGCTTGCGCTACTACTTTTTTATGCATGCATTACAATATACATTAAGACATTAAGTAGACCCCATTAATCTATGTGCTCACCATCAGACGAATGGGAAAAAACTATGGGTCACACAAATGTAACATAATATTACATACTCTCCAAAGTGTTTCTTGTAAAATCTGGGTGTGGGCCTTCATCGTGATGCACAGGATTCATAGGCAAGACATTGTGATAAGATAAGGTATATCTAAATAATACACTGTAAAATTGCCTAAATGACCCTAACATGTGGACTGTTAAGTTACACAAAAACAAACACTCTGAAATTATATTAGCAGTGCCAAGTTTCCTTTGTTATAGTCTTGTTTCTTAGAAGATGTTTCATTTGTTTATAAAAGTTCTGGACAATTAAATAACCAGGTTGAACATAAATACATAGAAAGCATAATTTATTTCCATACAGCTAATAGGCAAATACTGAACATAATCCAACAAGGTTCACCTTTCTAGTGTTGTGCTAAACAGTTCATGCATACAACTTGCAAAATAAACATTGATAAAGGTATTATTAAGAACATTAAGATTATTTAGGCATTAGAAGACATTAGGCTCTACTTAATATATTGATTAGCAGATGGAATTGATGTCTACAAAAAATTATGAATAACCAAGCTAATCAGCATGTTTTTCAGTGAGTTATTTTCACACTTCTTCCACTTTTACCTAGAAATGGGACAATACTCTTAAAATAAAACAGAGTAAGATTTGTTCAAGGTCACCCATTCAATAACACATTATGCAGGGCATACTCAGCTACCCCCCTTAAGTGAATAAACCCCAAACCATAGATTCTGACCTTAATGCTTGGCACATCACAGGCAAAAGCTTTTCACCATGACTGTATTTCTAATGTGTATATGTACTAAAACAACAAATACATATACATATTCAAAATGTAAACTAAATGTAGATATCAATTGTTTCCTTACAACTCAACAATATTAATTACACATAAACAATATTCATGGAAAATACCACCATTTACAAAAAAATAAATAAATATATATATATTGGTGATCACACATAGGCTTACAACTTTGTTGAAGAAAGTAGCTATAGCCCATGCTGTAACATCCATTGCATCCATACACACACAGTTACACACTTTTCAGGTTTATTCATAGATATGCTTGTAGTTATTTTGCTAATTGCAGGCATGGAATCTATACCCAATAACCAAAATGAAAAAATGTATACAATATGAAAACAAAATAATTATAGGCAGGGATGACCCTAGGGTCTAAAGCATCTCTTCCTGCATGTACGTGTTTGCCAAGGTAGGAGAGAATGTGTTGTTGGTGTACCCTATATACCAAATGCCCTAAAAAGCCACCTTCTTATAGAAAAAACACATTTCCTTTTGGAATATACATTAATGTTTTTGGCTACGGAAGAAAGGCAGGTTTTATTGGCACAGGAGTTCACACAAGGGGCAGTTGTTTCTCCCTGGAAAGTCCCTTAATGAGCCTCCTGTTGCCGGTGGCTGATTCTTTATGACAGTATTAATGAAGTCTCCTTTATCTAATGAAGCCCTTTTCTCATTTTATTATAATATAATACATTTTATTGAGACAGTGGGTCCCTCTGGATGTGTAAGACTGAGTTGTTCTATTGTTTATCACAAAGCATATATACAAAAATACTAATATTTCACACATTTCCACCAGCTTGCTGTAAATGTTGTACCTTCATGACAATATAGCATACATTAGAATTATGTATTATAACAATAGTTCTATTTCGCTAATGATAGATCTGTGTTAATATATAAATTAGGTTATATTGCATATTATATATTAATATAAAGTTTTATATTCTTGTACATGATCTAAAACAGACAAAAAAGATAAAGTTGGATTGTCTCACCTGTTAAGACAGGCTTGTTAACTTTATACACATAAATGTATAGAAACAACTATACATTTTATTTCCTTGAATATTTTGTTAGAAGTTGTTTAATACTATTTTACAGTCTTCATACTTATAATCTTATATGGTGTTCTGCTAATTTTCTATCCTTTTTAGCATAAAGAACTAATAAATCACTGTAAAGCAATAATGTACGCTACAGCTGTTGTGAGTTAAAAAAAAGTGCTATGTTGTTACTAAATGTTCTTTCGTCTTATCATAACACAATACTTTTCTGTACACTTGGGAAAATAATTAAATCATTTTAGAGTAAATTTTACTTTTTTATTTTCTAATTAGATGAGGATGAATGTACAAATGCAGTTACAGAATAATTTATTTTGAGTAAAAATGCATCCCATAGTAGAGGTGTTTGAATTAATTATTTTAAACTGTTGTGTGACAATAGCCTGTATTAACACAAAGAAATACTAGTTATGCTTGTCGTTTAATCAAATACAAGCACAGGCCCAGACTAGACCTCTGGCATGCCATGGAATTTCCAAGCTGGCGGCCAGTAATGCTCCAGCAGCAAATCAGGTACTGCAGTACTGCCGCTGGTCGCATACACATGGCTGCACACTGCAAGAGTATACAAGCGTAATGTATTGAACAGCTGCACATATCCAGCCCAAGGCTGCTTGTATGTCATTTAGTGGACAGGGCCACTTAGTCATCCCCAATCCGGCCCTGTAGACAAGACCAATGAGTCTCCCTATGGATCATGAAAGCGTAATATTTTCTATCTATTAATATCTTTTTCTTACACATGTTGAGATGCCATTTTTCGCAGGTAGAATCCTATACATTATATATTTAATTGAGATACACGTTCTTTGCTACAAAAGAAACAATTGGAGGAAAAAGCTGTTTAATCAAGCTACAACAATGCAGGCTCTTTTAAAATGTGCAAATAAATATAGTTCATTTTCATAGTTTACTATTTACTAAGACATATTGACAGTATTTATTCACCGCTGTCAGCTATACGATGAACACATGTATTGCATGATTATTAGATTTAAGGCACACGGCTGGCCTTTTTAAAGACACAATCTGCCCATTCACTTACAAATAAGCAAAACTTTATGCTAGATTAAAGTCATACATTTTAATATAAGACTACATGATACAAGAAACTAAACATACATATCTACAGGCCTATATATTTAAATGATTGCATTCATAGAATTTGATTAATTTTAATGGGACAGTTTAGTGCCCCTGACTGCCCTTCTAATGAAGAATGCATATTAAAGTAGTCAAATAGCCCCCACGCATTTGCAAGGTGGGCACAATGAACATTTAAAGGGATACTACAGCTATCAGATGCATTAAAGTCTATATGATGGATGGAATGTTCATTTAAAACATGGTAAAAGTTCTTAAACTATGACACCTGTCCCAAGTAAACTTATTGGAACTTTTCAGCTACAGCAATTTTTCACTAAAAAACACTAAATATATTACTTATTCATAGGAAATATATAATACATACATTGATATATGTACAACATAAAAGAAGATAATCAGACCTTAGGTATCAATCTCATTGTATACATTTAAAACTGTCATCGCTATTCAATGAATATTGACGTTTTTATTTCTATAACTTCTATAACATACTTGTGAACTGAAGGTTTTATGTAAATTATTTCCAGATTCCTTTTTTTAATATTCCACAATGTCCCATTATGTTTTTACGGCACATGCTAAGTGAATAAATCTTGAAACACTGCTTTGGTTTCTATAACAAAAAATTATGGGTAAGGAATCATGAATAACACTACGCTGCACAGCAAACTATTTTAACTGTGCATAAATTGTATAAAAATGAAAATATATGTTTTAAATGCCACAAAACAAAACAAAATAGAATCAGCGCCAATCATTTTGATAAAATGCATTTATTTATCAGATATATGTTTGCATTATGATAATTAAAATGCAATAAACCTATATAATTTTTGTTATACTTCTGCTTCCTATTTCTATTTCTACACCCATCTACAATGATATACAATTTTTTTCATTATTTCCAAATACCAGACAAATGATGCAAAGTTGATTATAGGCAGTAGAAAATAGAATTATTATGACAATGATCATTTATTTTCTGTTTAAATATTTTGCTTGTCAACTGACTATATATATGTATATATATATATATATATATATATATATATATATATACAAAATAAATGTATTGTGAAAAGCCTGTGGTGACTGTAAAAGTGTTGCTATCATATAACACAATTAATGAATACATTTGAAACTCTGTATACTTTGTCAATTTTAATATCACATACGTATCTACAATTTACAGTGTATTTGGAGAATATTGCCTGTAATATTAGTAGTTAATAAAAGTTACATCATATTTCTTGAATTTACATATTTGTTTCTTCTATTTAAATGCGTTGTCATTAAAGTATTGATTTATAGTAGAAAATGTAACCAGCAATCTACCTATGAAATAAAATATTTCTTCACCATAAGATTTTGATGAAAAATGTCAAGATAGTTATACAATTAGGCCAGAGAATTATCAAAAATTGTTGACCAGCAGCCACTTTACATACCCATTCAAGGTTTAATACATGTTTTCTTTGCAGGGGAATCATAAGGAAAGTTTACTTTGGAACTCTGTGAAGGTTTGAAGCATAGGCCGCATGCAGACCTGTCAGATTGTTTTGCCTTGATACAGCTGTGATAATATGCTTCAACTTGGTAGATAATGTGGTTTTTGGTAGTTTTTAACGACAAAATACCTTTTCTTGGCAAATATTTTGGGTATTGGAGAAAGCATGTACCTCATTGTGGACCACATGACATTGCAATTGTCTTGGGAAACGAGTGTTGTCACAAGACCCCATGTGATATTGCCATGCAGGCGATTTGTACAAACCATTGACCGTTTTATGAATTACTTCCTAATAACAGGTAAAACATGGTTGTCTTCCTGTAGCCAATGTTCAGTTGATATTAAGTGGTGTATATAATGGTGAGAAATGGGATATTGTCAAGGTCAGAAAACTCTGTGTCTGCACTGTTAAATATTTGTCAGCAAATAGTTGGTTTTTGTGTTATCATTCCTTGGTGTTGCAGAATGCACACCTGGAGTGTAAACCCATCTCCATGCTTTAAACCAAGGCAGACAAACTGTGACCATTGAAGCATCAGATTACGCCTGTTGTTTTCAATAATTGCATTGTAGAATACAATAAGGGATTATCAACCATGCAGTCTGGAAGATGAACACATGGTATGGTATTTTTAGGTATAAAGGGAACTAGCATTTAAATGTCCAGGTACGCAATGTTCATAGATGCCCATTTTAAAACAAAGGATAATGATCAGAGTGGACGGTTTTAGTGTCCTGTATATAAAGCCCCTGGCCTTTCAAAGTTGATTCTGAAGTAGTTTTATGCTAAAATATTATCTTTTTTATATTTTTATAATGCATATTTTTTGTATTTCCGTTATATATTCCAATAATATTATTAAGTATAGCAGGGTGCTGGATTTTCTGCTGTAATGATAGAACCACCTCAAAAGTAGAACATGAACCAGCACAGGCAACACAACATAAAAATAAACTTGAAATAGATGAAGATCGGGATCATGGAGTCAAGAGATGGGTATGGTTTTATCCTTTTCAGTGCCAACCATGTATATGGCATATGGTTGGCAATGTAAGTCCAAAATGCCAGCCATCTACCTGGTATTTGGTGGCACTACAGGTTGTCGCATCCACAGTCATTTTTGAAGGCTCTTGAGGCTGTCAATCTGCAGACATCTTGTTTACTTATAGTGAATGCCTTGCTTATTTAACTGTACATGCTCCTATTAAAAATTAAAGCCTTGCAGGTAAATATGCAGGCTTCTTCTTACAATGTTGATAATAAATTATACTTACAACATAGTATGGGTTAATAAATCCCAAAAGCCATCTGTTTTAAAAGAAGGCTGTGAGGAGTGACAGAGGTGCTCTTCCATCCTGTCTCAGTTGAATCATTAATCAGTCACTTGACCAGGCTACAGGGCTTAACGCCAGACACCATAAGCTGATCTGTGGCACAGTGTCTTCTAGCTATAAGGTTCCTACTTTTATAACATTTAGTAATTCAAAAAGATTCCATATCCCTATAAGGCTACATGCTCATAAATCTATTCATTAATTTAGTAACATTTTGTAATACAAAAAGAGCCTATATGCTTATCAGCCTATATGCTTAGAAATCTGTTAATAAGCTAAAACTGGGATCTTTATACTCTCCATATGCGGTCAAAACCCAAGGTCCCTAGGTTCAAATATAATGTCAGCTGTATCTAGCAGCACTAGAGCCTTCTACATGATATCCTTCTGCATAATGTCGCTTTAGTTTAATGCCTCTATTATACTTTTATAAATATACCAGGCTACAGTTTGAGGCAGCACAAACCTATTTGTTTAATGATGCTTAAGTTCATAAAATTACTATTTTGTTATTAAGAAAATACACTAGTGAGAAGGCACCAGGGCAATCACTAGGGTTGGTAATTCATGATGTCTCCTCCATGAATCTGTACCGCCACTCCCCCACCAGTGATGTCACTGAACAACATAAAAATGCATTGTGTATCTAATAAAACATTTAATATTCAGTATTGTCAATTTTAAGTTCTCTTTGTTATTTTTTATTCATTGTAACAGCAAACCCCATAGATGTAGGTATAATGTAATTATCCAGTACTGCTCAATCTGTAAGATCTTCCCCGCCAGAGCACCATGTGCATCCATTACACAACGCACCTGTACTGTGTTCTCACCAGTAACGGTGCACCAAGCTGTAGCATATCATCCTTCTACACAGCTGACCACTCAGCATCTCTCTCCCACTCGCAGGGTACTTCCGGATTCACTACATCATCAGCCATGGCTCGAGACTGCCAAGAGGATGCCAGCTTTGGGTGTCACCAAGTGTGGTCCGCACCAGCTGTGCACCCACCTTCCTTGATAACACCACATCACAATGGTCACAATGAAACATGGAAGGGTTTCTGTGACCCAAATAACTACCCAAAATCCAGAAAAATAAAAAAAAGATTGCTAAAAAAGGGCTCCCTGGACATATAGTCAAGTAACAATCGCTAACTTGAATATGCTCACAACAAATGCTATTTTAAATTTAAATCACCGTTTGTCCAACTAGATCAAAGCAACATAAACTAGCAGTAAAAACTGAGACTGATACAAGACAAATGTAACCTTTACATATACATTTGAAGCCCTACACATTATCCGGATATTTATTTTAAGATTGTTTTGCAATTAAGCATGTTTTGCAATTAAATCTATTTAAATTATATTTTATATTTATATAATTATTTTATAATTATATTTTATATTTAATGTAATTTTATAATAATACTGCAAAAAAAGGACAGTAGAAAGGGGACATCAAGGTAAAATAAAATTAAAAAAGCAATTTAACATCGGAAACAATGCAAGTAGTGGTTCTCGCACAGGGAATGTATACTAGATAACCAGAAATAGTTTGGTGTCCTATTAGGCAGTTTACATGGAACTAGATTAGCCTAGATTTAATTTATTTAAAAAAAAATTATTAGGTACCAACTTTAAACTACTGTTATTTTTTTCTATGCAAGCATTGCTAGGGTCGTTTATAAACTATTTTTCATTAGGTGTGAGCATCCCAAGGGTTATTCTTAAAACTCTAAAATGTGTCAGTTTCACATGCATTTGTCTATGGACCGCATAGAAATAGAATTGTTTAGGTATTGATGTTACTCATCTTTATTTGCATTATTTTTTGCTTGTCTGGTTTCTATGCGTGATGATTTGAATTTACACAAGTTATTGAATCACAAGTCATGAGCGATATTGTTCTTACTCTAAAGTTCGTTTCCCAAGAGTAAAAATCTTTAATGTTCTGGACCAAACAATACATTTATATTCCAGACTACCTTAAAAATATGTCATATTTGCTGTTTGGTGGATTTAATTAAAATGATTTTATTTGGCAAGACAATGAGTTCTCTGTGAGACTACTTGGAAGTAGGCAGCTCAGCCTACCAGTATTGGAAAAAAATCCACAAATCAACTACGGCATCAACACAAATCCCAAATAAATAAAAATCTGAATAAAGACACAGTGCCAGTCTTCACACAGGAGGAATTCTTCTCTTTCTGTAGTAATGTACTATATGACCAAACATGTGTACATCCCTTCTTATTATTGAGTTTAGGTATTTCAGCCACACTCAATGCTAACACGTGTATAAAATCAAGCACATAGGCAGCCATCTCCATAGACAAACAATGGCAGTAGAATGGGATACTAAAGAACTCAGTGACTTTAAACGTCGCACTAGGATGCAACGTCATAGGATGCAACGTCATAGGATGCAACCTTTGCCACATGTTTGTGAAATCTCTGCTATGCTAAATCTGCTCCGGTATACTATAAGTGACATTCTTGTGAAGTGGACATGTCTAGTAACATGTAACAACAACTCAATCGTGAAGTATTAGACCACAAGATGCCAAGTGCTAAACCCTGTAGCACGTAAAAATCACCTGTTCTCTGTAACATCACTCAGTACAGAGTTTCAAACTGCTTCTGGAAGCAATATCAGCACAATCAATGTACATCAGTAGCTTCATAAAATGCACATAAGCCAAAGATCAATGCCAAATATCGTCTGGAGTGGTGAAAAGCATGCTGCCACTGGACTCTAGAAGAGAGGTTGCAAGCAGAATGGTACCTACTGAAATGCACAATGCCTAAAGTTTGGTGAAGGAGGCATTATGTTTTGGGGCTGTTTTTCAGGGTTTAGGTTAGGCCCTAAGGGTAAAGGGTGAATGGTATTGATAATGCTACAGCAAACAAAGATATTTTAGACAATTGAGTGCTTTTAACTTTTCAGTTCCAGCATGACTGTGGCCCATGCACAAAAAGACCTGACTTGACAAGTTTGGTGTGGAGGAACTCTGGAGGCCTGTACAGAGCCTTGATCTTAACTCCATTGAACACCTTTGGGATGAACTGGAATGCTGATTGTGAGCCAGGCCTTTTGTCCAACATCAGTGCTTGATCTCTTGAGCTCTTGGTCTCAAGCTCATACATGCTCAGCAAGCTCATACAGATGCGGTGGTCTGGTATGTACAGAATTTTGGTCAAACAGTGTATGTACTAATGTGCATTCATGTTATTGTCAATATTTTATATTGTTTATTTTAATATTATTGTTAAATTACACGTTCTATATTGTAATAGTGGTACATACTCTGCACAATCTCTGTAAATAACATGTAATGCTATATAATGTGATGTTTGACCCTTGGCAATAGATAATTTAAAATGACTGGTAACCAAAACGGCCTCTGCTCATGGTTTTTCAAAGTACTAGATTTCATCTTGGTTCTCATCATCTTCCATTTGTTGGTGTAATAATTATACAATCTCTTTCAGCAGTTCTTGCTTGACCATCAAACTACAATTAATTGAACATTCCTTTAGTATTTTCTTGTTCTTAAATTCCAAACCCATTATTGGCATAATTTTCACTTTACATGTTTTACTGTTTTTTTAGTAGCATACAATATGAACAACTACAATTTTATGCAGGATTGCCAACCTTTAATTTGGATAGATTTACTGTTCTCCTAGAAATTCTGGCTTCAAATACTGACAATACAAGATTTTCTTGGTTGCTAAGCAACATTCTTGAATCATGGACTTTGTAAAAATATGTTTAATCTATTTCAGACTATAGCCAAGATTTAGGAACCTGTGCAATGTATAACCTAAAATCTTGCTGGAAAATATATTTTAAAAATACATTTTACATTTTTGTTTTATTGAGATTATCTTAATACATTATTTTCCTATGAAGACAACAATTAACTTTTAATACATTTAACGAAACTATTGCAATTTAGTAATTTTAGATTTTACATTCATTTTAACACACACTCCGTCTCACCACACTTACACATACATACTCACACACACACAATTAGACATCCATTTTCCATGGTCCATCGTAGGCGCTTTCAGTAGTGGACAGGGGTCAGTATGGGCACCCTGACTGGTCTGCAGCCACGGAGCCCCAAACATAACAAACTGCGATGCACTGTGTGTTCTGACACCATTCTATCAGAACCAGCATTGACTTTTTCAGCAATTTGAGCTACAGTAGCTCGTCTGTTGGATTTGACCACACAGGCCAGCCTTCACCCCCCCTGTATTTATGAACCTTGGCCGCCCATGACTCTGTCGCCGGTTCACCACTTTTCCTTCCGAGGACCACTTTTGATGATACTGATCACTGCAGAGCGGTAATAAGGGCTCAGGTTTTAAAGCTACTTTGTCTAGCCATAATAATTTGGCCCTTGTCAAAGTCGCTCAGATCCTCATGCTTGCCCATTTTTCTTGCTCCTAACACATCAACTTTGAGGATAAATTGTTCACTTTTTGCCTAATATATCCTACCCACTGACAGGTGCCATGATAACAAGATTATCAGTGTTATTCACTTCATCCGTCGGTTTTCATAATGTTATTGCTGATCAGTGTATATAAACAAAAATACACATATTACATACCCCCACCTGCCCACCCCTCCCCGCTTACCTCTCACCGCTCCAGCAGCTTTCTATCTTTACACTGTGAGAGCAGCCTCGCTTTCACTGCTGGGGTCACTTGACATAACCTGACCTTGATTAGTTCATGTATCCCTGTACCCATTCAAAATGGCTAAGAAAGGGTCCATCAGACCTCGACTGTTGCGGTCCAGGTTGGAAGGGCCCTTTCTAAAAAATTTCAACTGGTTTGAGGAGACAGGAAAAGTGGTCACAGGGGTAATTACGTAAATGACCTTATCAATTGATAAGTTATTACAGTTATAGTGCCTTGAAAAGGTATTCACCCCCCTTGGCATTTTCCTATTTTGTTGCATTACAACCTGGAATTGAAATGGATTTGTATCATTAGATGTCTACCACTTTGAAGATGCAAAGTGTTTATTGTGAAACAAACAAGAAATAAGACAAAAAATAACAGAAAACTTGCATTATTATTCACGCCACCAAAAATCAATACTTTATAGAGCCACCTTTAGCAGCAATTACAGCTGCAAGTCTCAAGTCTTTGGGTACCTCTATATAAGCTTGGCAAAGCTAGCCACTAGGCTTTTTGCCCATTCTTCAAAACTGCTCCAGCTCTTTCAAGTTGGATGGGTTCCGCTGCTGTACAGCAATCTGTACACACAGATTCTCAATTGGATTGAGGTCTGAGCTTTGACTAGGCTATTCCAAGACATTTAAATGTTTCCCCTTAAACCACTCGAGTGTTGCTTTAGCAGTATGCTTAGGGTCATTGTCCTGCTGGAAGATGAATCTCCATCCCAGTCTCAAATCCCTGGAAAACTAAAATAGGTTTCCCTCAAGCATGTCGCTGTAGTCAGCACCATCCATCATTCCTTCAATTCTGCCCAGTTTCCCAGCCATGCTAATGAAAAACTTGGGGGTGGTGTTCATGTGGGTGATAAATGGGTTGGGTTTGTGCCCAGACATCCTTGATGGAAAAAAGCTCAATTTAATTGACCAGAGTACCTTCCTCCATTTGTTTGGGTAGTCTCCCATGTGCTTTGCTTACTTTTTTCTTTAAGCAATGGCTTTTTTCTGGCCACTCTTCCATAAAACCCAGCTCCGTGAAGTGTATTGCTTAAAGTGGTCCTCTGTGCAGATACTCCAATCTCTGCTGTGGAGCTTTGCAGCTCCTTCAGAGTTATCTTTAGTCTCTTTTTTGTTGCTCTCTAATTAACATCCTCCTTGTCTGTGAATTTTTATGGGCGGACTTCTCTGGCAGGGTTGTTGTTTTGACATATTCTTTCCATTTCCTAATAATGGATTTCATAGAGCTTCCTGGGAAGTTTCGGATATTTTTTTTTTATAATCCAACCAAGATCTGTACTTTGTCTTTGATCTGTTTAGAGAGGTCTTCATGGTGCCGCTTGCTTGGTGATGCCTCTTGCTCAGTGGTTTTGCAGACTCTAGGGCCTTTCAGAACAGGCGTATATATACTGATATCATGTGACAGATTGCACACAGATGGGCTTTATTTAACTATGTGACTTCTGAAAGTAATTGGTTGCACCAGATCCTAGGGGCTTCATAGCAAAGGTGTGAATACATAAACACTCACCACTTTTCCGTTTTTTATTTTTTAGAATTTTTTTAAAAAGTTACTTTCTTCATTTTACTTCACCAATTTTGACTATTTTGTGTATGTTCTGTGTTGTTCTCCATGTAGTTTGTGACCAGTTGATGACCCTACTTTTGGACTTGTTCCTAATTTTATCCTTGGCTTGCTGCATTACTTATTCCCACTTACTCAATTCAGACCTTTACTGATTCCCATGCTTACTTTTTCATTCTGTTGGTTATCTGATCACCTTGTTTGACCTCAGCCTGCAGTCTGTACTGTCCCCATATCATTGCTTCTAAGTCCGACAAGTCTAGTGAACAGTAACAACTGCAATCATATAACCCTGATGGAATGCATATATGAATATATACACTATATTTTTTCAAATCTCATTGTGTCTGCTGAAGAAATCTGTATTTTTTTAACATGTACATGCTAAAATAGCGCAGTAGTTCATGTTCCCCAAAAACTTTGATACATACAACTAGAGTAGACAGAACTATGGAAGGAAAAGGGGGGAATGCACAAAACATGATTGTGTCATAACTTCCCATTACTGCTAAGAGAAATGGGGGAGGTGAATATAATTTACAAAAAAATAATGCAAAGCAAGGAAAGTGTCTGAACAGACACTATTTTCAGTCACTGTCCCATTGCCCTGGGTAGCTCTTCCACTGTCTGCTGAGCATGGGCTAGTTGGGGAGATCATGCAATCTACCCTGGATGGCCAAGGGCGGTGAAAAATCAATTGTAGCTCGCATGTGGCCTTCTCGCAGTGGTAGGGTGAGGTGGCCTCTCCATCTCTTGCCAATCCACCCCAACACAGGTGTCCCAATTTGGAAATATGAAATATTTTAATAATTTTTTTAAATATCAGTAAGAATTTATTGTAAGTGCATTTTTGAAAAACCCACAGGTCAGTCCATTTTCTTAAATCCTACAATTTACAATTCTATATACCTAACAAACCTATACAATTCGGTTTTTTTGCTAACCTAGTGATGCAAAATAATGATTTTATTAAAGACAGGAGGCAAACATTATGCTATAACATTCCTCTACTACTCCTAATAGCAGCTAAAAAAATGCAACTGAACAGTTAAAATATGTTGACAATTATACAATCTCGAACAATTTTACAACAGAGTACAAAATCCCTCAAAAGTCCCTAAATATTCTTTCTTTGGTCCAATGAGGACCTAAATCATGTAAAACTTGCAAACACTGGAGGAAGGAATCAACCTCTTGCCTCAAATGGATGCAAGAAATTCTTCCCCTATGACAAAATATGTAGAAAAAAAGAAGGGAGGGTTAGAAAAAGCATTCTTATAATCAGGTTAGCAAAATCACAGGATGTCTCATATTATGCAAGTTTAAAGCAGGCATATGAATTAACCAAGTATGTCGAAGCACAAACATACATGTTTTAGAGATAACGATTAATTAATCAGCCATGACGAAAGAAAATGAACAACCTTAACCACATCCCACGTTATTAGTTATCTAGGTATTGGAGGTATCTTAATTTTAATTCCTTTCAAAACCTGGATATTTTCCAAGTGGAAAGGAATCCACTAACCATATCCTGCAGAAATATCAGAACAATACGAATTGATGGTTTTGTAAGTTCTTCCACTGTCATAAAGAATAGCCAAGAAATGTGTCACTTCCTTCACATCTGCCTGAACAAGATCCACATTTTGTACCAAGCACCAGCTAGACCTTGTACCTGGTGCTCGGATGTCTAATAATTTGACTCGTGCATTCGTTTTCGAGCGAACATGAAAACAAACACGAAGGGTGCACTTTCGTTGTTCAGCCCGAATACCGAACATGGCAGCGGCAAAACGTATACAAAGACACACAACATGAAGAATCTTGGTGTTCATCTTCGTTTACTTAGCTCCCTGGTCCCTTCCCCATCTAGCCTACCTTTTCTACGCAGCATCACAAGGGTTAACGGGAGCAGAAATCCGTAGGTTCGCCGTCAGGAGCTAAAGGGCCATGCAAGTGATTCTATTGATTGCCTGCAGGGGCCTCCTCTGGCATCAAACCCATGCAATGCTGCTTAGATGGGAGCAGAAATCTGTAGGTTTGCCGTCAGGAGTTAAAGGCCTTTAACTCTTGGAGCGGGGAGACAGGCCAAGTTCCCCATAAGGAGTTAAAGGGCCGTGTGAGCGACTCTATCGGTCGCCTACAGGGGCCTCCTCTGGCATCAACCAATTGCAGGCGACCAATAGAGTCGCTCGCACGGCCCTTTAACTCCTGACGTCGGAACTTGGCCTGGGGGGCCATGGTCTCCCCACTCCAAGAGTTAAAGGTCCGTACAAGCAACTCTATTGGTCATTCGTACAGACCTTTAACTCTTGGAGCGGTGAGACGTGTTCTTCTTCATGGGGGAAAAAATCTTCGTATTTGTGCACATCCACATGCACATCTGTGCTAACACACACTTACACCATACTTACCAACATGCCCCTCATGGGTCCTGTGACAGAGGAGGATGTGTCACACAGTGCCAGGGGCATACCTAGACTATTTGGCACCTGTGGCGGATCCTGTATGTGGCACCCCCCCCCACACACACACAAACACTTAAAAAATGTCCCGGATCCCCGGCAGCCTCATCACTAGCAACCACTAGCGACTGGTACAGCGACTGGATACCTGGAGCTCATTTAACAGCATCTAGGTTGTGTGTGTATCTCAAACATATGTAGTCTAAATCCAATGCTGCCTGTGAACATTGTAATGTGCATAGGCAGTATTTTGATGCCAGGAGAGAACACAAAAAAGTAGTCTGTCCTAAAAAATTGGTGACAGTTGGCACGTATGAATTACATATACAAATGCATGCTCACACACCCCCACACATCATCTGTGCACACACACATATACATTCATGCTCATACAAACAGAACATTGCTTACACATGCACATCCATTCTCACACACACTTAAACATACATACATTCATGCTCACAAACACATTTTACCATTTTCCTTCCTCCCTTTGCTCATCCCTCCTTGGCTTAGATTTTCTTTTCTACTTGCAAGCAGCCTAACAATGGGGTCACATTGTCTTGCGCTATGTGATCCCGCTATGTTCCTGCTTCCCTAGAACAGCCCTTCTCAGACAGGTCAGACTGGTTCTTTGTGAGCAATTGTTGGTGTCCCAAGAGACAGGGACAGAGCGGAGTCACATAACGCGAGGTCACATGATGTCATCTGAAGTTAATGAAGTTAAACCGCTGTTGCTGAGCTTCAGCATATCCTGGTGCTTGGTATTAGTAGATGGGAGCAGACTTGCCGCTCCCTGTATTTGGGGCAGGTTAGAGGGAGATCTATGATCTCCCCAACCGGCCCATAGCCCCAAATGGAAACTCTGGGACTAAACCATACTTTAGCCCCAGCGTCTCCATTTGGGGCTATGTGGTTGAGATTCAAGAAAGCCCAGTAACCGTCCCCCTGCAGCATTTCAGTTATAGGGGCACATCATTCATTTAATGAAATATTAAAAACCTGTACTATACTTATAACATGAGAAAACATATCTTAATGCCTTTATCTCAGTATATGCCTGATTTTTTCTTCCTAATAACTTACCTCTGCCCTATTGCTAAGTTGCTGATTTGTTCAGGATGAAGAAAGATAACACAGGGAGAAGCATACAAGAACAAGAATAGGCAAGACAAGAAGCGGAGCTGCGGAAATTAAGATATGGACATGTACATGGTAAGTGGAGAAGGTAAGAAGTCATTGAGGGAGAGTGTGAATGAAAGTATGATACAGTGTGAGAGAGAGTGTGAAAGGGCATGAGTAAGTGTGTGGGAGAGTAAAAAAACAACAAAATGCAAACAAAAATTCTGAGCTCTCTTCATTTTAAATTGTTTAGTTGGGGGGGGTCCTTCCTCATTTTCAGACACTCGTACCAATTGACGAAATTAGCAAATGTCAGTAAAATTACATTTGTATTGTGAAGCATATAGGTACAATTTCTAATTTATGCATAAATAAGCTATAAAATGAGTTGCAATAAACAAATACATCTTCAAATTCCCTATATATATTTACTGTTAAAACACCATTATGGAAATGCAGGCACTGTGTTTTACCAATACATGTAGGGATATTTATGTATACTCATTGATAACATATTAAAAGTATTGTAGCAGAAATATCTTAAATTGTATACAAAATTAATGTGAACTCAGTAAAGGCCTTGGCATTCCACATATTCAGTCTTGGATGCAGCACTTCTGACCGTCTATAAGATATTTCTACCACTTTAGAAACATGTGTATGTAATCCAGACCTTTATATGTCACAGCTCAATTTGTAACTTATATTTCTTCCATTAAGTAACTTTAATCAGACACATTCCACTAAACATGTCCCTGAACTCTTGAATACCCTGTGAATGTTAAAAACCTTCTTCTAGTTTATGAAGTAAAAGCACTGTATTACAGTACACATCTCTTATCAATAAAACAAAAATCTTTTGTTATATACCATATTTGGTCAATTATAGGGAAAAAAGAAAAAGCCTAAATATAAGACTACCCTGAAGCTTGGGGTGTTGGTGTGGCAGAGCCTATCCTGGTGTGTGTGCTTGGGTGTCAGAGACTGTCCTGGTATGTGTTTTGGTGTTGGTGTGGCAGAGCCTGTCCTGGTGTGTGTGTTTGGTGTGTCGGTGTGGCAGAGCCTGTACTGGTGTGTGGGTTTGAGTGTTGGTGTGGAAATGGGCCACTTGACTAGACTTGCCCCCCAGGCCGTAGGCTGCCAGCCCTCCCCTGCGACTTACCGAAGGACAAACTTTACCTGTGCTGATCTGACATATGTAAAAAAATATGTGTGTCCTGGAAAACTTGGCCAGTTGATAACTTTAGAAATCAATGAAATTAGTTGATAATTAGTTGATAATATAGAAATCACTGATAACCTTAAAACCGAAGCTCAAACTTCACTGCATGATCGCATATGGAAACCGATATGCATTAATTCACCAAAGTTATTTTGCTAAGGTTATGGTGTTAAAGTACTCTGCAACATTAATTACTACTACTCCCACATTTAGTGCCATTTAAAGTTGTTTTCTCCCAAAACATTTATTTCTAATGCCATTTCACTTATATGTGAAAAGGGGCTGTTAAAGTTATTGATGCAGATGTAAAATTTTACAAAATATGCTATTTTATAATCAAGCAAAAAATCATCATGTAAATTAGGATTTTAAGGAGCATTAGCAATCAGAAAACAAATCTCTTCAATGTATCAAATTTTAAGACATCAATCACATTTTTAATTTCTTGCATTAATTAGCAAGTAAATTGTTTTAATAAACCATCAAAATGTATGACATGTGATGATGAAGCTGCAGGTGCACAACGTAAATGGCAATGTTCGGCACCTTTCAACCAACTTTGCTAATACATTTTCACTTTATTTATTTTTGCTACTTTATTGATGGCAAGAGACTCTGCATTTGAAATGGTACGATGTGCAATCATGAAAATAATGTGCTAAAACATGTAGAAACTGTATCAAACATAATGGTTTTATTAGAAATATTCAAGGTTAACCATGTGCCACAATTGTGAAGGTAGTGATTGAAAGATGTAAACAGAAAAAAGAGCCAGTATAACCTTGAACCAGAATATGCCCTCCTAGTTTAAATTAAATAATATCTATAAATAATTATACTATGGCTATAATGCCTGAATAATGCATTCAGGAATGACAAAGATGAGCAGGAAAAGGTTAAAGGCTGCCTGAGTTCACCAATAGTACATAAAGTATGTGTATGGAAGATGGTCTGCAGTGGAAAACTCACAGTTTGATCTGGTGAAAAGTTTTTGTACTTTACACTAAGGGTCAAAACTATTCCAGCTTTCATTTGAGGGTATTTACACCAAAAAAGGGTGAATGTTATAAGAATTACAGCAATATTCATAGACAGTCCTGCTATTTTCAGAGAGTCAAAAGTAATTGCACAATTGACTGAAAAGCCGTTTCATGGCCAGATGTGGACTGTTCCTTCATTTTTTTTTTGTTTTTTATTATTAAGCAGTTAAAAGTTCTGGAGTAAATTCCAAATGTAGAATCTGCATTTAGAAGCTGTTGCTATGAACTCTCAATATCAGGTCCAAAGAGTTGTCAATGGAAGTAGAGCTATCATTAAAGCTGAAAACCAAAACAAACCCATCAAAGAGATAGCAGAAATATTAGGAGTGGTTAAATCAACAATTTGGTACATTCTCAAAAAGAAGGAATGCAATGACAAACTTATCTATACCAAAATGCTTGGGCAACCACGGGAAACAACTGTGGTGGATGATCACAGAATTATTTCCTTGGTGGAGAAAAACCTCTTGACAGCATTTAGCCGTCCCAAGAACATGCTCCAGGAGGTAGGTATATCATTGTCTACAATCAAGAGAAGACATCAAAGTAAATGCAGAGGGTTTAATACAAGGTACAAACCTGTCATGGCTTGGGTAAGTGGGTCGGTTAAGCTCCGTTAGTACACAAGGTTGATTGTAAGGAAGATCTATATTGATGAGTGTTGGCTCATGAGTGTTGGCTGCTCAGGTAATATAAATAGGATTGGTTTATATAGCAGAACAAGGCACAGATAAGAAAGTCTTTGGACAGGAACACGGCTGGAAGCCCTCTGGCAGGGCACACAGCATGACCAGGAACCTCAGACTCGGATAGGGAGCAGGCTCCTCGGACTCGGATATTGGATAGGGGACAGGCACCTCCAACTCGGAAAGGGGACAGGCACCTCGGATCTGTACATAAATATGATATGTGTTATAATTATCACATAGTCCAGGCTGGCAGGGTGGAACCCTGACAAAACCACTGGTAAGCCTCTGTAATAGAAGGGCCTGATCATTGCCAGAAAACATATAACAATGCCTCCCTGGTTCTGGAACAATATTCTTTGAACAACTAAACAGCCAGTAAAGAATGTATTATATTGCAAAGCATACCACATCATCTGTGAAACATGGTGGTGGCAGTGTAATGCATCTTTTTTTTAAGGCTTCTGTTTGGCTCCAGTGGGGGGTGATTGTTCAAGGAAAATGTCTGCCAGTAAGACGCAGGACATTTGTGTCTATGCACATTTGAGGTGGCATCGTCAAAGAGGATCTCCCTCAGGATTTTCAATTGGAATTCCAGGAAGGTGAAGGCCTTTCCAATTCCACGTTTGTTGTAGACTTGCGCATTCGTCTCGGGCGAACATGTAAACGAGCACGAAGAGGCCGTTTTTTTTTGTTCGTACCGAAGACGCGCCGAAGTGAATACAGTGCCGGCAAAACATAGGAGAAGACGAAGACTCACAACCACGAAGAATCGTGGGTTTCGTTTTCGTCTTCGTTTTTGCCGTGCAGCCGCCAAAATTTCAAACAGGAGTGAGCTGATCCTCGTCTCTCCAATCAGCTCACTCTTGTGACGTCACGCTAAGGGTCTCGTCCAATGCCTGTGCTGCTGTTTTTTGAATTTCTGAAACCGCCTTTATAAGACCAGAGCTTGCCTGAGAGATCCATTCATTTTTCGCTGTGACTGCTTTGGCAACACTGCTGTGCTGCATCCGAGCGTTACAGAGAGAGATTGTTCTGTTCTGTGTGAGACTGGTAAGCCTCAGCCTGCCATTTCTCACAGTGTACTCTTCCTCACTTCAGTTCTACTGAATTAATAATATTTAATAATAATAATTTTATTAATTTAATAATTTTTTAATTTAATTTGTCATCAACTGTGTAGTTCTGTTGAGTTGACAGTGCACTCAGTGCCTCACTGGCACTGGGGTGCCCTTGCCCTGGGCTGGCACTAGTGCCTACTGCCTGTCCTGCTTAAATAGATTAAATAATAGAATTTATAAATAATAATTTAATAGAATATATAATAATTTAATAGTTCATTATAATATTATATATATATATATTTGTCAGTCATATATATATATATTATATACTATAGTATACTAGTGTAGAGTGTACTGTAGACATTCAAGACATCTACTAGTGTCTAATCTAAAATCAGTAATATTAATAATTAATAATTGAATACATTATAAAATTATATATATATTTGTCAGTTATATATACTATAGTTAGTAATAGTATACTAGTGTAGAGTGTACTGTAGACATTCAAGACATCTACTAGTGTCTAATCTAAAATCAATTTAGAATACTAATATAGCTGTAGGTTTAGTATAGTAGTAGGATAGGCTCTTAGGCCTGTGTAAGTTCAAAGTCTTTAATTTTTTTATCCCCTTTATTTTTTTTTAAGTTTTTTTAAACACTACACTACACATACAACACAAAATTTGAAATGGATCCTCCTTTTGGGACTAAGGAGGGACAAGCTCCATCTACCACCACCACCAGCACCACCAGCACCACCACCAGTTCTAAGATGCAGCCTTTGCGTCAGTCTAGTCGGCCAAGTAGGCCAAGCTCTCGCTTATCATTTGGGGAAGCATTGCTTGAAGGATCATCAAGTAAAGGAAAGGCAACAAAAGCAGGCAGTAGTAGTGCGGCTAGGCCCACAAGCTCTATGGTTTTTTACGGAAAGCCTAAAGCACCAGAAGCACGTTCAAAGTTAAAGGGTAGCACAACTAGTGATTTAGGGAGTGAGAGTGAGAGTAAACCTGAATGAGAGATTGAGAGTGAATTTGGGCACTGGGCAACACATTTTTTTTGCTCACAAGCAATATATATATGTCTAATATATACAGTATTTATATATATATATATATATATCACAATCAAGGGGGACAAGGGAAAGCTTAAATGTTATGGAAACTGGGATGGATTTTATACATTAAAATGTGCATACATGATGTTCTGTCTGTCTTCTCCAAATCACAAAGATAAAGGAGAGAGGTAGTAACGGCCATGCAATCGCTGTGGCTGATCAGAGCCATCACATGACTGTACTGCCGGATCATTGGTTCATGGGGACTGCCTCGCATTCGAATGAGAAAGGGCCAGATGCAGTGCGCAGAAAAGTGCGCCACTGTATTTTCAACTTTTCTGGACATACCAGTATAGCCTTGGGAGACTAAAGATGTTAATAACTAGTTGTGCGACCCTTGGCAGAAACAACTGCAATCAAATGTTTGAGATAACTGCCAATTTTAATAAGGACACGGAGGCTCCTATTATGCATTCTCTTTCCTTATTACTCCCTCAGCAGCAAAGATTGAGGGGAAAAATTGACTGAAAGAGTTAAAACAAATGAAATAGTAACATCTATAACACTGCCCAGCGATAGGCTAACCAATCAGCAGTCCTCATCATCCTCAGGGGGAGTGCAATCCGGACGAACTTCCTCTTTCTTTGCGGATTCAATGGAACCGAACCAAAAGAAACAAAACAGGAAACTCCATCGAATCATCCATAGCAGATCAAGCTAGAGAGAAATAAGACAACAGGTGATAGTAGTGATCAAAAAAGGTACCAAATCGGGAACACAAAATAGGAAAATCGACTAGGCAACTAAACATAGGCGGATAAAATGTAGGAGCCGAACAAACATAGTAAAATCTTACCTGAGACCAGTCATTTCTCCCGCCCAGGGAGGGAAAGAAGGGGGGGAATAATACTAGCCTCCGTGTCATTAATAAAATCATGACTTTACGTCACGTTAATAGTAAAATCCTGGAATTTTATTAAGGACACGGAGGCTCCTATTATGCAATTTCAAATCTTGTATAATGAATCCATAACATGTCTAAAAAATATCTTTATTTCCCTATTATGTATTTGATTTGATAGTATTAGGAATCCTAGCTGTAGTATGCATTGTCCGCCCATAAAATTCAATTCATCTCCAAACATAATTTTACCTTCCAAGACTAAAATATCACAGTAACAGGTCAACCTTAAATGATAGGCAAGGATTGTGCTAACAGTCATTAATTCAGAAGGCTGTCGTGTGTAAGACAGTTAAGTCTTATAACAGGAGTACGTCTGGCAGCAAATATGAAAGCATGTCATGTATACAGCTGGGGTATAGCGCACAGAAGGCACTGTAATATTAAATTTTTTACTTTTTACAGAGATGAGTAAGCCCATTTACTGCCTGCGCAATTTTTTTGTTAAATAAGTGGTTTTCAGGAAAACATCCAGCTATTTAGTCAAGTTGTTCAATCAGAAATATTTCCAGAAAATATTTTTTTACATTTGAAATATTTTTAAGCATTCTTTTTTTACAACTTCCTAATACTCCAATACTTTTGAAATAGACATTTCGTATAAAAAAGTATAATCAAGGCTAGATTAAAGTTTGGGGCCCTGGAGCACTTGTACAGAAAGAGCCTTTAGTTTAACTGTTTTTTTTTCCACGTTGACACAAACAAACCATGAGTAATTTTAAATGTTCACAAAATGTTTTTCTGTAGTCTAATTAAATATACAAAATATCACAACAAGAAATGGAAGTTGTTCCTTAGACTTGTGCATTCGGAGTCAAACAAATTAAAATTTTAAGAAAATTTGCCGATTTCATCAATTCGTATCTACGAAAGCGATTTTCATTTGAATTTTGTTGGTTCTTTCAATCTCATGCTCTCTCTCTCTCTCACACATTCACTCACATCCTCTCAATCCTTTTCACGTCCTCTCACATTCTCATTCATGTCCTCTCACACTCTCTCTAAATGTCTCCCTACCTTTTCCACCGTCCACTTCCATGTCCCTGTCTCCCTGCAGCATAGCTCCTGTTGAATATCCGCAAGAGGGCAAATTTGACCTCTTGGATATTAATAAAGTGGCCTGTATTTATATTCATCAAGCTAAATTTTCTGATTTCTGATCTTTGCTAATATATATATATATATATATATATATATATATATATATATATATATATATATATATATACACACACATATATACCTCCTTATTTCCTAATTGCTAAATTGGTCCCTGCTGTTACTAATACCACATACAAGGTTCCTTCATCCTTAGCTGCCCTGTTATCATATAATTATAATTCAGCCATAACATGTGTTCACTAATTCTTCTTGATGAGAGTTCAGTATTTATGTTGGCAAAGGGGAACTTAGATAGGAATACTGGAAATGGAAGCAGCTGGCTCAGAAATAATAATTTAGGGTTTAACCTTTACAATCCAGGAAAAATGTTTTTCTTTTGAGACAAAATTAGCAATGGAATTGCAATGGATAAGGGTCCTTCTCTTTCAGACTAATTAAATATGGAACTTGGAACATGTTAAATGTAATTATTCTTTTCTCTGGCACACAAACTATGTAACTGAGTATCATTAAAATTAGAAAGTCGATCTGGCGTTTTCATTAAGTTGCTTGGTGGCCCTTGTGCTTAATATTTTAAGACAAACATTACATATCAGTTGTCTGTTTCACTGTTTTTCTCATACGTTATTTAATATTTTTCAATGTTTGACAGTAGTTACATTAACAGCCAAAATGCAGCTGATTATCCTGCTACTGGGTTATTGAAACAGACATTGAATCTCAAGTTATATAGCTTTATATTGGATAAATTAATCTTACACTGGAAGTGGCTACCCCGATTCCTTCGATTTCTAGTACATAAATACCAGCTGATTATTGAATTTTATTGAACCTAAAAATATCTGTTAATCTTTGATTATATCAATTCCCTAACCTTACCAATTCTTAGCTAAGAAAATTAATTTATTATATATATATATATATATATATATATATATATATATATATGTAACTTTAACTATGAGATAACCTTATTTTGAGGAAATATTGAATATTCTTATAATCATCAAAACGCTGGACATGTTTAATTTCATTGTGTAATAATAACAAATATATACCTGGTTTCAGTCAGTAGCAGGAGGGATTTTCAGCTTCCAGTCTGTAATAATTGAAGTGAGATAGAAGTCACTGGGTAGCGCAGCAGGCAATAACACTAATTCTAACTGAGAGTTTGAACAGTGAATTATGGTTCATTTCACATGGCACCTCACTGGGCAAAACATTTTATCTTACCGTTTCTTTTATACCAAAAAGGTAAGACTTTTTTTTTATAATAAAGGGTTTGTACAGAGAACTATTGTAGTATATAATATTTTTACTATACTTATTTAGTGCTTTCTGGTTTTAAGGGCTAACAGGAGCACACTATGAACCATATCCTGTATCTTCATTTGTACATCTATACATATATACAGTTGTGCTAAAAAGTTTGAGGTCTGGCTCGCAATCTATATTCCAGTTTGTCCCAAAGATGTTTGCTGGGGTTGAGGTCAGGGCTCTGTGCGGGCTCGGTCCGACTCTTGGCATTGTACTTTGTGATGTGAGGCTTGCATGCAGCTGCTTAGTTATGGAAACCCATTCCCTGAAGCTCCCGACGCATGATTTTGTGCAGATATATATGCCAGTTGAAGTTTTGAACTCCTCATCTATGGAATCAGTAGAGGGTTGGTGAATTTTACACATCATGTAAATTTTACACTCGGTGACCCCACTCTGTGACGTTACATAGTCTTCCGCAGTGATTAAATTTCCCAAACTAACTTATTGCAGAGGTGGCAGACTATCACAGTACCACGCATTTTTTTTTTCACAAATGTCTGTAAATGGTTAGGTGTTTGATTTTATACACCTGAGGCAACGGGTCTGATTGAAACACTTACATTTAATAAGTAAAAGGTGTTCCCCAATACTTTTGTCCATATAATATATACACTAACTAGGCACTTTAGTAGCTACACCTTGCTAGTACAATGTTGCACCCCCTTTAGGGGATAATGAGGAAATCTAATGGGGACAAAGAAGGGGTATCTGAGGAAAGAAATTTTAAGGGTTCCTATGCCCATGCTTGATGGGTGTGCGTTGTGGTTTTTCTTCCAGACCTACTGTTTAAGAAATGAAACATAAATATATATATATACATATATATATATATTTGTATTTTAACAAATTAATTTATCTTATTTTTTTATCTGTGTTTTAAGAAACACATATATAACGCTATAGCGACATTTTTAGATGCTCTAGGAGCATCAATAAATAATAACACTTAATAACAATTATAATTCAATTGAAAACCAAGAATGCCCTTGTCATTTGTGTGCCATTAGAAAATAAAATCTGAATTTTAAAGGTTCTATCCTACCTACTCTGTTTAACAGGTTTAGTACTTAATATTAGGAAGCGATCAGTTATTGTCATTGAAGAAGAAAACTATTTATTAAAATAAATAAATCATTGCTTTATAGCTAGGTAAATTCTAAATTAATTTACTAAATCTACGTATAATTTGTGCTTCTTTGTTCTGGAGATATTTAGATGGGATGTTAATCCCATAGAAGCAGCAGATAAGTAGCAATCTGTAGCAGAGCCAGCATTGCTGATCAGCATCTGGTGCTGATGTTATCACCCTTCTACTCACTCTAGCTTTATGAATGCTACCTATATCAATTAACAACAACATCACAATATTATGTATACAACATATGGCCCAAATATTTATGTAGACCCTGAGAAAGTTATGAAACCTCTCCATATGATAAACATTAGGTGGCTTTTGATACATACATAATGATTACCTTAATCTGTAAAAAAAATACATATTACATAGGTTTTTAATTGCATAGAACTGTAAAATCTATGATTTCACAAAGCTGCTTTAATGTGCTGGAATGCTCAATTAAAGCTAAATCTAAAGTAGAATATCAGGCATTTTCCACTTACAACTACCGTATTGGCTAATAGGGTGGCAGCGGAGGTTATCTGCGTGTATCGCACAGGCGTTTACCCATGCATGTCCCGGGCGTCGGGCTATAGGAATTGCGCATCCCTGCTCTAAACCCAGGCCTATAATCGGGCCAATACGGAATATTGATCAGATGATTAAATGAATAGTATAAAAACAAAAAAGCATGTGGATATTTGACAATCACACCCATACCAGCTTGTTGGTGATCTCATTCCAAAACCATCGGCTATAGCAGCTTCCACTCTATTTTGAAGGCCCACAAGATTGTGGAGCATGTTGTGCACATTCAGCCAAAAAACAATTTGTTACGTTGGGTTAGGATCAGGGATCTGTACAAGCCATTAGATTTTGTCCACACAAAACTTGTCAAACCATGACTTCTTTTTGGAACTTGCCTTCTGCACAGGGGCATGGTTATCCTGGAAGAGGAATGTGTCTTCCCCCACAACTGGTGTGTCAGGCTCCATTCAGGCTGCGGAGCTGCTTCTCTCTTGTTCCTTCCATCTCACTAGAGTCCCCCCCCCTCTTGCTAGAGTTTACCCTTTGCTGTAATCCATTCCTGGATTTCCGTATGCTCTGTTCCTTTATTCTGGTTTTGCTCTTTGCTTCAGCTCTGTTTTCTTTATAAGGTGTGCCCCACCCGTTTGTTATATTTGTCTTAGTCTGCAGTCTAAAGGTATGTCCTTCTTGGTTCTGTGTTTAAGTTCAATGTTTAGTTTAAGCTTATTTGTAATTCAGTCGGAATGGTTTAGCGGTAGGACCCGAATATTGGAGTACTTTGGCTTAGTGGTGGGCTAAGCATACTATGGCCATAAGATGTAACGGAATCTCCAACTGTTATCACATAGTCCTAGGCTAGTTCATGCATTTATGTTTGTCTGCCTCTTATGAACCTTTGCCCTCCTACCCTGAATCATCTGAGGATTTTGGTTCCTCTCTCCTTTCCCCATGTCCCAGTTAAGATATCCTATGCTTGCTTAAGGAGAAGCGTCTGGGGATTCTGGCTCCTCACTCCATCCCCTGTGTTCCTTGCCTTGTTCCCTCTCCTTTGTTGTGTCCTGTATCATGTATATTTTGTCTGGCTATGTTTCTTGCTGTCCCTTTCTCTGTCCCCCCTTGCTTGTTATGTTTCTGCTGTTACTCTGTTTAGCTCCCCTACTCCCAGCCTGCAACATCCTGCACATGATTCCAGTTCTATGTCTCATGCCTGCTCCAGGGTGCCTGCAGGATATCATCAAGTTTTGCTTTGTTCTGGACAACAGCAGCTTCTATGTCAGGGGCCTGGTATGTAGCCGCACAACCCTAGATGCCCACGCGGGAGAGTGCCGTCGCCCTGCTCCAGGCCCTGTCCAACTCCGCTAGTGCGCAATAACTCCTGAACTTTAAGGGTGTGGCTTATAATCGGGTGTGGCCTATGCTCGAGCCAATACGGTATTAGTAACATTACCTTCAATGAAATAACCATGAATAAACATTCATAGAATATTGTATGTTAATTAAAATGCATAGAAGCTAACTTGCCATCTTAAATGATTATTCCTTTTTTCAGGTGATTAATTTCATTCTGAGACTTATTTTACAAAACATGAACATAGCTTGATTAGTCAATTTGTCAGTTTACTGATTCAAATGATGAGGATCCTGAGGATCGTTTCTTAGATCCCACAACTCAATGCAGCACATCAAAAATGTATTAATGGTTTAGAAAAAAATGGCATAAATGCCTAAAGGTAGCATTATACGATGCATGTTAATGTCATGCACAATGTTTATTTAAATCTGTAATGCATATTTCAATAAGGTTTTTGACATGCATCTGGTATACAACTTGCTTTCAGAATAGCTTTAAAAGTCAGAAATTATCTTCTATTTGGGAAAAAATCATTTTGTGATTTTAAAGGGAAACTATAGCTACAGTATAAGTCTGTTTTTATAAGAAAAATGCTCCTTACTAATACATTCACCTTTCTCGCATATTATACGATTTTTTTCGGGTAGAAAGATGGAAAGGTGGAAACTTAAAAACTATCCTTGTTCCTTCCGATATTTCAAAAAAAATCCTTGCAGACAGACCTCAATCAATCAAACATTTCCTTTCTTCTTTGAAGGGTTGGCATAGATGTGGTAGATGTAAACAGTGCTCTGTTTCACCAAAAAAAAACCTATGGACTTTATATTCAGAGATACCTCTCCTGTAACTCTACTTTTGTTATTTACCTTCGTGTCCGTGTGGCCTTCAATACGTGGGACGGACATGTAGGGCTTTTAAAAAATGTTTATATGAACATAGATACAATATGAAACGTGGATACGACCAACATACAGAATCCAAACATTTTATAGATTACCAGGTCATCCTAGGTCCCAGAAAAGGAAATAGATTTATTATGTTACAGAAATGAGAGACATTTTGGATTCTGACTGTGAATACTCTGGTTCCTCGGGGTCTAAACAACAACTATGATTTAATTCCATTCTTTAATTAAGGAGAGAGGGGTAATATTTTTTTATAAGAATTTAGTTATTATTTTCTAAATATTATTCTATTTTTCACATATTTTTTTCACATATTTTTACATTTAGTAACTGCTAAAACCAGTTATTTAAGTTGACACTATATTAGTGCTATGCTGAGAACAATATCCTAGAATACTGCAAAGCATATGTAAGTCCTTCCATCTTCTACAGTCTTTAATTAAATCAGCATGCACATTATTATGGTTCCATATTTATAGCAGCCCAAAGTCCCTAGATGGTCATGAATAGAAGAAACATATAAATTGTTAATTAAGGATTAGTTTGTCAACATGTCCTTTAGTTATGTTGAAGTTGTAGTTAATATTTTAACAGGCATGCAAGCTTTATCTTGACAGGCGCATCGTCCAGTTAGGGCTAAAGGAACCGATAAAAACCCCCCCAAACATAGACCAAATAATTGAGACCACACCATATATGTTGGAAAAAATATTGTCCACAGCTTTATTATAACCACAGAATTAAATATAATATATATATATATGATATAAACATACCAAAACATAACAATAAGTCATTGTCCAAACAAGATAACAATGAAAACCCCTTACACATTCCCACCTGTCAAAACACATAGACAATGACCCCCAAGATAACAGATCTAACAATAAACATCACCATACCTTTAAGGTACAATACCTTACCAAACCAACAGTAGGGGCATACCGTGACACCCCTACACCCCCAGGTTCTGAGCCACAGACCAGCTCGAAACCTACCATACCAACCAACACCACCAACCAATCAACCCAAATTAACCGAAACATCCCAATTATACCCCGCCTAACCAAACCGGCAGCCGCCGCTGTGACAAAGCGAAGCCAGAAGAAAAACAAAAATATAGGGAGGGAGGGGTGGGACAAAAGCAGGTAAGTGGCTCAAATTAAAAGTGACCGTTATCTAAAATGTCACCGCCCATTTATAGCACCCGATAAGCCCCACCTACTAAACCCTGCAACCAACCCCAAAACTCGAGGCATAACACCAGCCCTCCTCCTAGCTCCTGTCAAGGGCCTGCTCCGCTAAGCTGCGCTGCTCCTCTGGCCACATGACAGGCGCATCGTCCAGTTAGGGCTAAAGGAACCGATAAAAACCCCCCAAACATAGACCAAATAATTGAGACCACACCATATATGTTGGAAAAAATATTGTCCACAGCTTTATTATAACCACAGAATTAAATATAATATATATATATATGATATAAACATACCAAAACATAACAATAAGTCATTGTCCCAAACAAGATAACAATGAAAACCCCTTACACATTCCCACCTGTCAAAACACATAGACAATGACCCCCAAGATAACAGATCTAACAATAAACATCACCATACCTTTAAGGTACAATACCTTACCAAACCAACAGTAGGGGCATACCGTGACACCCCTACACCCCCAGGTTCTGAGCCACAGACCAGCTCGAAACCTACCATACCAACCAACACCACCAACCAATCAACCCAAATTAACCGAAACATCCCAATTATACCCCGCCACTAGCCAGACCTTGACCCCTCAAGCCGTCTGAGCACCGCCACACCGAAAAAACTGGGCTTTAACAATACCATCACGAAAACCTAAGTTCAAAAAATCCAAACCAACGTCAGATAGATGAACACCATCACCCCGAAAATACCCAGGCATCATAGACTCCAACTCCCGGGTGACGAACCACCACACCTCCAGCACGTCTAATGAACGCTGCCATCAACTTGTTCACCTTACCCCTGCAACGAGCTAAAGCGGAAGGAACTCTAGCGTACCTCCAACACAACCTCGGAACCATTTCCGACCAAATCACCAGAACCCCAGGAACCAACTCACGAAGCCGGTTAACATCCTGCTTCATCTGCTTCACCAACTCCCGCTGCGGAACCAAACCCAAATCATTACCCCCGGCATGAAGCAAAACAAAATCTGGTGACCCGCCAGCCCTCAATAAGCGCCAAAGTTCACCACACACTTCCCTCCACACATAACCCCGAAAACCAAACCATAACACTCTAATCTGGTCCTCAGGAAAGCCCAGCTGCTGACCGTTGACACGAACTGCGGCTCTCCTCTTGGCCCAGAACACGAATGAATAGCCCAGAATCCACACCACCAAACCTGAGGAGGGAAAAACAAAATGTGAAAACAGCCACTAACAGCCCACAAATCATAGTAAACGATCCGGACGTAAATAAGACCGAAAACGAACAGACTCCCATCTCCAATCTTCTTAACCAACTCATCCCCAAGCCCCAACCGGGCCGCTTCCGTAGCCGCACCTATACGAAAAGAATGCGTCCCAAACTGAGTCGGCTCCAAACCCAACCTCCGCAATCCTTCTCTAAAAACCCGAAAAAACTGATACCTGGACAAAGCCGAACCGTCCGCATGCATCAAAAATGAGCCTTCCAACGGAGGGCGACAACCCAAAAACGTAAACGCACACTGAACAGGACATAGAACAGACCCATGCAATGGGGTAAAGCACCACATCACACCCCTTACCAAAAACATCCGTCTTAGAACGGCGCAACCTAATCGTAACCAATTCTGCCGTAACAACCACGTTCCGACCGTTGCAAACCACCATGGCTGCTACGATTAGAGCTAACCAACTCCCCAATCCTGAAAGCCCCCAAAAAAGGCCCACACAAATGCCAATCGAAATAACGCCACCTCATAACCAGAGTAGCAGATACTTGACAAAATATCCCCATAACCGACCCAACAATTGAACAGACAACGGGCCTCCTTGAATCCAAAGAACGGCAGCCCCTCCTAAAGCCCCGTAACGCCTGCTTAACCAAAAACTGCTTAGTGTAATCAGCCCATCCCTTAAATTTGAACAAAAATGCCAGAGCCGACATATTCCTATCCAAAACCGCAGCGGAAGAGCCGTCCGAAACCAGCCGAAAAAGAAACCACAACAAAGCATCCACCCTCTGAACGTCAGACGAGTCACCACCTACCCAAGCCACCGTTCTGTCCCAAGCATCCCAAACTTTACCCATACGCCGCCCAAGTCGCTGGAGCCAAAGAGGACCTCACAAGTCTTGCAAACAGGCGGTCCCTATCCGCCACAGCTCCTCCGGGCAATCCTGCCCCCACTTCGCACGCTCCAGGGGCCACCTCTCGAAAACGCACCCACTGAAAAACGAGACAAAGAATCAGCAACCACATTCAAAAACCCCGGAACATGCCTCGCCCTAAAAACCACATTCAACGACATGCACTGCAACACGAACTTACGCAACAACCGAACTACCGGAACTGATGCCGCCGACAACCGGTTCACCGCATGAACCACCGCCATATTATCTGAAAAGAAAATCACCTTCCTATTCCTCAATAACGCACCCCACAACGACAACGCCACGACAACGCCACCACCAACGGAAACAACTCCAAAAAAGCCAGATTCCGCATAAGCGGACTCCCATTCCAAGCCTCCGGCCACCGCTCCGCACACCACCGGCCATTAAAATAAGCCCCAAACCCACGCTACCGGAGGCGTCAGTGAACAGCTCCAACTCCTCCGCAGAAACAGACAATTCCCGGAAAATCACCGTACCGTTGAAATGTTGGAGAAATGCATCCCACACCTCCAGATCAGCCTTCATGGCCGACGAAACTCTAATAAAATGGTGTGCCTACCAAACACCAGACGTAGCCCGATACAAGCTGCGACTAAAAACTCGCCCCATCGGAATCGCCCGTCCCGCAAAATTCAAGCGCCCAATTAAGGACTGCAAAGTATGCAACGTAACCTTCCTGAACCACGCACCTCCCGCACCGTTTGCCTCAAAGCCAACAACTTATCCTGCGGCAACCTGCATTCACCCCGAACAGAATCAATATCCAACCCCAAAAAACTCAAAGATGTAGTGGGACCTTCGGTTTTACCCGCCGCCAGGGGAACCCCAAACAGATCAGCCACCCACTCCAACGTACGTAACAAATACCGACAGTCATCAGAACCCGCCGGACCAACACAGAGAAAGTCATCTAAATAATGCACCAAAAAACAACTCCCCGATTCCTCCTTCACTACCCACTCAATAAAGGAACTGAATTTCTCAAAATACGAACACGATATGGAACAACCCATCGGCAAACATAAATCAACGAAATAGCTACCCTCAAAGAAACAGCCCAACAAATGGTGACAATCCGGGTGGATCGGCAGCAACCGAAAAGCCGATTCCACATCCGCTTTCGCCAGCAGCGCCCCAGGCCCAGCCTTCTTAACCAACTCGACCGCCTGGTCGAATGATGCGTAAGAGACCGAACATAGCGCTCTATCGATGTCATCGTTCACCGACAACCCTTTAGGGTACGACAAGTGATGTATAAGCCTAAACTTACCCCACCTCCTTCTTAGGCACCACACCTAAAGGTGAAACACGCAAATTAGCCAACGGCACGGTGTCAAAAGGACCCGCCATCCTACCCATATGTACCTCTTTAAACAACTTATCCCTAACCACGTCCGGAAACTCCTTTACCGATTTCAAGTTACGCAAACACAGACGACAATCGCGAACACTAAAAGGAATGAAGAAACCATCCCGAAAACCATCCCGCAACAACACAGCGTCCTGCGAGTTACCGAAGCGGCTTAGCCACGGTAGCATCGCGTCTAACTTCACCGGGGTTTTGCCCAGGGGTAACTGCCGGAGCGGCAGCCCCCCCGGACCCCCCTGTACCACTCGACTTTCCACGTTTAAAGCATCTGTTGAGGCTATGCCCACCCCCACAACCGGAGCATTCGTGCTTAAACTTACAAGAAGCCCCCCATTTACACTGGCCCTCGTTAAAGAGCCAGCAGAAACCTTTCCTATTTGCGGCCGACCCGGAGGCCTGTCCCCCCACGCCGGCCCCCTGCTGAAAGGGAGAAGCCTTTTGTGCCATCATCAGCTTCATCCAGAGGGGAAGGTCCATCTGGTCCCACCTCATCCCCGGATTAGCCGACAATCTCTGCCGAAACTGCTCGTCGTACCGCCACCAGGCCAAGCCTCCGTAGGTACGATAAGCCTCCCAAATACCATCAACATAACAAAACAGGGACGAACACAAAGCAGGCGATTTCTCCCCAATAACGCTAGCTAATATACAAAACGCCCGCAACCAATTACCAAAAGACTTAGGTATCTTCCGATACCTCCGTCTCACTCCTCCTCCTCCTTCTTGCTATCCTTCTTATCCTCCTCTTTAAGATCTAAAAATTCCTGGAAGAAGGGAAAAGATTTCGACATATTCCCCCTTCCACACCTTTTCCTTAATCTCTTTTTTCAAGTGAGCACCTAACGGACCAGCAAAAGACACATAGGCGTTCTGCTTCGCCGCATCAGGAATCTCCCCAGCCAACTCAGCTCGCTCACTCACTACCGCAGCCCCCACATCACCCGACACCTCACTACTAACACCGCCGGACCCCACTACCTCCACCTCCGGCACTGAACCAACAACACCTGAACCCAACGAATTCACCCCCCCAGGGGCCCACACTTGATCTACACGGGGGGCCCGAACATCCACCTGCAGCCACGACTCTAACAAGCCTTTTAAACCCTGCAAGATTTGTTGCGCTTGCGCCCCTGAAGACAACTCACCACCTGAACCCTCAGCCGCAGAAGGCCTCTGGGCCGTATCCAGACCGCTGCCAGCCGAAGATGTCCCAGGCACGGCCGCATCTAAACCTCTGCCAGCCTCAGATGTCCCTGGCACGGCTGCCACATTCCGGTCCATGGAGCGATGCCGACTCCCACGATCCCGAGATGAACGACCTCCACGCCTGCGGGGAGAAGAAGACAACCTGGGCCAGACCTCCCGCTCAACCATCCTCCTGGAACGTCTGCCCTCCCTGCTCCCGGACCGCCCGCGACGATATCTGGCATCCCCCCTCCGTGGCCTCCTGCTGAGAGACCTGGACCGGCTGAACCCTTCACCCGCACTCCTGCGGGCCGAAACCGAATCTCTGTCCCTCCTGCTTCGCCTCACCCGGTAACGACTTCCCCTGGAGCGATCCCTGGATCTCACGCTGCTGCCCTCCTGCGACCGTGATCTGCCTCTGTAGGCCTGGCCCGAATGGCCCATCCGCCTTTCTCCAGACCCCTCGTCTGCTGCCGCTCCACCACACCAACAGCACCCCCTGCCGCCCGGGAGCCCGCTGCATCACCCCCATCACGCTCAGCCAGCCGGCCGCACTGCTCAACAGCGCCCCCCCCGAAGGACAGGGCCCGCTGCTATCCCCCGGGCCCCTTAAAGCTGCACCCTCCGCGTTGGGAAGGCCCGCTGCCCTTCGCCCGCCACTTAGTGGACCCGAGCCCGCACCCTCCTGCTCACCACGTGGCTCAACTGCATCCTCAGCCGTCCCAACAGCGCCATCCCGGCCTGCCGCGTGGTCACCGCTGCTCCCGGCTCCGCTCCTGGTCCTGGAAAGGCTCCCTGCCGCAGCCTCCTCACCGCTCCGCCGCTGCAGAACCTCCCCCCGCCGCTGCTCCACGTGTCCGGCGCCGTTCCTGCGTCACCGCCGCTGTCGTCGTTGCCGATGCCGCTACACTACTCCTCCTCCCGCCGATCCGATCACCGCTCTGCCGCTCTGCCGCTGCTCCCGGCGTCGTCCTCCACGCGCAGCCTCAGGACTCAGCCGCTGTGGAGGTCGGATCTGCCGCACAGGCCGGGCTGGTTCCCTGGACGCTGTTCCAACTTCAGCCAGCAGAGGGCCAAGGCGTTCTTGAAGCCATCCAGCTCCCTTCTCCATGGCAGCCACTCTGATCCCCTCCAGCAAGGCTCCCAGGTCAGCATCCATCCTGAAAAACAAAAAGAGAGAAGAACCCCAAACCTGATAACGTCCAAAGAAGAACAAAAGCAGGTAAGTGGCTCAAATTAAAAGTGACCGTTATCTAAAATGTCCGCCCATTTATAGCACCCGATAAGCCCCACCTACTAAACCCTGCAACCAACCCCAAAACTCGAGGCATAACACCAGCCCTCCTCCTAGCTCTGTCAAGGCCTGCTCCGCTAAGCTGCGCTGCTCCTCTGGCCACAAATGAAGCTCTAGAGCAATTACGGCCTAAAGTAACACACTCATTAGGCTCTCCTCGTATTTGAGAAAAAATCTGCACTTTTTTGCTAGGTTATCTCAATCTTGATTGCCATGGAATGAAGCCATGCCAGATATAATGGTATTCTTAACACCCTTGATATACAGAGATACTGAGGTGGCAATCTTGATAAACTTTCGGGAACTGCAGGGAATTATAAGCATAAAACAGAATCATTTGAAATTTTGAGAATCTGGTTTGCTTAAAGAGGAAAATGTTTCAAGTTGAGCATAAAATGCAATGGTGTGTACAGTCTCCTAAATTAGCATTGACAAAAAAAAACTGCTATTATCTTGTTTTGTTCCAATAATCTTTCTTTATCGGCAGGCCTGGAAGCTGCCATTATTGCCAGTCACTTGCCAGCGGTTTAATTGACTTTCTTTTGCACCACGCTAAGCTGATTCTTTATGGCAATGATAAAAAGCTTATTCCTATTTAGACATATTAGCCTTTAGGAAGATTAAGACTGAGCCATTCTACTGTTTAGCACAGGCAGTATGATAAGGAGCCAGTGTGTTTACATAGTAGTTTGAGCCAAGGTAACAGAGCTAGAACATGTACAAATGGCTACTATGCACACCATGTTATATTTCAGACACTAATGAAAATGTGTTTGCGTTTACACCAACATAATAGCGTCACTGATATTCACTATCATACAACTCAGCAGAGTGGATGTCTACTTTACGAATGCATCACAGTTTAATATTTGATGGGTACGGGAGGGTATGGCTAATAGATAACACAAAAACCCAATTGAACGGAAGGGGTTGAGGGCACTGTTGTTGTTCTTACTGTGGAATGAAACCTGCCCTGTGGCAGATGCACAATCCAATTCAAAGGTGTCAGGGTACCAGTGAATCAGGACGGAGGCAAAAAGGTACTGGTCAAAATGTTTATTAAAATAAAATAATAACAAGAATCCAAAACATAAGACAAGCGGGTGGTCGTAGAACAAGCCAAGGTCAGGAGCCAGAACGGGTAGTCACTCGAGCCAAGGTCAGGAGTCCAGAAATCCACGTAGTCCAAAAAGCAGGCAGGAGTCAGCACCAGAATGGGAGTCAGGCAGGCCGGGTCATACACAAGAATCAAACATTGGACGCACGCACCCACAGGTCCGGAACCACAAAAGGGTAACCAGCAACTGAATTAGCTGGTTAATATAGTCACAGCCTGCAGGAAGAGGAGGGGTTAACATGGACACAAAAGTTGTAAGAGGAAGGGGGTGCAGCCTAACAAACAGAGAGCCATGAGGAGGAAAGCCAGTACAGGTAGACAGAAACCCTGACAAAAGGAAGTGAACCACAACATTCAAAATTGTCATGGACACTGTTTTTAAAAAATAAATAAATAAATAAACAAAGCAGCACAATATTTTTTTAAAACACATTTTTAATCTAATACAAGTTATTAACAAATGGTGGGAGTTTAAACTATGCCTAATAAGAAATATTCTCCAAAAGATTCTAAATGTAAACTCATGCTGTAAATGGTCCCCTGAACTAACATATCAATAGAATAACAAAAAAAATGTAAGGGGGTCTCTTTTAATTTTCTTATTGTTGAAAAAAATAATCATGACGTACCACACCCCAGTCCTATTTTTATGTTAAATGTACTTTATATTGGAGTCCATTTTATAGTCTATGACATCCATTAGTTTGTTGCTGTTAGAAAATTAGACTCCCCTTAGTATGCTTCTTGCACAAGTTCATGATTATAGCTTTTTTTGTTTGAGTGTCAATTTTTTTACATACAATCATTTGCTTTTATCGATCATTTCTACTGTGGGACAGCAGTGTGGTTCAAAAAACGAACTGTATGGTATTCAGAAAACTTTCTCTTTTATTAAATAAATGGTAAATATACATTGACACCTTAAACATTTGTTTGTGTCTTACATGCTACATAATATTGAATATTAAAATGAAATATCTTCATGCAAATGATCGGAATTTTGGCGAAGGGAAATTTTTCAATAAACTAGATGTTGATTTAACCCTTGTCTACTGAAGTCTGTAGTTGACCACTGTTTGTGGTTCATTGATTGTAGTATTGGTGCATATATCTTTAGGTTGTCTTTTTCCATTTGTATTGTTTTTCCACAATGTGTATGCTTGAATGCATAGAGTTATAGATCCATTAAGTGAGTCAGAGCTTTTAATGCCTGGGAAATATTCACAAATGCTCTTGTAAACCAACAAGACTTTTAAAACGCTACTGCTTTCATTCCTGATTAGTTTTTTCTTAGAAAAATTAGAAAAGACTCAATTTGTCATACCAAATCTGGAATGTTTAGACCGCTAGCATTACTATATAATATTAACTATACATCTGGTGATATTTCAGAAAATAATCATTTATGAAAAGGGGGTTGCTTTTCATAATACAATAACATAACAGTGTGACTGATATCCAATAGCATACAATCCAATAATATGCAGAGTATATCTACTTTATGAATGCATCATAGTTTAGTATTGTTATAATGGGTACGAGAGGGTACGGCTAATACATAATGGTTAAGAGACTATACAAAAAACCCACAATTGAGCAGAAGGGATTAATGGCACTGTTGTTTTTCTTAAGGTGGAATGAAAACTGCCTTAAAACTGCCTTAGGGAAGGTGCACAATGCAATTCTAAGGAAGTCAACCACAACATTGAAAATTGCCATAGCAACGGATAAATCCCACACATATCCCACACATATATCTTTCCTATGTTGAGAAAAAGGCAACTATCCTTCCTCTACATATGTTTAGGAAGAGCATTAACTCTTAGCATAGGCTGAGTCTTGGAGGAGTAGATATTTTGCTCAGATTTCCATCCATACATTCACGGTGATCATTTTTCTTTAATAATTGTTTTGGAACATCATAAACTTATGGCATGAGCAGTTTTGGAATTAGAATAATAATAGTGACATAATAGTGACATTATGGATCTATTTAAATTGATTTAATTGTATACATTGTTATTTGTGGCAGTGTTCTAAATGTACTTTCTGGTCTCTTTTGTGATTGATGATTTGGTTTGTTGCTGTTGACCTCTGCTCTGTCCTTATTTTTTAAACACATTTTGCAAGGACGAGAGTTTTGTAGGATTATACGTCTGGCTGTGTTTCTTGTTATTTATTTGATGCCCTCATGTATTTTATGGTTTTCTTGCGTTAGCTGGTTTCAGTGCCCCATGCTTTGACCTCTGATTTATTTCTCTTTTTCATTGATGAATGGTTCTTGGCCTTACATGGCGACTAATGCATTTATACCTTTCTGTGCTCCAACACGTAGGGTTTATTTATAATATGATACTCTACAATGATGATGATGATTTTTGGAGTATATCAAATAAATAGTAAGGACAGTGTAACCAAGTGTATACCTTGGATAGGAAACTAGTTATAGTGTTGTCAGCTGTTAACACATATCCTTTGACAGAGAACAACCCACCACAGCTTGGTTGTGCTTTCTGTTGGCTTATGAATGACCCTGAAATATGCATTAGCAATCAACACACCTTTGCAATTTGTGAGGAATCTGCTTTGTTGGTACGCATATTCTGTTTATCACGACCAGTCTTTGAGGATCAGCCCGTTTCTATTTGTTCTGTTGCCACTCATCATAGGTCAATCAGATCCGTTTAAATAACTGCCCTCAGTTACTTAAGGGATTAATTAACCTCTACTTGTGATTTTGAAAAAAAAACACATTGAAATTGAGTTAATAAATGCCAACTATAATTTTTCATGCTTATTTCCTCAATCCTTGTTCCTTTTTTGGCTACTTCATGGTACAACAGATATGCTGCAAATTATTAGCAATATAACATGAAAAGACAGTGACATTCTGGTGACAAGTGACGTGAGTTCCTTGTACACAATAATTGAACACAAGTTAGGATGTGAGATCTATTTTAGGGATAGATACCACATTAAAGCCCCTCCAAATGGAATATATTTTGAAAGGCATAATATTTATACTGACAAACACTTTTAGTATTAAAACAAAACATTTTATTTTAAAGAAAAGGTACGACAATGAGGACCAGGTTTGCCCCCCAGCTATGCAAACCTATTTATGGCATATTGGGAGGAGCACTTTGTACATGGAGAGAATAGCTGGCAGGCCAACCTGGTCTCATATAATAGATGGATTGACAATTTGTTTTTTCAATTGGAGGCTTTCCTGCCATATTTAAATCATAATAATTGGGGTGTCCAACTGACATCTAACAACAGTAACAGTGAAGTAGATTTTTAGACCTAAACACAGAAAATGCTAAGGTATATACTACAACTTATTTCAAGGATGTAAATGAAAACAGTTACATTGAATATGACACTACTAATTTCACTCCTTGGTTGGGAAAATGCCCCCAAAAGCTATTTCCTCGGAATGAGAAGAAACAGTAGTTTTCTACAGCAATAGGATCATAACGCCAGTAAAGTTAAAGATTTATTTTTAGATACGGTATATGACCAACAATCTGTAAATACATTTTTCAATGAAGTGTGGACATATAATAGGGAAGATATACTTAACACCAAAGACACAAATATTCTCCAATATTCTTTTCATAGAGCACAGTGGCAAGTCAAGAAAATATAGAATAAACACTGGCATGTGCTAATTAAAGATATTGTTTTAAAAGAAATCCTACCATGGGTAACATATACGGGTGTCAAAAATATTCAACTAAAAAACACACTTATAAATCAAACAATTGGTTTCATCATTGTAGGAACTGCCATCTCTGCCAAGAAAAATTACTAACTTTTATCCATCAGTGGCAGAGCAAATACATAAATCAATTAATCACTTCTCACAATAAAAATATTATATACCTCTAATCCTAACCCTAAAGTCTTCAGTACATAGGCCGCACATATAGACCTTTTCATATACACATAGGGGAACATATAAGAAACATTTCTAACAAATACATGAAGCATAGTTTTTCAGCACACTTCAGCGACCATCATGGCAGTGATCCGTCATTATTACGGTTTGCAGGGATAGGAATAGTGAAACAATCATGGAGAGGTGAAGACTTTATTAAAAGAATGCGTCAAGTAGAAATGAGATGGGCCTACAGAAAATTGTCCCTAAAGGGTATTGATGTTGATTTCGACCTTTTTAATTTTCTGTAGACATTATGAAAACAATGTGATTTATTAACATGTTCAACTTACTTTATTATAAGCCTGATCAATTTCTTGGTATATTGATTCATTTTTAGGCTGGATATGCTCAATGAACAGCAGTCCTTTTAATTACATGAATAGTAGATCCTTCTTCCATATATATATATATATATACCCATATTTTTTTAATACAATTGTTTTTTATTGGTTTTAAATACATTTTATACTATTATATTATGCCATACTTATGTGGAAGAAGATTCTAATTCCTCTATACATTGCACTTTAACAATGTAATAGTTTTTTTATATTTATTCATTTTTATATTTATAAATGGCAACATAATTCATTGAGGGTTTAGTAAGTATTGATTTGAATTCATTAATATTAAGTTATGGTACACATGTATTTGATTAATATTGTCTGTATAAAGGCAATGATGTATATAGTAAGGAAGCTATATATATAGCGTCAGGCACAGGTGCTGGGCATTAAAAACCCCTGGAGCCTGATACTCAGAGAGACTGTTGGGGAAGAGGAAGTTTCCCTGAGCTCCCAGGGCAAGGAGAGGCCCTGAAGAAGAAGACCATCCCTGAGCCAAGTGAGGCAATACCTCCCTGGACCTGTGTGTGCTGTCTGGGGGAGGTTTTCCAGAGCCTGGCTGAGCTGGGTCTGGCGGGGAGGTCAAGTTAGTGGGTGATTAGGCTGGTCGTACAGTTAGAGAGGGCTCCAATTGGGAGCTAGGTGTTTCTTTTAATGATTTGGTTTTCGGGTTTGAGTTAAAATAAAGTGCTGTTTTACAACAAGCTGGTGTTCCAGACACTGATTGCGCTAGAGGACTGTGCTTCGGACCCCTAAATGTGACGTGTATGGCCCTCATGCTAGAGGGTTTGTCACAATATACAGGGGCTTAACTAGAAGCCTCAGGGCCCCGGTGCGAGAATCTGTTAAGGGCCCCCACCCCCATCTACCCCCTTCTCATGCTATCTACCCCCTCTCCCTACCCCCCTTTGTAGGTCACTTACTGTGCAGTCCTGTGGTGGGGCGCGAGACCTCTGTCTCTCTGCTCTGCTGCGGTGCGCGCGGTTTCACTACTGAGCGCCGGCATATGATGTCACATGCCGGCGCTCAGCGTGAAGCGCTGGCACCCGAGACAGATGTCTCATGCTCCCACCACTGCAGTCGGGGCAGCCCTGAGGCAGGTGTCTGCATGGAGCAGAGGAGACAGAAGGGCACCGAGCGGCACCCCTTGGGCCCCCCTGACTGGCAGAACTCCCAGGCCCGGTCGCAGTTCCGCCACTGACAATATATATATATATATATATATATATGCTCTGGGGAGTTTTGCCATAAATATTACCAGCATATATAGGGGAGAGATGATTATTCCACAATTACAGCACTTGAAGAAGCCAACTTCATGCAAAAAGCATTGTACGCATGTGCAAAGGACAAACACGTAATTACTCGAAAATAAAGAACCAAATGCCGACTGAACGCATGGGACTGCTAGTTTCAGCCGAGTATGAAGTACAATTACCCATACCACCAGTGTAGATGAGTGCTTCATGAAGCCAGAATGGGCTATAGTGGGCCTTGACAGAGTGGTGAGCAAGGCTAGGCTAATGTGGCAGTAGTGGATTTGGAGAGGCATATCTGGGAGGCAGAGTGGCATATAGGGGGTATAAGGCATATCTGGGGGCAGAGTGGAAAATAGGGGGTCATGAGGCATATCACGGAGGCAGTGGCATATAGGGGGGGATATAAGGCATTTCTGGGGAAGAGTGGAAAATAAGGGGGTATAAGGCATTTCTGGAGGGCAGATGTGCATAACTGGGGGCAGGTTGGCAAATAAAAGAAAATAAAAACAAAAAAATGCATTTTTCTCAACCATTGCAAAGGATGCCAGAGGAGGCCCCTGCAGGCGACCAATAGAGTCACTTACAAGGCCCTTTAACATCTTACGGCGAACCTAGGGATTTCCGCTGCCGTTAACCCCTGCGATGTTGCGTTGATAAGGTAGGCTAGATGGGGAAGGGACCAGGGAGATTAGTAAACGATTCTTCATGTTGTGTGTCTTCGTCTTCATATAAGTTTTGCAGCCGCCATGTTTGTTTCTTCGGTATTCGGGCTGAACAACGAAAACACACCCTTCGTGTTTGTTTTCATGTTCGCCCGAATATGAATGCACAAGTTTATTACATATACATACACTCTTTCACATCATCAGTGCTGCTTGACAGATCTTCTTTCAGCCTCCCCTCTCTCTTCGCTTTCTGCCACACTGCTGCCGTACTACCTTGGGACCAAGTAATGTCATTAAAACTCTAGAAGAAAGATATCTGCCAAGGTTTTGTTTAACAGAGAATGCATTTAAGTAAAGCATCCTTAAAGTATTACACCCAAGACAACAAGACAATTCTGTCCTTACACATCTTGTTTTATTGTCCATAAATAGTTAACATTAGCACTGTCCTGTAGTTAAGTTGCTGAGTGTTGTTTTATTCAGACAGTCTTTGTAAAGAAAAATTCCATCACTGGCATATGATGATACCTGCCAGCTACCTGGAGCTCTCTCTTCTCCTCTGGGAATAGTTTTGTGAAGGGTGGAAGCTACAGTCAGGGGCGTACCTAGAGTATTTGGCACCCGGGGCGGATCCTGTAAGTGGCACCCCCCACACCAAATGTAAAGACATTTACAAAATTATGTTAAGAATATTTATTGCACCAATTTGTAAACTGTATGTCAACTGTAAACAACAAGAAATCTGAAAAAATAAATTAATAACTTATAAGTAAAATAAATACATTTAAATAACATTTTCTGAACATATAATAGTGCTTTCTTTAATAACCCTCCAAAAAAAACAGCGTCCACATTGCCCACATAGAACCTGACCAGCACCCAAATTACACACACATAGGACGTGCCATCTTTGCCCCCAAACAGCCCAGCATGAGTCAGCATTGTTCCCAAACAGCCGAGTGTACGCCATCTTTGTCCCATGAACACGCTACCTGTGCCATCTTTGTCCCATGAACACGCTACCTGTGCCATCTTTGTCCCATAAACACCCTGCCTGTGCCATTTTTGTCCCATAAACACCCTGCTTATACCATCTTTGCCTTTTTGACAAATCAACTATACACCTATGATTAACACAAACACTTTTACAGTCACTCACTAATTCACTTTCATTCACAGAATTATTTATTCTTTCACACAAATTATTTACACATATTTATTGATGCATTCTCACAAATTCATTAATTCTCTCACTCATTCACACAATTCATCCACACATTAATCCATTCATTTTCGCTCTCTCATTCTGACTCTTTATTTCAATATTCTTGCTACCCTCCTTTCTCCCTATCTACCCATTATCACCCCCTTCTGCCCTATCTACCCCTTCTCACTCCCTTCTCCCTATCTACCCCCTATCCCCCCGTCTCACTCCCTTCTCCCTATATACCCCCTCCTAACTATCTACCCTCTGCCCCCTTTGAAGTTCACTTACCTTTCAGGAGTCCTGCGGTGGGGGTGCAAGGCCTCTGTCTCCCAGCTCTGCCACTGTATGGAACAGTATAGAGTGATGGGAGTTATGATGTACTTTAGAGCATAATTATAATGAAAAAGACATTGGAAATGGTACAGCATAACACCCATCACTCTCACACATTTACCAATCCACACTTACCAATCCACATTTACCAATCCACAGATTCCACACATACCAATCCAGATTCCACACATACCAATCCACACATACCAATCCACAGATTCCACACATACCAATCCACACATACCACACATACCAATCCACACATACCAATCCACACATACCACACATACCAATCCACACATACCAATCCACACATACCAATCCACAGATTCCAAACATGTCAATCCACACATACCAATCCACAGATTCCACACATATACCAATCCACACATATACCAATCCACAGATTCCACACATACCAATCCACAGATTCCACACATATACCAATCCACACATATACCAATCCACAGATTCCACACATACCAATCCACAGATTCCACACATACCAATCCACACATTCCACACATACCAATCCACAGATTCCACACATACCAATCCACTCTTACTGTCACTCAGTCTTACTGAATGATTTCCTACCTTCTTTTCTACCTCTTTTCTTCTTACAGCAGTCTTTTCTTCTTACAGCAGTCTTCCTCTTCGCTCCTCTTCTTCTGTCTTCTTCCGGGTCAGAGGGCACTGTGGGCACAGCAGCAGCAGTTGCCGCGCGGATCGCAAGGGAGCAGTATCTTGCGAGCCTGCTCCTCCAGCGGCGGACATTACTGTCCGTCTCTGGAGGGGTGCCGGGTGCCGGCAAGTTGGCACCCCCCTGATGAGCGGCACCCGGTGCGGACCGCCCCCCCGCCCCCCGCTAGGTACGCTACTGGCTACAGTAGTTGTGCATAGAGGTGGGCTATCCACATGTAGGACTAAGGTAACATTTTAGTGGGTGGGGAATGGGAGAGAAGTGAGCACAGAGCAGACATGGCCAAATGTCTCTCCCTTGCATGGAGAAAGAAGAAAATGACCCAAATAGCTGAGGAAGCAGAGCATCACCAGGAGACTCAAGATCAATCCTGTAAAATTCCGGGGGATATTGATTGACAAACAAAAAGCAAGAGGAAGTTTCAATATATTCATTTACTTAAGCTAAAAAGCTATGACAACAACAGATTTAAGGCGATAGGAAAAAGCGCGAGTTACATGTGTTGTTCTATGCTTTGTGAATGTGCTGCCCCAAGCTAAATACAAACAAGAAGCTCATTAAGATTTAGAAAAGATTTCTAAAGAGACTTGAATATTTGGTGCACATATTAATGTGAAATTCAAATAAAGAATATTTTTTTTTTAGGTGTCAGAAAAATCAATGCTTTTTTTCCACAGAATTAAAAGTTGTAAAAAGAAATAACTTACAAGGTATTAATTAAATGTAACTCATTTTTTTTATCAAATTTTGGAATTATGCAACTCGTGACAAAAGTAACGTTCAATATCTGGCAAGTAAATTATCCTTTTTGTTTTAACATTAATATATTTTTTAAGCTTTCAGAGAAAAAGATTACAAAGGCAGATCTCTTCAAGTTTATTTGCTTATCACATACCAGGAGATACGTTCAGCCAAAATAAAATGTTCACAGAAAATAGCTTAGAGGTGGGTAACGGGACAATAACAAGGGAATACCTTGTAGATGTAAAGGGGCCTCTCAGTTATCATATGTATTAACAAGTATTAGCGCAGAACTAGTAATGTATATAAGATTTTAAAAAAATCAAAGCAAAGCTAAAAAGGGGATGCATATTTGGAAAAAATTAGGAGGTATGTAGTTTTCAAATTTCAGCTTTTCCACCAAACTGAGCTGAACAGTTGATGTTGATGAATAGAATTGCACCCCTCATAGCAGTAACTGACCCAGCACACAGACATTGAATAGGTTATTCTACTAGAATTGAATGATTTTAATTAATTAATCAAATATTCTATTTTCCAAACAGAAGAAACCAATTAAACGATAAATGCCAAAATGATAAAACAGATGCACAGGCATAATTCATAACACAATATAGTAAAATTAGATTACTAGTGTGTACTCAACAAAATCCTGCAAAATATTTTAGTTTTTTCTTATTTATCTAATTGATTTTTTGTAATTGTTAAATAATAATTCTAGTGATAAAAATTAGGAGTGTGGGTTCTTTTAAGTCACTGAAAGTGAATATTGATAATTTGCCCATATAATACGTATACAAGGTAATTGTTACACTATAAGCAGTTGTGTGGATATATATATATATATATATATATATATATATATGTACACATGTATATGGTGTATGGATGTACATGTGTGTAGATGTGCATATGTAGGTATGTATGTGTATGTATATATATATATATATATATATATATATATATATATATATATATATATATATATATATCATGGTTTCTGTTAATAGACCCTTTTGTATTAGTTAGATCAACATGCATTGGAGGTGGCCGGGAATGAGACATTTTGGGAAACCTTTTGTCTTATAATAATTATCCAATAAAAATCTATTACGGTTTCATAAAGGTGTTTAAAAATCTAGGGATGATTATTCCATTTTTAACTAAACTTTACCAGTGTGCTTTCTGGGGGGGGAGCAATTTTACTAAGAATAATTAATATGATCTACAGTACAAATAATATTTGCAGCTTTAATATGTCAATATGCCCTTAGCAAATTAAATAATTACTCACCATTATAAATGGTGTTTATTACAGGCACAAATGTTGTTTTTAATATATTGTTAGAATATTGGCAGAACATACTTTCAAAATACACTGGTCCAATATGACCAGTGTCCACATCAAATAAGCTGGGGTTGATGTAGAAACACAACAATATATCATCCAGGATGTCCTTCTCCAAAGTAAAGGTCAGTGCCCTGATATCCTATACATAGCCATTCCACACTCTCATAGTTTCTTTATTTGGAAGATGTCAGTCAGTGTAACCTGTTGCCTTAGATTACATAGTTACATAGTTACATAGTTCATAATGCTGAAAAAAGACCTAAGTCCATCAAGTTCAGCCCTTCTACCTAACCTTCCTATTCTTTGATCCAAAAGAAGGCAAAAAACCCTAATTAAGCTACTTCGAATTATGCCATCAGGGGAAAAAATCCTTCTTGACTCCAAGAGGAATTGGGATTTCTCCTTGGATCAAGAAGCTCTAAAATATTAATGTTATTCTATTTATATCCCTGTATGTCATGCCTTTCTAAGAAAATATCGAGGCCCCTTTTGAAGGTATCTAATGTATTGGATAACACTACCTCCCTTGGAAGTGAATTCCATACCTTTATTGTCCTCACTGTAAAGAATCCCTTCCTTTGTCATCTATGAAACCTGCGCTCTTCCAGTCTCAGAGGGTGACCTCTTGTTCTTTGTATATGTCTGTTAATGAACAGGTCACTGAAGAGCTCTTTATATTGGCCCTGCTTGTATATATAATGTTATCATATCCCCTCTGAGACGCCGTTTTTCCAGTGTATATAATTTTAGCTTTTTTAGTCTCTCTTCATAACTACCTTCCATACCAGTCCCCATGATCCTTGAAATTCTGCATGTTGCCTCAACCAAGAACTGAAGCAGCCACTATTATTTTGTTTCTGGACTATTATTTTGAGTTTCTGGACATCCTTATTTACCCTTGTGTACCAACTTATTGTCCTTGTATTGGTCACTACCTTCAACTATTTGAGATTTTGTTTGAAGGTGTGTGTGGCCTTTCTCCTGCTCTTGGACTCCATCATCAATGGTAAGAGACCTTGTCTTGACAACTAAGGTGACCAGATAACCCCCTCCTCCCTGGCACAGTCCCCGGATTGATCCTTCTGTGCCTATTTTATTTGTGGCTAAAGCCTAAAGAATTGTATTTTGCTTTGAAGTCTCTAAATATCCACTACATTCAACATCATTATCATTATATAACCCAATTATTGAATATTACCCTTCAAGCAATATTTTTATCAATATTAAATATTAGAAAAATAACAAAGTGTACTCACATTCTGCCCAGGGATCCCGGACAGAAGAGTCAACTAAATAGGATCTAATTGCCTGAAAAATGTCCCCCGACCGAAGATCTGGTCAGTTTATCCTAAACTGTTCATGAAAAAAAAGGTTAGGGGTAAGGATATGAGTCATCACATAATTTCTATAATACGATAATACAATTACCATGTTTTCTGTAATACACAAGTAATCTGGGAAATTCTAGAAGCAGACATTTTTCATATTGTTTTGGCTAAGCTAATTTAACTGACATAATTATCCAGATCCATTAAGTAGAAAGAAAGCATGTGCCATGTTTCTAATTAGGTGAACTGAAAAGAGTAGCAGAAGAAATGCAGCATTCAATTGTATTGTGGAGAAACTAAAATTTATAATGTAAACTTATCATAAATATGAAAATGTACATTGATAGGTCTAAAAAATAACTATTTTTATGTAAGAGTGTCCTCTTAACCAGTGCTCCTTAATCCTCTCCTCAAGGCACACCTAACAGTCCAGGATTTAGGTATTACTCAGCTGTGTCTAAGGTGTTTAAGGTGTTTTTGTTTTTTCATTATGCAACACCTTAGACCAGGGGTTCTCAAACTGCGGCCCTCCAGCTGCTGCAGGACTACATCTCCCATACTCCTCAGCCAGCCCCTTAGCTGAAGGAGCATTATGGGAGATGTAGTCCTGCAGCAGCTGGAGGGCCGCAGTTTGAGAACCTCTGCCTTAGACACACCCGCGTTATACCTAAATCCTGGACTGTTAAGTGTGCCTTGAGGAGAGGGTTGAGGAGCACTTCTTAAAAAATGTAAACGATATTAACGACTGCTGAAATGGGCAAATGTATAGCTATATTAGTTAAACAGAAGATGTAGTCTTTAGAAAATGTTGCTACTTTTTATTTGGCCAATGTAGAAAAAACAATGTAGTTTCACAAGTTTTCAGGCCCTCAAACTTTCATCCTCAGATGGAACCCATTCTGAACGTCCATATTGTGTTGTTATAATTTTGCCTATTAACAAAGTACTCTTGGTGGTTGCAATGGTAAAGGGGCAATTTAGTGTCTCAGACAAGCCCACTAAAGTAGAATGCATATTTAAGTAATCCCTTTTTAATGAATACAGAGCAATTTTTCACAAAAGCCTCACAAAGTTAGTTAAACTGACAGGTGTACATCATGGTTTCAAAACTATTGGAATTTTACATTTAGCGTGCTGGGTTTGTCAAAAGGAACAAAATATATTTCTGTAAAGCAGAAAAATCAAAGTATTTCATCAGGGGCATTTGGACACTTTTTATGCAGACATTTGGCCCCCTATGACTGCCAAAGTTAGCTGTACAAATTATATCTGCAGGGAAAAAACACAGAAATTTGTTCAACTTCAAAATACCTCCATTTTCCCCTTGTGGCTCACCCTAACTGAACATAAAAGAAGACAAGCATATACATAAATAAATCTAACAATCGACTCTGGTATGATAGACCATGAAACGATCATTGATGCAAAGTCCTAATAGAGAGGGACCATGGAATTATTTTTATTTTAATTGTTAAAGGCAAAAATGCATTTTAAAGTGCTTAAAGGTACTTTAATATGCATCCTTCATTGGTGGGGCTGTATAGTAACATAGTAACATAGTAACATAGTTCATAAGGTTGAAAAAAGACCAAAGTCCATCAAGTTCAACCTATATACATATTGTGTCCCTACTGTGTTGATCCAGAGGAAGGCAAAAAACCCTTATGAAGCAGATGCCAATTGCCCCATACCAGGGGGAAAATTCCTTCCCGACTCCAAATATGGCAATCAGAATAAATCCCTGGATCAACGTTCTGTCCCTATTAATCTAATATCCATAACTTGTAATATTATTGCTTTCAAGAAACACGTCCAGGCTCCTTTTGAACTCTTTTATTGAGTTTACCATCACCACTTCCTCTGGCAGAGAGTTCCATAATCTCACCGCTCTTACTGTAAAGAACCCCCGTCTGTGCTGGTGTAGAAACCTTCTTTCCTCCAGCCGTAGAGGATGTCCCCTTGTTATAGATACAGTCCTGGGTATAAATAGGTCCTGGGAGTGATCTCTGTACTGTCCCCTTATATATTTATACATAGTTATTAAGTCCCCCCTAAGCCGTCTTTTTTCCAAACTAAATAACCCCAATTCTGATAATCTTTCTGGGTACTGTAGTCCTCCCATTCCCCTTATTACTCTAGTATGGGGCACTAGACTTTGAGTCAATCATATATAATTACATCATATTAATATTCATTAACAATAATATAATTGCCTTTAAAATGAAAGACAACAGCATTACAAAAGTTATATTAAATACATTTTAATTATACATTTAACTTTGTGTTCACTACCAGTCTTTAGTGGACAGATCTTATCATAATGATTGCACTTTAACAAACATTTTAAGGGTAACATGCAGTTTGTTATATTTTCTATTAAACAACTATTGTGCATATATATAGGAAATGAGTCATGCTTATGAATCATGTGCCCAAGGACTTCTATTATTCTTGTAGAATGACATTTAATAATATTCATAAATGTTTGAATTATTCAGACACTATCATGCCATGGAAATGCCTTCCATGAGATGAATAATCATACAACAGGCTACATGTGCAATCTACGTGTTCTCAGATTCTAATTATCCAGTAGCGTTATTAATATTCCCAATAGTAAAATAGCGTGTATTAAAATATAAAAACAGAGTCATTATTTTCCATTTTAAACTATGCTTTCCATTGCATTTGTCGCTGAAAGCTCACTGACAGCTTTTCTAGGCTTGTGCATTCAGATTCATCCGAATTGCAAATTTACAGAATTTTGGTAAATTTGGCGATTTGTGTGAAGCCACAAAAACAAGGCCAGGCTGCCTATAAATCGGAAGATGAAAAAGTTCCGAATATTAGTCCTAAATATGTGGGCCCCAATTCGCTCACATTCACTAACACTCTCACTTACTCTATCACACTCTCATTCTCGTTCACTCTCTCTGAGCACTTCCTCTTCTGCCAACCACTTCCACTTCTGCATCTTCTTCATCTTCTATCTTTTATCTTCTCTCCTCTCTTCTCTTTTCTATCTTCAGTCTGCTATCTTCAATCTCCACGGACATAACGCAACAGGAACTTCTGCCAAAATGACGGTGCTTCCGGTGGCCTCCTCTCCCCGATCCTCTAAGCTGGGAAGAGGAAGTCACCCTAAGTTGAATTTAGGGCAATATGACACTGCGTCCACTGGCGTAATTGGGGGCACTGGGCCAAATCAAATGGACAGGGAATGTAATTTGTTGTACAAAAACGAATGGTCCAAAAACAAACCAAAAAATGTGTCCGAATTGTTTTTGGCCCATTTGCACACGTCTAATCTTTTCTAAAATACACGTAATCCCTGACATGACCTTATCTCTTCATGTTATAAGTTAATTTAATGCAAAAGCTAACAGCACTCTCCCATTCATAAGTCACCTAAGTCCAGTGTCGTGTCGCTACAGGGGGGCAAGGGGGGACAATTGCCCCCCCTAGGTTATTCCTTGCCCCCCCCTGTTGCCCCCCCGCCAAATTTGTAACCACCCAGGACAGTACCAGTCAGGTGCTAACGACGGCACCTTGCCGTCAGTAGCACTACCTTACCTTGATGGAGGTCTGTGGACCTCCATCACCACCTACCCCGGCGATCTGCCCCTCAAACTGAAGGGCATCACCGGGGCCACCCGATCCGCCCGGTGCCGTCTCGCGCAATGACGCGATGACGTCACCGCGCAACTTTATTAACAACTGACAATTGTCAGTTAAAGAGGTATGGGGGCATGCTGCTTAGATGCCTGTATCTCAGGCATCTAAGCAGCTACATACCCCCAACATATACTGTTGGAAAGGTAATCGTCTCACCTTTCCAACGGTATATAGATTGGAAAAGAATAGCAAATATTAAGTTACAAAAATAAAAATGTAAAAATAATTAAATTATTTAAACATAAAGTAGTTTAACTTTAAAAAAAAAAAAAAAGTTTAAGTATTCTAGCTAAATGATCACTGTGGTAGCCAATGTTACCACAGTGATCATATAGCTATGAAAGAGTCACATTCCCTTTTTAAAAATGGCCGATACTAATTTTAAATCCTATTATGCCTTTGATCATGGGGTTAAATTTAGCCAACGGTAGAGGGAGGCAATTTTTGAAATCCTGATGAACTGCAAATATTATTAAAATCAGCCATTTAGCCTGTGCGGTACGTGAGTAACCATCTCATCCCTGGAGCGCCTTGCATTTTTACTGCAAAACTACCGGGAAAGAATGGTGTGTGCTTCTGCGAGTGAATGGAGATATGAAAGGCGTGTGAATGGTCAGTAATTAGGGTTAAAGCCTTGAGGTGGCATTACTGCTCACGTAGGAAGTTAAATTATGGCACAAAAAGTACACATTTGCAAAAACGACATCCCTTGGTGCATCAAATGAGGGGCTGCATGTGTTTCTAGTACAAACCTGGAGTGCGCAAGACAAAAATGAACATGTCGCTATGGTTAGAAAAAACATATTTTCTAGCCAAAGCGACATATTCCATCATTATTTGTGCACTCAACTTTTGTCCTAGAAATACATGTAGCCCCTCATTTGAAGCTCCAAGGGGTGTAGTTTCTTAAAATGGATGAATTGCCTGAATGAGAGAGAACATGAGTTAATATGTTGATGAATTGTCTGAATGAGGGAGAGCATGAGTTAATGTGTTTGTGTGTATCATAGATGTATAATTGTGTAAGGGCAAAGATGGCACTAGCAGGATGTTTGAGCCTTGGGGACCAAGATGGCACAGGCAGGGTGTATATGGGACAAAGATGGCAAATCTTATGTGTGTTATCTGAGTGCTGACCAGGTTCTATGTGGGCAGCGTGGTTGGGGTGTGCAACCTGTGATCTATCCCTGTAATTTAGGGGTTTTAAATATACCTTTAATGCCGTGTTTTTATGTGAATTCCAATTGATCTGTACCTGCAAAGCTGGGTTTGTGTGTTCTTCTGTAGATCCATATCTGCTATGCTATGTTTCCATACATTATTTATGTATACCTGCAAATACAGGGTTTGTATGTCTTGTTCAGTTGATTAATACCTGCAATGCTGTTTCCATGTATTGATTTGATCTATACCTGCAATGCTACATTTCATATATTGTTATTGTATACCTGCAAATACAGGATTTGTATGTTTGATTCAGTTTATTTGATATATACCTTCAGTGCTGAGATCACAAGTGAATTTCAATTGATCTATACATGCAAAGCTGGGTTTGTGTGTTAATGTGTTGATCTATACCTGCTATCGGCAGCAGGGTCTAATATTTATATATATATTTATATATATATCGGCAGCAGGGACTAATATTAATACATATATTGGCAACTGGGGCTAATATTAATATATATGGGCAGCAGGGGCTAATATATATATATATATCAGCAGCAGGATCTAATATTAGGCCCTGAAATCATTTAGTGCAAAGTTAAGGTATTGTGTTGTTTAAAGGATTTCAAGGATTAGTCTTACTAAATTGTGGCTTCAGGCTTCCCATGTTGAATGTACAAGTATTGTATTGGCCAATAACAAAAGTATCATTCCATAGCACATTACTTTTGGCAATATATATATATATATATATATATATATATATATATATATATATATGTGTGTGTTTTTTCAGTGGTATGATTTAATGGTGGAAATTATTAATGCCCCCCCAGTTTGACTGTGGTATCTTGTGTGCCCCCCCTATAGATTGTTTCTAGAGTCGCCACTGCCTAAGTCCAACTGCTTCCTCTCTTATACACTTTTATACAGTTTGTCCATTCATCTAACTGATCTTTACATAGACTGTCTGAATCAATAGTATTCCGCTGATTGAAAAATAAAGTTAAAATGGCTGCTCACACTACAAAGTTCTTTTATACTAAACTATTAAATATATAACAAAAATTAGTGTTTTCCCTATTTACGAGATTGTTTGTCATGTGTTCTCTGCATATTAGCATACCTTATCCTATCCTTATCAGCATACCTGGGAAATTTTAGGGTCCGGCTACCCAGCGGTCCCCATTTCAAGATGAGGCCAGGACTTGTATGCTGGTATCAGTGGGCGTTCCTGCTGACGTTGTGGGACGCGGCCCTATTTAAGGGAAAAATGGGCGGGAAGTGTGGTGTCTCAGGACCCCATGACCCGGAGAATTCGCGAGTCGACCCAGAGAACCAGAGTAGTGGCGCTTTTCCCTGTGTCTCCAGGTGGAACATGGAGAATTCCCAGGTATGCTTATCAGGCCTTATAGTTGTCTAATAATTATAATAACAAATGATCTTTCCTTATTGTAAGAAACCTTTTTTTACCATTCCAAGTGGCTAGTTGGTATTTCATGTAACCATTGCACTGACTTATGTGTTTATATGTTTTTAAGCTACAATATTTTGTTTTCTACTTGTATTCGCTTATTGTTATTGCAATTTCAGCAAGCAATGAAAAACTAAAAAAAACAAATCTAAAGGTAAATTGACTAAACCATTCAACTGAAAAATAAAGCTAGAATACAAACTGCTAAATGAAACATCATTTATAATATTTCTGAATCCTTTCAGAATCACTTATTCTATTTCTGAATAGCTTATAAAACGTAGTTTTTATTCTATGCATAACATATTGTACATCTCATTCCTATTTGTGAGCAGACTTTTGTTGATATACTGCTTTGCTTTAAAGTAGAATACCTACCTGAGGAGAAGGGGGAGACCTCCTGGCTCCAACTCACAGCAGCCGCTGCAAAGAAGGGGGAGACTCCCCCATCTCTGATCCACAGCAGCCTCAGCCGCTGCGAAGCAGGGGGAGACCCCCCCGCCTCCATATCACAGCAGCCTCAGCCGCTGCGAAGAAGGGGGAGACCTCCAGGCTCCACACAACAGCCGCAGCGACTGCAAGATGGAGGCAGGCCCGGTCCTCTTCACACCCTCTAGTGGCACCGGCGGAAATTACCTCGCCTTATACAGGGAGGTTACGTGCACGCCATGATGGCCGTGGGACGAAAGTGACGTAAAGGAACATTTGAAAATTTGGCGGGAAATCCAATTTTGGCGCCAAAACCTTCCTGCCTATTTAGGACTCCCAGAAACCCTCAGACTTTGCCTTCTGATGGTCTTGTCTATATTCTATAGTGCCTATTCCTCAGTACGCATTTCTGGTTGATTTCCTGGTTCTGATCTGTGGTATCCTGACCTTAGCTTGCTCTACGACGTTCCTGCTCTCTGGTTTCCTGACCTCGGTTTGCTTGATCTTGAACCCTTACCATTGTCCTGCCTGATATCGATGTCTCCATCTACGCTGTGCGTGGCAATTACTATATATATATCTCTGAAAGTTACTCAGAGTATCTTAAATGTAAGACAGACAGATAATACAACACAAAATGTCAAGTGGCCAAACAGCAATATGTCTTTTTTCAGGGGTGGACTTGGCTGGGGGCAAGTGCTCCACCTAGGCTGCACATATCACTAGGACCACGGCCCGCTGCCTCACTCCATTGATCAGTACCTCTGTGAGCAATAAATGCATGGAGGGATAGAATGAGGGAGTAAATGCAATAGAGATAAATGTGGCCACCAGCAAAGCCCTCTCCATCTGCACCGCCTCAGTACTAGTGCTCTGTCACTGACAAAAGACCATTTTTGCTAATAAATCAAATATTCCGTGTATTTGAAAAAAGGCATTTCTCTAGAACATTCGGAAACCAAATACATAAATGTATGTATATATTTAGCTGCCAGATCCAAAGTGGTTGTGCCCATCAATGATAAGCAAAGTATTGCAAATACCTCTGGCATTGTTAATGCATCTTATAGAAGGGAAACATCTGCACATGTGGACTATGTGTGAAATAAATATACCTCTATGTTTTTAATGCTGTGTGAAAGTCCATTGATTTTTGAAAACCAATAAAGCAGTCACGTGACAATGTAGTACAAATATTTTTTTACGCTCCAGCATGATTGTTAGCTCACTTTTTTTTTTATGTATAGAAAAAAATACTATTAAAATATTTAAACACGACAACTTTAATGAAAATATAAGGAAACACGTATGTATAATATTATATTGCGGAATTACTTGATCCAGCATAAAAGATCAAATAAAACTAAATCAGTGAAAGCGAAATCGATTTTGTTTTTGTTCACAGCCAGGGAGAAGTACTTAGCTTTCTGTAGTCTGAATCCCAGCTCTTGTACATTATATTTTCAATCTATTTCTTTTCCTGTTTTGTATTCAGTTGAAAGTACTTCCCTGTGAACTCATTGAGCAGCCAGCTAAATGATTTTTCATCTGTGTCAGAATTTCTAATTATGGGTAGTAAGTGGGCCCTCGGGAACATTTTTTCTAACAGAAGCAACCAAATAAGGCAAAACACATTATTATTTCAGTTGCATAAAAGTACTAACATGAGGATCTACAGGAAAATTAAATACTCCTGAGACAAATATCAATATCTCATATTGTGAAGCTTAGAACAGAATTGAGAAAATGTTCATTTAAAAAAAACTCTCTAAAAACAATCTAAAAAAAGGAAAGAATGTGAAACTAATGTTGGCAATTTAAAATATAACTTGCCAAGTACACTATCCAAGTACCTAGATCCTCACACATTTCACCTGGGAGTTGTGTTATATGGGCTTGAATTTGGTTTATGGCTATTTGTCCTTAAAACAATGGCCAGGGGATGGCCAGGGAAACCTGATAACATTCTATCCTCTCTTCTAGCAATTATCCTGATTATTCTATTAGTAATTATTACCCTTATTATTCAGCTAAAGAATGTAGGCCATATTGCACTTCCTAGATACTTCACATAATATTTTTTATCTTAAATGTATAATCTTCTGTGCATTATTAAACAAATAATCTACTTCCCCCAGTATACTGATGGTATGAGGTCTGTTGTACTGCTGCTCATAAAGTAACATGTGTGTGGCAGAGAGTCATATAAACCTCAAAGTTCATTTTTTTTAAAGACTACAGAAACAATATTTTGGTGGTGAAAGACAATAATCTTTATTATAGTTTCTACATACATATTTCTATATTTGAAACAAAATTAAATATATAAAACCATGCTATATGTCATGTGTTGTTGTTTATCGGAGGTTGTATTTACCTAATTCTTAGACCTGCTAAGGAACAGATGCTTGACAGGAGAAAATAAGTGAATAACACCTATTCAGTACCTTAGCAATCTATTTTTCTTTTACACTGGAATTAGTAGAAAACATTTGCCATCACTTGGGTTGTATTTTTGACCCTCCGGCTCGTTTTTTTTTTGTTCCTTGAAATTCAATTATTTCAACACGTGATCATACTCATTAAACTCAACATATTATCAAAATTGGAAATATTTAAAAGTCATAAAGCTCAGAGGCATGTCATGATTAGCAAATATTTCAAACAAGACAGCTAATGTATAAGAATGATTTTTTTTCCAGGCAAAAAAAATAACATATATCTAATTTCTACCAAAGTATCTTAGCCTAGAAGGTCTGTTCCCTATATATATTACTGCGTCACACATCTCTTGGAATTCTGTATTAAGTTTCCCTTTGGGTCATCCTGGTTCTAATAATTTGATTTCTATAAGCCTATTACCCATTTGGGATTCTTCCCACTTGAAGAGAAAATCTGTCTGGCATTACTTTTTGTTACCAATCTGACTTCTGACAGATTTGGACCTTAGTTTGCTTCATGATTCTGAACAGATTTCGACCTGGCCTAACAATTAACCTACTTGTGATGTTTGTTTTGTCTGTGATTTGACCCTGACCTGATTTTGATTTATCTGAGCCATCTTCATGCCTGCCATAGATACATCTTATGCTCTTTCTACCAGCCTATGTCTGGCTAGGTCCCAGTTTTCTTAGTGGATATTCATAATCTAATGGCCACATAAATCTGTCGGTTTAACAGCCAAGAGGCAGAGGCTGTTGGTGAAAAATTCCTATAGGGGCCATTTTGCTGTTTCCTATGAAACAGAAATATGCCACTGCAAGCTTCTGAAAAGATATTGTATTTGTATAGGTTTATCAACAGATCTGTTTCTCCAAATGGGAATTATAATGAGCTTTAAATCTTGAAAATTTGGAAATTCTCACAAAAAATTGAATTTATATACTTATCCAATCAGGCATTATAAGGACAAGATAATGGACGTTTTATGATACACAAGTATTAAATGAGTATCTCTCAGACTGAACACTAGGAATGATATATTTACAAAAGCTGTTTTTGAATATAATATATATATTGGCTCAGTTTGTCTCTATGGCAACTGGGTAACAGCTTGCTACCGACTTACATCAACCGCTGTTGGTAGAACATTGTATACCTAATTACTTGTTTTAACTGGGTGTGCAATATGCCAGGTCATTAGAAGGTCATTACCGATATAGATGAATTTACCATGGGTTTTGCGGAAATTTTTCTGTTTAACTGAAATCTTAGATATGGTCGCACACACTTATAAATGCACTACTATTCTAATATACATACATATAATCTGCCTCCCTCCCATACCCTCTTCTCCCTTCCTCAAGCCATTCCCTTACCTGTAGCCAGGGCCCATAAACAGATATATATATCACCTGAAGACTAGCATTCATAGTTTGTGTAAGCCTACATAGTTTTGTATATCGTAATTCGTAGAAGATATGATCCATACTATAATTATGTATGCTTTTTATGCTTTTTCAGCTCCTTAGTAAGCAATGTAGCCAAACTTGGGGAAGCTTTGACTGTCGAGTTAAGCAATATATGGCCATATAGTGTGACAGAATCCCTAATATTATTGCCTTAGACACAACACCAGCTGAGCTGAGCCAAGAAAGCAATCATGGATTACTTTCTACGCTTGTTTAACCCCATGGCGTGCCAGGCATGTCAGTTGTCATTAAGGGGATATATTTCTGTGAAGTCGGTATACTGCTATAGTGTTAGGGCTGGCCTTGGGTATAATATATAATATTATTTACTTTCATCATAGCAGTATTACATCAGTGTGATTTAACCCTTAAATAGATAAGTAGGGTCATATTTACTTCAGCACTTTTCCATTTTTCGATATTACCATGGCAACTGCTTCAGCAGAGGTGCCTCTAGGGGGGCTAAGGGGGTTGAAGCACGTAATGTTCTGAGGGATAGCCCTGGGTGTCTGTAGCGGCAGCTCCATGACAGATCCGCTCCACTGATGAGGTTGCAGAGTCTTGTGACAGCCAATCAGTGCAGGGCATTTATACAGCATCAATCTGTTTGAGTGCAAGGAGCAGGGGAAGGATCCACGCGGGACAGAAAAGCAGCTCTGAAGAAAGGTGACATCATTACCTGCCACCTGATGAAAAATAAAGAGCAGATCTGTAGCAAGCAATCATTTACTCCACTGCTATTTCATTTAGACTTTACAGGTCTGTGTTTTGTGGAGAGAGGTGAGTGTGGGGAGATAAAGGTCACTGATTTACAGTCCCTCTCCCCCTAAAGTATTTAAGCCATACATTGACGGTAGGACAATTTTATTTACATGACTTGATAAACAGCATAGGCATTATGTGTTTAATCCATTTTTTGCTATTTTTCGTGCATATCACAGCAGGGGTAACAGTACAGAAAGCAAAGGGGAGGTGTGTATGTGGACCATTTAAAATGAGTGCCACATACAACCCCAAGAACATTTTCCCATCACCTGTAAGATTTGCTGTGAGTATTGCACGCCTTCTTGCTCCTGCTTGGCCTCATGCTGTTCCAAATTACCCAGGTCAATGCACAGAGATTAGATTTTGTCCCCGACTACTTGTTTACGTTCAGAAATCAATTTTCAAAAATCTTCTCACCACAGAGCAAAAGAGAAGATCTGGTTGGGTGTAGAGGGTATAGGTGGTTCTGCCCCCTAACAATGGGGTCAACTACGAGCTCCTTTCCTCTGCTTAATGTGAGTGCTGGGGAGAGGTACTCAGTGTTCTCTTGAGCCTGGAAGGCCAGGTAAGAATATTCCCATAGACTAAAAGATAACAGCTTAGCTCCACTCCTATGTATAATATAATATATATATACAGTATCTCACAAATATTTTATTATATCTTTTCATGTGACAACACTGAAGAAATGACACTCAGCTACAATGTAAAGTTTTAAGTTTACAGCCAGTATAACAGTGTACATTTGCTGTCCCCTCAAAATAACTCAACACACCCATTAATATCTAAACCTTGACAACAAAATTAGCCATTTCCCCTCCCCGGTGTCATGTGACTTGTTAGTGTTACTTGGTCTTAGGTGTGAATGGGGAGCAGGTGTGTTAAATTTGGTGTTATCGCTTTCACACTCTCTCATACTGACCACTGGAAGTTCAACATGGCACCTCATGGCAAAGAACTCTATGAGGATCTGAAAAAAAGAATTGTTGCTCTACATAAGAAGATTGCCAAGACCCTGAAACTGAGCTGCAGCACGATGGGCAACATTCATGTCTCTATATACATTGTGTTAGGAGAATTGAAAGCAAATGCATTTATTAAAAGAAAAATGAGAAGTGAGAAGGAGCATTAGGGACACAGGCTTTAAAGGAAAGGTAAACATGCACGGTAGGTAGAGGAGGACAAACATGGCAGAAGGGGGGTCGGGACTGAAACTATATGGTGGAAGCAATATGAAGCAGAAATCAGGAACAGGGAGAGAAGTTGAAGCAGAGATGAGGAGAAAGATGCTGAAGACTCTTTGATTCCAAAACACACATGCAGCTTAGAGCAGCAAGCATATATTGGTAAGGCCACTATTCTGCTTTTTTTGTTTTGTTTTTATGGGCTATAGCTTCAGATATTTGGGGAAACGCCAGAAACACCTCTGTGTTGCCATTAAATTACAGAAATAGTCATAATACATGGTAATAGTAACAAATTTAGCATTCAAAGTGCATTGAAAAAATATAATTCTAATCTATTTGTTCAAAGTTTCATTTGTAATTTGATACATATGTGCATACATAGCATATACAGAGCTACCTGGAATAGTTTTTTTTTAGACATGTGCAAATAGACCAAAAACTATTTGGACAAATTTTTTGTTCCATTATTGGTCCATTTTGTTTTCGGACAATAAGAAAATTGGGGTGCATTTTACATTCAGAAACATTTTTTCCTGTCACACACACTCGTTCACTCGTTTTTTTTTTTTTATTTTATTCTTTATTTTTTATATTATGTATGAAAGACGTGAATAAACCTAAAATCACGTGAGGTGTATATATAATAATAAATAGGTAATATGATACTTCCCTGATAAGACTGCAGCAACCCAAAAAATGAACACTCCTCCTCAGGGTGTAAGAATTCAAACGAACCAAACAATAATGGGGCGCAGATACATATAGGGAAAAAAACAAAAAACCAATGGTGTAAAGTGTAAAACTAATAAAGTATATGAAGTAAATATTGCACTCACAAAAGAAATGGATAATTCAGACCCATCTATGTAGAGTGTAAACTTCTTTAATATTCTTTATAAATTCTAAAAAGTAAACTTTAAAATAGTGTAGTATCCGAGAGGATATAGAAATAGCCGGCAGGAAATACACTCACATTTAATTCGGGCACATAAAGTGCTTGAAGAGTGTCAGTGAAGAGTCCACCGGTTAATGAATGTAGAGTAGTCCACAAGATGTACTTCTAAACGCGTTTCGCCGACTTGGCTTCTTCAGTAGAAGTATAATCTATGAAATTCATAGATTATACTTCTACTGAAGAAGCCAAGTCGGCGAAACGCGTTTAGAAGTACATCTTGTGGACTACTCTACATTCATTAACCGGTGGACTCTTCACTGACACTCTTCAAGCACTTTATGTGCCCGAATTAAATGTGAGTGTATTTCCTGCCGGCTATTTCTATATCCTCTCGGATACTACACTATTTTAAAGTTTACTTTTTAGAATTTATAAAGAATATTAAAGAAGTTTACACTCTACATAGATGGGTCTGAATTATCCATTTCTTTTGTGAGTGCAATATTTACTTCATATACTTTATTAGTTTTACACTTTACACCATTGGTTTTTTGTTTTTTTCCCTATATGTATCTGCGCCCCATTATTGTTTGGTTCGTTTTTTATATTATGTAACAGAAAAGACATTTACAAAAAAAATCCTTTCATTCTTATAATATACAAAGTAATATTAACAAATTAACTTTGTAGCATTCATGTACGAGACGGTATCAAGACCAAGTTACTTCCCAAGTCGTCTAGGGAGGAGAGAAGAGAGAGATATTGATAATGTTTATATATTGAAATAATAAATTGACTTAATAATTGCCAGGATTGTATGGTAATTTTGATATATTTAACCATTTCCGGAAAACCATCTTTGCCATGGAGACCAAATGACATCGTAATTTTTTATATTATTATGAATTCGATAAAAATACTTCTCCATTGTATACTGATAATTTATTTGAGCTATAATTTGAGACCAAAGTGGAGCTTGTTCCGTTTTCCAAGACCGAGCTGCCAAAATGTTTATAGCAAAATACAATTTCGATTTGTTTTCCCAAGGCAGGTCGATATGGAAGAGAAAGGATTGCGGATTCAGTACTATGTCGATATCAAATAAACTCTTAAATAAAATAATAATTTCAGATCTTACGTTTAAAAGTTTATCACACTCCCACCAAATATGTATCATTGACCCCAGTTCTGATTTACATCTCCAACACTAGTTGGAGGAAGTATTATACATTTTGTGCAATGAGGTTGGTACATAGTACCATCTGTGAAGGAGTTTATAGTACTGTTCATGAAGATTTATACAATGTATCGCTTTCCTTAATTTATTCCAGGATTCACACCATATGTCAAAAGAATAAGAAACACCCAAATCTCTTTCCCATTTCAAAATAGTATTTGGTTTGTCTAACGTGTTCTCTTGATCCAATATGTTTCTTAATCGCGTAATTAGATTTTTTTTATGATGACTATTTATAAACCTATCTAAATTGGTCGGAAAAATTAGGGGATTACTTTTGATAAAATGTCTAATTCTTAGGTAAGAAAATAGTTCTTTACTTGGAAGATTATACTTAATTTGAATTTCATTGAACGGAGCCAAATCAGAAAAAGTACAAATATCTGATATTGTGTCTATACCATGAAGAAACCAGGATTTTAGATCAATGTCTTTTATCATATATTGTACAGCTATCAATGGAGAAGATAGTGAACATAGTTCCGTATTACCAAATTTTTTCTTGAAAATAATCATATTACTTAATACATTGGAAACAATTGGATTAAGAATATTTAATCTATTTATATCATTTTTATTGGTCCAATATAAAAGGAATGGGTCTAAATTTTGACATTTCCACCTCTCATAGTTGTACCAAGGTAGTTCCGATTTCCGTTTTATATCCCAAGCTAGAAAATTATTAAATAGACAAATTTGTTGTAAAGTGCACAAACTAGGAAAATTTAACCCAGATCTCGAAAGATTTCTAGTAAGAATGGAACGTGAAATTCTAGATTTTTTACCCATCCATACATATGATTAGAAGGTTTTTTCAAATTGATTTAAAATTTTCAATGGAACTGGTAAAGGTATAGTTCTAAATAAATAAATCAATTTTGGCAAAACATATGACTTTAATATATTAAGTCTGCCCATCCAAGAAATTTCCAAGTTCTTCCATTGGGTAAATTGAGTTTTAAAAAAAATCTAAGAGGATCGAATAATTGTTAGTTGTAATAGCTGTAAGACTCTGATATCTTTTAATTCCCAAATAATCAATATGTTTTTGATTCCAGTGTATTGCAGACTTATTCTTAATATGCTCAAACCAAGAGTGTTCCATGTTAAAATCGATAATTTGTGATTTGTCTAAATTTAATTTATAGTTAGAATATAATATATATTTATTAATACATTCCAGAACCTCTGGAAGTGAGTTCTCAGGAGAAGCTAAAGTAAGTAAAATATCGTCAGCATATAAAGAAACCTTATGCTCATATGGACCAGTACTTATTCCAATGATTTTATCCGACCGGCGTATTAATGTCGCAAGAGGCTCAATCGAAAGAGCATATAATAAGGGAGCTAAAGGGCACCCTTGTCTTGTTCCATTGTTGATAGGAAAGCTAGTAGAGTTTAAGTTGGGCCCTAAAATTTTCGCTTGTAAATTCTTATATAACGCCATAGTGAAAGTTAGAAATTGACCAGTCAAACCAAAAGCAATTAAGGTTTGTTCTAAGAAAGACCAACTCACGCGGTCAAACGCCTTTTCGGCGTCAAGCGCGAGAAAGATAGCTGGCGTTTTACTCAGATGTAACTCATAAATTAAATTTAATATTCTGCGTGTATTATCTTCACTGCTTCTACCCAATAGAAATCCTGTTTGATCTGGATGGACTAACTCACCCATAACAGAACTAAGTCTGTCAGCTAAAATTTTAGAAAATATTTTGATGTCTAAATTTATCAATGATATCGGACGATAATTTGTAACTTTAGTTAGATCTTTCCCACTTTTCGAAATAGGAGTTATTATGGTCTGTAACATCTCAGATGGAAAATTATTCCCTAAAGATATTCCATTGAATAATCTTAATAATAAGGGAGAAACAGTAGGTTCCAAAGTTTGAAAAAAGGGAGATGAAAATCCATCTGGGCCTGGAGCTTTATGCTGAGGTAAATTCTTTATGGTAGTGTTTAGCTCAGATAATTTAATCGGAAGATTTAATTCTTGTAATTTTATCTCAGAGATTTTCGGTAGGTTTAGAGTATTAAGAAAACAATTTGTTTGCGTTTTATCTTTCGCAACTACTGGTAGATTGTATAGTGTACTATAGTACTCTCTAAAAGCCTCACTAATTAATTTTGGAGTTAAATATGTTTTACCATTTAGCACAATCTTATTTATTCTATTTTTGACATTTTTGTTTTTAATTTTATTCGTTAAATATTTACTAGCTCTGTTGCTACTGTAATACCACTCTTGTTTCAAAGATGTTAAATTTCTATTTATCTTCTCCGTTAGTTTTTCTTTAATCTTAAATTGAATTTCTTTAATATCGTCATAAGACTGAATTGAGGGATTTAATTTATTGGCAGCCTCTATTTGTGCTAATTTGATATAGAGGTCAGTAAGAGTAGCCCCTTTGAGTTTCTTGACATATGCACCGCGTTTTATAAGATGACCCCTCATATTACTTTTAAAGGCACACCACAGAGTTGCGTCTGAAACCATTCCATTATCATTCGTCTCCATAAAATCTATGGCTAACTTTCGAAGCTGTTCTTTAAAATCCCGAGAGAACAAAAGAGATTCATTTAACCTCCAATTAGATCTTGTATTAAATTCCTCATTATTTTTAATTATTATCAAAATAGGAGCATGATCAGACCAAGACAGATTTCCTATATTAGACGATTCACAAGAATCGATAGATTTAATATCAGATAAAAACATGTCAATTCTAGAATAAGAATGGTGTACAGCAGAATAGTAAGTAAACTCCTTCACAGATGGATTTTGTATCCTCCAAATATCGTATAGTTTGTTGCGAGCCAAACAAAGAGAGAAAGATCTAGCCAAAGATTTCAATTTTAAGTTTGGATGTAAACCAAAAGAAAAACTTTTATCTAATTTAACGTCCGAAATACAGTTCATGTCACCACCTATCAATAAAAAACCTTTTGAGATATTTTGAACTCTATCAAAGATTTAGAAGGGTGCTTCCCATTGTTGGAAATACAAGAGATTTCCCATTATCGCCCAAGCTAGTTTAAGTGGGACGAAAAAAAGGGTGTCGCAATTTTGATAAATCAAAAAATTAAATTTGAACAGCTATATTTGGAAAGTGATCATGAGGCAAGATATATTATTCTCCTCTGCAAATTGAATGATGTGATATATACACTTGTTAATTTATATGCACCCAATGTATTTACAGTAAAAAATTTTGATTTATCAAAATTGCGACACCCCTTTTTTTCGTCCCACTTAAACTAGCTTGGGCGATAATGGGAAATCTCTTGTATTTCCAACAATGGGAAGCACCCTTCTTCCAATGGGTTTGTTGCACTAAACATATATCCACTTGCTCTCGAGTTAACATATCATATAAAAAGCCCCTTTTATATGGAGAAATTAATCCTTGGCAATTAATAGATGCTAATTCAAGTGTCATTTATATTAAATACAATTACTCTCTCCTTCTCCCCCCCTAGATCTGGTCTACCGTCAAAACATAAACATACACAAACAAACAAAAACATTACATTTACGTTCACACTATTTACACATGAAAACAGTTCATGTGTTTGTTGCCCCATTTAATGTGTCGGGCTATATCATGCGTAAGTGCCGATAGATGGAGACATCACAATCATGTATTTATATAAAAAGAAAATAAATAAATAATAATAAAAAAAAAAATCAGTGAATAAATAAACAAACAAATATGCATATAAATAGATAAATATGTAATAAGTAGTACTAATATTATTGAGCAAAGGTGCAAAATTAAAGTGCACATGTTTGGAGAAAAAAAAAAAAAAAATCTTATAAGTATTACTACCTACCACTCTAATTATAATAAATTAACATTATTATAATATATATAGTAAAGTGCATTTGTGCAATAATATAAAATATTGTGTTACATATGTATATGCAACGGAAACTGTAGAATCTAATCATTCATAAAATATAATAATAAGTTAAAGTATAATTAGAAAGTGCTGCATACAATAATAATTAATATACTATTTTACACTCAAAAAATACAAGGATAATAATAAATAAATAACTTAATAAATTATTATAAATATATAAATAGTAAAAAAAAAAAAAAAATAATAATAATACATACTTCCCATTCTACATGAATTAGTGTACAAATCACATAATATAAAAATATAAAGTGCATATGCAATAATAGATATGTGCAAATCCAGTACTGAAATGTAATTTTCCCAAGTAAAGTGACTTTAGTGTAAAACAATTAATATGCAAAGCATGTGTTTGTACAATATGACTAATCAACTAATTGAATCTAGTTGTACTAATTGGTCATATATTGTACTACAAAGCTAGAATTATATATATGCATAACTAAATAAGTGTAAAGAAATAAAAAATAAATAAATAAATAAATAAAAAAAATAAAGGTTCCCTTCTGCATGAGTTAGTGTACAAAGTCGCATGATATAGAGATATAAAGTGCATATGCAGAAAAAATTCTATTTCATGATAGTGGATATGTGCAAATTAACCAGTGCTAAAGTGCCATTTTTACAGAAAAAATTATTTTAGTGCAAAGCAATTGATATATAGTATTTGTGAATACTGTAATTGCACAATATATCTAATCAGCTAATTAAATCTAGTGTCTAGTTATACTAGTTAGTCACATATTATACTGCTAAACTAAAATTAAAGTGTCATTTATACATAAAAAGTGCCAATCCACATAAAAGTGTATTATTATTAAATTATTACCTATTCAGTACAAGACCACCGATTAGTTAATTATGGCTATTGATTTAAACTGGATGATAGCATAATTAATATACACTGCTATCCATACAAAATGTCACGTATAAATACATAAGTTAATAAATATATATATATGTATAAATGAATAAATATAGATAAAAATAGATAAAAAAAAAGAAAATACATGATTCAAATAAGTTATATAAGTTGATTTGCGAATGGGTTAACTACTCCGTCCATCATTGCCTTTCAATTGGAGTTAAGGTGACTAAAAGATCGTCAAGTTCCACAAGGTTGTTGATTATGTGCGGCCCACTCACTCGTCTCTTTGACACTCTCTCACCCACGATCACCTTCACTCTCTCTGAATGTCTCCCTACCTTCTCCCCTTACCGCTTCCGTGTCCCTGTCTACTTGCCACGCAGTACAGCTTCTTCACTTGCATCTTCTTTCTTTTGTCTTGCACAAGATTAGAAGTGAACCGAGGCCAAAATAATGCAGATAGATTTGTGGAGAAAGAGAGGTGTAGAAACGCATATCTTTCTTAATTAATCTGTCTTCATTATTTTGGCCTCCCAATGAACTTCTGCAAAAGGGAGAAGCTTCCAGGCATACCCCCTCCGGAATCCTCCAATCAAATGTGCTTTCTCATCACTGATACTTTTATTTTTACCATATCTTTGTTGAAGTATGATTCCCCTTTCCCATATTTGATGAACCAGCATATACATCATTTTGTTTAGAAGAAGGACCTTCTTTTGTAAAACAAAATTTCTTCTATACTTTAAGTGCCACAACTGAATAATGACCCAATTTATGTTCAGCAACATCTCCTGATTACAGTCATATCCTACAAACATTTTGTTTATGTTCCAGAGGGCCACATAAATGCTTTACATATTACCCTATATTTTTGTTTTAACTTATAGTGGAACTATTAAGGGGCACATTTTAGATTTTTTTTTTGCACTGTTCTCAGTGCAGTAAGAGTGATTAGAAATTCCTTGATTGATAGAGCACTGATGCTCGCGTCCATCGTCGTTACACACGATCAGTGTGCAGGAAGCCATAATGTAGCCTTGGGTATATGAGGGATTGTTCTCAGTAAAGTAGTTCACTAGATCAGAGCTCATAAGCTTTGAGATATGCATACAATTAAATAGCTTTGGTAGCTAGCTGTTAACTGATGGTGTAAGAGAAAAAAAGCATCAATTCTTGTATACCTGTCATGCAGGAAGAGTAATCTGTGGAGGTAGGGTGCTGGGGGTATGGACCAGTTGGGCCAAATGTAAGGAAAGTTTAACCTTATTAATTTGCAAGTGCAGTATATGGAATCTACCTGTGGCACAATCAGTTCTTGGGTCTAAAACCATGTTGAGATCCCTCTGTATCTCTCCATGTATCAGATACCAAGAAAGGGATTGATTTTTGTATCAATATGTCTACTCCTTTGTTTTGGAGGTAGCGGAGCTAGAGGTGTAAACTATCAGGAATTGTTTATTAGTTTAATTTCACATTTAATTTAGCTTATCTTACCCCCAAAAATTATTTTTTTGGCTTTGCTCATTAGAGCCATATAAGAGGTTAATTTAGAATTTGCATGGTATTTATACATACTAAAAAAACCAATAATATATTAATATAGTTGTTAAGGCATATATTGTGGAACAAAGAAATGTTTTTATTTTTTTGCGAAAGGCAGACTGTTTGGTATCTTAAGGGTTTAATTCACAATATTCTGTTCATATATTTACCATTATCAGCAAGTCTTGCATATAGAAATCCAATATTAGTATTTTATTTCCTCAGAGCAGAATATATCTTTCTAAATTGTCTCTTTGCTTGTTTATTTTGGTCGGGTATAAAATTCCCAAAACATGTGTGTTTTAGCTTAAAGCGTGGGAACTCTTCCACTGCCATGTTTCATTTGTTTCTAACCTTTTCCCATAAAAAAATAATTTATTTTTTTTCAAGTTTCTTGATTCTATTATTGTTTGTTACATTTCAGCAACATGAAATATTTGCACCAGTTAGAACTCATTATTCTGTCTCTTATGACACACTGCATTTTTCATTGTATGCTTCCTTCTTAGTATGCAATTTTAATTTACATCATAAACGATGAACATGTCTTTTTTAGGCAGAACATAGATACACTGTAATAGGTCAAAAAAGAAAGTTGCCAATGATTGCAAGCAGAAAATATCACCAAAATTACAAATTTGTTAAAGATGATATCTTTATTGGCTAAATTAAGTATAATAGAATTGAAGCTATCCAAGACTAAGTCTCTTCTTTATGCCATAGAGAACTAAGGAAGTTTCATGCCACAAGGAAACATTTGTGTATTTGTAGAGTGTGCTTACATTTTCCCACTTTCCTACTCAATGCTACATGCTTAGAACTGGCACTATGCAACACAGCTAGTCGGTTGTGCAGAATATCTCTGTGTCTTTCGACCATTTGTATACCATGAGTATAGAGAAAAAAAATTTATATATTAGATTTCAAAGTTTATCCACTGAGGTGAGGGTTGGCATGAGAGTTGTGGTTTCAGCTCCCTTGTTTCATTATTTATTACAAAGGGCCAATGCTGCAAGTTTCCAAAAAGGGCAGTCTATCTCCTCCTATAGCAGAAGCTAACTGGTGTTATCCCATCATAATGTATGGTGAAGTCAAGTAGTTGGAACCACAATTCTCTTGCAAACTCTTTGGTATGTGTTTCTCTATAGGTTATAGAATTGCAATGTATTCTTAATACTCTTACTTCCTTTAGCCATCAGGTAGGCTTAAGCAGTAGGTATATGCTTCAGTGAATGTTACACATATTGCATTTGGTATATAACCGCATTCTGTAACTAGCAGGTTCTTTAACATAACACAATGTCAGACATCAAAAAAGTTTCATTTAAATTTCTACATTTCAAGGAGAAATATTTAGTAATTTGCTCAGAGAGAATACATATTCCATGAAATGTCCGCTGTAATAGTGCTTGTTTACAACATCAATTGCCTGTGTGGTCTAGCATAAATTTTCCAAATCACTGGAGCATTTATGAGCTGTCTCTTTGCTCTGCAGTACAATTAAATAAATGATACACCTCTGGAAGAGCGAAAGCTACATCTTCAGAATACTATTAAAAACGGAATATCTAAATAAACCTTTGGTGTATAAATAATCAAAGCAATTTAAATAAATGATTTTAAACAGACACCTACTATGTCCTTGGTGAGTCTTGAATCACATAAAACCAAAAGAGAGTTTGAAATTGTGTCTGACTATTAATGTACAATGAACACTCACATCAGCTTACATTTAAATATATGCTTTCTGCCTGTATGGAGAGAGTCCCACTGTGTGTACAGGAGCTCTTTAAGTGGATTAAAGCTAAGAACATACTAAAGCATAAGAACAATACTAAATGCTACCTCTGGGTTCATCGTGTAATAGTATGGATAAATACACATATATACCCTTACACTACCATCTCAAATGTATGCCCATGCACACAGTGGTGTAGCAATCACATTGCAACTGCGACTGGGCCTGCCACTCTAGGTGACCACTTGTCTGCTCCTTAAAAGCTGCTCTCCTTGCAAACCAAGGGTTGGCAGCTTACCTCTCTGGCTCAATTTTACCGTGGGACAAGCTGGTTGGTGGCAAAAATGGCACAAACAAGCTTTTTGTGGGCACTGACAAGCTGTTTGGGGACAGAGATGGCACTGACAAGCTGTTTGGAGACAACGATGGCACAGACAAGCTCTTTGGGGACAAAGATGGCACAGACAAACTGATTTGAGGTAATGACAAGCTGTTTGGTGACAAAGATAGAAACATAGAAAATGACAGCAGATAAGAACCATTCGGGCCCATCCAGTCTGCCAAACCTCTGAATACTTTCCTTAGTCCATGGCCCTATCTTATATATAGCTTAGCCTTATGCTTATCCCATGTATTAACAGCTATCATTTCTGCTAGAAAGTAATATTTCTTGAAGTTTCTCCAACATATCTATATTCTTTTGGAGATATGGTCTCCAGTACTGTACACTATACTCCAAGTGAGGTTTCACCAGTTCTTTGTACAACGGCATGAGCACTTCCCTCTTTCTACTGCTAATACCTCTCCCTATACAACCAAATATGCTATACTCTGGCCTTGAGTTTTTATGCCCCAGGTGCATTACTTTGCATTTATCCACTTGCCACAGCTCTGACCATTTTTCCAGTTTACCTAAATCATTTGCCATTTGGCTTCTTCCTCCAGGAACATCAACCCTGTTGCAAATTTTTGTCGTCAGATATACCTCACCACCAAGACCTTCTGCAATATCACTAATACATTTATTAAAGAGAAATGTATTAAAGAGAATGGATCCAAGTACAGATCCCCGATGTACCCCATTGGTAATAAGGGGTAACCTTGCTCCAAATATACTCCATTGATTACAACCCTCTGTTGTCTGTCATTCAGAAACTGCCTAATCCATTCAACAATATTGGGATCTAAACTCAGAGATTGCAGTTTATTTATAAGTCTTCTATGTGGGACAGTGTCAAAAGCCTTACTGAAATCCAGATACAGAATGTCTACTGCACCACCTTGCTCAATTACTTTAGTCACTCAATCAAAAAAATCAATAAGATTAGTTTGGCATGATCTTCTTAAGTTAAACCCATGTTGTTTTAAACATAGTTTCCATTAATTGCAGTTTAGCTCAGGGATGCGCAATTAGTATTGCACAACGCCCAGGAGATGCAGTTCTGGGTCCCGGGCTGGTGTTTTTTTCTTTTCTTTTTCAGTTAGCCCTGCTGCGGGCAAACAGCACGGTAAGGATCTAGGTCCCCTCTCTGGCAGCCGGTGAACGTCTGCACGAATCTAACTGTATAATACATACCAAAACTGTTAAAATACATGTATTCTTGTTCATTAGGTAAAATACTGTTTTACCATTCCAGTAATGTGTATTTTTTCTTTAAAAATAGATTTTTCTTTAAAATAGCACCAAACTGTAAGGGTGCAGCCAATAATCGGGTGCGGCCTATAATCGAGCCAATACGGTATTTGTCTTTACTTTAGACAACTGAAGTAAAATCTCCGTCTCGATAAACTCACATGTATCAAATGACAAGTTTTTTTGGTGGCAAAGATGGCACAGACAAGCTGTTGGGAGAAAAAGATGGCACATACAAACTGTGTGGGGCACTGATGAGCTGTTTGGGGTAAAGATGGCACAGCCATGCTGTTTAGTCGCAATGGTGGCACAGACAAGCTGTTTTGCAAGGAAAAGGTGGCACTGTGGAGCATGCTCTTTGCAAAGTCGAGGGGGGTTGGGGTAATTTTCACAACAAAGCCCTTCATGTTTCTAGTTACGCACTTACATACACATATGCATACACATGCACATTGACGCTTGTGCTTACACACAAACATTCTAGCTCAGACTTGCCCTTGCGGCACGCTTGTCCTACACACACTTTCTAAATACAAACACACTCTTTCCCCACTCTCTCACTGCCTCTCTCCTTTCTCTTTATCTCTCCCCTTTTCACTCACATCATCTACCCCTTTATCCTCATTTCTTACCTTTCTCCCTCTCCCTTCTTAAATCCTGTGGTGGCAACGCAAGGTTGATTTTTGCAAACCTTTGCTAAGCAGCAATGAAGCAGGGGTCCAAAGGGACTCCCTTAATTTTGGGATGGTTAGAAAGATCAGCAATCTACCCAACACCAGGGGCAGCGGGTACCTGTGTCCCCTTGTACTTAGACAGTCCCTTGTGGCGCCTGGGTGCAGTACACCCCTTGCAGCCCTGCCGACACCCACAACTGGCGATATCCCAGAACATGCCCCAGGACACGGAAAGCGTCCATGTCATGTTCTCCACTAAGTTTCACATATATTTGACCAGCACAGGTAAAGTGTTGCCCTGAAGCATCTAAGTAATTGGTCCCCTTCCGTGAGTTTAAACATCCCACTGTCACACCGGGTGGATCCACAAAGCAGGAACCTGGACACAAAAGCAGATTGGGTCAGAGGAGATGTCTATAGGCCAGCGGTCTAATCAAGGTTAGGACAAGCTGTGGTCAGCAACAGAATATCAGAAACATACACTATGACAGCCAAAATGCACCAGGCACTATCTCAGGCACTGTAGGAAAGGGTTGTACGGAACCAGAGGTTTGCCTATTCCAGAATCATGCCGGCCATGTTAGAGGTCAACGGGTGTTTGGATGGTGTCGTGGGACAGCAGGAGCTCGTCTTGCAGCTGTGGTGATGAGTTAAGTATAGTGACGCCCACATACCCCAATAATAATAAAAAATAAATATTTTTTAATAAAAAATGGTTCTTAGTCCTATCACTATAAGAAGAAAAAAATGACCCCTAAATCTAATGGGCTGTCCCTGAACCCATTGAAAACAATGCATTTTGAGCCTGTACATGTACAGGCTTTGTCATTAAGGGGTTAAGCCAGTAGTAGTTAAAAAAAATATCCAATATATGGTAAAGGACAGGAATGGCCCTTTTTAACCAAAAAAAATGTATGTGGTGTATGGCTGCATTCAGGAGATGTTCCTGAACATACATTTTTCATTCCTCAGCTGTGGCACCTACAGTATAGGAGAAATGTTAAGCAATATTGCAAAAAAAATTATTTTTTTTCTATTTTAGTATACTTTCTTAAATTATCACTAATAATTATGTTTTATTTTTTTATTTGGTTTTAAAAGCAGCCCTTACTTGTCTTAAACAAAATGATCTATAATTTGCGTGGGTTCATCAAATAGAGCAAATGGGAATCATGGTTTAACAAACAAATAGTAAAAACAAACACGGGTCCTTAGGTTGTGAAAACCCCAGGGCTTGAAAAATACACGTGAACGAACTATTGTTGTTTTATAGTAAATTAAGTAAAATAAAACAAAAATATATACATTTTCAAAAATGCATACTATTATGATACCCCAATTCTAACAAATTTTCGCTGCAGTCTGCACTGCTGCTGCATTCTCTCTCCGGAACTGTGTATTCCGTGTGTGCAGTGTCAGGTCGGACTGTTATTCAGAGCGCGCACGCTGCTCGTTCCGTCCCAGAGACCCACGTGTGTGCGGTGTGTTGAACAGAGCTGTGCTGGGTGAATAGCGCAACTTGGAACTGTTACCCGAAAACGTCAAAACGGTGGGTGCAATGCAATGCAAACAACAAAAACAATAATAATAATAATCAAGGCACTCTCTGTTTTATGGTGCATGTGTTATATAGTGCTGTGTGTCGTGTCAAGCAGGCCGTGCTCGGGCATAATGACCCTTGTGCTGTATATATCTAAAATGGTAGTGCTTTAGACAATGTTTTCTCTACTTAGTTACCAATATTTATCAAGATGTTGCCAAATAATAAGAAGCGTTAGATTAGCTTGAGTGATAGTCTTATGCAGAACATGCAAAGTGTTTTTTTGCGGATATGGCAACAGACTTTATACCTGAATGCGGCCTGTGGTTTCGGTGAGATAAACATTCCATCAGTGACTTAACCAGCATCATTTAGGTCATCTTGCTTATTTAGAAACTTTCTAAGGGTGGCCATGATCCATTATTAAAGTGGAACTCGCACCATAATTGTATAGCCTTTATTTCCTATGGTAAGGAATATCTGTTATTTGTTATAAAAACTCATAATTAGTAACCTTTTATGTTATATTTATAACCTTTTAATCATTGATTTCTGTTTCATGTAGGTACTTTCTTATCTAGCTAATTTGCCAGGTACAAACATGATGTCCACAGAAAAAAAACGATACATGCTCCCATATGAGCATATATTACAAAACAATTTGGTAAAATTGATTTGCCCTAAGAAAGAGGTTGACTAAACCGATAAATACATGTAAAAACTGAAGCTGTCCTACAGTGACTCCCAGATTTTGCATATTTGTCACACTTACATGTTTCAGATCATTAAACTAATTTTAATACTAGACAAAGATAACCTGAGTAAACACAAAATGCAAATTTTAAATGTATAGAAGGAAAAAACCTATCCAAGCCTACCTAGCCCCATGTGATAAACTAATTGCCCCTCTAAAGCAACCAATTAACCAAACTTAATTGATTGAAGGTAACTCTCTACCTTCAATAAATCTTTTAAAAGCTGCATTTTGTAATTACTCGTGTTGTCTTTGTCTTATAAGAAAGGATAATCTAAAACATTTAATTGTGACAAGTTAACAAACATAGAAGAAACTTGGAAGGGGCAAATAGTTTTTCACAGCACTGTATGTCAGGCGCGATATTTCTACTAATTCACATAATACTAGGTTATATTGCATCATTGGGTGGACTTTTGCCTTCTTAGATGCGCATGTCTGCAGAAAACCCTAAAGTGCTGAGCTATGGAGGATTCTAGACAAGACTACTCTTATAATGTACATTTAATTTGTTCGTGTTACTAGATATAAAGCGGTAGATGATTTCAAATTTGCTATAATTTTCATAACATTCACATTATATTTAAAACATTTTGTGAGCCTTGTTTTTTGTAAACTCATTTTACATTTTACTTCATTTTTTTTTTTTAAGGATTCAAATATGGAAACAGAGTTTGCGCAAGAGGATGACAATGAGCTTGAAGAGACCAGTACCTCCACGTGTGAAAATGAAAACTCTCAGATACAGTTAAATTCAGTGTCTCGTGTGACACTTTCTCAGGGTGTCGTTGATTTACAAAATGGCAATGAACTCAAATCAGAAGAACAATTGTGTGTTGATACCAATGCTGTAATTGGTGAAGAAATACAATGTAATGACAGTTCTAGAATCTGCAAAGAAAGTGTCAACATATTGTCTCCTGCTCTTCAATATTCTGAAAGTGAGAACATCGTAGCTATGGCAACAGTTCAATCAAGTGACTTACAGGCAAAAGGGCAAATGGAAGTAGACGTGCAATTGGGGAGCCTTAATGTCAGTGTCTGTAATGAAAATGATGGTGAACTCGGTCTGTCCTCAGAAACAACTTTTCCCAATGTTAGTGTTGTAGATGATGAAAAAGAGGAAAGCTCTTCGGAAGACTCATCGTCTGACAGGTTGGTTGCATTTTTAATAAATCAGTGAAGGCCTCAAATTTGACGTATAAATCACTAGCAATGATTACAGTATAGTATAGGGGGAGATACAATAAATAGTCATGTCGTAAGTACAGTAGTCTACAGGCATTTTGCTCATCGTACAAAATGAATACATTAGAAAAGTAGGTCACTACCCCATAGAGCAGGCATGTCCAAACTTTTTTCGAAGAGATTTGATGAAGTGAACATGTGCAAGGGCCGACCATTTTGCCTGACATTCTTTGAACCATTAAAATTAAATGCAAATTAACTGTTTTTGCAAAGTTTATTGAAAACGGCATACTTTTCATTTTGTGACTTGGATGACAAATCTAAACAGCTATTAAATCACTCTGCCTTTAATATAAAAAAAACCCCAGATCTATATTTGGGCAACTTATCTGTGGGGCCTTATCAGCCCGGAACGCGGGCCACAATGGGCCCTCGGGCTGGACTTTGGACGTGCCTGCCATAGAGCTTACAGTCTATATAGTAGTAGTGGTAGTAGATCATAAAGGTTGTATTTTTGGCTATGGTTACGATCAAATAAGCATTCCATATTACCGTATTTGCTCGATTATAAGACAAGGTTTTTTCCAGAGTAAATGCTCTGAAAAATACCCCTCGTCTTATAATCAGGGTCGTCTTATAATCAGACCTCAAATAGGTCTGATTATGAGACTAAGATCCAGATCCCCCGCAGCGATGCAGGGGACCTGGATCCTCCTGTGTTATGCCCCCCCTCCAACTTACCAGTGCTTCTGAGTCCCCGGTGCTTAGTCCGGGCTGCGTGTAGAGCTCTACACGATACAATCGCGTAAAGCTCTACACGCTTCCCGGACTAAGCACTGGGGACTCAGAAGCACCGGTAAGTTGGAGGGGGGGGCATAACACAGGAGGATGCAGGGGACCTGGATCCTCCTGTGTTATGCCCCCCCCTCCAATTTACCGGTGCTTCTGAGTCCTCGGTGCTTAGTCCGGGCAGCGTGTAGAGCTCTACGCGATTGTATTGTTCACATAGTTTACATGAACTAACATTTACTGGTAAAACTTTTTTCTTATAGGGTCGTCTTATGTTCAGGCTTTTTCTTTTTTTCATAAGTTAATATTCAGATTTTGGGGGGTCGTCTTATAATCAGGGTCGTCTTATAATCGAGCAAATACGGTACTTTAAGCACTAAATTGTAAAGCTGCGCGCCTTTACCAAGATAGCGGCAACTTGGAACCAATGAGAGTCTGTCCAGACCCCCTGAGACCTCAGTTTCCGCAATCGGCAATGTAGGGCGCAATGGAGCCCAGTAAATATCCTGCCCTCCGATGAGGCACAGAGACGCTGCGATCTCTATGCAGGTCTGTGAGGACCTGCATAGAGATCACAGTGTGATCGGTGCAGGGGGATCGCGGGGAGGGGAGTGAGAACCATCTCTCTCACTCCCCCTCCCGTCCTGAAAGAGAAAAGCAGAAAAAAAAAAAGTTAATTCATTTAAAAAATATTAAATCATTAAAATAATAATATATATAATACAAAAAAAAATTATAATGTGAGCTGTGATGTTATTGTGACATCACTGGCATGTTCAGGAGGTCCCTAGGAGGACCTCTAACCATTTCTGTGTAAAAATAATATATAAAAATGTAAAAAAATTAAAATAAAAAAAAATAAAAAATAAAAATACATAAAAAAAGATAATAAAAAAAAAAATTCAAAAACCTTACTTCCCATTGCCCTAGCATAACATCTAGCCAGTATAACCCTTCTGCCCCCGTTCACAACCCCCAAACCCGTTAAGCCATAGGCATAAAAATTATACAAAATTGTACACCTAGTATGCTCCCTGGTGCTGGGAACGTCTGGAAAATCTATATAAATTAGGTATTTCTGAAATCAGGACACCTGAATTGATAAACTTGGAGGGGATTTTCCATCACTTTACCTAATTTTGTGAGGATTCAGAGGGAAAATGTAAAAAAAAAAAATGAGTTTCATTTTCTAATCTTCGCTAGTTTTTACTAAATTCTCATTCTAAATTTTCAGCTAATCATCCAACTATGGTATCAAACGAAAGCTCTATCTCTCCTTGAAAAAACAATATATAGTTTATATGGGTACACTATTCACAGGAAAAGAGAATCATCGCTAAACCGACATACCCCAAAAATGGCAAAATTGCTCTGGGCTTTGAGGTACCAAAAACCCCTGGGATTGAAGGGGTTAAGAACTATCTTCCACTTAAACAACAACAAGGAGTTCTAGAAGTAATGGTATTCCCCCCCACACACACACACACAGAGGCTGCACCTAGAAGATTTGACGCTATTTTGAAAGCAGAGTGCTCACACCAAATATCGATTTAATTTAGATTTTTCTGTTCAGTTGCTTGGCGTTTCATTAAATAATAAAAATAATCTGTTTTTAAAGCATTTTTACGCTACAACATTTTCTGACAGCTGCCTAAAACGTTTGCATATAATGTGCTTTAACGTCGCCTGGAAAATATACGGCTTCCCCTATTTTAATTAATATGACCAGTAAAGCGTTCTGACCCCTAAAGTAGTGTTGTTTCACCCAGAATCACGGGTCATTCATTTTCCAACAATTGTTTACTGCCATCTCAGGTTGAATTGATGCTGTATGGTGAAGCAAAGACACGCAGAATGATAGGTGCTTGTGTGCACCCTTTGTATTCTCTGGTAGCAATAAAGATATCGGATACAATCCAGACAAGGTTTTTTTTACTGTTTTAATTTAAATGGGTGATTGTTTTCATTCAATAGACAATATAAGTGAGCTGTGCTCATAAAATGCATTCTGTTCCTAACAGTCTTTCTTGCTAAAGTGTTTTGCGCAGTGGACCCATCTGAATAGCAGTTTCCCCACTTGAGTCCAGCTTCTTACAATAACTAATCATCACCTAAACCTTGAATAATAGAATGCTGTTCTTCTGTCAGAGTACAAAGTCATCATTAATCTCAATTGTGTTGCTTTATGGGATTTTTTTTTAACCAAGAGCATTTAAGATATACCTGGTTTTAAATTAGGTTCAGAGCCAGCTTGAATGCTAGTTTAATTTTTTGTCTTTTTGTGATTGCTTTTTCCTCAGATTATTATTTTTTTTTTTTTTTTGATGCTTCATTTTTCTGTTTAAGATGGATTTGTAATTGTGGCTCATTACGAATTATTGTCCTAAAGTTGATGCGCATGTGCTTCTCTTTGCAGCGAGTCTGATTCATCCTCCTCCTCCTTGCCTCTGTTAATTCACGTACAAGAGGTTGATGACCCGGATGAAAACAGCGAAGTTCCCTTGAAGACAAAAGATGAAATTCTACTTAATGTGAGTGTGGTTGCATCTATTTTTTTAATCCATGCGCTATCCTTCTCCGTCTTTGCGCTGGCACCACAGCCTGTTCTTGCAGTATTTTGTGCTGATAACCCATGTGTGCACCAGTGGATTTATTATTGAACCCAGATATATGGGAAAATTGTGTGCAAACAGTATGTAAGCTTATGATTAACCCCTTCAGTCCCTTATGGATGTACATGTACATCCTAAAGAGTCTTTGTGTATCCTGACTTTGTATAGGTGTATCCTGACTTTGTTGCAGCGGCAAGGAGATGATTTTGACAGCATGGAATCCCCCAATCGTTTGTGTAAAAACAAGAATTACAGTTAGTGCTATAATTCTTGTTTCATTCACTCAGTTACATAGGCCTTGCCTTAATGTTTTTTGGGGGTTTTTTGGCGCACAAACTGTTTTGCAGAAAATCACTTTACTGCGGTAATTCAAAACACCTCTCTCCAACACTTTGATTATTTGTAACATAAATCTCAGGTTTCCAGTGGAGCACATGGGCTATTTTTGCTGTTAACCTGTAAACTGTGTTAGTCTTTGTTACAGAATAGCAGGTTTTGTTAATTTCCTATCTTACAAATCTGTTGGTGTTTTCTTATCTCATGATTTTCTATTATAGCTTTTGTTGAATTTGCCTATATGTTATAAACTGTGAAAATATGCAAATAAGCCATCTAAATTGAACTGTGTCTAGCACTGATAACTGCCCAAGAATGACACAAATACTACATTTCTTGGATTCTGAATAAAAAAAAAATAAATTCCTGTCCAATACAGAGAGTTTTGTTTCCAAGTCAGCTTATAAAACCAATAGCTTCTGAGGACAGTAAACTCGTGTTCTTAAACAATTTTTTAAGCTTTTCAGAACTTCCAGTAACTAAAAACAACGCATTTTGCGTTATTTTATATTATCTTATTGGGTATTGACACGTATTACAAGAATGATGAAGCACAGAACTGTGCCTTTTTTTTATATTTTATATTAGATCGTTGATACCTCTCCAAAGTGAGTAAGTACGTTTTGGATAGTCATTTGGACTCTTCAGGGAGATGGGAAAAAGAAATCCTTTTTACGGACTCTTTACCTATACATTTGGCGTTTCAAAGATTAAAACAAGTCACAGACAAAAATAGAAAGCGGTGTTTACCATATAATCTGTACATTGTCATATAAACTAACAAGCGCATCATTAAATTATGATTTTAATTATCCAATTAAAATGTTTAGTACAGTGAATTATCTAATTGTGCACTAACAGAACATTTAAAAACATCTTAAATAAAAAGGCATTAGTTTCTAAAACAGGGAACCCTTTTTAAAAGAGTGATTATTCTTATGTAATTATATCAAGTGTTTTATTTTTCAGTTTAATTACAGAGTATTATGACCTGAAACTATGCATCCGTGCGTGATTCAGTAATTGTCATAGCAACCATTAAAACACCCGGGCGATCCAGGAAACCTAAAAGGGCACATATAAAACTGGCTTATACCGTATTTGCTCGATTATAAGACGACCCTGATTATAAGACGACCCCCCAAAATCTGAATATTAACTTAGGAAAAAAGAAAAAGCCTGAATATAAGACGACCCTAAAGGAAAAAAGTTTTACCAGTAAATGTTAATTCATGTAAACTATTTTTTTTAATAAAAGCTATGATTGAGAAAAATATTTTTTTTGTTTTTATTTCTTGTATTTTCCAGCCTGTCCCCCAGTTACGCACATCTGCCCCCAGGCTTGCCACACCAATATGGCACTGTGGCCCATGATATGCCTTTTAACCCTCTATATGCCACTGTGCCCCATGGTATGCCTTTTGACCCCCTATATGCCACTCTGCCTCCAGAAATGCCTTATACCCCTATATCCCATTCTGGCATTTAGGGGGTTAAAATGCATATTATGGGGCAGAGTGGCATATAGGGAGGTATAAGGCATTTCAGGAGGCAGAGTGGCATTAAGGGAGTTAAAAGGCATTGTATAGAGCACTCTGCCTCCAGAAATGCCTTATACCCCTATATGCCACTCTGGCATTTAGGGGGTTAAAAGGCATATTATGGGGCAGAGTGGCATATAGGGAGGTATAAGGCATTTCAGGAGGCAGAGTGCTCTATTAAATGCCCCCTTAACGCCACTCCAGAAATGCCCTATGCCCCCATTTAACTAACACACACACACACACTCTCTCCCCCCCCTCCCCTCTCTCCTCTCTCCCCTCTCAGCCCTCTCTTACCGGTGCTTCCAGCCGGGGCAGCGGGTTGACGTCGCCTTCTGCTGCAGCCGGAAGGAGGTGGAGTTGGCAGCGGGGGTTTGTATGCGTCGGTCGCGTATACTTTCCCCGGCTGTCAGAGATCAGAGATCTCTGACAGTCGGGGAAGGTCTACGCGACGGACGCAGACAACCCCCGCTGCTAGCCACACCTCCTTCCGGCTGCAGCGGACGTTGTCTACGCGGATCGCGTAGACGTCAACCCGCTGCCCCGGCAATACAGCAGGAAGCACCGGTAAGTGTGTATGATGGGGGGGGGGGTGAGACAGGAGGATCCAGGTCCCCTGCAGCGGTGCGGGGGATCTGGATCTTAGTCTCCTAATCAGACTCTATTTGAGGTCTGATTAGAAGACGACCCCGATTAGAAGACGAGGGGTATTTTTCAGAGCATTTGCTCTGAAAAAAACCTCGTCTTATAATCGAGCAAATACGGTAATAGGGACCTGGGCTTTAGTTAATATTGTGCACTGCTGGGCCATTTATTTAATTTGGCTGTTTCTGTTACTATTTCTGTTACATTTAGCATTGTAAGGGAGCTTGCTTGTCTGTTTGTCTCTGTTTTTCATGGATAAACACAAAATCAGCTGTAGTAGGAAATCATCTCAGGATCACCTTATGTGGTGCTTCTTGGTCTCTGTGCTCCAGTAGGGATCCAGTTATGCCATTGATGTTAAGAAACAACCATCATGGTTTAAAGACCCCAACGGATAAACAAGACTAATAGTCTCTGGTTTCTAAGATACAGCTAACATTTAATGATGGGATCATGATACGAAAGAGCTTTAGGTACATTCCCTGTCAGGTAATGGTGGACAGTTGTATCTTTTTACGCTGAACTTATAGTGAGCAGCAGCAGGTGTTTCAGTAAATTGGTGGTGGCTGTGATCACAAGATGTTGACCTGCCACTTGGATCGCGCTTATGTCAAGACCATAATTTTCCAGGCTTGTTAATTTCCATCTCCTGCCCTTTCCAGTGTATCCAAGTCATTATGAATTATACAATTTTTACTGATTAATTATTTAAAGCAAGTGCTTGGGCATTCAAAAGCACATTAAATGATTCTAGCACTACATTTAGTTATACTAATGCAAGTTCAATGGAGTAGAAATCCCACTTGAATAGAATGCATTAAATTAGTTTTGTGCATGGTAAAAATATATTTTTCTAACCATCCTTCACCCACTAAATATTTTTTCTTTTTCACCGTGGTGTGGCAGAGGTATGCGTAGCTCTAACTCATTTGTCTAGGATGTTGACCTAACCATTTCTATAAATGCTGATTTACTTACTCCCGCTATCGCCAGTGAATTAATGCGTTTCCCATGATTACCATTTTTTATTCTGTTGGCATGTTCTTGTCTGTAAAGCTGTGACTTTTCCACATAAATACCAAGTGACATACAGTTCAGCCTCAGGGTCATATGTTATTTTTAGAACGGTCTGGACAGTGTGCATAGGCAGAATTTAGAGAGAGTATGCTTAAGTTTCGACTTGCTGATGTTTCTAGTTTATGACTTATCAATATACAAATACAAGACAAAGGGCCGTACTCTAAAAGTCCTAGGCTTAGATGTTAATGTAAGGAAGTTCTACATCGCTGACAGAGGCAGATGAGTGGGAAAGCTTCTCAGCTGACTGTACAGTAAGGGAATTTAAAATAACATATGGCTATTCTGAAGATTAGACCAAGGAAATGTAAAAATACAATATAAAAATCATTATTTGCTGTACAGCAAAAGTTAGAACAAGCGCAAACGTGAAGGAAAAGCAATACTTCTCTATCTTTTTAATTCTGCTCTGTGTCCTTGTTTATCCCTGATCATGTTCATGCATATAAACATTTTTTAGATGGGTATATCTTGTACATGGTACAATATTTTGATGATATTCATATTTTCCAGGAGCTGCCTGAAATTGAAGAAGCCACAATTAGTTTGCCTGAAGATGTTGAACTAAAGCCGTTTGGAACAGTCTCCAGCATTGTTGAACAGCTAGGTATGCTGTTTATTTTCTTAGAATTTCGGTTTGGAGCGGTTTTAATATGTATCAATTTACTTCAAGCAGGCATTGAAAGACATAGCTGGAATTAAAAACTGTGACTGATATTTAAAATGACACAGCAGGCTATGCATTAAATCATGATCTATTTGTCTACGCTTGACTCTGCACTGATTAGTTGACCTTTTTAGAATGTTTTGTAATTGTAGGTAAAATCTAAAATACTTATGTTCTATGCTATTTTCATCATGGTCTTGTACACACTAAAGAAAAACAAAATAATCTTAGTTTATCAATGTGTCAGTTTCACAGATGTATGTTCACACGATCATTGCTCTATAGCAGTTCCATTTTTATTTTCAGATTTTGATAAGGGCAAAGGGATTCCGTGGAATGGGAAACAGTTGTACTTTTATGAAGGACATGTTTTATCACCAAAATGGTAGACTTCCAAGCATCATAGTTAAACTATTATGCTCTAACCACCTACCACAACATAGAAGAAACACACCTGTAGAACCATAGTAATATTTAGTAATATGCACCTGTAGAACTGAGTGAAACCAAGCTTTTTAGTGTGTTGGTTCAATTTTGAATTTTCTTTATGCAGCGAGTCTGACTCGGCTTGTAAGTGAGCTAGGGGATCTGATTGAGCTTGATCATGCCATGGACTGGCTTACCCACACGTACTCACTTCTGTCTTTAGTAGTTTGGTCCTCAAAAGTACTGTGTGTGTGTCACTGGATAAAACGTGTAGTACAAATAAAATAGTACGATGTCGCATGGCTCACCAGAGGCCAAAGACTTGAGTACAGAGGTGTTTCAACAGGAGACACTTGCATTTTTAAGTAAGTTCTTGAGAGAAAGAACAGAAACAAATACAGTATCCAAGCAACAACTTTATATAAACAACTAATTTCCAACTACTGTTAAGAGCCAACACACTTCCAGGTGCATCATCACAAGCCGGTATTCAACAGTTCCATTAAATTCAAATATTGTAAGAAGTACTTTAATTTCAATATAGGCCTATTTGCCTGTTATCTAGGTTCCTATGAAAACCTGGCAATACACCCCTCCCATATTTCTTTTTGTTTAAACTCCTACAATATGCGCACTTTTATATTGTGCGTATGCTGAGAGTTGTAGATATTGTCTGCTATTGTCACAGGCTCTTGTGGCCCCTTTCCCTCAGGGATCATGACTTGTGTTGAAACCCCTGCGTACCTACCCCAGTCTTCCTAATTTAGTTTAAATGAGCCCTAGTTCTACTTCATATTTATTTTTAAGTCACAGTATAGTGTGATAACCATGTGTTTTGAGCAGGTGCTGGATAGATGTGTGGAGGAATTGCAGCCGCTAAAATCCTTTAGGAGTCTAAGACGCATACACACTCATTATATATAATAACCAAGTTAACTTTCGTTCTTAGTGTGTATTTGTGTATATATACACTCACTGACCACTTTATTTGTTATACCTTGCTTGAATGGGTTGGACCCCCTTTTTCCTTCAGAATTGCCTTTATTCTTCGTGGCTTACTTCGTACAAGGTGCTGGAAACATTTAATTGGTACTTAAGGGCTCAAAGTGTGCCAAGAAAATGTCCCCCACACCTTTACACCACCAGCAGCCTGAACCGTTGATACAAGGCAGGACGGATCCATGCTTTCATGTTGTTTATGTCAAAGTCTGACCCTGCCATCTGAATGTCGCAGATAGAATCAAGACTTATTAGACCAGGCAACGTTCTTCCAGTCTTCCATTGTCCAATTTTGGTGAGCCTGTGCGAATTGTAGCCTCGGTTACTTGTTAGCTGACAGGTGGCACCTGGTGTGATCGTCTGCTGCTGTAGCCCATCTGCTTCAAGGTTTGAGGTGTTGCATGTTCAGAGATTCAAGGTATGCAGGTATTTGTCATCTCGAACCAGACTGCCCGTTCTCCTCTGACATCAGTAAGGCATTTTTGTCCACACAACTGCTGCTCACTGGATATTTTCTTTTTTGTAAACCCTAGAGATGGTTGTGTGTGAAAATCCCAGTAGGTCAGCAGTTTCTGGAATACTCTGACCCGTCTGGCACCAACAACCATGCCACGTTCAAAGTCACTTAAATCCTCTTTTTTCCCCATTCTTATGCTCTGTTTGAGCCTCAGTAAGTTGTCTTGACTATGTCTACATGACTAAATGCATGGTGTACCTAATAAAGTAGTCACTGCGTTTGTGTGTGTGTGTGTATGTGTATATATATATATATATATATATATATATATGTATATGTATGTATGTATGCACACACACACACACAAAGTGCAAGTTAACTTGATTATTACCACAAAAAAAACTTAATGAACTGTAGTTGTAATAAGTAATTGTTCCTCAACAGTGCCTCATTTTATTTGTAAATAAGATACTTTGATTTTTTTAAATAACTATGTTCAGACTATATATTTGATTGTTACTCTGATTTTGTTATATTCCATTCGTGAATTTAAGTGGCTTTAATTTAAGGGTACCTAGAAAACCTCTTCAATTTGTCACAATTTCAATTTATGTTAGTATTAATGGTTTATGGACTTCTCTTAGTGATAAAAAATAACTATGTACTTGGTATGTATTAAGGTATATTGTGCAATTTGAAAGACTTAATTTACTATATTGTTGTCACACAAGAACATTATTTTTCAGATTTTACACACGTACTATGGCCAGGAATATTCCAGTTTATTTTTTTCCTTTTCATAATGTTTTAGCCTTGACATTCTATGTCTAAATCATATGACAGTGATGACATTCCAGTTACGAGGCTTGCATATCAACAAAGGTTTAGTGGCTTTAGCATATAGGCTATTATAAAAATTAAATGTTTTTGAATCCACAACCCAAGTTTCTTATACAATATTACTACACTGGTTATATGAAACTGTTTTTGCTATTTATGCGGTTGCAATATAAAACATGTATTTTTTTTCCTTTAGTGATAATTGAATCTATGAAAGATATTCCACCACTTAATGAAGACAGTGTCATTTTTAAGGAAGACCGACGTTCTGTTGGAAAGGTATATACTTAAATGATGCTGCAGTTGTCCCTGTCCACATACACTTTGTACTTCTAGATGCTAAATTTGATTACCTTAATGTTAACTAGCACTCACGAAAGTGAGGTTTTGGAGACGTATTATCTAGTCTTTAGGGCAGGCATGTCCAAAGTCCGGCCCGAGGGCCAATTGCGGCCCGCGTTCCGGACTGATAAGGCCCCACAGATAAGTTGCCCAAATATAGATCTGTTTGGTTTTTTTTATATTAAAGGCAGAGTGATTTTAGACCTGTTTAGATTTGTCATCCAAGTCACAAAATGAAAAGTATGCCGTTTTCAATAAACTTTGCATAAAATAGTTAATTTGCATTTAATTTTAATGGTTCAAAGAATGTCGGGCAAAATGGTCGGCCCTCGCACATGTTCACTTCATCAAATCTGGTACTCTTCGAAAAAAGTTTGGACATGCCTGCTCTAGGGCAAATTAACTTTCCTATTAGTACATTCTTACATTTTGGTTTTTTATTGTAAGTTACTGAGATATATATATATATATATATATATATATATATATATATATATATATATATATATATATATAAATATATATGTGTGTGTGCATAATTTAAGTGAAAATGCCATTGTCCCCTGAAGAATGCATTAACGTATTTTTAACTACTTTTAATATGCAGTATAGAAAAGAATTGCACACTCTACTGTTATATACATTAAAGTGCATATGATGGCTGGGGTATTCCTTTTAAGTACACATTGTTACCCTTATTAGTGATAGGTACATAAAATTTTTCTCTTGTAGTATAGAAGATGCAGGTGTTTCATACCACTGATCTGTTCACATACCAAAGGCCTTCTTTTAATGTGTGTCTAATTGGTATCCGTTTTTATCAGTTTTACCGCATGAGTAGGTAAAACATGCTTACGTACGTGAAGGATATCTTGGGTACATCATTAACTATGGCAGCTTCTGTCACTGGTAAACATTGGTGAATAGTTTTTAATGTAAAGTTTCAAGAAAAGCTTAATGTTTGGCATGGTGGTATTGCCCATTAAGATACTTTTTTTTTCACTAAGAACTATTTCATTGCCAAGGGTAGCAGAGAATTTTTAAACCTGGGTTTATGAATCACCCCTTAATTGCAGATTTACGTCAGATATCTTGTGCCATATATGTTGCATTTGTCAGTCATAGAAATAAAACAAAGCAATGTCCTTGTATGGAAATAATCTTTTCTCAAACTGCTCAAGACCATTTATGACAAAGTAAGGGCTGTAACCTTTTAGGTACTTAGTCTTTTTACGACTACTCTGTGAAAATCTTCTTTTTTGTCCAACAGTAGAACACCATAATTTCATATTGAAAAGTACTTAACTGTTTATATATTGCAGACAAGGCAGTAAAACAATATTATCTTTTCTGTAATTACAGAAAATTGTTTTACTTGGATTTAGACTTGGACATTAGTGATTTATTTCACCCTTGCTAATCCCCCCCCCCCCCACACACACACCACAGTGTAAATTATTAATGGTCACAGCAGGCATAAACATGGCTGGTATCCCTCGGGGAATACTGTTGGGAATGTTTTTCTTACTTTGAGACCTCTGTTGCTGCTCTGCCTGTCATTACATTGGTTGTGGCTTGTGCAAGTGTTTTTGTCTCAAAGTTCATTTCATGTATTAGGCCGGTAAGGAATCTTTTTAGGAAAAAAAGAATATTTATCATTTCTCAATAAACTTTCTTTATCTACAGACCTTAAAGTCACTGCTATAGGAGTTATGTGATATTTGTCCTACAACCCCTACTCAATAAACACATTGATTTAATGATTTGACAATGCTAATGAAGTCCTGCTTATGTTGCTTAACTTATTTCGCTATAGACACTCTAGCAATCATATACACTTTTATTCATATGATAGCTGTGTGGTCCCTTTAATTTTTTTGGTTGTTGGTTTTGCAAATGCATGAGGGGGTTCTACAGAATCCTCCCATATGCATTGTCCCCTTTCCCCACCACCCAGCTAAATGCCATGCTTCTGGCCAAGAGGAAGACTAACCTCCATACCTCCTGATCCCCTGCCAACCCCAGGTTTCACTCCTGCCAGAATACCGTGGCACCCCACTTCGTTTCCTTGATATGCCTTTATGTATGTTGTGAAGCCGTCAATGTTTGGTCCTTCTGGGTGTTTAAGACTGCAACATAGTAAGGTATAATGGTAGGGCCTTTTGTGTTTGTCCAATAGGTTGGGCTATAATAAAGCTAAAACCTAAGCATTTGAGTATAAAATACAATGGCAATATTTTTTAACAATTCAATAATAGTAATTCTCAAAAAATAATGAAAACTATGGTGGGAAAACCTAGCACTAAAGCCTAAATATTTTTGCTTAAACTGCAACAAAGGCTGGATGGATCTTATATTAAAAAAAAAAAAAAAAAAAAGAGCAAGAGCAAAAAGCCATTTTTTTCCCTGGATTGTAGTTACTGTGACTTCACTGGGAATCCTGCAAAGTGCTTTTTTATAATGTTTCATCGCTTACGTGAACCATGTAAATAGGTTATTCCTAGTAATTGGTTCAGTGTTTAAAACATTTCTCTTAATTGTTGGTTCTTTAAAGAATACAGGAAAAGGTCAGCTTGCACCAAAGTTGTAAAAATGTCCTTCCTGTGTGATTGAACCCAAAACAAAAGGTACACTTAAGTAAGGAACCCAGGTCATATGAGTTATTTTTCATGCATGTTCTTTTTATCACCCATAACAGTGCCAGATGGCTGGCTTCAGAGCTTTGTTTAATAAACGATATCGTTTATCTTTGCACCCAATAAATTTTATTTTATTAATTATTGCCTTGTGCTGTATTATATGGGCTTTTTCCATTTAGCTTTTGCACAGCTGCTGTTATGTGTTGTCACATTTTCCTCCTTTATCTTTACTCCACAGATATTTGAAATATTTGGACCTGTTCCACATCCATTTTATGTCATACGATATAATACAAAAGATCAAATTAAAGACAAGGGTTTCAAAATAAAAGACACTATGTATTTTGCACCAACTGTTGAAGACTTTACGCAGTATATCATTCCGAATGTGTTACAAAGGTGAGTGTTTCAAACAGTGCAGCATTAACATATGTTCATTTTTATTTTCAGTTTTTGGTCGTTGGGGTTAATATAACGACATAGAATATTCATATAGTTAGACAAAAAAGACGCAATTAGTAGTTTGCACTAGTGGGCTTAGTGTTTGCTTGAACCAGGCTTCAGCTAACTACTTGGATTATCGATTTGGGTTTTTGGGAAGCTAAAGCAAGCTAAAACTGGAATTTGTGAAATGCAAACATTAATACTCCAGCTGACTTGGGTTCCATCTTGTTTGACATCAAAGGCAGACAAAAAATGGGAACATTGTATGTTGTGTTGTCATAGATTATTTCAGTTATATGAGGAAAGTCATAAAGCACATCATTCTGTTCAACGGGTGTCTGAAACATTATGTATTTCTGCAAGTGGGTGGTTATCTGCCGTTTTTTCTTTGTTTCATGAGTGTTCTAAAGTGAAGTGTTTATCTTCAACCCTGTTATCTTGTAATACATTATAAAATACGCTTCAAGCTGGTACATTTATATTTAATGCTTATCGTGGAAAAACTTTTTTTTTGCAGTTTATGTTCAGAAAAAGGTTAAGGACATTTAGGTACTATTATTTATTGAGGCTGGAAACAATTTGTGATTTTTCTTTTTTATAGCAGAAGACATCTCACAATTTGGCAAGATATAGCATTAACAACTGAAAAAGCTGTATTGTGGGGTTGATGCTACTTTTGGTTTTGTTGGGTGATTTTGGAAATGTTCAAAGCAAGACAAATGGTAACTTGTTTTATCAATAGCTTTCATTTTAAACCTTTGTAATGTTGGACTGTCATTGCATTATGTGGACTCAAATGAGGCACGTGCTAAGGTCCTAGAAGACTTAATATAATCCCATGTTTTGTATGATATGCATCCAAGCATCGCCTTATGTGCAAGTTCGCTTTAGGACAAAATGGCAGCACTTTGTGGACGTCCGCTCACCCATTTTGAGGATCGAGGAAGCGGATGTCACCGGAAGCGCCTCCATTTTGGCAGACGTTTGTGCCAGATTATGTCCGTGGAGGTGCAGACAGGGAAACATTTAGAGAGTGTGAGGGAGAGAGTGAAGGAGAATGTGAGTGAAAGGGCCTGTGAATTTCAGATGAAATTTCTGAGCTTTTTGCTTTTTCATCCTCTTCATTGGGGGGGTTTGTTGCTTTATACGAATCGTCCAATTAGCCAAAATTCAGTAAATTTGCAATTAGTAGGAATACATTTATTTGTCTACTGTAAAGTAAGAATGTTCTCAAAACTGTGGACGTTTACCAAGAAGAATTGATACTGTTTTGAAGGCAAAGGGTGGTCACACTAACTTTTGATATGATTTAGATTTTTCTTCTGCTCGCTTTGCTTTTTGTTAAATGATAAAAATAAACTATTTTTGAAAGCATTCTTACTTTACGGCATTTTAAATTATATGTATTTACTTTTCAGCTGTAGCCTACAATATCATTGGAAGGACATAAAGTATTACGTGATTACAAAAAATATTGCATGGTATATATGCTATAACCTTCTTGTTTGAACTTTGTTCTCCCAGTACCCAGTTGCTCTATTAAACATAAATAATATTGATTTTATGTACTTGTTAGTACAGCTTGGCAGCTTGAAAAGTCATTGACGGATAATTGATTTCAATATTTTATGTAGTGCTCAAATAACATTGCTTAAAGGCCTACTTGTTTCATCTGTGACATTTAAACATTGTAAGGGCGGAAAATGGTCCCAAACATTTACAGCTGTTTTGGCAGAAGGTGTAAACCTGAATGTATATGGTTAACAATCTAAATCAGCAAGGCCATATCCAAAAATGTTTCAATCCTGTCATTTTTCCTTTTTTTTTTTATTTTTTTTTTATTTTAATCTAAGCTGTGTTTTACAACCTTTGTTTGATGGTGTATTCCTGGCATGATGCAGAGTGGTGCATAAATTGGGGAGCACTGCATGAGTCTAATAAAATTAGATTAAAAAATTAGCAAATTATTTAGGGAAAAAAGGGGGTTACTGTTACATAGGGTACTCTAACTTTGCCAGATGTGTCCATCAAAACTGCTTCTTCAGATGAAATTGCAGAATCAATTTTCCAACTTTAGTGTGCAATTTGATGTCCAACCCTAGCTAGATGTCATACGTTGGTCTTATACAGTGTTTAGTTCAATCGGTGTGATGAACTTCAAGAACTCTGGTACATGTATTTGATTTTTCCACCAGGTAAAAATGGTATTTTCAGGGATGCCAGTATTTATAGTAACCTGTGCTTCCTCGGGAACACCTAAGAATCAGCAGTGCATTCAATTATTTCTCAAGCTGCAACCTTATCTTTATCTCAAAGGTTCAGTCTACTGTAATTCAGCATTGTTATAGGCTTAAAATATCTAAAGCCACTGAGCTTTGATACACAATCCCTGGGTGAGATGTTTTTTTGTTTCATGTATGAATTTTTTTTGCTAAATGTTCATGCGGAAGACGTACTCTTTTCATTGTAATCTATCAAGCACAGATCTGTAACCTAAATCACAAATAGAGTTGCTAGTTGAACGTCCTTAGCTGGAGGAAAATACAATGTATTTATTGTTCAGAGAAAAAAAACTGCCCTAAGCTATCAGTTGATTGGAACTGATTAGCTACTTTGTTATTGGCATACCTTGGTACTGCTCACCATATGCCTGTATTTATTGCAGAAGTGGCAGAACTATGTCGACACGGTATGTTAACTAAATTCACATGAATTAAGAACACTAGAATAGATGTTTAAATTAAGTGTACAACATTTTCATTACGCAACAATTAGAGAAATCAAAAGCTGAGCTGAACATATTGCTGTACTGGGACACCGCACACACATTGTTCCCATGTTAATTTTTACAACAATAAAGACAAAGGTCAAAGGAGGGAAGCAACAACATGAGTTGTATTAATTTGTTTAATTCTTAATTTGTAATTCAGAATGATTAATCTAGGGATTTTTGTGATTAACCATGGAATCTAGAAGGATATTTGTCTTCCTGGAAAAAGTGACATTTGCCTTTGAAGCAATGCATTTAGGGATATGTTGGAAAGGTTAAATGACAGTAGAATGGCATGTAGGTGGAATGACACAACGTGACGATAATAAAGTATATACTTCGGCTCCCACCTGTTCCCCACAGTGGGATCTGATGCACATGCACTTCTGCCATTCCAGGCTTCTCTAAAAATGTTTTTTTTTTTTAATCTTTGCAGTGAAAAGGGGTCTGATGCTTCCTGGACCCATGATCAAGAGCCACCAAAAGAGGTAAGCTTTTATTTAGAGAAATGTGCATTAGTATGCAGCTGCAGCATACCACCTCCTCCACTGTCTGTAGCTGCAGTTAAGAGCTTTTATTTTATTACTTTTCGTAAAGTACTCACAAATTACTTTAATATCCATTCTTTGAGGCTTTTTGGGGGAAGTGAATACTTTTTCTTTCAATTATATTTCACTGCTACTGTTTCCTCATGGACTGACTGCAGTTCTAGTATTATCTACATCAGTGCTGTAATACAGTAATAATCCCCAAATCCATGAATTGGCATGATGTACAAAGATAACCAGTTACCACCACAGCCAGACTTTCATCTTAATAGTACTGATAACTGAGCTTTGTGCACCATGGAGAACTAAGCATTCTTTTTATTATATCAAGATTATATAATGAACTGAGGATTGGTTCAGCACCCTCATGTTTTCTATACTTTTTTGACTGGTATAAAGATAAAAATGTATTATTTAGGCATTGGATTACAGTGATGATGAAAAGGAAAGAGAATCAAAGCAGAAGAAAAAACTCCAAAATCCTGGGAAAAAGAAACATAAGTTTGAACAGGACCAATCATGTAAGTAAGGCTGATTGAAATTGAACTTGATTTCTATTGGTTTGAGTTGTTACAGCCCATAATCTCCGAGTTGCTATTTTTAAGGTCCTACTGCGTAAAACAAAATGTGTGTATGAGACATCCAATGGACCAGAGGAGAGTATTGCTGATCAACCAGTGAATGATCAACAGCTTGTCTTTTTAGAGTGTCCTTGGTTCACCAGAAGTTAAGAAAAAAAATCCCTGTATGCCGGCATGTGATAAAATATAAGAGCAAGCTTGCAAACATACAACAACAATTGTTGCTATTTGACTATAGACTGTTTCTCGATGCCAGCATCATCGGTTATCTGCACCCTTTTATTCATTTTTACCAACAGGATTTGTTCCCGAGTAGAAATTTTCTATATGGGTGGTACGTGTGGAAAGCACATTTGGGGGGGCAAAAGATAAACCTTCTGTCATGCAGAAAACTGCATGTATAATGGAAAATATATGCTTTGAAAGCACATCACTATGGAAACATGACATATGCAGATGATGCATTTTCTAATCTGTTTGTAAAGATACATTTGATTACACCCTAGATTGAATATGCCCACCTTGTTATTTACAACAAGCCGATACATACTAGGGGGAAAAAAACAATAAACCTTACCAATACTGCAGAGCATGTTTCATAACTTAAACTTTACTGCCTCTTAAAGCCAGATCTGCATTAAATGTTAACTGTTTGTGCTCAGTGCAACACTGTACAATGTTAACTTCATTTTGAAATACCAGCCAATACGCACCTTATCTGGTATTAATATAACACATTCAGCCAATTTAATCTTTCAGGTATACTATCTGCTGTGAAAGTCTGTTTATTAGAACCTCATCTCGTGTTTATGATGTTATGCCACTAAAGCATATTTTCTGAACAAGTTAAGCTATTTATGATTAGTTTAAGGCAAATCTTTTCACATTGCGTGATATAATGGTAAAAAGTACGTCCGAAGAAAAGTGCCTGAAACACATCACTTCTGTCCATAACATATACTGTATGGACAAAGCTATTGGGACACCTGACCATTACCCAATAGCGACTTTTATGACTTTGTGGTGTGCATAGAGCTCTGACCTCAACCCAATTGAACTCCTTTGGGATGAACTGGAATGGAGATTGCAAGTCACGCCTTCTCATCCAACATCAGAGCCCCACCTCACAAATGCTCTACTTGATGAATGGGCAAAAATTCCCACAGAAACTCTCCAAAATCTTGTGGAAAGCCTACCCGGAAGAGTGGAAGCCGTTATAACTGCAAAGAGGGGACCAACTACATATTAATGTCTATGTATTTAGAATCCAGTGACACAAAAGTCCCTGTTGGTGTAATGGTCAGATGTCCCAATACTTTTTTCCATATAGTGTAGATCAATCAATTTAACCACTTCACATTTTCAACAAAATTAGTATTTTCTTTTCAGAAAGGTTACAAAGATTAAAGTTGGCAACATTTTCTTTTCCTGTTGATTATATTGAATATTGTGTTTTATTGAATATAAATATTGATGGATGCTATTAAATCAGCTGAACTTTGAGTCTGACCAACTATGTTAAAAATGTTTTCAACTCATGAATTTTTAGAGAGTTTAACTTTTTTTTTTTTTTACTCCTCCTTAAAGCAATCTCCTCACATGAACAAAACCGCTATCGCAGACAACAGAATTTCTCAAGACCTACCTCTGGGCCACGCTTTCCAAGCAGTGTTGCTGCACAAGAAAATTTCTATGGACAGTATCATGGACCCTTTTTTCAAACCGATTTCTCTGTACAGCAGTCAATGCAACAGTCCTATGGCTTCCACAATCAAGGCTCTCAAGATTATCCTATGCCAACCCCTAATAATGGGTATGGTTCTCCTATGTCAAATGCATATGGACCTCACTATGGCAATACACACCCCTTTTCTGCTCCTCCTCCACCACCTCCCTCTAACATGGCTTGGCCTGATCCAAATGCGCACTACATGCAGAATGTACCATTCTATCCACCACCGCCGCCACCACCTTCTGGAAACCCTAATCATCCTCCATTTGGTTCTCCTTTTTAAAAAAAGGTCTATCTGTAACTAAAGGATTGTACAATGCATTTCTTTAAAGCTTTCTTGATTTATTATGGTAAAGAAATGTCATAGAAAATACATTTCATATTATGCCAATGTATCTTAATTTTTAAGTAGTTAGCTATATATATATATATATATATATATATATATATATATATATATATATATAGCTAACAAACATTCCAAAAATTATATAACTTATATTTTTTTCCCAAGGAACAGAAAGTAGGTTTTCTAGTTAAATGTCTATTTTTCTATGTGTAGAATATTATCTTTATTTCATTTCTCTCCCCTCATTCATTTGAGGAATATGATAATGTAAATATTGAAATTTACATGTGGCACTGAGTTTCGGTGTTTGAGATAAAAATTAAGTTAAAGCAGTATGAAGCTGAGAAGAAGCATTTTTTCCCCTCAGAAAGTTATAGAAGTCTGCCTAAAGCAGATATAATAGCCCTTTCGAGAATATTTTGGTGTCCGAAATGATGATCTATCTTAAAACGTTAGAAAAGTTCCATTAAAAGTAAAAACATAAATTTACAAGTCTATCCCATTGTTTATTATATTACTTGATGACCAAATAGTAAAACAACTGAAGCGAAACACCATGGAGAAGTTCAAAAATAGTCATGCTCTGCTGTGCAGAGATATGTTTGAAAGTACCTATTTTTGTATGTAATAAAGTTTACAATATTTGCATATTAAGTTTGTCTGGCCAATTGGGGCATAAGGTGATTTTTTTTTTTTTTTTTTTTTTTTTTGAGGTATCAACTCGTAACAGAACGGAAAACAATGAGATTCATAGACTTTGAACAAAAGTGTGATATGAATAATAACATATCTCCACTTAAAAAAAAATACACGTATGCATGAGCATTCTGGCTTGGTGTAGTACTTGTAAGTTAACTACACCAGGCCCTAATAATGTAGATGTATCCGCGAAAATACAAAAAATCAAGAAAGAGAAGCTTGATTGTGCCTCTTTCTTGGAAACTATTGTTCCGGCCTCTTCCGCAAAAGAGCGGAGCTGTGGTGCACCCCACAAAGGCAGCCAGCCTCTCCCCTTTCCTCTAATCGAGGATGGAGGTGTGCACAGAGCTTACCACTCTGTTGCAGATGCCAGGGATGCCTGGATAATGGATGCGGGGAGAAGCAGACCAAGAACAAGAAGCAGAGCTGCGTAAAAAAACAGGACATGGAAGCATTAGGGAGACATTGAGAGACTGAGTGACCACGAATTTAGATTCCTAATTGGAAAAAACGCCCTCTGAATTTCATCTGAACCGAAAGGGCAAGGAATTTAATATCTTGTCAGAAAACAAAACTTCAAATTTGAATTGTTTTAGGTCCATGTGTACAATTCTAATGAACAAAGGATTTTGTTAATTTTCTAATATGTACACTCACTGGCCACTTTATTAGGTATAGCTGTTCAATTACTTGTTAACACAAATAGCTGATCAGCCAATCACATGACAGCAACTCAATGCATTTAGGCATGTAGACATGGTCAAGACAACTTGCTGAAGTTCAAACCGAGCATCAGAATGGGGAAGAAAGGGGATTTAAGTGACTTTGAACGTGGCATGGTTGTTGGTGCCAGACGGGCTGGTCTGAGTATTTCAGAAACTGCTGATCTACTGGGATTTTCATGCACAACCTCTAGGGTTTACAGAGAATTGTCAGAAACAAAGAAAATATACAATCAGTTGTGTGGATGAAAATGCCTTGTTGAGGTCAGAGGATGGGCAGACTGGTTTGAGATGAGAGAAGGGCAACAGTAACTCAAACAACCACTCGTTACAACCAAGATATGCAGAATTCCATCTCTTAATGCACGAAATGTCAAGCCTTGAAGCAGATGGGCTACAGCAGCAGAAGACCACACCGTTTGGCACTCCTGTCAGCTAAGAACAGGAAACTGAGGCTACAATTTGCACAGGCTCACCAAAATTGGACAATGGAGGCCTGGAAGAACGTTGCCTGGTCTGATGAGTCTCGGTTCCAGCTGCAACATTCAGATGGCAGGGTCAGATTTAGGCGTAAACAACATGAAAGCATGGATCCATCCTTCACTGTACTCCAATGGCCCCCACAATCACCAGATCTCAATCCATTACAGCACCTTTGGGGTGTGGTGGAACCGGAGATTTGCATTGTGGATGTGCAGCCGACAAATCTGCAGCAACTGTGTGATGCCGTCATGGCACCTTTTTATATAGAAAAGAGCAATGGGGATATCAAAAACTAAGTTTCAAAAAAATGTATTAATCTGAGATGGGATAATTCAAAAGTTAGGTATTTAACTGAAAAAGTGTCTACGTGTATCACGGTATATCAAAAAAAACAAACCCTTCGTTGTAGTCCACATCATTTTAATGTTGTTAATGCAGCTTGCTTATATTGTATTCTAAGGCTTTGTATGTGTTTAGCGTAGTTTTTGGGTGTGACCCCGAATCTCCAGGTCAAATCCCTGTTTCCCTGGGTCAGTTTCTTCTCTCTCTGGGCAGGAGAGTGGTGCTTGGACACACCCATCCCCAACTCCCCTGCCTACTTAAGGCGGAGGATAGCCCCACCCCACACAACACTCTTCCTCCAGCTGTTCAGTTGTACTGTATGCAGGATGTAAAGAAAGAGGGTCAAGTATGAGTGAAGTATTTACCAATTACAAAATTAGATAACTTGGACCAATCGCACAGAAAAAGGAAGCAGAGACAAGTACTGGTGGAGATTAACATTTTACTAGTTACATACAAGATTGTTTACGTAAAATATGAGCGATGAAGAGAACATGCGTATTCACCATCCATATAATTTTGTGGGAGCGTATCACAACAATTATAACGAAAATAGCAGAGGTTTATTTTTTTCCCCATTGATTGCCATAGTATACCTCTCATGAAAACATATTGACAATGTAGTATGGAAATAATTGTGCTTTGCTTAGGGAAAAGAATAACATGGAATTAAAACATAAATTATGAACACTAAAATGCACTCAATCAACGGGACAGCCTCCCATCACAAGCAAAATACCGTATTTGCTCGATTATAAGACGACCCCCCAAAATCTGAATATTATTTTAGAAAAAAAAGAAAAAGCCCGAATATAAGACGACCCTATAGGAAAAAAGTTTTACCAGTAAATGTTAATTCATGTAACTATTTTTTTTTTTTTTAAATAAAAGCTATGATTGAGAAAAATATTTTTTTATTTCCTTTTATTTTCAACCTGCCCCCCAGTTATGCACATCTGCCCCCAGGCTTGCCACTCTGCCCCAGAAATGCCTTATACCCCCTATATGCCACTGTGCCCCATGATATGCCTTTTAACCCTCTAAATACCACTGTGCCCCATGATATGCCTGTAAACCCTCTATATGTCTGTTCGATGGACGCGGACAACCCGCTACCGCTGGGACTTCTGCTGAGGCCACTCTGCCTCCAGAAATGCCTTATACCCCTATATGCCACTCTGGCATTTAGGAGGTTAAAGGCATATTATGGGGCAGAGTGGCATATAGGGAGGTATAAGGCATTTCATGAGGCAGAATGGCGTATAGAGGGTTAAAATTTCTGGAAGCAGAGTGGTATTAAGGGGGTTAAAAGGCATTTCATAGAGCACTCTGCCTGCAGAAATGCTTTATGCCCACATTTAACCCCCCCTCGAAACTTACCGGAGCTTCTGAGTCCCCGGTGCGTAGAGGTCTACGTGATTTGCGTAGAAAACTTCCCGCTGCGGCCGGAAGGAGGTGCGGTTAGCAGCAGGGGTTGTCTCCGTCCATCGCGCAGACCTTCCCTGGCTGTCAGTGAGGAGAGTTCCCTGCACCGGTGCAACTGTGTGGTCCACTTCCATGTGGTATTCCCTTGAAAAAAAAACACTGTGCCATCTTTGCACCCAAACAGCTTGCCTGTGCCACCTTTAGCCCAGCTTGTCAGTGCCATCCTTTTCCTCAAACTGTGCCATCTTTGCCATCAGCCTGTCTGTATCATTTTTGCTCTTAAACACCATGTATGTGCTAGCTTTGCCCCAAACAGCCTGTCAGTTTCTCCAAACAGCTTGCCGGGTTCATGGTTGCCCCAAAGCAGCTTGTCAGTGGCAACAAACAGCTTGCCTGTGCCAACTTTGTCACCAAACAGCTTGTGAGTGCCCCAAACAGTTTGTCTGCATTGTATTTGCCTCCAAACACCCTGCCTGTTCCATCTTTGCCACCATGTATCTTGTCAATGCCCAAAACAGTATGGCTCTGCCATCCAGCCACTTGCCTGTTTCATTTTTGCTTGAAAACAGCCTGCCTGTGCCATCTTTCCTCCCACAGAGCTTGCCAGTGCTCCTCAAACACTTATACACCCATGCTAACCACACATTTGCATATTCATGCACACACACACAAATGCCTACACAAGTACACATATATGTTAATTTTAACACACACTCATAAACACATTCTTATTCTTACGTAGATTCATACATACGCTGCCACTCAATCTCTTGCTCCCTTCTTATGGCACCCCATTATCTCACCAATAGCTTTGTGCGAGCAGTCACTCTTTTACAGCTATGTTTCTGCCTCCCAGTTCCCATCCAAAATTGTTCACAAAGGGCTGGTCTGATCTGCGCTAATCTAGTAGACAAACATTTTTTATGTAGTGCCCAGTGGCATATTCTGGCCTAAACCAACAAGGACTGTAATGGTTGCAATGCAACAAGCACTGCTTAATGGACTGGTTAAAAAGGAGATTAACAGATCATTAACACTGACTAGGGACAGTCTCCATAGTAAACTTCTGCCTGGTACCATGTATGCTTAAAAGACAGAATGCTGGGATATGGTGTCATATCCTGGCACCCAGCAGTAAGGACGGCAGTGCAAAGGGGCGACTGGTGGTGCTGCCCTAGCTTATGCCCTATAAATAGAGCCCTGGTAGTGTCTAGTGCAGGGGTTCTCAAACTGCGGCCCTCCAGCTGCTGCAGGACTACATCTCCCATACTCCTCAGCCAGCCCCTTAGCTGAAGGAGCATTATGGGAGATGTAGTCCTGCAGCAGCTGGAGGGCCGCAGTTTGAGAATCCCTGGTCTAGTGGTTAACAATATAATGTCTTAATCATCCACAGGGAACATCTGATTAATTAAGGTCTATGAAAGGAAATTATTAACATAAGTTAGACTTAATTGGCATTTCCATAAATCAGCATGATTGTCTACATGGTGGCTTCCAGATCTACAGATTTTAACCAGTTTATGAAACAATGTGAAACAAAACCTAGCTGCCTTTGGTAGTATATTACTTTACTATACAGCTTTAAATTTAAAAATCAAATATTTCAAGGAGACCTTTAAGATCACTGTACAAAAGGATTTTTTTTTAAAAAATGTTATACTAAACAGACCCTTCTTTTGAATTAGCAAGAGTTTGAATATAGTAGTTATCTAGGGAAAATGTTCCTATAAAGCTGAACATCTGTGAGTGCACAACTAAATAGATTTAGAATGATTGCCATGATAAACAATGTTAACTTGAAGTGACAAGCTAGGTCCAGAACCAAGAACTGTATAATTCAAAACTAGACTACTGAAAACATGTATCCCATTTTCAAGTATTTCAAAGAGCTTTAGCTTTAGCCAACTTAATGTGCTATGTAAGCTGTTTATTATGTATTACAATACTTAAACCAATACCCACTTATTACAATGTTAGGCATTAGACTCGTGCACGGCCAACAAAATTGACTTTGATGAAACAGCTTTCTTTCTTGGGAAACATTTCAGCCATTCAGCTTGGATGAAATCATCAAGAATGACACAAGAAAAGACAAACAAAGAAAAGAAATCCCAGCACTCCAAACAGCTTCCAGTCTCTAGGACACGTTATTAAGCCATAGCAAGCAAAAGCAACGTTTCAGCCAAACAGGGCCTTTGTCAAGCTGATCTTGACAAAGGCCCTGTTTGGTCGAAACGTTGCTTGTAGTGGCGCCAAAATGGCTTGTGTGGTGCTTGTAGTTGCTTGTAGTGGTGCCAAAATGACTTGTGGTGGCTCAATAGTTTGGGAAATGTATGGATTGTAATACCATGCTTTCTTATTTTCATAGGCCTTGTAGCAGAGATAAATGTGCATTGATAAGAATAGAAAATCATTGAGATTACTTAGTATCCATTTGAAGCTTTAATCAACCATTTTTGATTATAGGTCTTTTTTAGGATTTTTCGTGCGCCATGGTTGACATCAGCAGAGCGTATTTTTATATCAAAATAGCTCTTAAACACACCTTCAATCCTGTTTTATTGAATAGACTCCTGACTCCAATTAGTGATTAGTGAATTAATGATTAGCCTAGGAGTTCACATACTTTTTTCAGCACACACTTTGAATGTTTGAATGATGCATTCAACATGGGCAAGAATACAATACAATAACTTGAATGCAATTAGATTAGAAACAGATTGCGTTTGTTCAAATTTATAACTTAGATGATGATCATATTATATTTATATGAAATTTATACGTGAATGCTGGTAATTTCAAAGAGTTCACATACTTCTTCTTGCCACTGTATGTAAATGTGTTTTAAGCAAATTATACATATAGAGGACTCTTGCCTAGCACTGCTATGAACCTAACATATTTCCTCCCCTTTAGCATTTGGCAAAGGCAACAGAATGCCTAAACGAAAACTGCTAAAGCTACATTGTTGGTCTAATTTTATATATTATATATTATAATAGGTAAAAAATTATAATTATAGACAAGGACAGACCCTTCAGGAGTCAAAGAGTAATTATGAGGCGTATGAAGAAATAAAAGGCTAGTCTCAAAGGACTGATTTTGATCTGGCACGTTGACAAATAGTTTTCAATGTTTAAAAATGAGAACACTATACCACCTCAGGAATTGATATATCTGTAATGTTGACATTAATTTTGTGGATGTAATTAGAATAATTACCAAGGAACTATATTGCTGGCAGTGAAATTATTTAATGAAGCTTTGGAAGGGTTGGTTTCATTATACATAAATTGTGTCAAACACATCACCTACCAATCTAAAAGTAATTTAAGTAGGAAACAGAATAACATGAAGGAATGAGAATATATATTTGACACTATAATACATCTAAACCAGCATATTATTTTGGTTAAAGAGAATATAGGTCCAAAGAATTCTGACTCTTTTGAGGCCATTTCTGCAAGATACCACCTGCTTTTATCTGACCGTTGGAAACAAGGGTCCACCCTATCATAAGCCATAATGGTTTATGAATCACGATCCAAGCATGTAAGATGGAGACTTATTTCATGGGAACAGTATGTGAAACATTTTTCACATGCATGCTACCTTCTCCATTTGAACCTTAACCTCCTGTTCAAATGGAGAAGGTAGCATGCATGTGAAAAGGAAGCTGCAGGGAAATGTACATTCTCAACAGATGGCGCAAGCTGACTTGATGGGACTTGCCTTGCATGTGCTACATCTGTTCCTCCCGTCATTGAGATCTCCACACCCGTGACTTCTCCATGTGACTTTTGCTATAACCAAATCTACCTCACCCAAGCAGTCCCAAAACTTCTGTCTCAATCGCCTCAATGTAAGTTTGCAAGAGCAGTGCTCTGTTCTCCTTCTGTACCATTGTTTGTTACTTGTGTACATTATTATTAAGATGTTACATTGATGTCTAGGATAGTGTCACAATAAATAGGTATACCTATAAGGTATACCTATAGTACGCTAAAATCTAATAACGAACATCAACCCGCACATCAGCACTAGATTGTGAACATCTTTATAAGTGGCAGGCGAAATTTGCTGCCATAACGGAAATAAAGTAAATTATCAAACTAAATATAAATCGATTGGCACAAGTAGAACATGGGGAGCAGAGCACTGAATGCCCTTGAACTTTTTAATTTTGTTAATATTACATGACTTATGGCATCTTTCCTCAATCGTCACTTGTGCATCTAGCCAAGTGCACCACCTTTCTACTTTTGTTCTGGTAAGTGGAGGGATATAAGAGTTGTTTTAAAGGTGCATTTTTTCTCTTTGGTTTTTGCAGTTGTGGGTTATCTCCAATCTAGCTAGCTATTATTGTTAAGTTGCTGATTGCTACTGATTGGTTCAGACACTCTGTCTAAGGGTTGGAGAGAAGGTGAAAATTTTAGAACTTTCAAACCACATATTTCCAGAACAATTACACTGACTGAAAATCAAAACGTACAAGCTATAGGAAGTTTTAATCAATAAATTTAGATACGGTACAAGCTCTGATAATCACAGTTCCCCTTTAGGTATTCGTTTCTGGGCAAAGGTAAGCAGACAGCAGAGAATTGCAAAGTTAGTAATCATTTACATACAACAATATTGTAAACCGCCAGTTTCTCAGTGGCTCGCTGCTTAAATATTTTTTTTTCTGTTATTCTAAACATGTTGACTTTAAGTATTGTAGAAGAAGCCTACCTACTAAGAGACCGGCTATTCCCTGTCCTGCTGTTGGAGCACTAACATTAATTTTTCAAAAATCATTACAAAATATTGGCGCTGAAGACCTCTACCTAGCAAAGTTAAACCATCTATGAAGAAGCAATCATGGACTACTACTTAAATGTGATTTATATGTCTTACATGTTACACCATTTTATTGATTTGAATTGGGATTCCTTAAAATGAAAAATCAAACAGAGGCAGCAGTTTCACTGCCAGTCAATTCAATTGGGATGCAATTAGTGTCTCCCTTGCTACATATGGGTATTAATAGTCTGCCTTGTACACAATGTGATGGTTCTATTGCTTTTATGCAATGTGAATTATAAAAAAACTAGTACATGTTCCAAACGTACATTTTTAACTAAGTGCAGATTTCAAATAACCCTTCGAATAATTCATCTCTTCACATCTCTTCCTCATAAAGCCATCTCTTCACAAAAATCCCTGTTTACCCATGTTAACTGGTACAACATCTCTTATTTAAGAGCTAAATGATCTTTTTTGTCCAGAGTAAAACATTTTAGAGGTCCTTGTTTTAGAACTGAAAGACCTCTGCCTGAAGCCACCAAGAATGGAAAAGCATTAATGGTATTCCCTGTATAAATAACACAATTGTTTTCATGACATTATTGACTTTGAATAACTCTAGAAGGTCAGAGGGAGTTGCTTTTACCTTCAAAAAATAATGTATTCACCACCTCCTTCAGCAATGGTTTTGCTTTGGGGCATTTGTCTTTCAGTGTAATCAGGATTTCAGTGATATGGGAGATAAATACAAAGATATGGATTTTTTTTCCTGGCAAACAGATTATTATTGTTTTTATTTTCCAAAATAGAAATTTAGCAATATGTAAAAATTGCAGGATGAATAAAGTAAAAATGTGGGCAATACTTGGATTTTGGGATTCAGTTCAGGAAATGACATAAATGGATTTAGCAAAACTGAAAACAATGCTATTATAGCAGTTTTATGTATGAAACAGAAAATGGAGAACATTATATATAGAGATTGTACAGGAAAAATCTTATCTCCTTTTATCACATACATCCCAGATTAACTAAATTGAGGATTTTTTCATGCCATATGATCATATATTACATGATAAGCTCAATGGGTGTGCATGCATATATTGTAAAAACATTAATATTATATACAGTATACAGTATGTTATATATAATATATATTTTTCTAATATATACATGCACACACATTGAGCTAATGTTTTTATGTTATTAGCATATAACTAATATCTATATGCACTTTTCTCTAAGATTCTTGTTTCTTTTGTGCTCTTCCTTCTCACTTTTTTCCTTAAAGCACAGTTTTACATGAATTTCTACATCTGCATTATTGTATTTTTGCCTGCACTTTTTCTCAACTTGTAATGCTTATTATTTTCAATAAAATATTATTATTATTATTATTTATTTGAACTGGAGTGCACTCATTTATATTTTTGTTCATATAGGAAAAATAAACATTTAGAAAAATACAAAAAATTTAAAAGCAGATGTTCAACTAACATTAGAAATGGAACAAGGACATAATTAATTTCCCTCAGGTCTACTATGTTTTTCTACTTAGTTTTATGTGTAGATATCTTAATACTCTTACTATGACAATGTTCCACACCTCCTTCTGTTAACATCTGTCCATTTATATAATATCTTCCTATACTATGTCTTTTTATCCCTCCAGATTCAATGCACTTTGACTACACCCTTTTCTCTTTGGATATTGTAAAAACATTATATAGTCAAGCATATCAGGACACCTGAACATTACATCAACAGGGATTTTTATGACATTGCATTCTAAATTCTTAGACATTAATATGTAGTTGGTCCTCCTTTTGTCGCTATAACAGTTTCCATTTTTCTTGGAAGGCTTTCCACAAGATTTTGGAGTGTTTTGTGGTAATTTTTGCCCATTCATCCAGTAGAGCATTTGTGCAGTTAGGCACTTGGATGAGAAGGCCTGGCCCGCAATCATCATTCCCATTCATCCCAAAGGTGTTTAATGGGGTTGAGGTCAGGGCTCTGTGTGGGTCAGTCAAGTTTTTAAACACTAAACTCATCCAACCATGTATTTATGGACCTTGCTTTGTTCACTGGGGCACAGTCATGCTGAAATAGAAAAGGCACAAACTGTTCCCACAAAGTTGGAAGCATAGCATTATACAAAATGTCTTGGTAAGTCCTCTTTAGCATACCAATACATTTTGACCTCAATCTCATCAAACACATTTGGGGTGAACTGTACATGTTAACAGCTTATCTTTGCCATCTTTGTCCCCAGACAGCTTTTTTTCTGCCATCTTTGCCCCAAATAGCTTGTCTCAACCACATTTGACCCCAAAATAGCTTAACAGAGTTTAATTTATCTCCAAACAGCTTCCAAGGGCCAACTTCGTGGTCAAACAACTTGTCTATGCCATTGTCCCACAAACAGCTTGTCTCTGTCATCTTTGTCCCCAAACAGCTTAACAGTGCCATATTAGTCCCCAAACAGCTTGTCATTTTGTTCCCAAACAGCTCCCAAGTGCCAACTTCATGCCCAAATAGCTTATCTCATTTTACCCCCAAACAGTGTCATCTATGTCCCCAAACAGCTGATCTCTGCCATCGTGGTTCTCCAAACAGCTTCTCTATTTTATCAATCCTTCCATCCTTAATCTGTTTTCTTTGTTTTTCGTCTGCATCTCCGTGGACATAACCCGGCGGCAACTTCCGCCAAAATGGTGATGCTGCAGGGACGTCCTCCCCGATCCTCCAATCAGGGGAGAGGACTTCACTACAAGCGCCGTTATTGTGCCCTCACGTGAACTGAGGGCAATATGGCGACACTTGCAGTGACATTCTCTTCTCTTATTTTATGATCAGGGAGGATGTCACAGCCGCACGGGTGTGTGTGAATGCCCCTCTGGGATGAAGCTTTGGATCCAGCCCTGTGTGATCTAAGATTGTGAGCAGACCCTGGGAATTTCTTAGTGAGTTGGCATGCCAGGATTAATCACACCTCTACTCTGTATAATACCTATTTCATTATAATATATTAAAAATTCTGTGATGTTGCAAGATAAAAAAAAGATATCTGCACCTTCTCCTGTGCAGTTAAAGCTGATGTTAAGTATAATTCAACTCCTTGGATTAAAAGAAAAAAAAAATAACAGCACTTTAATGGTTATACATAAGTCTGTGACTGTTACATGTATGTGAAATAGACTACTTCTAGCATGACAGCAACTGTAGAATGTTAAAAGGATTCATAATTCACAGTAACAGGAGCTCCCATCCATAATATCCATGGCCATATTCGTCAAATTAAATGAGAACAGTTTTGGACAAACTCCTAATTTAAAAAAAAAATCCCAAATTACAACCTGTAGGTTTGTAACACTAATTACAAGACTTGGGAGCCAGCCAACTCTTCGTGATCTTCCTCGTGTTCGTCTTCGTGGGGGAAAAATTCTTCGTATTCCACGAATATTCGCCCGTTCCTGGGTTTGGTTCGGGCGAATATATTCGTGTATGTTCTTCGTGTCCGTTTTTTTACTTAGTTTCTATCCTTTTTTTGTAGAAGGGGTTAAAACGGGTTTAACGCGGTACGCACTACGCAGCAGCTTTGGTGGCAGGATTTTAAATGTCCGTACGAGCAACTCTATTGTTCGCCGGCATGGGCCTCCTCTGCACCTGTACGTCATTGGTTGATGGCAGATGAGCCCTCTGCTGGCGACCAATAGAGTCGCTCATACAGACTTAAAATCCTGGTGCCGCAACTTGGCCGGGAGAGACCACTGGTCTCCCCTCTCCAAGAGTTAAAGGTCGGTATGAACGACCAATAGAGTCGCTAGTATGGACCTTTAACTCTTCAAGTGGGGAGACCATGGTCTCCCCAGGCAAAGTTGCACCATCAGGAGTTAAAGGGCTGTGCAAGTGAGTGTATTAGTCGCCTGCAGGGCGTGCACTCCTGACGGGGAACTTGGGTTGTCTCCCCACCCCAAGAGTTAAAGGTCTTTAACTCGTGGCGGCGAATCTACGGATTTCCGGTCCCGTTATCTACGCAGCATCGCAGGGGTTAACAGGAGCGGAAATCCGTAGGTTTGCCATCAGGAGTTAAAGGGCCGTGCAGGCCGAGTCTATTAGTCTCCTGCAGGTCCCTCCTCTGGCATCAACCAATTGCGTAGATAAGGTAGGCTAGATGGGGAAGGGACCATAAAGATTAGTAAATGAATACAAAGATTCTTCGTGTTGTGTGTCTTCGTCTTTGTCTATGTTTTGCCGCCGCCATGTTCGTATGTTCAGTATTCGGGCTGAACAACAAAAACACACCCTTCGTGTTTGTTTTCATGTTCACCCGAATATGAATGCACAAGTCTACTAATTACTGGAGTTATACATTGCCCTTTTATGGGAATAAAGACTTAATGCACATTTGGATATATTCACTTTCTAATGTATAGAAAGTTTGTAGAGGTGAGACAAATCATTCAGTCATGACTTACCTATGCATTTGAAACCCCAATATGTTTCAGCCTAGTAGTAGTCACTTGACTCTCCAAAATGCATATTGAAATCTCTAGAATTTTATTTTGCTACTCTTTATTTGGGGTGTAAAAAATTTTTTTATTGATGTATTTTATCAGTGTACATTGATTCTTTTTTTTCCATCTTTTCCACATTAAAAAACTTGGAACGTTAAATTACTTTTGCTCATAAAGAGGTGAGTTGTAATAACAGCCACAACACAACAACACACAAACATTTGACAAGTAGCATCCTTTAGTTTAAAATTCCAGGTACCTGCCTGTTCTGCCCTTAAAAATTGTCCTTTTATTGTGAAGCTCATTTTATGGAAACTCAGGTTTGAGCAATTAAACTTTTTTCTCCCTCCAGTATCAATGCCTTTAGAAATTGATATAGCTCATAAATGTCTTCAACAAGCAACATTATTGTTTTGTCAATTTCATTTTCAAGATCCATGTGAGTCTAAATAAAATTTTGTCTAAATATACCTAGTTTTAATGTGCCTGTGTTCAATTACTTTTAAATGTATTATTGAACCAAAGAGTCATGGCCGCACCATGAACCTGTAATCAAATGATCTTAAAGATGATTGCATTCTTCTTGTTGAAGGTCAGGGATTCTTGCTTTAGTGAGAGGAAGGAGACACATAGATACATTGATTTTGGATTCGCTTAATTGATTATTCTAATCAAAGAGTAAACACAATTTAATTTCCTTCCCTAGCATGTTTTTTATTCTGTTATCATGTTATACATGCTATATGCTTAAAACTTGGGTAGATGGCAGTAATTAGGAAACTTTTGTTTCTTGCCCTTTCGGTTCAGACAAAATTCTGCCTCACTCACACTATTATTCGGTCTTTCTCGCACTCTTTTCCCAATGTCTCTGGGAAGTCTTGGTTCACTGAGAAGCAGATGAAAAAAAGAAGACTAAGAACAAAAAGAGGCAAGAGAATAAGCAGAGCTGTGGGAAGGAAGATAGGGATACAGAGAGAGTGTGAGAAAGTGTGAATGAGAGTGTAAGAGAGTGAATGAGAGTAAGTGTGTGAGTAAAAAAAACAACAAATTGCAAATGAAAATTTGGTGCTCTCTGTTTAATTTTTTTTAGACATATGTCCGAATTGCCAAAATTGGCAGATTTCTTTGAAACTGAAATACGTACAAAAATCGACTAAACTAGTATAGTAATTGGTTACATATAATTTGATGCTTAATAAAATGAGTTTATTCTTTTTAACGAAACAGAAGGAGCCTCATTTGTGCCTGGTGGCAACATGTGCATTGGGATTCACTTTAGTTTATAGGTCCCTTTTTCTCTTTTCGTCTGTAAATTGTTTGCGCTTTTAGAGACAATGATCTTATTTTTATTTGAAATATTTTTTTGGTTGCCTAATCTCATGAAACTACCTCACCTAGCATGCTTAAATCGTTCTTTTTTATAGCGTGCAGTTTGTTTAATCTACACCTAGTTCTCCTTTTGCAAACTTCATGGAACAGGAATAAATTGTATCTACAAATGCCTCAACAGTTGTTATAGCAGAACTCCATATTGGGCTCTCCACAATACTGAGATCTCAGCTAACTCAATTAGAAACCTGCATCTCTTCTTTGTCCTGTCGATTGATGTCTACTATTAATATAACATGATACAATTATTTTCCCTACATTGACTTAGGGATTAAATTGCTTAACAATGTACTGTCTCCTTTACATTAGGAGCACAGACCACAGTTCCCAAATTATTATCTTTTCACCTAGTTAAGTGAAGATAAGTGGACAAGGGCTTGGATGATCCCAACTGAGCGTAGGCTATGAGTGTAGATACAGAAGGTCAGTAGAATAGCCGTACATCTGTATCGGTAAACTACAAGTGGAATTTGCAGGCACGTAACACAGGGTGCCAGGGATTAATGGAGGATGAATGGTCAGACACAGCTGGGTTCGGTTCAGTAAATGGGTAGTCATATAAGCTAGGGGTCGGTTCCCAGAGCAGGTAGTCAAGCAAGGTATGGAACATAAGTAGGGCAAATCAAGAAAAGAATCAATAGGCAGGAGAGTAGTCAGACAAGCCGAGGGCAAATAACCCCAATACACAAATGTAATACAGTACATGAGATCAGCAAGATCACACTAGGGTACCTATGCAGAGCAGTTCTGGATTTTTAAACTCATCACCCAGGGTGCCACCCATCCTGCTACATGCCAACAGTGTACCTCCAGTATACCTCTGCAGAAAGGATCGCCTGGCCAGCCAGGTGGGTACACGTCATCTAAGACCCTTGCGCTGGCTGGCAGCAGCCTGCGCGCTGGTAGCAGAACACTTGGACGTGACATTGTGCTGCAGATTTTTTTAGCGTAATGTTAAATAGTTTTCTGTCTCACCCTGTATTAGTTTTACATTCTACAATTACTATCGGATATAATGATATACAGTATTGTGTTTTATACATTTTCCCCCCATAGTGGATCTATATTGTGTTGGACAGTCGGAGAGGGTCTTTTCTTGGGTTGCAGCTGCCTATTGTTGAAGTACTTTTTAATCTTTTATTATCACCAGGTGATCGCTTATGGCTATCAATTAGGAATACATTCTTTATTGATTGGTTAGATAATAGGACAATTACATCCTGCAGTTACTTGCCGTTGAGGACACAGACTACATCCTGCGTTTAAATCCCCTCCAGCACTGCTCTTCCCTCGCAATCTATGGCAGGAACGGTTGAAGTTGTCTGCACAGACACTGGACAGACCAGCTTCAGCATATGTGGGGGTACTTCACATAGTAATGGACACCTTTAACAGACACATGCAATACTAGGCTGCAATGATTTTGTCTCTGCTCTCTGAGAGGTACTAGAGAAACATATAGTGTCAAAAAAGCTTTTCATTTTTTTAATATTTTTATGGTAACAGTGATCATATCAGGAGTATCTATACTATTGATGTTTTCCCCTTAAGGGTTCATTTTTTACCCTTAAGGGATTTTTTTAGTAAGTTGTGTGGGTGAGTTGAGAGTTCTCAGTGAGAAATTTTAACATTTGTTTAATTTAATAAAAAGGATTGTTTGTTGAGCATTAGCTAACAAGTAAGCTTAGTTTATCTACTTCTAGAAATGGGGGAATTGTTATTACTTCTCATTTATTTAGTGCCAACAAATTATGCAGCGCTGTATAATTTAATTAAGACAGTTAACACATACATATAATACATACAGACACATCAGAAGCTGAGAACCCTGTTAGCTTGCCACCTAGCTGTATAATACTTTTTACAAAGTTCCTGGCAGGAATGTTGGGCTTATGAAGGCCCCACTTGTGAGCTTAGAAGCTAAAGGAGGGAGTGGTAGCTCTCTTGTAGCAGCAATTAGGGCAAAGTGGTTTCGAGATGCAATATATATGTATAAATAAAATGAACAGAGGGGTTGGGTGGGTTAGTGCTTGGTTTCAGATGCTTTCTAGGTTACAAAAAGTGGTAGGGGTTATTTCTGTAGGGTGGGGGGAGAGAATCAAGACAGAGGAATGTACTTTCCCAAGGTAAACATTTAGCAAAAAAGGAAACAATGTCCCCAAAATACATAGTTGGTACATATACAGGAAAATCATGCATAATAATACGAAATATGAAATAGTAAACTTGCTTGCAGGTCTGGCAATGTCAAAATAAGATTGGATACCTTTTCGATGCTTGCAAGGACCTCTCTTCAGATGGTGGTTTGCAAAGGTCTTAGCATGTTTAAAAAAAGCTTCAAGAGGGGAAATTGATCAGTAAAAAAAAATATAGATATATGCATGAGATTCGACCACCAGCCACAAATTGCACTTTGGGTATAAATTTATAGCTCCAGGAATACATCACTATCAAGCAACACCCCAATGTGTTTTCAGCAACATCTCCCGGGTACAGAGATGCCACACATGCATGGGTTTGTCTGGTGTCCGGCCACTCCAGTTTACTCCATCAAACCATTAATTTTTTTAAATTAGACACCCCTTGGGTATTTGAAATGCTTTTACTTTAACTCTTTCCATGTCAAGATTTTTGGGAAGCTACAGCGCTAATTTTAGCACTTGCGCATAAAAATAAACTTTTTATTTTATTTTATTCTTTATGGACTTTTATTTTACATTTTGCTGGAACAGGATGGTTCCTCTGATGCAAAATAATTTTTAAATGCTACCATTTTTTTTAAAGATTTTTTTTGGACATCAAAGCATTACAACAACACTGTTGATCACTTTCTAAGCTTGTTTAATGACATGATGTGTCAGGCACGTCATAGGTTGTTAAATGACCGTTTTTCTGTGGCGTGCCTGACCCGTGAATGGACGTTAAGGGGTTAGTGATGAAACAGCTGTCCATGATTGGTGATCTGGCTACTGCACCTCTTACCCGAGTTTTGTCTAAAGGCTGTTTTGTACAGCTAGCAATTACTTTCAAGGGATCCATGTATAAAGTGGATACAGAGGCAAAAGGTGATAATTGTTGACCTTATTTGCATGCACCTACCCAGAATCCCCTGTGGTTGTGGCAGCACCATGAAATTTCTGAGGGAAAAACAAGCCTTCTGGCTTGCCTGGTGTATGTAGATGAGCGTTTAATAATGCTTCTACTACTATATATATATATATATATATATATATATATATATTTATTTTTATTTTTTAGAACTTTTGCAGTTCGTTTTCCTCCATTTCATCGGAGATTGTCCTTGTTATTGCTGGGCTGTATGAATGCATGAAACAGGCAATTTTTCGTTAAAAATACAGTTTGTACGAAAGTGAATCATTACATTTGTGTTAAAGATAGTTTACGTTTACTTAAAAATGACAAATCCATTAAATAGGAACCATCAAACACGTCTTCATATTTCCATTGTTTTAAATTATATTATTATGATTGTTCTTTAACGGATAATTTTGTTTCCTGTATGCAATTATCTAATAAAACCACAGATTAAGTAATTAAGGAGAAAAAGGATATCAGGTGGTAAAGTAATCCTAATAATCAAAATGCCTTCTTTTCTTCTAAAAGAAATGAGATACAATCATGTGAGAAAAAGGGGAGAAACCTCGTGATTTATTATATAAACAGATTTGCATAACTACAGTTCTCAGCATAGGAGAAAACATTTATCACACAAAAGTACCTGTTTGTATCATAACTTGCTATCCTCACATTTGGTGGCAAGGCAGCATATGGTCATTATCAAAACATTTTTATTATAGTGATATTTCATACAAGCTAAAATTATGATGCAGTCACTAATATTCAATGTCTTCGTGCTTATATAACGATTACCATGGAAACTAAAATTCTAACTTATATCTGCTCTGCATGAGTAATGTAACACTGATTTTAAATTATTTAATGAATCATCTAGTTGCAAATTTTTATCTGTGGGTTGCTCTTGCTATTAGAAGCAATTTGCATGTTATTTAATGTGTGGTTTTTTTAAAATAATTTAATTGCTAAATGCATCTATCTATCTATCTATCTATCTATCTATCTATCTATCTATCACATTAATATATAGTTTTTACACAGACCCATCACAATCTTATGAATGCTAATATCTAGGAGCTGAGATATTGTCCTTCAACATTTTAAAACTTCTGTCAACTAAATGCCCACTTTCTAAGAACATGTTTTTGCTATTTAAAACAAGTCCTTATCAGTTCTAGTTATGAAATATATTATATAGCTGATATGCTGAAATGAATTAAAGCTGGTAGGCAGCTGTCAGTTAAATCTGCTTTTCTTTATTAGTATTTTATTAATATTTGTAAACACATTGGTCTCAGAATAAAGTTATATTAATGCTACTTACATTAATGTAAAAATGATGATATAGTTATTTAAATATTTATTAACCATATTAAAATATAGCAGTCAGTAACCACAGTAAGATAGTTTTAAAAATTCCAGTGTGCTGGAAGCAGTTCTGTTGTTAGAACACCTTGTCAGCATTTTGGAACATAGTCTGATTTATTCTAAACATGTTAGCAGGGATCAGACATTGTGACATGACAGTAGTGATGTATTTATCTTTTGTCTGTCCTTACTACTGGGCGTCGAGATATGATGTCATATCCTGGCTCCCCCCTTTTAAGGAAAGTTCTACACAGAAGCAGCGGAGACTCCTCAATAGGAGCACATGCGCACGTGAACCCCCAAGCGCAAAAGAAAAAAAAATTGCAAAATTCATCAAAATGGAACCACATGCTTGGAAGCTGGAGTATCAATACGATTGCACACTTATTTATCAAAATAATAATAATTTTTTTATTTTATAGAAATAGATTTTTCTGTTTCATTTACAGTTTTGTTTGAAAAAAAAGATTAATGTTTGATGTCTAACCCCCCCAAGTGTCAGGGTTTGGACACATTTTTACTCCTGGTAACTGCTGTTTGATGACATCATTTGAATATCTTTTCCAGCCATAAAACCTGACTTTGGAAATCTAAAACACTGTAAATGGTTTTAGCAGACAATATTTAAACAGAAAACCTCTCTTACCTACCTGAAATGAAATAAACAAAATCCAAAGAATTTACAACATGGTACAGAAGCATTTAACAGAATCATCATAGCCTTAAAACAATTTCTTCAGTGACAAAAATGAGTCACTGCCATTCTGTAAAACAACTACAATGCCATCTAAGTTATTTCAGTGAAAGTTTTAAAGTTTAAGATGAAATTTCCAATTAAATGAAAAATATTTTTACAATGCTGTGGTTTCTTATTCCATTAAAATACTAATTGAAGCTTAGTGCACCAATTCTGATAATGGCACAACTGATTGAAAACGTTCCTTTATAACCATTAAGGAGAAGATGGAGACAATTTCAATAATAAGACAGCAGTACACACATACAGTATTATAGAAAGTGAGATATCTGGCTAACTTGAGCAGTTTTTAAAAAAACATTTGTATATTCTGTAATAGACCTACTTATGTAATGACGGGGAACCATTGATGATTTCTTCAATCATTGACAGGGATAGCAATAGTGTTCATTGGAGACCTAGCTAAGAATGCTCTTGCTTGCATAAGATAAATTGTAATGGTGCAGACCTCCCACACCAGCTTAGGCACCCTAGATCTTTGCTTTGGGTCATTATTTGCTAGGACCAGTCCTGAGGTAAAAATGGTATAGAGGAAATCGGAACTGCCATTTTCAGAAGCCTATTTATTTGAACAGTTAAAGCATCAAATCTGGCTAATTATAAGGTGCAAAAACGTGACTGCTTAAGTCTATAGCATCCATACGAATATCAGTAGAATAGCTTTACTTTCCCTAATAAGACACCGGACACAAATATGTGGGCAATGTCTTGGCTACAGCTTTATTACGCAAATATTCACTGCCAGGCCAACTTGAGGACATTAACCACTTGCCAGGTGATGGATGATTTAGCACATCAAGCAGTTACACCCAACAAATATACCAAGAGCTTAAAACCTGCATTGCTCATTAGCCAACACTGGCTTGGTCGCTCTCAATTTCCACTGGATAGTGATGCCGCCCGGGATCTCCCTGGAGTTCCTGTTGCTGCTGGGGAGATGGACCAATTGCACCATCTCCTGGGCACTCACTCAGTCACTGGGGAGTGCTGCTGCCTGCATCCCCACTCTGGTGCTCCTGCTCTGATGCCAGTTCTTCTGCTGGGTTGGTGCCAGTGGAGACCGTAGTCCCATCCACTAGCACAGTCTCTGGGAAAGGGTATTTTTTAAGATTGAACAGCCCCTGTGGCATGTTATTCATATACTGTAATCCGGAGCCGATCCCGCTCTGTAATTACTGCGAGAATCACCTCCACCGGTGGGCTGAGATATTATACCCCAAGCATTAGACAGCATCAATGTTGAGGTGAAAACACACCAGTATTTAAACAATACAAGGCGGTAATTTACATACAATGTACATTTTCCAACAGGCCCTGCTTTGCACATGGCTCAGTATTTGCACTCAGCCCACTTTAGCCTGGTAATGGGCCACTATTGTAGTCTGTGGGGAGGATGGTAAACATGGGTGGTTCCCTGATTTCTGGCAGAAACCTACTGGATATCAGATCCAGGTGAAAATACTGGCCATGGAGGTCTCTGTCCTGTAAGTCCTGACCCGATGGAGAGAAACACCACGCATAAACCTGCTCCAAAAATGCAGGTGCCCCAAATCTGCATCTGAGCTCCACAGTCTTAAGAATCTCTGATAATTTTGGAAACATGGCACTCTGTACAAAGGGGAAATAGTCCCAATGGACCCCCCTGTACCCACCTCCCCCAAAACAAAACCCCTTCCAAGGCCAGGGTCCATAGTCTGATATTATGATTTGCTAAAATCCCAGTAAGGACATCTTACAAAGGACAGAGTGATAAATTGTATTAGTTCACAGGTATTTAATTATTTTTGTTCATTAATATTCCAGCCACATCTTTGCTGAAAAGGCCTCAACATGTCAGAAAAATCTAGCATACAGGCATAGATTTTAGCACCATTCATCTCTATATGCTCATAATTTTCATTTGAACATTTCTGTGCTGTTAAATTACTAAGAATCCTAGAGAATTGTAAGTGTTAAGGAATTTGCAGATTTACAAAGATTCTGATAATGAATTATTTAAAAGCATGTATATTTATACCTTTTTATGTGGATACATGGGGGCTTGCTAAGGAAGTTACATGGTAGTTTTTCAGTTACAGTTACACTAATAACATTGCATTATCTATATGAATGTGAATGATTGGTTTTAGTTACACTTTACAAACGCTTATGAAAAACCATAGCAGGAATATCAAAAAAATAGAAAATCAGACCATGACTTTTGCATCTAAAATAATTTTACATATTTTTAACATGTACCTTTATGTTATAATATAACTTTTTTTTCTCCATTCAAATTGTATTACAATGTAATAAGTACTGTGAGATCTGTGCAGCAACACTTTTCTTTTTTTTGCGGATCCATCTGCATTATTTTGAGGTATTTCTGCAACAGGGAGGAACCTCCATGTATACCATGGTACCAAACTCTCCTCTATTCCTCCAATTGCAGGGGAAGGGTGTGCGTGGGGGCTAAGCCCTGTTGTTATAGTACACAAAAGAGGATAATGTAGGAGAGAGCCAGGAGCAATAGAGAGCCGGGAAAAGAGGAAGAAGAACAAGAAGAGGTACTGTCCAGAAAGACATGGAGAAGCGGAGACATGGAAGAAGATGTTGGATAAGGTAGGGAGACATTGAGAGTGAGAGATTCTTCTTCTTCTAAACATAGTTATCAATAGGTTACAAGGTCATATAAAAAGTCTTGGAAAAGCATATTCCTAAGCAACACCTAGCCATACCTACCTGGCCTGGCCATCAGGCAAAGGTGATTACCTCCTAGCTCCGCAAGAGTTTGAGAAGGACTTTTTCTGCAGCGGGGTATTCAGAACTTCAGTAAATACCACATAGCTAGACGTGAGAAAAATAATCCTGCTAAGCCTGCTGCTGTCCTCTTGGTAACTAGGAAAAGAGCAAAGCAAAATTTCCATTGATACTGGAGACCACAATGTCTATGAAGAAATGACCACATCCTTCGACCACTAGTTGAACACCTAATGTGTTCTGACTCTATTTACCCAGGAACATTTCATAATGACCGGTGGGAGTGGGCTTGGGTGTTCACAATTTCCAAGATATAGATTCCTGAGACTCTGGTCATGTTGGCTCCCTCAAATAATTGCCATGCAATGGCAGGTGAGACTGGCTGCTGGTACTACACAGGAGAGGGCTTTGGAGGAAGGACAGGGCATTGCTGCTAGGCAACTGTAGTATTTAAATAAACTTTTTATTTTAAAGAGACAGGGACAGGGGCAGGGGCTTCTCTCGAAATGATGCAGAACTTATCTAGGGATATTTTAAGAGGTCCCCTATGTTGAACCTTTTAAGTTAAGACAACATTCAAGTTGCTTCCCTTCTGTCTGTGAAGTGACTTATGGAAAATCCTGTTTTCCTTGAGACCTTTTATAGCAAAGCAATATACACGAATACAGCAACATAAGATGGAAAAGTTGATAGCTGTCAAACATCCCTGCCCTTCTCTATAGCATTCTATAGAATGCATAAATGCTTTGTGGCTGATCCTCCACCAACATCGGCATCTTAACAAACAAGCCACTTAACTGATGTCTTGGAGTGTACGATGCCTATGAGGTAAAACATATTATACCTGCCTCCTTACTTGGATACAGCTGTAATCAGTCTTTGACCACCAAGTGTTAGAGATCACTCATTGTTCATTTTGGCATCAAATTGTATTTATTTTTATTTCTTTCTCTCGCTATGCATCACATGGTACTAATAGAAAATAGCATGTAAATGTAATTCTCATTGAGTGATAAATGAAGGGAAAAACAAGCAACATTAGTAAGGACCATTCTAATTTTGATGAAAATAATACCATCATTTAATGAAGCCTTATTAATTAAACAAAATATGTACCTTTTATGTTTTGTTTGGAATGTTAAGAAACACTCTTTTCAAAGTATGGTTTTCCATCTTACTGAATTTCTTTTATTTTGCTTTTCAAACTGCATATTAAAATTCAAGGTATAAATTACTAACCTGTCACTTGCACGGTATATTCATTCGGAACTTGGATTACTTTAACAATCCTGTTTTCAGTTTGAAATGCCTTTCAAACACATTTGAAGGCTGCTTATCATAAAAGTTAATTCCCTCTTACCAAACAGTAAGATGATGTGCATATAATACAAGTGTTTTGAAAGGAACTCACCTTATACATACCTAGCCCAAATGATCACCAATTCTTGTGGGATTAAACTTTCATTATAGTTTACTACAGAATTGGCACTGCTCTTCCCATGAAAAAACAGACACAAGAAACCATAAACTTAAATTAAAAATCAGGTTTTAGCTTCAACTCAAGTTAAGTAAGAGGAACAAATGTCTAAATCTAAAATCAGGATTTACCAAGTAACAATTGGTGATATCTACTGTAATACTGTAATATGTTCAATTAACAAAATTAAGCTAGGGATAGTTCATCACGGCCATATATAAACCAGAGATCAAAACAGTATGGCCCATAATTGGCTCATAATTGTCAACAAGCCTTGGAAGGCCAGTAGTAGAAGGGTGGAGAGGAGTAAGAGATAGAAATAATAAATAGAAATCAAGGAATTGTGAAAATAGCTATAAACGACGAGCTGGTATGCTCCACTCATACCATATTTTCTTATATGTGTTGAGAGAGTTAGATATCGTGTGATTCATTCACTCCATCTGTTGGATATGATCCACTAAATTAAGTATTTTTGAGATTGCAAGTTGTTGTTGGGTTTTGTTCTGGCTATAAGAGGATGGTTGCTAGGAATACACAGACACATACTTGACTTTTTGGAATCAGCCTAGTAGCATTTCAGTGCTAGGAGGCACTATCACATGCAGATGCTATCAAATTAGGTCACTGACTATTGTTTATTGTGTGACATTGTCATGTAACGTATTTCCTCTAGAACCACATTGTCTCCAACAATCAAGAAGAGGTGACGGAAAGCTAATTGAGGGCTCTAGATACCATCAATATAGAACGCTCTTTAATATTTCTATGTTGCGTGTTGGAATGCCAGGGTAGCTTTTCAACACATTTCTGCAGGTATAGAAGTATTAAGGTACTCTTCGTACCTTTGCATTCTAATTTTTCAGGTCTAATAACTGACATAAAAAAATACACTAGTGGATCCCCTTACGTATGGATGATTCAGGCAAATAATTCAATAGGTTGAGGCGACAAAGGTGACTTGATTTACCACAAAGTGAGTGAGTTCCATATGGGGAAAATAGTCGGAGGTGACATTTTTCAAAGAAGTCCTGAAGTTTGCCTCTGTCAAATAGGTCCCAAGTAAGAGTTATCCCTTTATTTAAGTGTTGTCTGCTTTTCTGTGAGCTCCAATCAATAGTCAACATTTGATGTGTGCATAAACGGATTCTCCATGTCAACTCATATGTGCTTTTGAAAGCTCCAAACTAATACTTAACTATCTGGATGACTGCCCAACACATTCCATTCTGTATCTAACAAAATGCATTTATAAGCATGTATGTGCTTACATTTATAAAATACTATGGAAAGAATGTTGTAAAATGTAATATGTTCTCTTTGTAAATATTTAAATTTAATTTAAACTGAATCATTTTGGCTACTGGAAGATTTTGTTAATTAATTTGAATAAATTTATTTTACAATAAATCTTCGCTGCCATGCTTGGAATTAAACACAAATGTGAAAAGAACAGATATATCAGGGATGATATGAGCACCTGACGGTTATAGAAGTTATGATGGTTAGACTCTCCCACAATAAATAAGTGCTAGTTAATAAGTCTTTAGCTCATTGAAAATCACCTTCATTCCCATGTGATTAAACAGCTACATTATGTAATAAATTGGATTTTCTATACTGTTTTATCATTTTAGACGTTTTATTGTAGAATGTTGTTGATTGCATTATTTTGATTTGCTGTGAAAAAATTTAAATAATTTAGAACACACTGTATACCGTAGATTCCTACCGTGGATTCCTTTTCACATTCTGCCTGCAATATATTTTGTCTTATATCAGTTTATCCACCAGGGCAGGACTGTACAGGGTGTATGGTTTTGTTTATTCACTGTACATATATTTTATGCAACACCCAACTAAATTACTTTAATGTTGCTTTCCACCCAAATGAATTAGGATATAATATGACTTTTCACTCACATTTACCAAGGTGATTTCACTGAGGAAGGCACCAGTACAATAGATTTTTAAGCAAGTAATTAGTAAACCAATATTTATCTAGTGGCCTCCCTTGTTTACATATGATTATATTCTCTGAACAGAAGTGTTCAATTTTGTCAGTCTGGTGAGAATTTCACATTATGCATCATGCATCATTTCATTAACATTTATTACTCATACAATAGTTGGTAAATATGATAAGAATTTACCATTTTATACAGTGATTTCACAGATTGTGCTCCAACAACCCCCAACTCTAACATAGTATGATAATGTATTTTACCCTCTTAAAACAGGTCTTTCAGACCTTCAAAGACAAATAAACGAGCAAAGTAGATAAGAGAGGACTGATTATATGAGGATAATTTGTGGGCTAGGTACTATATTTAGGTTACTTTATTGAATATGTTTAGCCCTCGTTCTCTCAGCATAACAATTGCTTATATTTATATAATTAGGTAACTATTTCTAATAATATTGCTTCTTGGGCTTACCTATAAGGGCAGAAGTCACACCAGCTTCATGAAAAATCTTTAACAATAAAGCAGGTCATAAAACAGTGTCATTTGATAACATGTAGATACCATCTTATAGACGGTTATCAGTTATTTTCATATGCATTTACCTACAAAGCAGCTACTGAGATATAGTCTTATTGGTAGGTGTTGACCTATATATATATTGATTGAGTGGAACAATAACAAAGGTATGGCAAGCCAAATCTTTTCAGACAAATATTAGTTTAGTCTTTGCCACCTTTGTTTTAGGGCAACAAACCTTGTTTCCCTGCTGTTTGGATCAGATACAATTTGGAGGCCTTTTTTGATTTGTAACCGGCATTCGGGGGCACAGGGCAGGGCAGAACAGTCAAGGCACTGGAGGACAGAAACATTCAGCCACAAGACCATCCTAGAAAAAAAATAATTGATTCCCTAAGTAATCACAATGCCCTTCCTTCCCTAAGTAATGAAGGGTATTGTTGCGAAGAGCAGCAAGCAACATGTCTCACATTGCCACCTTTGCCCCCAAACAGCTTGCAAGTGCCACCGTTATCCCCTAACAGCTGGTGTGCGCCATCCTTGCCCGTAAACAGCTTGGCTGTACCATCATTGCCCCCAACCACTTTCTCTATGCTTCTTTTGCCCTTTGCAACATACACTCTGGCAGGCATACATAAACACAATTACACAAATTTACACATTCTAACACACATACACTTGTTCATACTCACTAACACACATATACTCACTTATTATAAGAGACACACCCTCTCTATATACACATTCATGCTCAGAGGCAAACATGACACTTACACATCCATCTATTTGCTATCACAAACACTTAAACATGCATGCTAAAACACACTATATCTCCCAACACTAACACATACATATCTATACTAACACACAAACACTTACATATTAATACCCTTTCACATACAGATTCATGTCACACACGCTTAAACACTGAAAAGCCATAACATTATGGCCACTGTTATATGAAGGGTGGGATATATTACGCAGCAAGTAAACATTTCTTGCTCAAAGTTTATGTTTTGGAAGCAGGAAAAATAAGCAAACATAAGGATCTGAATGACTTTGACAAGGGCCAAATTGTGATGGCTAGACAACTGGGTCAGAGCATCTCCAAAACTGCAGCTGTTGTAGGGTGTTCCCTGTCTGCAGTGGTCAGTACCTATCAAAAGTGTTCCAATGAAGGAGAAGCGGTGCACCAGCGACAGAGTCATGAGCGGCCAAGTCTCAGTGATGCACATGGGGTGCTTAGGCTGGCTGGTGTAGTCAAATCCAACAGACAAGCTACTGTAGCTCAAATTGCTGAAAAAAGTTAATGCCGGTTCTGATAGAAAGGTGTCAGAACACACAGTGCATTACAAGTTGTTACATATGTGTAGCTGCAGACCAGTCAGATTGTCCATGCTGACCTCTACCCACTGTGGATATGCCTACAATGGCCATGTGGGCATAAGAACTGACCCAGGGAGCAATGGAAGAAGGTGGGGTGATCTGATGAATCATGTTTTCTTTTACATCACGCAGATGGACAGGTGCATGTGCGTCGGTTACCTGGAGAGCACATAGCACCAGAATGCACTATGGAAAGAAGGCAAGCCAGCGGAGGCAGTGTGATGCTTTGGGCAATGCTTGGGTCCTGCCATTCATGTGGATGTTACTTTGGCATGTACCACCTACCTAAGCATTGTAAAAGAAAGAAAAGACAGGCCAGAAAAAGAGGATGGAGTCTAAAGGTAAATTAGGTGAAGGTATCTTTAATATGAGTAATAGGGAACTTAACCATTTGGAAATTAGGGCTCTTCAAAGGGGGTCGACTCTTGCTCCTTCACCTATTTTTGATACATTTACTCTTTATTGATACCCATAAATTTCTACGTAGGCTGAGTATAAAAAAGTTATTTTTTGAAATAAAACAAAATAGGGACCACCAGACTTAGTTTCTTCTACGTTTGTGGAACTAATCGATGATAATGTGGATGAGTCATTTTTATTAAATAATCAAAATATAATTCATACAGAATTAAAGGCCAAATCTTCTTTTATTCTTCCAGTTCAAAAGAATTTTAGAGAATGTACTTTTAAAGAATTTGAGGAGTTAGAAAAACCTTGCAAGAAGTTTAAATAGAATTTACAGTTAGCCGAAAGAAAAGCCTTGAAAGAGCTACTCAATGATAATAATATAATTATAAAACCAGCCGATAAGGGGGGAGGGGATAGTATCGTTAATTTCTAACGGCAGCACAAGAGGAGTATTACTGCCCCTGTGAACAATTAGGACAGGTGGAAAATTAATGATTTACACAATTAAATAAACAATTAACCCCCTTACCCCCTGTAAAGGGAACTCCACCCCTAACCACAGTGTGCTATAACAAGAATTAATAAAAAAATATAAGAGGGAAGGATATTAGTGTGCTGCCGTAAGGACTAAGGGAAAACAAATTATCGTTAGAAAACGATTCCCTTACGTCCTAACTGGTAGCACAAGAGGGGAAGTAGCTAGAAGATTACCTATGAGGGAGGGTTTTCCGGCTGAACAACGTTCAGAACAGACCGCCCAAAGGCAGTGTCTTCCGAACGTCTTAAATTTAGCCTATAATGGCTTATAAAAGTGGAGTTAGAACTCCAGGAGGCTGCAGCACAAATATGTTGAAGAGGGATGAGGCCCCTCTCAACAGCCGAGGTAGCTAACGCTCTGGTAGAGTGAGCGCGGACAAAGGTGGGAGGAGGCAAGCCTTGAGCTGAGAAGGATTCTCTGATGGATTCCTTTATCCACCTGCTCAGGGATGGTTTAGAAGCTTTAGATCCTTTGTTCCTGCCAAAAAACTGAAGAAAGAGATTTTCATCTGTCCTGAAGACACCGGATCTTTGTGGATAGATCTGCAGACATCTGGAGACGTCAAGAGTATGTAGAAGAGATTCTTCTTCTGTTGAAGGATCCAGGTGAAAAACAGGTAGAGAAATGACCTGATTAATGTTGTGAAACGAAGGAATCTTCGGTAAAAAAGCTGGCAGGAACCTTAGGAGAACCCTATCAGGCAGGAATAGGGTGTAAGGCTCAAAGGCACACAGAGCTTGCAACTCACCAATTCTCTTGGCAGAGGTGATCGCCACTAGGAAGGAAGCCTTCCAGGAAAGGTACTTCATGTCCACGCTTTCCAGTGGCTCGAAGGGGGGAGAGCATAACCCCCTGAGCACGACAGTAAGGTCCCATTGAGGGACTGGTCTCAGGATCTTAGGTTTTAACCTTTCGGCTCCTTTAAGGAACCTCCTGATAAGGGGTTCTTGGGACAGAGGTTTTCCTAGAAAAGCCGATATGGCTGAGGTGTGCACTCTGAGTGTAGAGGGAGCTAGGCCTTTATCCAGTCCATCTTGGAGGAACTGTAATATGAAAGAAATGGGGGGATCTGAGAAAACCACTTTGTTCATCGCACACCATAGTGAAAAAATGCATCTAATCCGGTTGTAAGCTCTATTAGTAGACTCCGCTCTCGAATGAGACAAGGTCCTCAAGACCCCAGAAGAAAGTCCACTATCCTTCAATAGGAAGCTGTCAATCTCCAGGCTGTCAGATTGAGAATTCTCAGATCTAGGCGAGACCCTGTGACCAGAAACACAGGGTTCTCTGATATTGGAAGCTGCCAGTACAGACCCTGACTCATCCCCATGAGCTGGGTAAACCATTGTAAGGTTTGTCTTACCAGAAGGAATCCGATATGCAGGACTGGAACACACTTGCTCAAAAACAGAACACACGCAAGGGGCCTGGTGAGGATAACAGGGCACTTGGTGGTGTAACTGTAAGCACGAGTGGTCAGAGGGCAACCGTTTAGCAGACCAGGGTCGGGACGCCAGAGGTAAACGTAGTCGGGTCGGATAGCCAAGGTCAGGATGCCAGAGGTACACGTAGTCGGGTTGGATAGCCAAGGTCAGGATGCCAGAGGTACACGTAGTAGCAGGGAGAGCCAGGGTCAGGAAACCAGAGAAACACAGGAAGCCGTTTAGCAGACCAGGGTCGGATACCGGGAGAACAGGAACAAGATATATATATATAGGATACGGGAGGAGCTCACGTAATACGGACAGAACCAGTATAACTGAGCACTGTGGATACTGTGCTCGAGGTTTAAATAGCCCGGGGGGGCGTTCCCCGACGTCCGGGACGTGATCGCGTCCTGCGTCGCCATAGCGACGCAGCGGAATCCAGCCGGCGGTCAGCTTCATGAATATTCATGAAGCGGCCGCGTGCGCGAGCGGCTGCTTCAAGCTCCAGTCTGCGGTGCCGGCGTTTCTGCCGGGGAGGAGAAGAGGACGGCCGGGAGCTGCTTAAGGTAGGTGCCTTACAACCATGACCTCTTCGGCCAGAATGGAATTATCGCAATAATCGAGGTCTGGTCCTGTCTGATCTTCATCAATACCCTTGGTATCATGGAAATTGGAGGGAAGATGTAAGCCAGCCCGAACCTCCAAGGGATGGACAGACGCCCAAGGATTGTCCTCCCTGTATAGGGAGCAGAAGATCTTCACCTTGGCGTTGAACCTCGTAGCCATTAAGTCGATTTCTGGCATTCCCCACCGAAGAGTAATTTGATTCACTCGCCTGAAACACTGAGGCCCCGACTCAGACAGTCCGCTACCACATTGAGAGATCCCCAAACGTGGACTGTAGAGAGGTGGGAGAGGTTCTGCTCTGCCCATGATAGGATCATTCCCACTTCCTTGAGAAGAGGTTGAGATCTCGTGCCACCCTGTTTGTTGATGTAATAAACCGCCGTCATGTTGTCTGAACGAACTCTCACCGCTTTGCCGCGGATCTGAGGAGCAAAGTGAAGGAGCCCCAATCTGATTGCTCTGAGCTCTCTGAAGTTCGAAGACATAAGGCTTTCTGGACGGGACCAAGTACCTCGTACTGGAATGTCCTCTAGATGGGCTCCCCAACCTAGAAGGGATGCGTCCGTGGTCAACAGAATCCAGGCTGGCTGAATCAAGGACCTCCCATCTTTCAGATGCTCCCACCAACTGAGAGAGCGACGGACTTGAGGAGATAGGGTGCACATTTTGTTCAACCCTAAAGGGTTGCGATTCCAAATGCCCAAAACTTCTGATTAGGGGGGCGTAGGTGCCAAAGGGCCCAAGGGACTGCATCCGTAGTCACTGACATGTGTCCTAACATCTTCATAAGTGTTCTGATGGACACCGACTGAGGGGTCCTTAGAGAACTGGCGGCTCTGACAACCTGATTGCGTCTGTCAAGAGACAGAGAGAGAGTCATCCGGGTCGAGTCGATTATGAACCCCAGAAACTTCCTGGAAGTGGATGGAACCAACTCGGACTTTTGGTAGTTTACTATCCACCCTAATTGGTGGAGAAAAGCCAGAGCCTGCTGAAGATGAGAATGCAGAATTTCTGCAGAAGTGGCTTTTAGAAGCCAATCGTCTAAATATGGGACGATTTCTAGGCCTTCTAGTCTCAAGATTGCTACCACGGCAACAACAACCTTGGTAAAGGTATGCGGAGCAGAGGAGATTCCGAAGGGAAGGGCAGCAAACTGAAGGTGTTTCACTTCGCCACAAAGGGATACAGCCACACGCAGATACTGCCTGTGGGCTTGGCAAACAGGAACGTGTAGGTAAGTGTCCTTCAAGTCTATTGAGACCATTACGTCTCCCGGCTGTAAGATATTTATTACAGAGCGGATGGACTCCATGCGGAATTTCTTTTTCGCTATAAAATTGTTCAAATAGCGTAGATCTAAGATCATCCGCCAGTCTCATGTGATCTTGGGCACTAGGCGAATAGACGCCGAATCCACGTTCTTCTGGAGGAACTTCCTCCAACGCCTTCTTCTGTATATAGGCGTGGATAGATTCCTCTAGGACTCTTTGCCTCTCGCGCGAGAGAATCAGAACAAAATTCAGAGGAGGTAGGGAAACAAAATGTACTTTGTAGTCGGACCGGACTACATCTAACACCCAGAGGTCTGGTATGGACCTCTCCCAAGCTTCTAGAAAAAAAGATAGACGACCTCCCACCGGGGGGGTCTAGAACTGGAGGAGGGGTTACCTCCGGACTCTCTGGCGTCAGACTCTCGGCGTCAAAGGTCCTTTCTCTTCTCATAGGACCCGCGGGAGCAACCTGCTCCTCTCTTCTGAGTCCCCTGACGCCATTGGGATCTAGAAGGTCCCTGGGACCTGGATCCTCTGGACTGTCTGCCCCTCTCTCTAGAAACCTGCTGGGGGAGAGATTTGCCTTTCTTGTCAGAAAGGCCCTCCGTGATTTTGCCCAGCTCACTGCCAAACAGCTTGCCAGGTTCGTAAGGCAACCCACAAAGCGAAAATTTGGAGGCGTTGTCCACTTTCCAGGGTTTTAACCATAGGGGTCTCCTTGCAGCAGCAGATAGCACCATAGATTTGGAGGCTAGTTTCAGATGTTGAGGCGCAGCATCCGAAAGGAATTCCACAGCCAGTTGAGCTGTTTTGAACTGCTTCAAGATATCGTCTCTTGGAACACCTGCATCAATATCTGACTGGATTTGAGACATTCTGGTGCGCAGAAAATTAGTAACCTCACTAGAGGCTATAGCCACAGTAGCTGAGGCAGACGCATCCGCATAATTGCGGCGCAAGGAAATCTCTGCGCTCCTATCCATGGTATCCTGTAAAGAAGATCCATCATCCGCAGGTACCACGGTCCTCTTGGACATCTTGGCGATGGCCAAATCGACTTTAGGGGGAGGACCCCATGGGCGCTGCTGGTCTACATTAAGCGGAAACATAGATTTGAACCGCTTGGTGATAACCGGACCTTTTTCCGGGAGTTTCCATTCAGTCTCCATTAACTTAATGAGAGACTCATCCACTTTGAAGGCCCTAGGCTCTATAGAGGTGGTTTCTGGAGCTTCCTTAGAGTCAACATCCTGGTCCCCCGACTGGATGGACTTTAGTTACCATTGGGTTTTCTCAATGGGAAACCAGAATGATGAAGCAGGTACTTCTTCAGAAGAGTCAAGCTCATCTACAGTGAGATAAGCGCCTTCAGACATAGGGACCACCCTAGGAGGGGACTGGGCCCTAGGTCTCTTTATCTGGAGTGTATCCTCAAATCTCTTGATAGAGGATCCAACTAAATCTTTAACCCAAATCATCATATCACAAACATTGGGTTCTGCCTCAGGGGGATTTCTGCAACCTTTAAGCATCCTTTAAAGGTGTATCACACCCGCGGCAGGTAAAATGCCTCCGCATGGCAGTGGACTTGCGCCCCTCAGGAGCAGGCTCCTCTGGAGTAAGGAAATACATCTGCAACAGAGATGACCAAAATAATATAAAGAGTTTTATTAAACATAAAAATCTTATTAGTTATACCTACCCTGAGATTAAAAATGCATGGAAAGGATAACACACAAAGCCAAAGATAGACAGCAGATTCTAGGAAGGCTAACTAATAGCTGTACCAAGAGACAGCCTAAAGGACACTACCAGGCTAAAATACACTGCCAGAGCACCAAAACGGGAAGCCACGCCCCCGGAAGTGACATCAGATGCCACAAAAGAAAATCTGTTTTTTTTTAATCCAAGAAAGACTCTTTTAGGGATTACTATTGCTGCTGAGGGAAATAAATGAATTCCTCCCCCTCAGCAGCTAAAACGAGTACAGGGGAGGCATAGAGAACTCCAGGACAACACAGAGGAGACTAGCTCAGCAGACATGAAGATAAGCAGCTGGGAGGAGACATCCAAACCAGTCAGGTATAGATCCAGCACAAACACACAGATAAAGCTGGGTGAAATGAGGCCGTCCTGCGGGCACAGCAGGGCAGCAAACAAAAATAGGATACACAATCCAAACAGCAGGGCACCTGAGAAAAAATAAAATAATGGTTAGCAAGCTAACACAAGGTTTCACACAGAGACCACCACCTGTCCCAATATGTCCAAAGGACAGAAAGAAGCACACTGTGGCTAGGGGTGGAGTTCCCTTTATAGGGGGGGTAAGGGGGTTAATTGTTTATTTAATTGTGTAAATCATTAATTTTCCATCTGTCCTAATTGTTCACAGGGGCAGTAATACCCCTCTTGTGCTGCCAGTTAGGACGTAAGGGAAATAATAGATAACGACTACTACTTTGAAGAGGCCTATAAAATCCTGAGTGATACACAAACATATTTAAAATTATGTAGTGATTGGTGGTGTTGGCGGGGGGGGGGGCAGCCACAAGGGAGCACTGACTGACGCGGAGGAGAGAGAGGGGCGCCAACCGGTTGCTCAGGAATAAGTTTTCAGCAACCCTTCGGCACCCCTCACTCTCGGCCTCTAGCTCGGTCGCAGTGCCGGCATTTCAAGCTGAGTGCCGGAATATGATGTCATATACCTGCGCTCCTCAGTGAAGCAGAGGGTTGATGGTGAGAAAGGGGGGTAGTAAGAATATTGAAATAAATAAAAAGTGAGAATGTGTGAGGAAATTAATAAATTGTGTGAATGAGTGAGATAATGAATTAATTAATGTGTGGATGAATTGTGTGAAAGTGTTTGTGTGTATCATAGATGTATAATTGATTTGTGGAAAGGCAAAGATAGCACAAGCAGGGTGTTTGAGCCTTGGGGACCAAGATGGCACAGGCAGGCTGTTTACGGGACAAAGATGGCACAGGCAGCGTGTCAGGCGCCTGTCCACCGCACCGATCGGGTGGGCGCTCACATCACGTTGCCGGTCGGGCATCAATGCGCAGTTCCTCACCCAAATACCTTGCACCTCTCCCGCACAGAGCCCTCCCTCAGATACTTACCGTTGTGGGCTCCGTGCCGGCTGTTGCTGCAGGTTCGTGCACACAGGCAGCAGGAATGCAGGCTGCTCAGACATGTGCCCTGATGGCATCATCGCTGACCAAAAATCCTGGGAACGTTTAAAAGTGGAATGTTCCTGTTGTTCCTTGCTTGGTGTCTTGTAAGCCTCAGTACCTAGCATTCCCTTGCTGTTTCTTCCAATTTTGACTCGGATTGTTTAACCCTTTAGGCTGCTTCTCTGTAACCCTGAACGTGGATAGTTAACCGTTTATGCTGCTTCTCTGTGACCTTGACCGTGGAATATTTACCATTTATGCTGCTCCTCTGTAACCCTGACCGTGAAAACATTAACCGTTTACGGTTGATAAAGGACCGGAGGTGGTCCGAAACATTGGTCGTGCTGATTTAAATAAATGTGTGTTAAACGCACTTTACTACAAAGACCCGTGAGTGCCCATTTTTCTTTGGTTACATATATCTGGCTATTTTTGGAGCACCCGGGCAAATAAAAGCCTGTGTATACTAACAGCATTTTTGAGTGTGCAGCCTCTCCCTTTGGTTTGTATATATATATAAATTGTCAGCAGGGGCTAATATTTATATATGTTGTCAGCAGGGGCTTATAGAATAACAAAATAACTGCCAGTTCAGCTGTTATTTTGTAATTATATTTCAGTCACGGTCTTTACTTCAAAGAGATAAGTACATATTATGCAGTATTGTCCCCCCTTCTTTGGTCCCTGTCCCCCCATGTGCCCCCCTAAATATGAAAGATAGAGACGCCACTGGTAGTGATCCAAGTGATTGCAGATTTCGGAGGAGATCTCTATGCACTTCTGAATAAGGGTAAAGGGTAAAGGGTAAGGGTAAAGAGAAAGGGGTCTTTGATGATGGAGAATATAATTTCTTGTAAGTACATTTCCCAAATACCCCTTATTTTACCCAAGATTCATAAGGATCTGAAGTTTCTACGGGTAGACCTATTGTATCGTTCAGGGCAGGAAATAGTATGACGAATCTCACTTCCGAGCATAAAGTAAGGATACTAAAACAAAACAGATACTAATATGAACAGATCATCATGTTTGTGTCAGGGACAGCTACATGGTTATTAATGGCATGCTATGTTCCTAATTTTCAGCGTGAATATTTTACATCGGTAGCCCTTTGATTAGTTAGGTCCCAACTTGACTATATCCTACGTTGATGTCCCTATTGTTTGTATGCTATGAAATTGTACAACTAATACGATATTTGTATAACAGCATCAGTATAGTTTTAGACCATATAGAAGTGCCATGGATAAAGTATCAACATGTATTTTATGTATTAAGACTTAAGCACAAATAGTATAGAGTGCTGTATGACTTTATTAATATAAAGTACATATAATACATTGTCAAATAATTTTCTCTGGGAGATTACTATGTGGAGCTGGCAAAAGAATACATATTAAATAAGTGAAGATGTCCTTACAACCTAACAAAGATATCAGATTCTATATCTGTAAAATATCTTAAATGCCATTGACAGTTTGGCAATCATTTGCAGTTTTGAGGACATCTGCTCTACGTAATCTATTTTTAAAACGAAAACAAACTCACACACATAAAAATACTTTGAAATGAAATTAGTATGTATTCTGTCATCAAGTCTGTTTAATGTCCAAAAATATTCAATTACTATTCCTGCGCAACGTTTTCCCCCCATATGTTAAGATTTCAAAACTATGTGGCTAAATTTGTGGGCTTCACTTCAAGTGAACAACATTTATAAAATGATAGTCTAAACTGATAAGCCACAATATGACTAATCATATCAACAGACTCCTACTCTATAACAATCTTAGCTATGCTGGATTCCATTCAAACCACACATCATAACTGAATTATGCTTCTAGAGCACAACAAAAAGTGGATTCTGTAGAAAAACACACAACAATTAAGATAAATTCAAGTCTGTCTAATTGCTTCCTACTGTTCATAGCAATATAACTCTATCCATTTTACAAATATGCATAAATAATGAAAAAAAGGTATAGTTGACAACACAGTGCGATTGAGATGCTATTGAGATAATAGGCAGTAGAACTTTTAGATGACAGGATGAATAAGATAGACACAAACGAATTGTGTAATTCATTACAAGGATTACTACTGGCCTAGTACTTATTTATCAAAGGAAGTGGACAACACAGAGAGTGACTCGGTAGAAACGGAAATCTACAAGATTTACACATTTGTGAGTTGAATTAAGAATTAAAATGCGTTATGCAGGCTTGGGGTATGAGAATTTACTGGGGTTGGTCACTGATAATCTGTAATTAATGCTGTTGATTATTTAGTGCCCTGGACCAAGGCAGAGGGGCCTTTTCTGTCCTTAGCTCCACATGCTATCTCAGCGTCTTGGTATGTGGCCACACAACCCTGGATGGCCCAACACTCGGGGAAGTGTGGTTATCCTGCATCTGGTCCAGTATCTCTGCTCTTGCACAGTGACTCCTAAAATTCCATCATTGGGCACTGTGGGTCATTGTAGTCATCTGTATAGACCCAGTTCAGGACACAAGGTCTTGCCCGATGGCAATACCGATAAGGCATGTTAAAATTGCTCAATTGGCAGTACAAACATGTACAGCATGGTAACTTTTCGGTATTTGCATAAACAGAGAAGAATTTTTACTAACATAAGGTGAGCCCACTGTCCTTTACTTTTTTGCTTCAATGAATTCCTGTTTTGCTGACTGCTCCTGGGATTTGCCTCTCATTGGGTCCATGCTGATCCCTGTTTTTCACGTGGAGCTTCTAGCGTGTTTTTTTCTTAATTTAAGTTTTACCCTTATTGCAGAGGTTTTTACTTGATTCCTCCGATCTCTGCTAGGGACAAAGAGGTTGCTACAGTTTTTTGGTCCTTTCTTCACTATAAGGACTTCCATATTGCCTATGCACAGTTTCTTCACAGTGTCTACAGCATTTCTCAGCTACATATCTCTTCCTGTGTAGATACTAAACAATCTCAATCTTCCTGAATCTGTTAATCATGGTTTTGCAGCAGGGTGAGTTAGTAAAAAATCATCCACTTTCCCTAAAAAGGAGAAATATACTTTCTGCACCATTATAATGCCCCACAGCCACTATCTATGGGGCATTGTAATGTTGCAGAAAGTATACAAAAAAACAGATTCTGCTGGTAGGGATTCACTTGGTCTAAAAGTCTTAGACTATTAGTTCAACCACTAAGTCTTTCCTCTGATGTCAATTTAAAGCCTTCTCGTCTTACTAACCTGTCCTTTAACTCAACCTCCCAGCAGTGTTTAGGAAAGAGAAATGAACATACACACATTTTTATTTTCACAGTTACATTAAAAGAACATATACAAAACAGGTAGAGTTAATTTTAATGGAATTTGTTCTGTATCTCACTGGGAAATGTACAACTGGTCCTTTTTAATCTGACAATGCACAAGATTAATGATTGGAAACTCATGAAAAAACTTGTCACACCTGCGTAACAAGCTATTTGCAACACTGATAAACACATCATAACTTGTGTTTGCAGACATTATCAAAACTAAATGTGGATCACTTTATTCAGGAAGCTGAGCTCCAATTGCTATTATTAAACAGCAGAAGCAATGTCACATTTTAATTATAAATAGTTATGTAATAGGTTTTAACCCAAGCAATGCTCGAGAAGCCTCATAATATGCAAGCTAGAGAGTGTTACTTTACCATGTGTTACGATTACTTTATTTCTATATGAGAATGGACTATTTAAATGGTTTAACATATATGCTTGTCTATCTAATCAGTGAAACACATACAAGAACATGTGACACATTTAGCTACATTTTCTGTGATTCCTTTGTGTATGTAAGTGTTGTGGAAACCAAACGTTGTGCTGACCACCAGACTTCTTTGAATGCATAAAAGTTTATTCCGGATACAAGCAGCTGCAGGGAGATCTGCACAAAAGCAGGCAAATCTAACAGCTTTACATTTTCACACACTATATATACATTGATAACAAAAGAAAATTAGTAAACTCCTACTAAAGGCTGGAACACTTGCAATATCTCTGGGTTTACCATAAAAGGCAAAAGCCTAACCTACATAACATTAATATGTATGATATGGGTGGGGTTTCAGTTATTTAAAGCAGACTTCCTGTGCCCTGAAGTTGACCCCGAGTTTACACTTATGGTCCAGTTTCTCACCAGCTGCTTCAGTTTATGTAATTTGACCTATGCCCTCTACCATATAATATATCATGTTCCTCAACAGAACAATACTACCTCCCAGTGCATCAGACTCTTATCACCAAATTGCAGAAAACAGTTAACCTCTTCCTACCCACACTCTCCACATCCTAAGATTCCACAGTCCCCCCTTTCATGCTTAAAGATTCCATGAAGCATAACTCTTAGGCATTCACCCATTGTGTTTAATACATTTGTGGGCAGCCAAATCTTGGTCAGCGTCATACACAGATAATAAACGTGTAAATTCTTGGTTTGTAATCTCTTCAGTATTCTTGGTTTTGATATTATAATCTCCATTAGCACTAGGGGGACATTCATGAAGGGTTTTATCAATTAGAACAGGATAATGGGCAATAGACAAGGTAGCAGAATTCCAACATTTAAGGAGTAAAAGTTTCAACACTGTTATGGAGGCAAATATGGTTGTGAGGAACAAAGCCCCTATAATCAAACCATAGAACATTTTTGATCCTAACGCCCCAAACCAACTACTTATTCCCCAATCCCCAGAATAAAGGGAACTTTGCATTTTGAGTACTTCTTTCCTAATTTCGCTAACCGCTAGAGTAACATTTTTGGAACATAAGTGCAACATTCAGAGCCCACTAATGAACACACGCCCCCTTTAACAGCTAAAATAAAATCAAGAGCCATACGTTTCTGTAAGGCAACTAATCGTAGAGCTTGCATTTCTGCTATAATGCTTGTGAGAGTGTTTTCTGTTTGATTGGCCACAGTTTCCAACATGATGGTTAAAGCTCTAATTCTTCCCCAGTTATCATAAACACCAGTGGAAGGAATTATTATATTTATAAAATTATCCCAGCTACCCATAATCTCTGAGAAGGTGGGTCCATTTTTATAATGCCTTTTAGATCTATGAAGCCCAAATGTAACTATTGGTCTTTCTTTAGTATGTCTTATTGTAGGGAATATGTAGGCCACATAACATGATCCTTGACAATTCTCAGGTAATCTAGGAAATGCATAATTTCCACACACCTAATTTACCCATTTAATGTCACATAAATATGTGCTTTACCTATGCAATATTAACAAGATGTACAATGACACCTGATTCCTGCACTTAATTGTGACACTTACTAGTTCCTACAAAAATACCTCCCTCAATATTTGTACGTTCTAAACACAAATCCCCAATGGTCTGAACTACTGTTATTCTTCCTCATTTCTCTTTGAAATTATACAATTATAATTATAACACTGACCATACTCAATTTATGGCATCAGAAAGGGAGGATAAAGAGTTTTAGGGAGACCTGGGAGTAAAACTTGAGTCTTATTTCTAAATCCTACCATTTCATCAATACAATACTCGGGTATATAATGGGTCGGGTTTAAAAAGGAACAACCCTATCTGAACTATGAGGCATATGAATATAATCATAACACAGAGAATCTTGTACATTCTCAACATAACTATTGGCAAGAGCAATATAAGAGTTCCGTTCATAACACTGAAATAGAATAACAAAGGATAGAAAAACAAACATTTGTAAAATTACTTTTTTTTTTTTAAACTTCCTGCTTTCTGTGTTAAAATACATGTTAATTATGCAATCTAATTAAGCAACATAAAATAAAACAAAACAAGTATCTTAAATATAAAATTACTAGGAGAATTTCAGTCTTTTAAATCTTTTGGGGGAGGAGCAAGCTTGCAATGGGAGATATGGATCCAAGAAACAAACAAATCTGTGTTGTACATAATACTTGATAAGCTCCTTTCCAGTGCGGTTCCTTTGGAAACTGTTAATAAGGACCAAGTCTCTAGATTGGATATGGTGCACATTTTTCTTCATATATTGTTGGCTGTACAGCTTTGACCTGTAGATGTCGAGACTTCAATGCTTAAATTAGTGGCATATCCACATTTATAAATTGTCCTCTTGTATGATTTTGATAGCAAATAAGAACCTTTCGGCCCATCCACTGTCCATTTTCCCAATATAAGGATCATATCCCAATCAGCCCACGGTCCCGTACTAGACTCAAGAGCCACATGCCCATGTCCTGTATGTTACATTTCCTTACTGTACCAGCATTTACCACTTCCACTGGTAGGCGCCTCCATACATCTACCACATAACTCCGTAAAGAAAAACCTCCTTACATTACATCTAAATACACATTGCATTGACATACTTATTACATAGACTGAAAGTACAAATATACTTAGAGAATACAAGCACAAGATTTTTGTAATTATTTTCATTTAAGTGTGAAAAAGAAAGTAGTTAGAAATTTTAATTCCATGGGATAGAATCTAGAAAGATGTGAACCTGTGTCTGTGGATTTAGAAGCCACTAAGATTTCCTTATAAATTCATAACCTAAATGAATCCCCTAGGTACTAGTCAAGTCATGACTTTATGTGAACATTCTTGTTACAAAGTAACCAGTCACCAGGCGTTCAACTTTCTTTCTGATCTGAGTTCTGGTGGCTTGAGAACCCTGTTGAGATATAACTCAAATCATAATGGTTAGTTTATCAATATTCTAATACAATCTGACAGTGCACGTGTCGGGGTGCTAGCTGGAAAGGTAGGGAGCGTAGAGCAGGGTAGCACCAGATGGAAAGAATAAGCCAAATACAAAGTCCGAGTGATAAATCCGGGTCAGGGCAGGCAACGAAGGAGCAATAACGAGAAACAAGCCGAAGTCGAATACCAGGAGGTCAAACACAAAAAGGCAGGATAAATGGGGAATCGCACAGAGCAGAACACAAGGCACTAGAAGCTCAATAACTAAGCCCAGACTGAAGGGTGAGCTGGGTTTTATATTCAACAGGCCAGGTTCCTCCCACTGACTCACAGGTGTTACACCTACACCCGAGAGCATAAGTATTCCCCACCATGGGGGTTAATTTAGGGGTTAACTCAGTCTGCCCTGCACTACCGTGCGGCGGCCAGCAGAGGGCGCCTGAGATTGGGATTGTAAAGGAGCGCGCCTTGCTGTAATTGCCGTGCGCGGCCGCAACAGCGTGGGGGCGCGCCTCGCAGCAACTGCCGCTGGCGGCCGTGATGGCCGGATGATCTGCCGCGTGGTTGCCGGCACGGGAGGCACCGGAGGACGAGGACGTAGTCCGCCCCGCAACGGAGCACGGAGTCCAGCCAAAGACCCCGGTAAGGGGCATGATGAGGGGCTGGGGGCCTGACAGATCCCCCCCCTTAGACGCGACCTCCGGGCGCGACATGGTGCTGGACGGCCAGGAAGGGCCCGATGGAAAGCTCGTAGTTTGGCAGGAGCGTGGATGTTGGACAAAGGTTCCCAGGATCGTTCTTCTGGACCATAGCCTTTCCAATGGATTAAGTATTCGAGGCGACCATAAAGAATCCGGGAGTCAAGGATTTGGGCTACTTCGTATTCCTCAGCATCAGCAACTGGGACAGGAGAAGGAGTAGCGTGAGTTGATGCTTCCGAGCTTGGGTACCATTTCTTGAGGAGGGACACGTGAAAGGTAGGGTGTACACGCCAAGACGGAGGAAGGTCAAGGCGAACTGCCACTGGGCCGATTAAGGAGGTGATGGAAAATGGTCCAACGTATTTGGGGTTCAGTTTCTTCGCAGGACCGGGTAATTTGAGGTTGGATGTTGAGAGCCAAACTTTGTCCCCGACTTGATAACAAGGAGCGGGTCTACGTCTGCAGTCAGCATATCGCTTGTATTCCTTTAGGGCTCGGGAGAGATGTGATTTGAGGGTGTTCAGTCCTTGGTGAATGAGGAGTATACGTTCAGCAACAGACGGAACGGTTTGAGAGGCAGGTAAGTCAGGATGCAACTTGAGCTCGTATCCATAGTTGGCTTTGAAGGGAGACATCCCAATGGATCGTTGATGGCGGCTGTTGTAGCAAAACTCAGCCAGAGGTAGCATTGGGGACCAGTCGTCTTGAACGGAGTTGATATAACAACGAAGATAGGTCTCCGGTATTTGGTTTGTCCTCTCAGTTTGACCATTGGTATGCGGATGGTATGCGGTGGATAAACGACGGTCGATACGTAGTCCAGTACAGAAGGCGTTCCAGAAGCGAGATGTGAACTGGACCCCCCTATCGGAGAGAATAGAACGTGGAATCCCATGAAGACGAAAAATAGCGTTAATGAAGAGCTCAGCGGTAGTGGAGGCCGTGGGTGTTCCGGATGTGGGGACAAAGTGGGCCATCTTGGTGAGCCGGTCAACTACTACCATGATGGTGTCACAATGGTGAGACAAGGGTAAGTCGACGATGAAGTCTACAGTCACATCGGACCAAGGTTGTTCAGGAATGGGTAAAGGTTGTAACAGTCCAGCGGGTTTTGTGGTATTCCCTTTAGAACGGGCACAGGTATCGCATGATTGTACGTATCGCTGTACGTCTCGCCCCATGTTTCGCCACCAATAGGTGCGTTGGGCCAATTTTAAGGTGCTTTTGACGCCTCCATGCCCAGCTAAGGGATGGTCATGTACAGAATGAAGGACAACGGTTCTAGCTTTGGTGGGCACAAAAAGGAGTTTGTCCTTATATAAGAGTCCATGTTCGCAACGCAGAGGAGGGAGACCAGTGGTTTGTTCAGGATCCCGACTGTTTTCACGGATTTGGCTGAGGATGGAGCCTTGCGTGGCTAAAAAATGACCAGGTTGAAGAATGGTGTGGGTAGGTGAGGGACCCTCTTCGACGGGATCATGGAGTCGGGAGAGAGCATCGGCCTTTTTATTTTGAGCCCCCGGGCGATAGGTGATGTGGAGTTGAAAACGAGTGAAGTATAGGGCCCACCGTGCTTGTCTGGGACACAAGCGGCGTGCCGACCGTAGATACTCCAGGTTGCGGTGATCGGTAAACACCGTGATAGGATGATCGGCCCCTTCCAGAAGATGTCGCCATTCCTGTAAAGCAAGTAAAATGGCTAGCAACTCCCGATCTCCGACACCGTAGTTCCGTTCAGCAGGACTGAGACGTCTGGAGAAGAAAGAAACAGGGTGGAGGAGGCTCTTCTCTCCGTGACGCTGTGAAAGCACGGCACCTACCGCTGTTTCCGAGGCATCAACCTCCAGGAAGTAGGCTTTGCGGGGATCTGGAAGGACGAGGATGGGTGCTTCAGTGAACCTCCTTTTCAACTCATCGAAGGCCTGTTGGGCTTGTGAGGTCCATGCGAAGCGAGCATCCTTCTTGGTTAGGCATGTGACAGGTTGCATGATTCGGGAAAAGCCTTTGATGAAGCGCCGGTAGAAGTTGGCGAACCCTAGGAACCGTTGAACTGCCTTAACTGAAGTTGGTACAGGCCATTGTAGTATGGTTGAAATTTTCCTCGGGTCCATCTCTATCCTCCCCGGCGTAATGATGTAGCCCAGAAATTCCACTTTAGTAGTTTCGAATACACACTTCTCCCACTTTGCATATAGTCGATGTTGTTGGAGACGTGTTAGAACTTGAATCACGTGTTGTCTGTGTCAGCGTAACAAGTTGCTGGGTCAAAGCTTGAATGGCTTCGGCCACACCTGCAGGCTCCATGGCTTAGTTATTCTGTCGGGGTGCTAGCTGGAAAGGTAGGGAGCGTAGAGCAGGGTAGCACCAGATGGAAAGAATAAGCCAAATACAAAGTCCGAGTGATAAATCCGGGTCAGGGCAGGCAGCGAAGGAGCAATAACGAGAAACAAGCCGAAGTCGAATACCAGGAGGTCAAACACAAAAAGGCAGGATAAATGGAGAATCGCACAGAGCAGAACACAAGGCACTAGAAGCTCAATAACTAAGCCCAGACTGAAGGGTGAGCTGGGTTTTATATTCAACAGGCCAGGTTCCTCCCACTGACTCACAGGTGTTACACCTACACCCGAGAGCATAAGTATTCCCCACCATGGGGGTTAATTTAGGGGTTAACTCAGTCTGCCCTGCACTACCGTGCGGCGGCCAGCAGAGGGCGCCTGAGATTGGGATTGTAAAGGAGCGCGCCTTGCTGTAATTGCCGTGCGCGGCCGCAACAGCGTGGGGGCGCGCCTCGCAGCAACTGCCGTTGGCGGCCGTGATGGCCGGATGATCTGCCGCGTGGTTGCCGGCACGGGAGGCACCGGAGGACGAGGACGTAGTCCGCCCCGCAACGGAGCACGGCGTCCAGCCAAAGACCCCGGTAAGGGGCATGATGAGGGGCTGGGGGCCTGACAGAACGTACATAAATATACTTGACATATGGATGTCGTTGTGTCCTAAACTGATATTTCCTAATGAACACAATTATAATCTCACATAAATGTAATACTAAAAAATATTCCTGATAGAAATACAGTAAGGGAACTATTCTAATGAAGGGATATGGGTGTATTCTATTATATATTTTCCAAGTCCAATCTGCTTAATCCATTTTACACGCATTATAACAATATCCATGTTCCTATCCAACATTCATTCACACTTCATTCGTATCACACACACACTGGTAAAGCAGATTGGAGTAGAAACAACTTTTACGATAGCAGTTATCTCATGCGCATTGTATTCACTAGTGTTAGTACTACCATACATAGTAACATAGTAACATAGTTCATAAGGTTGAAAAAAGACCAAAGTCCATCAAGTTCAACCTATATACATATTGTGTCCCTACTGTGTTGATCCAGAGGAAGGCAAAAAACCCTTATGAAGCAGATGCCAATTGCCCCATACCAGGGGGAAAATTCCCCCTGACTCCAAATATGGCAATCAGAATAAATCCCTGGATCAACGTTCTGTCCCTATTAATCTAATATCCATAACTTGTAATATTATTGCTTTCAAGAAACACGTCCAGGCTCCTTTTGAACTCTTTTATTGAGTTTACCATTACCACTTCCTCTGGCAGAGAGTTCCATAATCTCACCGCTCTTACTGTAAAGAACCCCCATCTGTGCTGGTGTAGAAACCATCTTTCCTCCAGCCGTAAAGGATGTCCCCTTGTTATAGATACAGTCCTGGGTATAAATAGGTCCTGGGAGTGATCTCTGTACTGCCCCCTTATATATTTATACATAGTTATTAAGTCCCCCCTAAGCCGTCTTTTTTCCAAACTAAATAACCCCAATTCTGATAATCTTTCTGGGTACTGTAGTCCTCCCATTCCCCTTATTACTCTGGTTGCCCGTCTTTGAACCCTCTCCAGCTCCACTATATCTTTCTTGTACACTGGTGCCCAGTACTGTACACAGTATTCCATGTGTGGTCTGACTAGTGACTTGTACAGTGGTAGAATTATTTCCTTGTCGTGGGCATCTATGCCCCTTTTGATGCACCCCATGATTTTATTTGCCTTAGCAGAAGCTGCCTGACACTGGTCGCTACAGGTAAATTTACTGTTAACTAAAACTCCTAAGTCCTTTTCCATGTCAGTCGTCCCCAGTGTTTTCCCATTTAATACATATTCCCAGCCTGGATTTTTCTTCCCCATGTGCATAACCTTACATTTATCTGTGTTGAACCTCATCTGCCACATCTCAGCCCAAGCCTCCAACCTATGCAGATCCATTTGTAACCGTGTACTGTCCTCTATTGTGTTAACCATGTTACAGAGCTTAGTATCATCTGCAAAGATTGATACTTTACTATACAATCCCTCTAAAGGTCATTAATAAATATATTAAAAAGAATAGGACCCAAAACTAACCCCTGTGGTACCCCACTAGCAACAGTCACCCACTCAGAGTATGTACCATTAATAACCACCCTCATTTTCCTATCACTGAGCCAGTTACTTACCCACATACACACATTCTCCCCCAGCCCCAGCATTCTCATTTTATGTACCAGCCTTTTATGTGGCACCGTATCAAATGCTTTGGAAAAATCAAGATATACGACATCCAGCGATTCACCCGCTTACTGCAAACTCTTAAGTCGAATTATTATTATTATTTTTTTTTTTTATAGTTTTCCTCACAATTTTTCCAGCTGGCCAGGCTGAGGCAACTGTCAGGCATGCTGTACATACTTAAAAACATTACTCCAGGGAATTTTCAAAACGTAATCCCCAAAATACAAAAAGAAAAACTAATATCAAGTTACAATTATATTATTTTGCCTATTTTGTTTAAATATGCATTTCCTGTACATCACTTTAATAATAATCAAATAATTAGGCTGTTATTTGCTAGTATAATTGTGCATGGGCGTTATGGTGGAGCAAAGCTACAGTCTCTTTCAATGTTCCTTTATGCACAGAATAGGCAAGTTTGACACTTACATAAACCACATTTACAATAACTACAAATTTATTATCCACTTCCTAGAATGTTCAAATTAATATCTGACAATTCTAGAACAATCAAACAATTCTATTTCTTTACCCAATGATAACATCATACCAGTTACAAATCATTCATAGAACCACCACCAATAGCAGCCCATCCCATTACATCCTTTAACTTTCATAACAGTACAACTCACAAACACTCATAATAGTTTTGTGCACATCTTAGAAAGGAAAATATATACATACTTACACTCTTTACTTCTATTGCATTCTTATTCACACACATACAAGGGTTACGTCATTTCTTCAGTTTTCTGCGCCTTTATTTTTAGAGAGGCATGCCAGTAATTCTAAACATTTTTATTTAATCATTTTTCTTAGACTTTTGCATTATGTGTCAATTTCATATTACATTTAATCAAAGGTACCTTCTCAGGGAATTGCCCAATTTTCTCCAATAAATAATTTTATATACCTCACGTGAATTCCTGGTAATTAAATACCAAACAGGGGTTCCCTTTTCTTGGGACCACCACTTCCTTGGAACTAATTTTGCACAATCATACACCAAGAACTTATTTTCCCTGGACCAGATACAATTAGACACAATTATCTACTTGCGCTTGCTCTGAGTCCACTACATCAACATCACCACGGCCAGTCTCCTCCCTTAAAGGTATTTATATTAATACCCGGGACCTTCTATCAAATATAACCTGACCGTCCTTCAACCGTCCTCAGGGGTCTCATGTGTACCACTTCATTCAGCCCTCAATTTAACACGCAACTGGGTTTTCCTCAGACCACCCTTGCAATCAAGATACCGTGGTCAACACCCGAAAGGCTAGCAGGGGTCTTGGGGCGGCTGCAGTCTGATTATTACCCAGTCCCGACCCACCTGGGTCTCAGTCACACAGCACTCACACATGTTCCAGTATCCCTGACCTAGGTATACAACCTTAATAGTAAAAAGATCCCGTCACCAGGAATATCTTACCTTCCACGGGAACAATACCACTCACAGGAGACACAAACAATAGACATTTCAAAAGGTGTCTTACCTCTTAATAGCGCGCTGGGTTTGTGTGTCCTGGAGAGAGTCCCAAGGAAAGGTTTGATCAGGTTTCCTGGATGTTGGGATCCTGCCGACTACGCCAAAAACTGTTGTGGAAATCAAACGTTGTGCTGACCACCAGACTTCTTTGAATGCATAAAAGTTTATTCCGGATACAAGCAGCTGCAGGGAGATCTGCACAAAAGCAGGCAAATCTAACAGCTTTACATTTTCACACACTATATATACATTGATAACAAAAGAAAATTAGTAAACTCCTACTAAAGGCTGGAACACTTGCAATATCTCTGGGTTTACCATAAAAGGCAAACGCCTAACCTACATATCATTAATATGTATGATATGGGTGGGGTTTCAGTTATTTAAAGCAGACATCCTGTGCCCTGAAGTTGACCCCGAGTTTACACTTATGGTCCAGTTTCTCACCAGCTGCTTCAGTTTATGTAATTTGACCTATGCCCTCTACCATATATATCATGTTCCTCAACATAACAATACTACCTCCCAGTGCATCAGACTCTTATCACCAAATTGCAGAAAACAGTTAACCTCTTCCTACCCACACTCTCCACATCCTAAGATTCCACATAAGCATGTAATAATTAAGTAATATTTAACAAATAATGTATAGCTACCAACAGTATGACCATATGTCATTGAAATAACATGGGCAAAAATCTATTCCCCTCATTTTCCTCCCTCCTCTCACCTTTTTTTCTCTCTCTCTCTCTTTCCCTTCTCTCTCTGTTTTCACTTCTTTTACATGGCCAAAAATCAATTTCCCCTTCCCTCTCTCTTTCCCCCTCCCTTGCCCCTCTTTTTCTCTCCCTTCTCTTTCCATCCTCTATCTTTCTCCTGCCTCTCTATGTTTTCCCTTTTCTCTATATCTCTTCTTCCTTTTCTATGTCACTTTCCTTTCTTCTATCTTCCATTCTCTCCCTTCCATTCGACTCTCCCTGCCTCTCTCTCTACCTCGTCTTTTAGTCTATACCTCCCTTCCTTGTTTCTCTCTCTCTTTCCTTATCTCTCCCTCGCCCTCTTCCCACTCTCTCTCTTCCTCACTCCTTTATTTTCACTTTCCAACCCTCTCTTTGTCTACCCCCTTACTGTTGCATAGTCACCATCTCCCACCCACATTCTCTTACCTCTTCTATTGTCCCAGCCTACCTCTGTCTATTATACTTTAAAGGAAAGTGCAAGAAACAATCTGTGACTGTGGGACACAATGGGAGGGAAAGAGACAAACCAAGGGATTACAGATTTATAAACATTATTTCAACTCGGTAATTGATACTATTTCTTTCACCATGGAGTATAGTAGACCTATAAGAAACCTACAGACCGGGCCTCATTTTTGCATGCCACCCGAAAAATATGATTTAACATTTACCCTATGGACAATAGGACACAGTATCTCTGATCTTACTCTTGTCTCTAGGGGTTATGAACCTGAGTTACTCAAATGGTTCAGATTACATGCTTGGGCTAAGAATATCGCAGATTTATTAGCAGGTACTACTAAAAAGAATAGGACCACACACGGTATTCCTTGTGTTACCACATACTCCTCCATTAAACCTCAGGTATGCAACATCAAAATGTATTTCTCTAAAATAATCTTCCATTCAATTTTTTGTTTATTTATTTTTTCACACTGTATTGTAGTGGAGGCAGATATGAACCTTACCCCTTGGTTTATATATAAAAAAACATATGTATTTATGGGCAGTTTGTACAACTGTAGTGATGTGTTTTGACATTTACAGTGTATATTTGCATTTTAGACATGTTATTTATTAAACTAATATTTTGCATATTTTTTCAATTTATTTAATATGTATACATTTCCATCAGCTTGTAATTCTGGGGCTGTTCTCCATATATCTATTGTTATTACATTGTATATATATATATATATATATATATATATATATATATATATATATATATGTTATTGGAACAAGGAAAGTGAATCAACCTGTTGTCTACACAGATCACCATAAAATAGAGAGCATGAGTGCCTTTTAAGATATGACAAATGCAATATTCCTCAACAATAAGAATATACTATTACAATAGTGTATGAATCCTAAGGATTGTATTATTGTATAATATATAATCCTTCAGGAAGTCTTGGCACCAAAAAATGTCCACAATTCATACCGTGTGTAATTATATTGGGTTGCTTAATTCATTGCATTACGCAGTGTCTGGATGCTTTCATGCTACAGTTGCATTGTGGGTAGAACACCGCTTCCCACCTCACTTCGTAACCTGGCCAACTGTTATTGGAACTAGCTTGAATTGCCAACGATTACACTCTTTGTGAGGACAGGATCAAATTTCATTTATGTAATATCCAATTCCCTTATCCTGATCTGTCATTTGGAAGAGCACCACATAATGAAAAAAATCATCTGCCCATGAATTATTATTCCAAACAAATCTAAAAAAAACCCAATTTCTTCAGGGCACAGATGTTGTCTTACATGATCTGTGACAGACTCAGTATGTTCCTTAGTATGATGACTGAGTTCATAGGGTCCAGAGCTATTTCTCATTTAATCCATCTAAAATTAAACAGAGTGGCAGAAGACTTGAATATGCATATTGCATTTAATAACAAAACTTCCAATTGCAGAAGCAGCCAGCAGGTAAATCTGTCAAACTACAACACTTGTGAATCTCCGACTAACTTGTGGAAGGAAAACATGAATCTAATACTCCTGAGAATTATATTTCAATTGCAGTTAGCTGTTGACTACTATTTCTGGTATGTTTTAGAAACACTAGCTTCAGGATCTTATGGACTGAGGTTGAATGAAGTATCTTACGCATCTAATGAAATGTTAAAAATCCATAACTGTATGAAGAATTGGTGATTTTCATAGGAACACATTGTATATTGTTTTTTTATGTATGGCTGCAGTCCCCCTTGACCAAAACTGGAGTGCAGATTGTTGCTCAATGGTTATAAGGAAAATCTTTAATCTCTCCCCAAATTACCCATTTACACTATGGAATACATTTTAAAGCCTTCATGCACTCCACTAAAATGAGTCACCTGGCTTTAAGTCAAGATATGCTGTCCTACCCTGGCACTCCGTAAAGACAGCAGCTGGGGAATGAGCGGCTGGGGGCACTGCCCTGGATGAAGCCTTGGGCAGCATCTGAGGTAAATACATTACTAAGGAATATGGTTGTTCCATATCAGGGGTGGGAGACTATTTTGGAAGCATCTCATAAAGTCCTATTAATATATTTTATTTTGTATAGTTTCTAAACTCAAAAAGCAATGAAGTAAGTATCACAGGGGGGAAATAAATGCTAATGTGACTATGGACTACATTAAATGTGAAGAAATATATGGATCTCATGTACTTTATATTTATGACTGGTATACTTTGTGATTTCAGTTTACTTGTTTAACAATATTGCCTACAAACAATTTTTTCAGATTTATTATATATTTGCCTAGTTTTCAGACAATTAATTTCTCCTCCCAGACATTCTCCTTCTCCATTCAGACAATTAATTTCTCCTCCCAGACAAATTCCAGTGCATATTTTCATTGTGTAATGACATTCGGGGAGTGTTGCTAAAAGGGAGGTCCCTGACACTGTCTGGACTAACCTTTCACATATAGCAGCACCATCTCAACATTTAGGAAAAGATCCACACTCTGTTTTACACTGCAGGGCTACCACCAGCAACAGCAGCACTGCACCAATGGATACACACATCTAGCAGCATTATGTGGGACTCATTTTGTGGACCAGTTTGATTGATCCCTCAAGAAGGAGAAATTGCAGCAAGGCACAGGGAGGAGGTTAACACTTCCATAGATCCAGCCCCACCGGACACTGAATTTCCCCCAAAACTTTAAAAATATTTAGCAGAGGCAGAGCAGGGCACAGGACACACACTGGCAGACAGACTGAATCACCCTCTGCCTCATATAAGAAACAAGAACAAGAATTGATTCACCAGAGTAACAAAATTGCTTTGAGACACAGGACAGGGCACAGAGCAGGGCAGGCCGAGCACTGCCAGACAGTCACATCCAAAAGCAAGACCAATCTCCATACCTGGGAACTGCTGCTACAGGTCTTCACGTCAAAACCTGAATCATCCGGGTCACGGTATCGTGACAAGCCCCCTTTAAATGGGGGTGTTTCCTGCGATGTCAGCGGGAGTGCTCACTGACTTCAGCAGGAACGCCCCCACTGACGTCAGTGGGCAGTCCTGGCCGCATCCCGAAAGGGTAGGCTCCAGGTAGCCAGGGCAGTTTTGGCGGCAAATGGGGAGCTGCACAATATTAGGCAGGTGGTCATAATGTTATGGCTGATCGATATAAAGTCAGAGAACCTGGTCCACATTTCTTCACTGTAGTTTTTGGCAGGATTGTTATTCAATTATATTGATAGACTTATGTCTAACAGTTGAATCCAGAAATATTAAAGTTGGTTAGAAGAGTACATGCTTATTTGTTTGGTATTTGCATTTGCATGTTTCCCTTGATATTATACATTTCAGGTTCTGCAGAATGTTCTAAAACATTTTAAAGAGATTTGAGATACCAAAAAATATAATAATGCTACTGCTGTCAAAACAAACTAATTCTTAAATTATTCATACTATTGGAATATTTTATTGTGCAGCAGAATAAATACGCAATTACGCTGTTCAGCTGGATTCATATAGAAAGCTGATCATAGACTACCATCAGATTTAATAGCCGTAACATTATGAACCTAACCTCACATAGCAGTTATCAACAGTAAATTTTATGTTTGCACGTTACATTAGTTTACTGTATTACCATTTCTTATTCATCAGTGTAGAGGATATTTTCCTGGTTCAGGAGACTGCAAAGTGGAGTCACAAAAAATAATTTGAAGTTTTTCTCCTGAATTATCCAGAGAAGCTTTCTAAATTCATGGCATTTATCCATATTGACTGCCAATAAACTGCTCATTAAATGTAAAATAGTTTTCTAATAAAATTGTAATAATTCCACAGCTGGTAGAGACTGAATTCATTATTTGGAAAATTTCTTATTATTCAGTTTATAAATCACAACAAACAGAGACAAGTTAATGGGCACTTCTATCTTACTATGTGTGTGTGTGTATATATATATATATATATATATATATATATATATATAAATATAATGATTTTTTTATTATTATTGTTTTTACGGTATATATATATATACAAACAATGAAATGCATTAATTTTGTTCTCTGTATATTGTATACTTTCAGTTTATGAGACCACTTGTTTACTGTATAGTACTAAGGATTTGCTTTTTTTTGGGGGGGGGGGTCATGGCTTGCTTTCCTGCAGACTTGAATTAGTTAGTGTTCTTTGTAGATGCCATAATCTAATATATACGTATTTTCTGCTCCGCTGAGTTAATTCTTCAATATATGTTCTATGGATACAATACAGCCAGCACTAATCTCTGAAGACTGTCAACTACATATGACATGTGAGACTGCTGGTATAGTGGTATTTTTAAATTTAAAAGTCCCATACAACGCCACCAACGAGAAATGCATATTAAAGTACCTTTGAAGTTTTTAATTAATTGCCATTAAATCATTTTCATTTGGTGTGTTCTATTGCTTCCTTTTGTACAAGTGGAAACAGCATTAACAGGAAAGTTTTAATACATATATATTATTAAAAAAAACTAAACAACATAAGATCATTCCTAGGTCTTTAGTTGGTAACATGTTTGTGATGCAGTCATAAATATGAAGTATTTATGCTTAATATTTATGCACACAAATTATAGACATGGTGGTCAGTAGGTTGTCAGCTGTTTCAATGATTGGCAATTTAGGCTTTACTATATAATAATTTCCATCATTAATAATCATGGAGGCAATAACATAGATATGATTAAGAATAACAGTCTAATCAACAGCTGAGATTCAGAAACAGTAAATGCATTCAGATTGTGAACATATAAATTAATACGTTTAGATATGTCATTGCTGAAGAAAGAGACTCCTGACCCTGTAATGACAAACAGTGTCAAGTAGCAGCTGAAAAAGCAAATTATGTTTGAGCATTTATTAAAATCCTCAATTCCTCGTGATGCAGGTATGGGAAAATATATTTTGTCTCTACACAAAGCATTATCTATATATATAGTTTAATATGCTATTTGTTTCATGTACTGCTTTATAATAAAGATGTTATTGTACCAGGCTCAACTTTCTCTAGGAAAAATGCTCTTAAAATGTGTTGTAATTAGATGTACATTCAAGGTTGACATAAGGTCACTGTAAGGTAATTTGTCATCACAACAAAAAGTATGATTAAAGTGCACTTTAATTGGGATAACATTAACATAAACTAGGAGAGGACATTCATTTGGCTAGGAAATATAAAGCTCTTGGTTGCACTACCCAGGTAAATGATGACTACATTATGTTGAAGTGCATCACGCTGTCCTTGGAGCTATGAAGATTTTTCTTTTGCCCTTTCTAGGCAAGATAAGTAGTATGCATGTGTTTTTTTTTTAACTTTATATAGATCAGTGCTATCAAAGGTTTTCTTGTGAAGGCACAATTGTAATAAATATCCAGGTACAGCACAATTAATTTACAAAGAAAGTACCGTGTATTAACCAACACCATCATACAGAACACTGTTCTCCATTTTTTATATGCAATTTCTGTCGCCTAGAGCACCAAAGGCCCTAAACAATTTTTGGATATTTCAGCACAGGCACCTCATTTAAATAATAAATAACCTACTTGTTTTTAGGAAAGGATATACCTCCAGGCCATTTTGTAGTCTCTTAGGCTCTGTTTGTGAGGTTGTGTAGCCCTGGCCTACAGCATCTAAGAAAGCTTGGGCTTCAACATTGATCAGATTTTATTTGCTTTCACTTATGCCGACGAAGACAGAAGATCGATAGCAGAATGAAGATAGAGTAGAGAAGAGAAGGGAGAAGATGAAGATGCGGCAGTGGTCGGCAAAAGCCATGCAGGAGCCAAGGATTGGAGCTTGATGACAGGATTGGGGCTGTGCATGGAAGGGACAGTCAGACTAGTCATGAAAGGAATTAATATGATTAATATATACCTTTAACCTAAGGGTTTATTACCTCAAAAACTTTTTTTTAAGGAGGGTGTTAAATTTAGACGATTTATATTATATATATATAATACAACTAAATCCAAAGCTGAAACAGAAATACATATGTATGTATAAATGAAGCAGGTTAGACAGGTTCTTGACAAGAAAATTAAGGACAAAAGTTTAAGGTAACTTCTTAATGGTTTCCTCAAGGCAAACAATGCTGTGTCACAATATGATAAGTTAGTGGAGACTAACTAAACAATCTATTCCTGTCCAATTGGCCAGCTAGACCACTGGCATCAGAGCAGATTTAAATTACACCTGTGTTTCTAATTTTAAACAGTACCCTTTTCCAGGGTCTCAGACTCTCAAGATTTTAGGCTTAACTGCCTGCCCTCCACCTGATGTCAGACTCCCAAATGCCTCCAAGCTTGACACATTAGTGCAGGGGTTCTCAAACTGCGGCCCTCCAGCTGCTGCAGGACTACATCTCCCATACTCCTCAGCGAGCCCCTTAGCTGAAGGAGCATTATGGGAGATGTAGTCCTGCAGCAGCTGGAGGGCCGCAGTTTGAGAACCCCTGCATTAGTGTGTAGTAAACAAGCCCTGTGCATCGTGGAGATTTTGCATGGTTCCAACATATGACCTTATTGTCCTTTATCCACTGAGGTAGAACATGGTCAGTGATAATGGTAAAAGGGTTACCCAACATATAATACATATAATATTATAATGTCTCTGTTGTCCATTTAATGGCCAAGCACTCCTTCTCTACCGTTGAATAGTTTTGCTCTCTTGACAGTAAGCTTTATCTTAGATAGAGCAGCTCCTCTTCCTCTTCCATCTGAGATAGTACAGCCCTCAGGCCGACATCAGAAACATCAGTTTGCAAAAAATGCTTCTTGAAATCCGGAGCTACTAAAAGGGAATACCTGCTTAAAGCTTTTTTTGCATCATCAGTGCATTTCACAGCATCTGGTGTTTTCGCTTTAATCAAGTCAGTGAGAGCGGCAGCTTGGGTCGCAAAAAATGGGGAATGTAGCACCTATAATATCCAACTATACCTAAAAAGGCTTTGACCTGCTTCTTCCTTAGAGGCCATGGACAGATTTTGAGCACTTTTACCTGAGTTTTCGCCAATGCCCTCCCTACTGTGTACCTGAGATATTTTCCAATGAAGCATTTGGCAGGATTAACCGTAAGACTAGCTTTTCTGAAAATATTTAACACTGCATCTACTTTTTCCAAATGGGCCCTAATCTTGGTTATAGAAAACCACATAATCTAAGTATGCTGAGGCATACCTGGGGTGAGGTCTCAGAAGTTTCTGAAAGGTTGTTGGGGCTTTATAAAGTCCAAAAAGTAATATATTATACTTGTACAGAAAGTCAGAGATCATGAATGTTGTCTTTTTGTTAGCAGATTTTGTCAGATGGATCTGCCAATAACAATGTGTAAGGTCTAAACTACTTAGAAATCAATATGATTAGCATGAAACTAAGAGTGTTCATTACGTTTTCTAAAATCATGCAAAACTACTAATACCATGGGGCTGGACCCTCCTCAATAACCCATAGCGCTTAACATTTTCACTACTTCCACTTGTATTGCTTCCCTTACCTTCCCTTGTAGGGCTTTAATTTTACCATTACTCCTGGTTTCTGTGATGATATCATCATACCTACCAACATTTCAAAATGTGAAAGAGGGACACTTTATTTTTAATTGCCCTTGAGCAACTCACCAATACAAGCAATTGCACTTTACAATGTAACGCTTGCATCGCCACTTCAAACACGCTGCATTTTTTTGTCAGCACAGTCATGCATACAAAAAATAAAATAACCAACACATTGAACTGAATTCCTATGACGCATCATGGGAAGTGCAGTTAACAATAGATAAAGCTGCAGATGTTAGCTGTGAACTACAATTCTCATGATGCTCAGTCTGCCAGATGTCCACCATGACTAGGCATCATGGGAGTTGTAATTCACAACTAACACCTGTCACATCATCTGCTGTTAACTACAGTTCCCATGAGGCTCAACCAGACATACTGTTTCCATGATGAGCATCGTGGGAAGTGCAGTCAACAGTAAAGCTGAAGTTGTTATCTGTGAAATACAATTCGTGTGATTCTCATCATTGGATGAGTAGTCCACAGGCGCAGATTTTTTTTTGTTAAGAAAGAAAGAATAATGTTAGCCTCCCTCCAAGGATCCTACCTTTCTGGCCTGGGGTGGAGGCTCATCTGGTCCCTGAAGGGCTGTGGGGGCACTCTCCTGGGCTGGCAGTGTTGAGGAGGGACCTGCTCTCTCCATGCTGTCTCACACTCCTCATTAGGGCAGGGGGCGGTAGTCTGTTCCTCCACAGTAACACTAATTTGCTGTTTCTCAGTTTCCCAACTCTCGTGTAATGAGAGTTTCAGAGACCGGATGCTGATTGGCTCAAGGTACAAAATGCAGATTGGCTCAAAGCAAAATACGGTATGTCGATTGGCTGGCAGCATTTTGCACTCGGTTTCAGCTATCTGTCACTGTAAGAAGAGGATAGCAAAGCACAGAGCCATAGCTAGCTCCTTTTGCCCCGAGGCAAGAATGTAAAATTGTGCACCCCAGTAATTTTTTTGCAAAGGTTATTTTATTTACACTGCCCTTACACGCTGCCCTCACACACACCTGCCCAGGCACACTGCCCTTTAATGCAGAGTGCGGGGGGTGCAATGCCATCATTTGCGGTGCATAGTGATTAGGAAGCACAGAACCTGAAGTCTGAAGTGACAGACCTTGCACTCCCTAAAGTTGGGCCGGTTAGGGCGGGTTTGTGATCTCCTCAACCAGTCCTGCAGGCTGCAGCTGCTGATTGGGCGGCTGTGCGCCCCCTCACAGCTGCACCCGGGGCGATCACCTCCCTCTTCCTATGACCCTGGTAAAGCGGGACAGAGGTCAGTATAGGTGGGACAGCGAGTCCCAGAATCAAAACTGTCCCACCCAAATCGGGACAGTTATGTGGGCATGTATCGTGGCAGATTTCACTAGTTCTGCCAGGCATACTAAAAAAAGACATCTTTATATCTTGATATAATTTCTTTGGCTTCCTTCTACTGTTAGGGATTGGGGACAGGAAATAGTCTAACCTCTGGAACTAGGGAATTGTCTACTGCAACCGTACAGCTTTCTCTATCGTTTCAGGGTTTTAGCAGGTTTATATGGGTAATCTGTTCACTTTTCCCAGGACCAGGCTGACTAACTACTGTATAGTTCACTGGCCCCAATTGCTCAATAACCTTCTACTGGGCTTGACGATGAAGCAAAAGTTTGCTCTCAGTTGTGTAACAAGGACCATCAATCGGTCTCCAGATTTGAAGGCTCCTACTGCTGCCTGATAGCTGTATATAATCTGTTGGCTCCTTTAAGCTTCTAGATATTGATTGACTATGGTAGTAATTTAAGTTTAATTGTCTCTTTGAGTTGATTCAGAACATTGTGAATCACATTTCTTCCTGCTGCCATCTGTTCTTCCCACTCTTTCTTTGCTATATCTCATAAACCCCTTCTATACTACCATAAAGAAGCTCAAAAGGGCAAAACCCTACAGAAGCATGGGGAACCCACAAATAGCAAACAGTAAATACATTAGGAGAATGTCCCAACTTATCCCATTTCTACCCACAACTTTGTGCAACAAATGCTTTAGAGTTCTATTGAACCTTTCTACTAACCCATCAGTTTGAGGGTGGTACACGGATGTCCTCAATGAATCATTAGTCTGCGCATGAAGCACAATACCCCTTTACCTCTTTATATATCATGGGCCAGAGAATGAGCCAGATATAACACCTTCCTCCTGAAAGATATGGGTAACAATAGCTGGTCAATCTCTTGCCCCTCCTCTTTTGTCCCTCTATAAAGTAGGTAGTAGTAATAATTTATAAGAATGAAATGGGGATTTATCTCTCGTTGTTTCCTGTCAACCATAACCCTAGACCTTTTTTATGGAGATTTTGCAATGATCAGAAATTGATTTGTTCCCTTCCAAATTGATTTGAACCAGAGTTCAGATCCACAAAAATACATGTGGATGTGCAATTAGTACTTGGGCTTTACCACTCCTAGCTTAATTTATCAAAACAATTTGTAAGTTCCTAGTTTCACTATGCTTATCTACCCTTATTTTATGCCTAGACTTGTGGCTTCTACACTTATCATAGAATATGTCAGGATGTGTGAATCAAAAACAAATTATTATTATTATTAATATTATCTTTTTATTTTTATTTTTGTATTATTATTTATTAAGCGCCAACAAATTAAGCAATATTGTACAATTTAAGTAGGACAGTTAACACACATCACAAATATACTTTAATACATACAGACAAGTCAGAAGAAGAGGACCCTGCCAGCAGGCTCGGACTGGCCACTGGGCATTTGCCCGTTGGGCCGGGCCAGTCTAGCTGAAATTGGGGTGTAGCATGAATAGAAACGCTCTTGGCGCCCCTCAGTCTCCTCCACAAGTTCTCTACCTCCGTTGCGATGCCGGCATTTCATGCTGAGCACCAGAATATGAAGTCATATTCTGGCGCTCCACAGTGAAGCAGCACACACGGCTACGGAACAGGGAGATGGAGGCCTCTCACTCCCACCGTAGGACTTCAAGGTAAGTGAACTACAAAGGTGGGAGAGGGTAGATAGTGGGTAGGGGAGGTGGGTAAGGTAGATAGTGGGTAGAGGAGGGGGAGAGGGTAGATAGTGGGTATTATTATTATTATTATTTTTATTGTTATACTTTATTTATAAAGCGCCGACAGATTTCGCAGCGCTGTACAAGGTAACAATTTTACAGATAACGACAAGTACAAAATGACATGCAATTGACATACAGATACAAGAGGAATGGAGGGCCCTGTTCCCACAGGAACTTACATTCTAGGTGAGGGTAGATAGTGGGTAGGGGAGAGGGTAGATAGTGGGTAGGAGTGGGGAAAGGGTAGATAGTGAGAAAGAGGAATATTGAAATAAGTGTGAATGAGTATGAATTAATATGTGGATGCATTGTCTGAATGAGTCGTTCTATTCCTGAATCTACTACTCAAGCATCACAAGCTACCTTAAATCCAGAAGGTGACATTTCACCTGAATTCTGCATACCGCTACTGGGTACGTTTTTAGGTGACCAGTCTCAGTAACAGAACCTCCTGATTTCATGTCACAATTTTTTTCCCCTTAAAGCCTTCAACATATTCTACAGATTCCATAAAATTTTACACCATCATTGCTTTTCTAGCTGGGGAACCCCGACAATGGGCCCATTACATATTGCAAATGAACTCATGGGCCTCTTTTCAGCAAGCTATGAGCACCTTCCTTTAGGAAGCCATTGAGTCCTCCTGGAATGAGACCGCTCTCTTGGATCAGTTCCATTGAGTCTACCAGACACCTTGAAAGATGAACTAGTCCATGTGGGAGAACTCCCCACCCTGGAGAAACATGTTGACCTATCCATCCACCCATGGTAAGTTTCGTTCCTAGTATTATTCTTTTTGCAGCTCCATTACACCTCCTACGACACCCGTAAAATAACCCAAATAGGCCTTGTCAGGGCCGCTAACTGCCACTGAACAAGCTAGAAGGAGGTCCTTACATATTTTGCCTATACTGTGTTAAACCAGGCCACATACTACTGTACATAATTGCCTTGAATGTTCCGCTACACCTACTACTGGGACTCACGAGCCATGCTGCTTACCTGTCTCTCTCTCACTACAGTGGAAAACCAGCTACACTTCCACCACTATCGTTACCTTCAGTGGTTGCTTTATGGATATAGCTCCTTGTCACTCTAAGATTTGGTTGGTCTTTACATCCACCTCTGTCAGAATATGACAGCCCTCTACTGTAGACTGTCAATATAAACACATACACACTAGCCCTTACACACAAATATCCTAGAATACACTTGCCCTTACAACTGTATACTTGGCCTAACATACAAACTTTTCGCCGCACAAACACGTTTAAAAAAAATTCTTACCCTCTATCTCTGCCTTTCCATTTTCTATTTTTTCATTTTCTAGTATGAGTGCAAGATCTCTTCCTACCGACCTCTGTTCCAGTGCTCCCTCGCAGCGAGCATACGTTCCTTTAACTTTGGGTCAGTTAAACAATAAATTATCACCTTATCTGGTGCTCCAGTGGCATACAGTTCAGTCTACCCTTTGAGAGCCGTGTCAGTGTGACGGCACCCCCCATGGACGCAGGCACATTGGTACCCAGGTCAGAGCACCCCCTCCTGCCCAGCCCAGGTCTGCCACTGCCTACACAATATACAATACAATAATATACAGGAACATTTTTGAGAAAATTGGAAATATTTAGCTTCAGCCTTGAATGCTGGATTATTTTACACCAATAAATTTTCATAAGCTGTTTCAAAATAAAGCTTTCTCATGAAAAATGCATTTGCGCTAATGGAACCAAATCCCACTCTGAAAGGTAATGTGAAGTCTACTGTAATGCAAGTATCAGAGTTAGAGTATGAGGACACTATGTCACAAATAAATATTTTATGTTGGCACTCAAAACACCAAAAATAAGAGCTGGATAATTTTTTGTGAATTTCTCTTATAATTTGCAAAAGTTCATAGTCTCTTATTTGAAATAAAATGTTATTACAAACTGTTTGTAACACAGTAAATACATAAAATATCTGATTGTTAATCCAAATAATAAATACATTACCGTATTTGCTCAATTATAAGACTACCCTGATTATAAGACGACCCACAAAAAATTTAATATTAATTTAGGAAAATAAGAAAAAGTCTGAATATAGCTCGACCCTATAGGAAAAATGTTTTACTAGTAAATATTTTTTTTTAAATAAAAACTATGATTGAAAAAAAAAGATTTTTTTGTTTTTATTTCCTTTTATTTGCCAACCTGCCCTCAGATATGCCTTATACCCCCTTATATGCCATTCTGATATGTCACTCTGCTCCAGAAATGGCTTATACCCCTCTATATGCGACTCTGCCACCCAGATATGCTTATACCCATATATGCCACTCTGCCTCCCTGATATGCCACTCTGCCTCCCTGATATTCCTTTTAACCCTCTATATGACACTCTGCCTACAGAAAAGCCTTTTAACCCCCTATATGCCACTCTTCCTACAGAAATGCCTTTTAACCTCTATATGCCACTCTGCCTACAGTAATGCCTTTTAAACCCCTATATGCCACTCTGCGCCCCCCCCCGACTTACCAATGCTTCCCCAGACTTGGTTGTGCGCTGCACATAGACAACCTCTGCTGTCAGCTAGTTCCGCTAGCAAGGTCATGTCACGCCGGTGCGCCGTCTAGAAGCCTTGGTGGAAGTGCCAGGAGCAGCAGAGGTTGTCTGCGTGCATCGCACAGATGTTCACCGGCTGCCAGGGAGAAGGAAGCAGATGCACCAGGCAACCGCACTTCTTTTTTGATGGAGCACCGGAAGGTCATGTCACACCGACACTCTGTCATTAAAGCCCCCAGATGAAGTGCTGGCAGCAGCGGAGGTTACCAGAGAGGAGGATCCAGGTTCCCTGCAGCGCTGCGGAGGATCTGGATTTTAGTCTTGTAGTCAGACCTTTATTTGAGGTCTGATTAGAAGACGACCTTGAATATAAGACGAGGGGTATTTTTCCGAACATTTGCTCTGAAAAAACCTTGTCTTATAATTGAGCAAATACGGTAAAAGATGGAAATAGAAAGAAAGAAACAATGGTATGCTGGATGGGATGATTCATAAATCATAATGAATAATGTGGGTCAGTGGCTAGTAGGGCAACATATTTACTGATACTGCCACTCCAGCACCAGATCAGGTATTTTGCCATCTGTTTATAATGTTTATAATTTGGTAGCCTCTGACCTTCAAGTGTCAAGGCTGCCTATTCATCCCCAGTCCAGCTCTTCACACAAATGGGGGTTATACAAAAAGGTGGTCTTCGCACAAAACTTAAAAAGAGGTCTTATCTGGATAGTATCCAACAGAATTGTCCTGCCGACCCTCTTTATAACCAAATGTGGTTATTGAATGAAAACACATTTTTTGACTGAAAAAATGTAGACTGGGTGCATGTGTATTAATATACTATTACATTTTAAAATTATGATTATATTAATTCCCTTTCCTTTTGAGAAGAAAACAATTTTCTTTTAACCAATGTTTTATTTGAGAGCCAAAAAACTACTTGATTAAAATAGTATTTGTTTCTTTTTTAAATAAATCACACTATTATTGGTGTTATTTAATAATTATATAGCACCATCATATTCTACCGTGCTGTACAATGGGTAAATAAAAAAGTAAAGAGGGCCCTGCTCAAATCAGCTTACAATCTAAAAAAAGGTGAGCCACGTACATGAATCTCATTGCAACCATTGACTTAATAAATATTATCACTAAGACACAACAAACAGCAGGAGTGAGGCAGAGGTAAGTTGAGAGTAGCAAGGATAATGGGTTTATAGGCTTCCTTAAAGAAATCGGTCTTAAGGGATTTCTTGGGAAGACTAGGGGAGAGTGGAATAAAATGGAGTACGGCATTCCAAAAGGTAGGGACAGCCCTTGATATGTTTTGTATACATGCAAGAGTAGAAATCAGAGCAGAGGGCAAAGATTATTTGATGATCAAAAAGGCCGGGTGTGTATTTGGAGATAAGTGAGGAGATATTGGAACTGCTATGAACAGCTTAATAGGGGAGAGAATATTAAATTGAATCATGACACTTACGAGCAGTCAGTGAAAAGTCTGACAGAGGAGAGGTATAAGCATATGGGTAAGGAAGATACATCTGTGTAAGAAGATAACTCTGCCAGTAGCATTAATGATAGATTGTAAGGGGCAAGAGGAGTATGATGGAGACCAGATAAGACAGAGTTGTAGTATCCAAGCCAGGAGTTAATCCGTACATGAACATGAGCTTTAGTTGCAGATTGTGTTAGGAAGGGGCTAATATGCCCAATTGTTCTAACATGAAGGCAAAGATGTGTTTAAAACAGATTTAATGTGAGGGGTAAATTAGGATCAGAATCAAATGATGACAACAAGGCAGAGAGCATGTGGGGAAAAGGTAATCAGTAGACAATTGACATTAAGGCACACTGTTAAAGCAACACTAGTGGAAGGAAGAAACATAAGAAGTCCAGTTTTGGAAAGATTAGGCATTCGAAATTGTGTAAAGATCCAGCTAGAAACCAGAGAAAAGTCAATTAGTGACAATGGAGAAAAGCTATATCTACAGTAAGCATTATCTGCATAAAGGTTGTACTGTAAGCCAAATAATTAAATGTACTTAGCCAAGAAAGGTATTATAAAGTAAGAACAGAAGGGGTCCTAAAACTGAGCTAGGTTTTCCCAGGGTCTAGCTCAGTTTTAGGACCCCTTTTTTTTTTTAGTGATAAAAGAGACTAGATGCTCCCCCGTGGGAATCCATTCGCCTAATGTAATGTAATGCTTATCCCTAAGTATATGTGATAGTTGAATGAATGATGTATGTATGAACAACTTGAACACTATATGTAAAGTTGGTAATTGAGATTATAATGTTTTTTTTACTTTCCTATAAAATTCCTATGAAACTATGGAAAATATATTTCTCCTTTTTCTAATGATAACTATGGAAGGAATGTTTTGATATGTATAATTTTGAAAATCTTAATAAATATTATTAAAAAAAAACAAAAAAACTAGCTAGGTTACACCAATTGAGAGTGGAAGAGTTACTAGAAAAGAGGCATCATGCAAACTAGGATAGGAAAGAACAGTGTCAATGTGTCAGGATTCCATCCTGCCAGCAGCCCCACCAGACTAGAAAGGCCCCATAGGCATCACAGCCTGGGGAACAATTAAGCAAATTGCTTGTGAATGGCCCTCCCACCATCTCTGTCCACTTCAGCCCTTACAGCAGGGAAGATGGCTGCCAGATCCATAAATCCAGACTCATCACTTACCACGTAACTTCATGCTTTCAAAATTGGCAGTTGCCAAGGGCACCAATTATCCCCTGGGGACACCCCAACATACAGACAATCAATCACAGAGCACTCACCCACACTCATGCATGTGCCCTGTGCATTAAGCTATGCCAATTTTTTAGGGGCCTCTGTCACCATTAGGTAGCCCATTCATTCAAATCCCATGATTATAGAATGGTAAAAACACAAAAACATTTTTTTACTCCTATGATTTCCTCTTAAATGCCAAACTAAATGGTAAAAGTAATAGAAACTACATTTTATTAAAAGCCTCCAGCCTGCTTTATAGATGTATCCAATTGATGTAATTGTACATTACATACAGTAGTTTGAATACATAATCCATGTAAAAATGGATTAAAGTTATTCTCACTTATATAAATTTGTAACCGATTGACAATCAAAAAAAAAAGATAAAAAAAATAATAATTTTATTAATTTATCTTAAACATTGGTGGTAATTTTGTTATTGGTGTGGATAAATATGTGAAAAACGTGAATGATGTGTTTACTTCTGATATTTTCATTAGATGTGTTTAATTCCCTCAATGGTGTCTCTCTCCCCATGGGAGTTTCACCCCTTTCTGATGCATGCGTAATTTTATATTGTTTATTTAACCTTCTAAGTCATGTATCCAAATATCCCATGATTTTGTAGATCCCGTGGCCCTGTTAGCCACTAATTCCATTTGCTTTACTTCATTCATTTTATTCTTTCTGTAAAACACAAAAGAATATTATTTATGTTTGACATCCTAACCATTGACTAATGTTTTTCCTTTCTGTATAATAAAAATGTTTTTAAAAAAAACAATAAAAACAATGTAAAATAAAGATGGATTAAGGAGAAAAGAGTTTAGGGCAGGATATTCTTATTCTTATGTCTGCTACTTTTTTAACCAAACATCTCTTCTACTAATATACATTTTTTTTAAAAGCTACAGTTATTTTTACTAAATCAACTAAGTCACTATAAAAGTATGAAGGCAAGATTTCACTCGATCTGCCCCATATCTGTGGAATCTACTTCCAAGGAACCTTCAGCTTTCACCCTCCCTCCCAACAGTCAAGAAACATCTTAAAACCCACTTCTTCAGAGAAGCATACCATTGATACAACCACCACACTACCTCTCACCCTTTCTCTCTGCCCTATGTTTGTCACCCTATTCCCTCAAGATTGTAAGCTTGTGAGCAGGGCTCTCGCCACCTAATGTATTGATTTGTCTTAGTCTGTCATTTCTTGCGTTGTCATACCCCTTGAACTTATGTATTGTATTAAGCGCTGCGTATACTGTTGGAGCTATATAAATAAAAGATAATAACAATAATAATAATAATAGTAATAACAAAGCAAAAACTGCACTATTGTTCTTGGTAAAATCATTTATTTTATCACTATATAAATTAGATTTCTGAAACCCATTTCTTAATACGTCTTTAAAAAGTTTATGTTAAGTTCTTAATTTACATTGCAAAACCCCATAACACTCAATTTTTATATAACAATAACTATATTGAGTATTATTATCATCAATACTATAGAACTCATAGGTATTTTTTTGTGAATTTAGATTTAATAAAGATGTATTGCAGACATTTATATAGCAATTTGTGGAAGTCTTTTGGTTTACTTCCTAAAAACATATGTGGATTTGGGCATATATTTTGTTTAGGTAATACGCTTGGAGCAAGGATCGTCTTAAGGGATCCAGTTTTTTTGAAAATAATAATAATATATATTTGTTGTCCGAAAATGAATGGGCCAAAAATGAGCCAAAAAGTAATTTGTTATTGGCCCATTACTTATCTTCAAAATTAAAGTATTTCTTGGTCAATACCAGAGGAAGTAATTAATTAGAATTAATAGTGTTAATTCTGGACTATTCAAACTGTATGTGGACAGTTTATTGAGGAAGTTTCAATGTTGTACACACGAAAGCATTTTAGTTACCAGAAAAATACAACAACAATACAACAGCAACATTTTATTTGAAACTGCAGGATAAGTTAGAAGGGACTATGCATTTATCTCCCTAGTATGAAGTAACAGTGGATAAAGACAACACATAACAGATTTGTGCACGAGGTTCAAAATCATTTCAGACAATTTTTTTGTTTGGTGTTTTACTAGTTTGTTTTCAGACAATGAATTTTGTTTCAGGTAAAATTTGAGGGCTTTCGGGGACCAAAAACATGTCTCCCTCTCTATCCCCTGCCCTGTCGATGCTGTTCCCTCTGCCTTGTATCTGCCTCCCTACCTGCTTTCTTACCTTCATCAGCTATTTTCTTATATCCACTGATTTCTTGGCAGATGTAGAGTCCATGGTGACAGTGAGCAGGGAGAAGGGGGGGGGCAGTATGTGAGACAGTGCCCTGCTGCATAGAAAAAAATAACACAGGCGAAGGGGAGGAGTGTGTAATGCACACATGCAGTGCCTGCAATAAAACCTGTTATAAAATTATAATATAAGCCTTGCATGTCTATAGAGGATTTTTTTAGTATAGCTATATCTTGCATTGATTGTTTCTTGTGGAGTTTGCATCTGCTAATACTTAATAAGCAGCACCTTTTAACTCCTTAATGACAAAGCCCGTACATGTACGGGCTCAAAATGCAATTTGTGTTTTGTGACCACCCATTGTCCTTAAGGGGTTAAATTTATTTGAATTCTTAACACCTATACCCACTATGAACCTAAACCACTTTTTTAGGAATGTTGCCAAAAATGCTAATGATAGCTGGCTTAACATTGTATTACCTGAGATAAAGCAACATTTTGTAATTGCTGGCAATCGTCCCAAAAAAAATTGTTTCTTAGATCTTATGAAAATGAGGGCAATCCCCAGTGAAACTAGCGAAAACATTATATCTGTTCATTTGTTTGCCAGCTATAGATGAGTTAGCTATGAAGAGATTTAATGTTTTCGTTAGCTTTGTCGAGGATGTACAAAACTATTTGTTAATTTTTTACAAATCCGAATGCATAATCCATAAAGTATGCCACCCATAAAGTATGCAAAATATTGTTCCTAAGGAATGAAATCTATAAATTACTTTTCTAGTCTACCAAACTGTATTACGTATGAATTGGGAAAACTATATTTGCATATTAAGACAAAATATCCTCCTCTTTAAAGGGTTTTTTCTCGAATATTTGGTATAAGATAATATCATATAAGTGTCAATCCAGTAACCATTCCTCGAGGGAAATAAAAAAAATGATTGAAGTAAATTGTAAGATCCTATCGGTAATTGAACTCAGAATTGATGTTTCTAAGCATTGTATCAACAGGAGTCTCTGTTTTGAGTTTGAAGATTACCTGCCCTGAATCTGCAGGACACTTCTGGACAACATATTTTCCACAGCTGTTCCTTGTATTGTTTCCAAATGAGCAGCACTATATTAACCAGCCTTTGCTACGCCCAGTGCTGATCTACTGGTATCCTGCTTCTTGCTTTTTACTCATTTTGCTACTGTGCCCCATGACCTTGACCTGAACTTTTAACTTGTTTTGCTGCTTGGCCTGTGACCCTGACCTCAGCTTGTTTTGCTGCTGTGTCACGCTGCAACTTGCTTGTATCCTGTATTTGCCTTATGACTTGGATTGTGCATTTCTGTTTGCAGTGTATACTAAAACATGTCACTTTCCAGAACTGGTAAGGGTTCTGCACATGGCTGCTCAAACCTGAGGGCTTAATAACTGGTGAACAGTAGTCACCCTGCACAGAAGCCTTCAACAGATAACAAACCTGCACCTGGACTCTCTCCCATGGGCCTGACAGAAACAGAAATATAAAATGGTGACGTGGTCTCAAGGCAACACAACAGAGCATAAAACATGCAAGTTGACAAAACTTTTTGTAAGGTATTATTTATTAAATTAGGTATAATTAGGGATATATAATTAGATATACTGTATGTTCTTAGCAAGAAACAAAGGAACATGACTTTTAATATCTGTTGTCAATTATGAAACAAGTAGATATTATTTACTTGTAGACATCATCAAGTGTCTTTGGTTTGTATTAAAAGTAAAATATGGCACAGACAGGTTGTTTGGGGGCAAAGATGTCACAGGTAGGCTGTTTGGTGCAAATATGGCACAAGAAGGCTGTTTGGGGGCAAGTATGGCACATGGAGGCTGTTTGGGGAAATATTGGCAAGTCTTATGCATCCAATCTGGGTGCTGGCCCAAGTCCTATGTGTGCAATTTGTGTGACAGAGCTGGCATTTGGGGCGTGTGACCTTGATCTATATCTGCAATTCCCATGCATTATTTATTTGATCTATACCTTTAGTGCTGAGTTTACATGTGATTTCCAGTTGCTCTATACCTGCAAATACAAGGTTTTACGTCTTATTCAGTTCTACATGAACTACCTGAGGGGAGAAAAGAGAGCTGTAGCACAGTGAAGGAGGAGACAGACAGGAGAGGGGCCACGACGGGGGTGTCCCACACAGACCACCTAAACTCCTAAGGCCGGTCCTGATCACGACTTGCACATCCATTTCGGGTCACTCGACGGACCCACACCATTCATTTGCTATGCAAGTGACATAATATTATGCTCCTCCTCTGTCCTGCATGTGTGACATGAGAACATCTAAAGCATAGTCACGCTAGGGTAAGAATTAGGGAGGGCAGCACTGACTATGATAGTCTCTGCAGAGTCAATGTACCTTTGTTTTTTGGAAGTTTTTTGGGTGTTGGGGTGGAAGGAGCATGGGGGAGGCAACCAAATGCTTTCCCAGGATCCACTTAATATTAAAGATGGCTCTGTCTGGGGTAGTTGGGCAGCAGGACTACATCAGCTTCCACAGAAAGTGTAAACTATAGTGAAGACAGAGCCCTGTTTGAGATAAGGTAGATGAAGAACTGTGTGAGCTGCACAGATAACGAGAGAGGGAAAATGTGTGTATACATGTATGTATATGTGAGTGTATGTATTTGTATATGTATGTGTATATATAGTGAGGCTTTAAGGTGTCACAAAATATATACTCCTTAGTTTTGTATATAAGGCGTACATGATTTTACAAGAACATGCATACGACTACATAATTATTATAATAATATTATAACCAATAGATAATGATGTTCGAAAAAATAGAGCATGACATGGAAAGAATAACAAAATAATTACTGAGAACCAATGAGCAATGTTGCAAAACATCAAGTGCCATGGGCTTCAGTTTTCAAAAATAAAAGTATAGAACATGAAAATTAATTACCTATATCAAAAGAATGAGATGTCTAGAAATTCTCTTTGAAAGTGATATAATTAGTGTTAGTTAATTCCTTCAGGGTAAAAGCAGCATAGACTTTAATTTAAGATGTAGTTTACTTCCATTATATTTTAACAGGGTTCATGGGAAGGGATGTAACTTTTTGAGTAGGATTCTATATTCAATTGTTGTTGACTCAATAACCAGCTTCAGTACTAGGTGGTTATTACAATTATTTGGTAATTTATAGCTGAAATCTTACATAACATTATTCTCTGCATTAATTGGTAGACTCTAGAGCTGGAAAGACTACAGGGATATCAGACACAAAGTAGCAAATGGCGCCTGATTCTATTTACATAAACGTGTGTGTATTTTCGCCAATGTATGTCTTCATGCAAGGAGCACTTAATGTCAAAATGGCTGCCTTGTTTGCACAGAAGTCTGGGTGGTAAAAGAGACACTGAAGGAAGGAAGAAAACACAGCAGCCTGTTGACATGAAGGGAACCAGGAACAACCATAAAAAATTGGTACATTTTCCTGCACCTCATTTCAGCCAACACTAACCAAATAAACAGCTCTATGTACTCCAGGGACTACAATGTCCAAAAAGTGGAGTTCTCGTTTAAGATTCAACCATTGTTCTTGCAACCTTAGACGATGGCCCCTTGTAACTTGTGTGATGAACAATTCACCTGAAAATATATTTGAACGCAATTAAAAGCAGCGGGTGGATATAGCAGGCGGTATGTTGTATTAACATAAAAACATAACAGCAGCTGTATAGACAGGCACTGGCAGAAAGACACACCCAGACAAATGGTATCAGACTGAATTTTTTTTTAAAGAAATTGGACCATTTTCATGAATTGACCCAAAAAGGTGCAGGAGCAATAGGGAAATGGGCAGATGCTGGCACACATCCAGCCAGATAGTATGGGAATAACTATGCCCACATTTAGGGGCTACCTACCTCATTAATACACATTAATGATAATTCATAACCCATAATGCTCACCGATCACAGCCGCAACCAATAAAACTCTCCCTTCACTTTATACCATGATTGTTTTAGCTACCTCTGATCAGTCCTTTCCCAATTTTGCCTGCTGAAACAGCCCTAAAATTGACAAATGGATGAATAAATGTAAAACAAATGTTCAGACGTTTTGTTCTTGCATTTTCATTTGTTTTGTTGGGGGCCCCACCTTGTTTTTGGATATTCGTGCAAATGCACAAATCAGAAGGCACAAATCTAATGTCGTTAACCATTTTAATTAAACATACTTATAAATGGTTAAATAATTCTAGAGATATTATTCTTTATTAATAAAGATCCAGCAGTTTACTTTTATTTAATTATCTCACAGTGCCACCATGTGGTTATTCTTCTTATTGTACTTCAATCCAATCTCTAAACTAAGCTTTTCTTACCAGAGGAACTCACTCAGGTTAGTCCTGCATGGCGTCTGTTCACTTACCAGCCCACTCTGGTTTTAGGAAATACACCCCACAGAATTGCTAATTGCATTTTGAAGGAGGGCAAAAAGTGTGAGGAAGTCTTCTATAGCATTTGTGCGCAGATACATTTTCATGTAAACCGAGCCAAGAAAATGTTTCATTACCATGCAGTGGGAAAATTTTTTTAAAAATTAGAGGTAGTGTGTAATCATTAAAATCATCATTGGTTTTTCTTGTATCAGTCTTCAGCCTCTGCTCCAGCTATCTTTTAAAATAAATATTTTTCAAAAAATGTCACTTAACCTGAATTATCAAGAGTTCATACATTGCAATACTTTGTACATTATAAACTGGTATTGAGACTATATAGACAGTAGATAATGGTTAATGCCATAACAACTGCACCATGTATAGGTAAACACTTTAAATGATGTGTCCTTGCTGTGAAAAAGAATTATCCATATCTCAGGGATCTGAGGGCAATACAAAAGTATATCCCATAAGCTAACACAAGACAATATGAATAGATCACAAAATCACGTACCAAGTAAAGTTTAGAAGCATAGAATCTGATGTTTTTTGTCTGCCCAATTATCGACCCTTATCAGTCCTTGGTGTTGACTTGGATTCAGGATAGGGAGTCTTACTGTAGGTGGAAACAGTTGGGAGACCTGATGGGTCCAATGACTGGATTCATCCATCAGATGTCATGCAGCTTTTTTTTTTAAACAGAGATGGTGCAAAGGTTTGAAAGGTGTCTTAATGCCATAAAATCTATTGGAAAATACAAGTCAACAAGAACATTGTATTGGTTCCTGTGTAATGCATTGTAATATATTTATTTTGCTTGTACTTTTAAGGCTAGTCTAGAAGGTTACATTCTGCACACCTATTGATATAGCAAATAAATGTGGCAACTACATGCTTTTTAATTTTCGGGAAATCACACTTGTTTGACATCATTCATACAGCTAGTCTTCGGTGGAACAAGCCCCAACTTGTTTAGTTCATGTATTAGAACATTACCTTTATCCAGTTTGATTTTTCCTTCTCCGGATTTTGCAAGGTCTTGTTTTAAAGGAACTCAGTGTTAAGTATTTAAAGTAGACGTTCCATAGAAAAATTACAATTGTTACCAATATCGTAAGAATGCAACTGGGTGATATAATAAACACTGTCTCAAATAACTACATAAAATAATATCTTATACAACACTCCTAAAATAAGAAATTATCATAAACTGTCTATTTATAACAGTTCATTGAGGACTCTTTTTCTAAGTCCACATAAGTATTCAGTGTGATAAGATTGATGATTATTGTCAATATTGATGAATATCTGGAAAAAAATAAAAAAGCCAATAGTGTAGTTATAACTTGTTAAATAAGATTATGCACTCGCATGAGCCAGATAGCCAGATAGAATTTGTTGTGTAGATTAATCTTTTTTAGGTTCAGAACTCTAATGCAAATCTTTCCTGATGCTTCCATTTATACAGGGAAGTGTTTACACAGAGATTTCAGTAATAATATAGATGAGAGAGAGAGAGAGAGAGAGAGAAAGAGAGATACATTAACTATGTACATGTTGTAGGTAAAACCATAAAAATGTTTTTTTTTTCTAAGATTTTCTGTTTCTTAAATATTTTTTCATACTAAATGATAGTTTATCTATATACAGAAGGTCTCTAAAAAAGCCCTACTTTGTTACGTACCTGGCTGCTGGTCCCTCGGGGTCCTCGGATCGGCAGCCACCGCGGAGAAGAGGGAGACCCCCCGCCTCGTCACAGCAGCCTCAACCGCCGCGGAGAAGGGGGAGACCCCCCGCCTTGGCACAGCAGCCTCAGCCACCTCGGAGAAGAGGGAGACCTCCTGCCTCCGCAAGACAGCTTCCGCCGCCGCGAGGACGGGGAAGACCCCGCACCTCTACACGGCAGCCGCCGCCGCCTGCTGGAGTCAGGTCCGGTCCTGCTCCGTGCACTCGATCTTCTGCACGCCACGTAGTGGCGCCAGCCGGTACTACCGCTCCTTTTAGAAATTTGGGATCTCGCCAATCACAAGATGGCCGCGGAACGGAAGTGACGTAATTGACTTGTTGAAAACTGGCGGGAGACTCTATTTTGGCGCCAAATTGATCCTCCTATTTAAGGGACTCAGAAACCTTCCAGCTTTGCCTTCTGATGGTCGTACCTATCTTGATAGTGTCTATTCCTCAGTAAGCGTTCCTGTTTTGATTCCTGTTACCGACTCGGCTTGTTCCTGTTCCTGTTTTCCTGGCGTTTGACTCTGGCTTCCTTCACGACAATCCTGACTTCTGGCTTCCTGACCTCGGCTTATTCCACGACGATCCTGACTTCCGGCTTCCTGACCTCGGCTTGTTTTTCGACCATTCTGCGCTGGTCAACTCTGATATCTGTCTATTGGACTTTGCCCGTGCTGTGTTACCTGACTACAGGTTCTATTGTACGCTGTGCGTGACATACTTGACCTGAAAAAGATATATAATTTGTGTGATTCAACTAAAGAGAAAGGGAGGACTATTTAGTCCTTAAGTATAAAACATACTCTAATTCCTTAAAGGTTTAAAGCAAATTCAATATGAATTCAATTTAAATTTAAAGTCATTTCCTATAAGAGCAGTAACAGGTACCTTTACTTATAAGATTCATGGAAAAAATATACCTTCATCAAAAAGAGAAAAATTAACTACTCAAACTAAAACCTCCATAGAGATGTATTTTACTGACAATTAACGCCTAATCGCCTACTTTACATCTAATAGTATTTTGAATGAGTTAGAAATTGACATGTTGTCATTCATTTCACTTCTTCATACAATTGCAAATTAATTACTACTGAAAGGATGGGATATAATTAAACTGGCAAAGTGCTTCATCTAATTACAGACTGAAGATGCAATTGTATATTCTTGCAATTAATCATTATAACAATATACAGCTACACATCTTTCTTGTCTTTCAAACCACATCTGCTTAGATTGTGAGTGCCATCAATATTTTAAAGGGGTTTTCATAAAATTTGGTTTGTAATGAACATACCATTGGAGCAAAGCACCTAGTAGATCAGCTACACCAGTGACATAATTGAACTCTTTGCACATGCTCCAATGCATGCAATGCCAAAATGATACCCAAATGATACCCACTTAATAACCCATCACAATTTATTGTAATAGTAAATATAATAGACAATACTAATATTTCTGTGACTATAAATATTAATATATTGATTGTACGTATATTAAATATTGTCATGGTTTATTCATGTTTCTAATAATGGTCTTCTCTCTATAACTTGTTGGAAGGTGAATACATTCTTAATTGAAGGTGCTGTTCAACCTTCTCTGCTGAATTTAGGGGTTTGTAACTAGATACAGCTTTGGAAGCCTGATTTAAAAGATTGCCTCCTAAGCTTTCTCGTAAGTTCCTGGAGAGCGGTCACAAGCGCTACTGCAAGAGATTTTGCCTCTCGCAAGATGGTGGCGCCCATTAAAAAATAAAAGTTTCCAAGATAGAACTCTGCAGGTTGAATAGAAGTACTACATTCAACCATGCAAATCAATGGAACCCAGCTTTCTAATCACAATGTGATTAGTAAAATATAAAAGAAAAAAGAAAAATAGTTTAACCCCTTGACTGCTAACGACGGCATGGTGCCGTCGCTAGCAGTCCCAGTCAGGTGCTAACGACGGCACCATGCCGTCACTAGCACTCTCCTACCTTTATGGAGGTCTGTGGACCCCCATCACCACCTACCCCAGCGATCTGCCCCTCACACTGAAGGGCATCACCGGGGCCACCCGATCCGGCCGGTGACGGCACGAGCAATGACGCGATGACGTCACCGCGCAACTTTATTAATAACTGACAATTGTCAGTTAAAGCGGTATGGGGGCATGCTGCTTAGATGCCTGTATCTCAGGCATCTAAGCAGCTACAGACCCCCAACATATACCATTGGAAAGGTAATCTTGTGAAAAAAGAATAAAAAATATTAAGTAAAAAAAATAAAAATGTACAAAAAAAGTAAAAAAATGATTTGGGGGTCTCTAAAGGCAGATAAATAAAGATCAAAATTGCCTAGAGACCCCCAAATTAAATTATCTAAACATAAACTAGTTTAACTTAAAAAAAAAGAAAAAAAAGTTTAAGTATTCTAGCTAAATGATCACTGTGGTAGCCAATGTTACCACAGTGATCATATAGCTATGAAAAGTCACATTCCCTTTTTAAAAATGGCCGATACTAAATTTCCCTTTGATCAAAAATCCCTTTGATCATGGGGTTCAATTTAGCCAATGGTAGAGGGAGACAATTTTTGAAATCCTGATGAACTGCAAATATTATTAAAATCAGCCATTTAGCCTGTGCGGTACGTGAGTAACCATCTCATCCCTGGAGTTCCTTGCATTTTTACTGCAAAACTTATTTTTGCTGTAAAAGTGATTTTTTTTTCTCCCTTTACCATCATTTCTTTGGGATTGTAAGGGGAAAGAATGGTGTGTGTGCGTCTGTGAGTGAATGTATGGAAAGTATGGTGTGTGCTTCTGCGAGTGAATGGAGATATGAAAGGCGTGTGAATGGTCAGTAATTAGGGTTGAAGCCTTGACGTGGCATTACTGCTCACGTAAGAAGTTAAATTATGGCACAAAAAGTACATATTTGCAAAAACTACACCCCTTGGCGGATCAAATGAGGGGCTGCATGTGTTTCTAGTATAAACCTGGAGTGCGCAAGACACAAATGAACATGTCGCTATGGTTAGAAAAAACATTTTCTAGCCAAAGCGACACATTCCACCATTATTTGTGCACTCAACTTTTGTCCTAGAAATACATGTAACCCCTCATTTGAAGCACCAAGGGGTGTAGTTTCTTGAAATGTGGACTTTATGTACCCTAATTTAACTTCCCAGATGTCTAGACCACTTTAGTTTCAGATATGGCAGATTGGAGAATCTTGTCAAAAATTGTCTTAAAACATTTAGGGGTGATGCCTGCAATTAGACAGCTCTAGACAGCTGGAAAGTTAAATTATGGTACATAAAGTATACATTTTCAGAAACTACACCCCTTGGCGCATCAAATGAGGGGCTGCATGTATTCGTAGCACAAGACTGGAGTGCGCAAGACATAAATGAACTTGGCGCTTTTAACTTAATTTTTTTTTTATTTTTATAAGTGTGATATTCATTTATTTGTTGTGCACGTCAGATTTGTGATACAAATACAAATAAGACCTCATTTGCTGCGGCTGGGGGTGTAGTTTCTAAAAATATATAGTTTTGTTGGCATATTTTAACATCCCAGGCAGCTAGAGCTGTTTAATTGATGCCAGCCATGCATTAAATGTAAAGATGTCTTTTGTGATAGTCTAATAAATTTAACTTTTAGCAATAAAATATTAGAAAAACACAGTCTACTGTTCTCAATTTCTGTTTATTTTAGACCGGTTACCTACTACAAATATTTAGCAGCACAGCTTTTGATATTAGAGTTTAGAAAAATAAAATTACAAACTAGTTTTTATTGAGTTGGAAGTGAAAAATTACACTTTTTTCCCATTTTTGGCTATATTTTGCAAACCTGATGAGACATACACATATAAAAATGGTATATTTGGAATCTGCTGGGTGTGCTGAAAAAAACAATATATGGTTTGTATAGTTTATTCCCAAGAAATGTACTTATAAACGCGTTTAAACGTGAGATGCACCAAAATGCCGAAAACCAGCTTAGCACCAGGGTGGGAAATGGCTTAGCAGCCAAGGGGTTAAAAAAAATTGGTAACATTTAACAAAAAAATATGCAGTGATGTCACCATCAGGTGAACCATCCAGTTCCAGCAAAATGCAAAAAAAGTTCAAAAATATATACATTTAGTTCATTTTTATGAGCAAGTGCTAAAATTAGCACTGTATCTTCCAAAAAATGGCACAGAAAGAGTTAAAATACACACAAAAAATTACTACCACAAAGACTAGCAGTAGAATTAGTGCATGGAAAGAGTTAAAAATGACATCATATGAAATACCCTAGGGTGTCTAAAAAATATGGTTTCATGGGGTACATTGAATTAGCCGGCTTCTGTCCCAAATAAGACATGGGGCAGAAGGATGACAAAATTCCAAGATGAAAAATGTGCACTTCCCAAATGTGGCATTTTACTTATCAAACAACCTGACAACCTGGGTTGGTATTACTATACTTGGGAGATGTTGCTGAACACATATTGGGGTGTTGTTTTGAAGTGACATATACCAGGAGCTATAAATTTATACCCAAGTACAATTTGTGTAAAAAAAAGCACAGAATAAATTACTACAATAAAGTTGACAAAAGCTTATGTGCATGGAAATGATTAAAACACCAGCACTTGAAATACTTTTCTAAAAATATATGGTTTGATGGGGCAAAATTGAATTGGTTGGCTTCAAAGAAGTCCCAGATATGACATGAGGACAGGCTTACCAGATTTGAAAAAAATGGTTTTGAAATAGCAAAACGGTACTTGTACTTATTGTGTTTTGTAGCCTGAAGAGAAAAAAAGACATTGAGTATTTTTAAACTCAGGACAAATAGTAGAATACAATTAGCAGGTTTTTTCCTTAGTTCTGTAGAGAAATAAAAGATTTTTCACCATCTTTCATTATTTTATTTTTATAAGAAATTAGATGATATGATCAGAAAACTGGTATCTGAAGAAAGCTCTTCTTGTTCTACCCCCCCCCCAAAAAAAACCAATATATAACTATATACACTAAACAAGAGAGAAAAAATATCACCACAAAAATGTTAAAATAGCCTTGGTTACGAAAGGTACACAAAAATAAATAAACAGTCTGGTGTTTAAGGGATTAATGTGAATTTGAGGGCTGGAGTTATCTGTACCCAATAAGGGATTTTGGGGCTTAATATACTAGTAAGATTTTTTTTAAATAAGGCTAGAATGTGAAAGAGAAATGTTGAGATTGTGTAACACTAATAATTAACCCATTTAAACAATGGAATCTAGCTGCTAAAAGATAAATTGCATTCTTGTTTTACTGTAATATACTGTACAATATTCATTTTGAGGCCAATGTATTTTTGCTTATGTTACAAGCTTTTTTCTATCCACAAATTTGATATTTGTACAGTAGATGGCAGTACTGACCTATCAAAATCAACTACAAGCATTATTTAGAAAATTTTATTTTATCTTGTAAAATGAAAAATTCTGTCATCAAATTACTTAACAGTGGGGATAAATAAACACAAATATAATTTTTTATATGGTAAAGTAAACGGATTTAAAAGCGTAAGGTTTATTTGCCAAGGGAAAGGTAAGGGCATGCTGAAATCAAGCCCTAGATGCCCAAACCAAGATAACATGAAGAAATAAATATTATCTTGAAATATTAAATCTTTATGCTGTGTTGTATTTTTGGCATTATGATGTATTTACTCTGTAAACGGAGTATAGAGGTCACATAGAATGAAATGATCTCGGTGTTCCCTTGACCTTGTAATATCTTTGTCATTAACCAACACATTTTTTTATTCTGTAACAGAGTTTGATATACATGCAAAAAAAACAAAAAATCAAAACTCTCCAATGAAAGATATTAAAAAATCAAAACATGAGGAAAGAGAATTCCTACAGAGACGCACATCAAAGGTAAAACACCAATTAGATGATTTGAAATATAATGCAGCTCTTGGAGCATCATTTGGGATATCACAGACATAGTTTACAACTGAATGAAAGCTATGGCATATGAAGTAAATAGTAAGATTTTCCTTCCACATGATTTACTATAGATGCATACATTTTACTTACATGCCCTTACAATTCTCCAGACTTTAACTTTCCAGACACAAGAGCTATGTAAACTTATTGACAAACAACATTGGTTACTGGTAGAAGCCAAGACCCCCTGTACTTCTACAGTATGTACTCAGTTGTCAGGGTATACGTCAGGTAGTCCATTTGTCCCCATCGCTGGGTGCTATCCTGTTCTTTAACTGGTAAAGTTTTTGAATCTTCCGCACACACCCCCAATATATAGTTGTTTTTGGCCACGCATATGATGTTATATTGAATCACTAGGGACATGGTTAGGCATTATGATTCTGGCATTTCAATCCTTGGCATCTATTCAACCCACGGACGCCAAATGATTGCAGTGTAGGCAGCCTTGCTGGGATCTTTTGGTGTGCATCTCAGTCAGTGGAGTATTTCAGGGGTGCGGATAGGCAGGGGTTGTAATCTCATCAGGGGAGTGCCACACATGTCTCCTAAGTTACCTTTTCAATCAAACGTTTTCTTGTCCCTGTCTCCTTTTCCACAGCTCCGTTTTTTCTCTTGCCTCTTCTCGTGCTTCTGTATTTTTTCACTTCTCACTCTGTATTTCTTCTTTTGTTCACTTCTCTGTTAACCAGGCCTCCTGGAGCATTTCTACAAAAGGGTGGAGCCTCCTTTTGCAGAAGTACTCCAAGAGACCAGAACAATGCAGACAGATTTACAGAGAAAGAGAGGTGCAGAAACGTGAATCTATCATCATAGAAAACATACACTATAAATGAGCTCACCAGAGCTATAATGTACATAAATCTAACAACTCTAGTGGAGCAGAAGTAGAAAAGATTTTTTTCAATTTTAGAAGAAAACATTTTTTGTTCAAGTTGCTAATAGCTTGGCATCAAACGATATATTTAGAGAAAGTAAAGTACATGATGGATTAGGATTTTTGATTGAACCCTGATAGCACATATTGCTGATTGAAGTAATGATGTCTGTTTCTAGGTAACTGGAAATTCAGAGTATATACGACGACATTCCTAATGGTTTCAGTGTATTTGGTAGAATTTGAGAGAGAGAGAGAGAGAGAGAGAGAGAGTAACTGCTTAGACTGCAACTGATCCTGGTACTAAAAAAACACTAATCACATATAAAGCACAAGTTGACTTTCTTTCTTGGGAATGCATGAGTGATATTAACAAATAACTAATTTATTATTTTTTTTTAATTCAGGAATCTTAATACATACTATTCTACTTATCAATTTTTCTTTGATAATTTTCGTAGTCCTATGTGCCAAAAATGTGTGACATTTAATCAAAATGGTAAAACTACAATTGTTAACAACATTTATCAAAAACAATGTAGTAGTTCTGTAGTTTGATAAGCCCTAACACATGTAATACTATGAGTTAAATTGTAAGTAAATGCATCAATGTTTAGGAGAATAGTCATCATGCTCAAAAACTATATCTTTTATGTAAATACTAACTTTCAGACTTGGGCACATGGACCAACAATGTTTCTGACAATTTTTTCATTTCCAGACAAATTTTGGTTCAGAAAAACTAAGAGGGCTTTTTATTCGGAAATTAATTTTGTTGTCGCTCACCCTCATTCACTCTCTCACGCTTTCTTGTTCATTTTCATGCTCTCTCAATGTGTGCCTACCTTCTCTGCCTACCACTTCAGGCTCCCTGTCTCCTTTTCCACGGTTACACTTCTTGTCTTGCCTCCTCTTTGCTTCTTCTGTCTTCTTCTTTCTTGGTCTGCTTCTCCCCTATATCCACTCCATTATCCAGGACTCGCGTCCTCTGACTCTAAGGCCAGAATAATGTAGACGGATTTGTGGAGAAAGAGAGGTATAGAAATTCTCTGGGAGGGAGTCAATGAGGGGACCGGGGGAGTTAATAATGGGATGAAAGAGAGGGATTGGGGATTGGATCAGGCCATAGGGTGGAAGGCATGGAGTTTTTTTAATATGCAGATCGGAGGGGACGAGATGGGATGAGAGAGAGACTGGAGACCGGATCAGACTGAAGGGTGGGAGGGAGGGAGTTTATGTAATATGCAGACTCGGGGAGTTAATGATGGGATGAAAGACAGAGACCAGGGACCCATCAGACTGAATGGCGAGAGGGCGTTTATTTAAGAGGAATGGGGGAGTTAATGATGCAATTAATGAGAGAGAGAGACTGGGGCAGAATAGAACTGGAGGGTGGAAGGGGTTTAATGAGGGGAACGGGGAAGTTAATGATGGGAAATGGGAACTGGATCAGACCAAAGTGTGCAAGGGATTTTATTTGCAGACTGGATGGTGGGAGGTGGTTAATGAAGGAACATGGAGAATTAATGATGCAATTAGAGAGATTGGGACCGGATCAGACCAAAGAGTGGAAGGGAGTTAATACATACATTACAGCAGCCTGCAGTCTGGCATGTGTTTACCACTCACCTCCGAAGTCAGCTCTGAAGTAAGTTAAATTTTAACTTTGAAACAATAATGTATGCTGTACCCAGACCAACTAATTGACAATTATTTTCATTATCGATCATTATCATTGATTTAGTTGATTAGTTGTTTCACCCCTAACAGAAAGTAAGAGTGAGTGAGAGTGAAAGAAAAACTCAACATTTCGGAGCTCTCTGCTTTTTGTTTGTCTTATTGGGGCTCTCAAACATTGGTAAGAATTAACAAAATTGCCAATTTATGTTCAAATTAAAATTCGTATCAAACCAAATGCACAAGTCATATACTAGTTGTTAAGGTCACTAGATACCTGTATTTGCTAAATCCTAAATGGCAAGTCCAAAATGCAGTCCCTAACACTTGTTCAGTAGCCACTACATGTGTCTCGTTATTACCTGAGGCTTGATCAAGAAACAAGAAGCACTGAACATGGAAGAATTCAAACCTTGACAGCTAACTATTTAGTGACCACTCAGTTGCTGATCTTACATTGTCTGACAGATCCTTTTATATAATCTAATATTGCTACTTATGCACTGTCTTTATTCTCACCTTGCCCAACACTAGGTAAGTGCAACATACGTTAATATCTTCTCTTGAGATTGTGTTCAGTCATTCATGACATTTACCTGAACATATGTAATTTGAATAGAGATTCAGATTTCAAAATACAACCAAGTGCACTGAATTGTATAAAACTATTGTATCATCTATTTACCAAAAGAAGGCATTTTGTAAAGATAGATACAATAGTCTGAATTCCAAAAGAGGGAAGATGTTGCTTGAAAGTAGATTGAGGATTGGAATTACATGAAAAGGATGCTTTCTGCACACATATATAAGATTAAATGCACAACCCTTTGAAGTTAACAAAACTTTGCAAATAAATGTCATGAAGTATCCTGGATAAAACACGTTTGGTCTGTGTATTAGTTAAATGATATGTAAAGGTATATTTTGCTCATTTTAAAAAAGAATATTTTGTGAATAGATTGAAACTTACAAAAGAACACGTATGTGCAACATACAAGCAGTGCATAAATGAACCAGCCAGTTAAAAGGTAAATTGTAAAATTCCAAATTATACCTGGTCCCAATACGTACACCTTTAAGATACATTTTTTTTTGTTTTATAGAGAAAGAGTTGGTAGCAGAGGCATTATTAAACACTAATCTGCAACTGGAATGCCAAAAGCAATCTAAACTGGAATTTACCAGATCCAGGTGGGTCTTGACAAGCCAGGGTCAAGGGGTACTAGAATCACACAATAGTCCAAATAATGTAGCCAAGGTCAAGAGCAGGAGAGAATCACAAAGTCCAGAAAAAAAGCCAAGGTCATAATAGCCAGGGAATCCTCAGATAAATGGGTACAAATTGCAGCAAATATGGGGAATCAGGATACAAGGGACAAGCCACAGCTTGATCAATGAGTTTGAAGCACTGTTTGAACACTGCTGGGGCTTTATATATATATATATATATATATATATATATATATATATATATATAGCTCTACCAGGTCTTGACTTCACCCCTAACAGACCCTACAGCCCCCCCCTCGCAGTATCCACTCTTACAGTGGATCTGTCCATCTCTACTATTTCCCTCCTTCTGCCCTGCCTCCAAGGAAGCCATGCCATCATGTATCAGGACATTCTCACGCCATCAACAACGCGGTCGCTCTCGCTTTCCACGAGGTGGGCTTCACTAGAGGCCAGGCATGCGGCCTACTAACTGCTCGGTCCCGGAACAGAGGATCAGGCTTCTGGATGTGGATGCAGCTTGAGGAGGGCTCCTGGTCTGGTGTTTTAATAAGTCAGGGGCCTGACATCATGCCTGTGGTATGACACTTATGTTTAGAGAAAATTCAAAGAAGTTTTTAGCAATCTCTAGCACCAGAGGCATATGGCTTGGTCTGCTAATACAATTCAAGTAAGAGTCTTTAAAATTCCTTAAGGATCATGAGTGATAATAATAAGTATATATGAGGTGCCCTGGCTATGCCTTTGTTGGATACTAGAGTTCCAAATATTAATCTGACTAATTTAAAAATGGAACATTAAATTAAGATAAGAAAGTGATAGGTGATTTCTAGTGCTATATAAAATTTAGCTGAAAGGAATTGAAAAAATACTTTCTGATAAAGATGATCTATGGAGCAGTCTCCAAAATATTCAAAATTCAAGTATGATAAGGGTTCTTCGATAACTCAATCAAAATGTTAAGCAGGAAGAATATGCGATAGCATTTTGTCACAACCATGAATTAGTTAACTTTAAAATCCACAGCTATATTATTGTTTATTATATCTCTGCAAAGCAATTACTCTACAGGATGACATTATTTCACAGAATGTTATTTCTTGCAGCACTAAAATTCGGATTTTAATCACAATATTTGTTAACTTGCAACTCTGCTAAAATAAATTGCTTTCATTGCTGAGACTTTACTCTAAGACTTCCTCTAATCTCAATTAATCCTTGCATATATATTTAATAAACTTCCACAGGGAGTTCTGGCATTGGAAGTACATATTGCAGTTTGATAATGTTCCTGAGAATTGTAACAAATAAACTTGATAACACTCCTGGTTAGATGTCTCAGGGATGTGAGGAAGGGAAACACATAATGGTATGAGGGGCCGTTAGGGACATTATTTTAGTTTTTGGTGGGATACATTACAGTATAGCATTAAAGTATAGAATTTTACACCATAGATTGTTGGTGTAAATAAAATAGCATATTTTGATTATGAAGAGAGAGAATTAAGAGAGCAGCATTTCCGCATTGATTGGAGCAGGATGGTGATTGGTAGCAAATCGGAAGTGTTAATTTGAAGCAAAAAATGATTCACCAATCCGATTGTCTTCAAAACAATATTGATGTTTATAGGACAATAGACTTGTGCACGAGGGCCAAAATCATTTCGGACGGATTTTCCATTTCATTTTTTGGCTGATTTTATTTTTCAAGAATGAATTTAGTCCAATTGGTTCAGGAACAACACTTATTGCAAAAACTCTCTCTCCTAGTCTTGTTTGTGCCCTCTGAACCCCCCCCCCCACCTCATATCTGCCACCCACTTGCTTATTTACCTTCTCAAGCCTCTCATCTCTAAGCAGATACAGAGACCATGCTGACAAGGAGTGGGGAGGAGGGGGTCATTATGTGAGATAGTGTCCTGATCTAAATTATAATATAATCCTTGCTTGTCTGTAGAGGTAAAATAATGCACAGATTTCCTTACAGGCTCTGACATGGATTATTGTCATTTGCATGTTAATTATGCTCCTCCTGATGTTTTTACTTTTACGTAATAAAGTTTTACTTAATGTAAGGAAGACTTCCTTTAATGAGGGCAGCAGTAGCTTGAGACCCACAGAACATCTGAAATTTGTACTTTTATTTAATGTAATAATCTCACTTAATGTAAGGAAGTTTTACTTTACTAAAATGGTGGTGGATATGTGGAATAGCTTTCCAGCATAAGTAACTTGAAGTCCACAGAAACCTTTTTTTTTCCTTTCTACATCTTTGCACCTATCTATTATACGTTTGTGTTTTGGTTAAGATTTTTAAAGATTTTATTAATAGGTTTCTTAAAAATTTAGTTTTAGAGTGATTTCAGATAGGATTTTTTCAGTATAGATATGTCTGGCATTGCAGTTATTAATTATAGCCTATTTATTATTTTGCTGTATGTGACCTTTTGCACTCTGTCCATAAAAGGATCTTTGAAGACGGCCAATTCAATTTATCACCATCAAACCATATATTTTTGAAAACTAGACACCCCAGAATATTTCAAATGCTGATATTTTAACTCTTTCCATTAACTATTTTTACCACCAGCCTTTATGAATGTTCGCAGCAGTAATTTTCAGTGTGTTTTTTTTCCACACATATTCTAGATTAGGTATGAATTTACAGTTTCTGGTATATGCCACAGCCATATGTGTTCAGCAACATCTACTGTGTACAGTGAGACCCCCCATGCAGGGTTCTTTTACAGATGTTTGGAGGCTAGAAGGCCACATTTGGGAAGTGTGTATTTTTCAAATTGGAATTTTGACATGTAGTCATCCTGCCCCAATGTTTTATTTGGGACATCTTTGAAGCTGGTGGATTCAATTTACTCCATTAAATCATATATTTTTTAATAACCCAGAGTATTTTAAATATTAGTATTTTAACTCTTTCCATGCACTGGTTTTACCACCAGCCATTGCCATAGTATATTTTTGTGTGTTTTTTCCCCCACAAACATTCTACTTTAGGTATGAATGTACAACTCCTGGGATATGTTACTGTCAAATAACACACCCAATATGTGATCAACAACAACAGAAAAGGTCTCACCATGTTTCATACTTCATTTATAGTAAATTGTATGATGCAATCCAAATAATGGCATCTAAGAGCTTGTCCTGAAAAAACAATATATAAATTGTGTTGGTACAGTAAAAGAAAATTACAGCTAAACACAAGCATCGCAGAAATGTTAAAATGAAGGGTACAAAAAATAAAGTAATTGTCACAAAGGGGTTAAACCATTTTCCCTGTTTGTCTGTTTTTTGACTTGTTTGCCTGCAACTTACTACAATATAATAAACAAGAGGGTTTTCAACAATTGTAAAGATGACATAAGCTTTATGAGAGAATTCCATCAGTCTTCCTTGTTGAAACCATTATTTGCTTAATATCGGTACATTGTAGCAAGTAGTGCAATTAAAAAAAGAAAAAAAATGTCAATGGGTATTAAACACAATCCATTAGGGGCGTAACTAGAAGCCGCAGGGCCCTGGTGCGAGAATCTGTTAAGGGCCCCCACCCCCAACCCAATCTACCCCCTTCTCACACCATCTACCCCCTTCTCAGGCTATCTACCCCCTCTCCCTCCTTCTCACTATCTGCCCTCTCCCTACCCCCCATTCTCACTATCTGCCCTCCCCCTACCCCTCCATTCTCACTATCTTCCCTCTCCCTACCCCCCTCACATTATCTACCCTCTCTCTACCCCCCTTCTCACACTATCTACCCTCTCCCTACCCCCCTCTCACACTATCTACCCTCTCCCTACCCCCCTCTCACACTATCTACCCTCTCCTACCCCCCCATTCTCACTATCTACCTTCTCCCTACCCCCCCATTCTCACTATCTACCCTCTCCCTACCCCCCCACTCTCACTATCTACCCTTTCCCTACCCCCCCTTCTCACTATCTACCCTCTCCCTACCCCCGTTTGTAGGTCACTTACCGTGCAGTCCTGTGGTGGGGGTACGAGGCCTCTGTCTCGCTGCTCTGCCGCGGTGCGCGCAGCTTCACTGGTGAGCGCCGGCATATGACGTCATATGCCGGCGCTCAGCGTGAAGCGTCGGCACCCGAGACAGACGCCTCACGCTCCCACCACTGCTGTCGGGGCAGCGCTGAGGCAGGTGGCGGCAGGGAGCAGAGGAGACAGAAGGGTGCCGAGCGGTTGTTGAAAACAACCGCTCGGCACCCCTTGGGCGCCCCTGGCTGGCAGAACTGCAGGGCCCGGTCGCAACCCCTGCGACCCCAGTAATTCCGCCACAGCATTCATACCAAATTACTTGGTAATATGATTCCCCCTTTATGTTACATATTCAGAGAACCTTGCTTGTGTTAATTTACTTATTGTTCATAATTAGTAATTAGTGGACTATTTTCTATACATATTTCACAATATTACATGTGCTAACTGGAGGAAACAATTAGGTAAACTGTACCTATATGAAAAGTAAACATAGAAAAATAGAAACGGAATTTGACAAAAGTATAATTCTATCCATTCAACCCATCTAGTCTGCCCATTTTAAATGATATAAGACTCAGAACTTAATCAGTTCTTAATTTTGTCCTAGATTCAGGATAGCTTCATGCCTATCCTATGCATGTTTAAATTCCCTAACTCTATTAGTCGCTAGCCTCTTCTAAGTAAAATGTATTTATATTACATTTAAACCATTTACCCTCTAGTTTTAGACTATGACCTCTTGAGCTAATATTTCTACTTCTTAATTAAGTAGAAATTAACTCCCCCCCTCTTTAAGTATTTACTAGACTTGGGCACCAGGGGGCTCTTCGTGTTCGTCTTCGTACTCGTCTTCGGAGAAAAAAAACCCTTCGTATTCCGCAAATATTCGCCCGTTCCTGTCTTCTTTTCGGACGAATATTCGTGGCCATTCTTCGTGCTCGTTTCATCTTCGTTTTCTCCCGGCTGCGTAGCAGGGGTTAATACAGAGTTAAGAACACATCGGAGCAGCAGCAGCAGCAGATGCGTTCGCGCCGTGAAGGTACGTGTGTGCGACTCTATTGGTCGCCGGAATGGGGTTGGTCTGGCATCAACAAATGAATTGCAGAACTGCAGAATGCACCTCATTCGTTGATGGCAGGCGAGCCCCCTGCCGAAACGACCAATAGAGTTGCACACACGTACCGAGGTGTACTGTACACAAAATGACCTAGACAAATGCTCCAAGGAACTTGGCCTCCTTTTTATCATACACAGTCACACATCCATAGATGTTTAATAAAAGAATAGGGATTATTTTACATTTTTAAATTGATTTTGGACCACTTGTAATACATGCCTTACATTTTCTACCTATTTATAATGGCATACTTTGCAAAAACCCAACTTTTACTGGACAGGACTGGAAAAAAGCAGGACTGTCCACCAAAATGTTGGGTGTGTTGGCAGGTATGCGAATGGAAAAATGAACTATAAAAAGGGCTTAGGGTTAATGTACGGTTATGTTTAAGATTAGTAGCAGTGCACTGGTTTGGTTAAAGATGTATTATGTCTAAATAATAATTTAATTTTAATTTTAATGGGTTTATTGAACTTTATTTTAAAGTTATATTTATTGTTTTTTACTTTATTATATTTATTTAATGTTGTAGTGCTACCCTACCCAGCTATACTTATGTGCACTACCATACCTAGTTTAGCTAAATTTGATGGGACAGGAAAAAAGCAGGACTGTCCCTGAAAAAGTTGGGTCTGTTGGCAGCTATGTGAATGGAAAAATGTTATAGGGTGAAGTGTGAGTTATAGCGTTAATGCAAGTGAGTGTAGAAGTGAAGGCCAGGGCAAATAACAGGAGGAAAGGTCCTTGTGATTTGTGAATTGTACATGTGTGTGTTATGTGTGTTATGTCACTGTGTTATATGTGTTATTGTGTGTGTTATGTTTGGTAGGTTGTGTATCAGACGGAAAAAAATTAAATGGAAATGGAAAAGGAAATGGAAAAGGCGAATGAGTGGGCAATTGGCGACCCACTCACCTGTTTCACCCCGGAACAAAGCATCCAAACAACTGTCAGTCCTAGACGTTTAGCAGCGGACTTCCAGAGCTCAGACACTAGGCCCTAGCATAAGCTGGCTACTCCGGCGGAGGTAGCAGGCGTTGCCACACCGCAAACAGACGCAGCCAGGGGTGAGAAACTGCCCTTACCATTAGGGACATTTGAGGCATGACACTAGCCAGGAAGAGAACTGGCATTGAAGAGACCCTGGCACCACCAGCAGCAGCAGCAGCAGCATTGGGAAAGGCGAATGAGAGGGCAATTGACGACCCGTTCACCTGTTTCACCCCAGGGCAAAGCATCCAAAGACTGTCAGTCCTTGGCGTTTGGGAGCAGACTTACAGAACTCAGACACAATGCCCTAGCGTAAGCTGGCTACACCGGTGGAGGCAGCAGGCGTTGCCACACCGCAAACAGACGCAGCCAGGGGGGGAGAAACTGCCCTTACCATTAGGGACATTTTGGGCATGACTCTAGCCAGGAAGCGAACTGGCAGAGAAGAGATGCTGGCACCACCAGCAGCAGCAGCATTGGGAAAGGCGAATGAGTGGGCAATTGGCGACCCGCTCACCTGTTTCACCCCAGAGCAAAGCATCTAAACACTGTCAGTCCTTGGCGTTTGGGAGCGGACTTCCAGAGCTCAGACACAAGACCCTAGCGTAAGCTGGCTACACCGGCGGAGGTAGCAGGCATTGCCACACCGCAAACAGACGCAGCCAGGGGGGGAGAAACTACCCTTACCATTAGGGACATTTGAGGCATGACACTAGCCAGGAAGGGAACTGGCAGAGAAGAGATGCTGGCACCACCACCAGCAGCAGCAGCATTGGGAAAGGCAAATGAGTGAGCAATTGGCGACCCGCTCACCTGTTTCACCCCAGAGCAAAGCATCTAAACACTGTCAGTCCTAGACGTTTGGCAGCGGACTTCCAGAGCTCAGACACAAGGCCCTAGCGTAAATTGGCTACACCGGCGGAGGTAGCAGGCGTTGCTACACCGCAAACAGACGCAGCCAGGGGGGAGAAACTACCCATACCATTAGAGACATTTGAGGCATGACACTAGCCAGGAAGGGAACTGGCATTGAAGAGACGCTGGCACAACCAGCAGCAGCAGCATTGGAAAAGGCGAATGAGTGGGCAATTGACGACCCGCTCACCTGTTCCACCCCAGAGCAAAGCATCCAAAGACTGTCAGTCCTAGGCGTTTGGGAGCGGACTTCCAGAGCTCAGACACAAGGCCCTAGCGTAAATTGGCTATACCGGCGGAGGTAGCAGGCGTTGCCACACCGCAAACAGACGCAGCCAGGGGGAGAAACTACCTTAAACATTTTGGACATTTGAGGCATGACACTAGCCAGGAGAAGAGACGCTGGCACCACAACCAGCAGCAGCAGCATTGGGAAAGTTGAATGAGTGCTCACCTGTTTCACCCCAGGGCAAAGCATGAAAGTCTGTCAGTCCATGGCGTTTGGGAGCGGACTTCCAGAATTTAGACACTAGGCCCTAGCGTAAATTGGCTTCATCGGCGGAGGTAGCAGACGTTGCCACACCACAAACACGTGCAACCAGGGGGAGAAACTACCTTAAACATTAGAGGGAAAAAAAATTAACTTTCCAAGCTAAGAGCTGGGTAACCCAACTTGGGCAGATTGAATTTAAGAAAGGCAATCTGCTCCATCAGATGAGGTGCCATGCGTGAGTGCTGTGGACTCAGTATGCTTCCAGTCATAGAAAACCCCCGCTCACTTTGAACAGTGGTTGGCGGACATGATAGAAGCTGCTGCGCAACCCATGAGAGTGCAGGCCACACACTCTTCTTTTCATCCCAGTAGCTAAGAGGATCAACATTAGGTGCAGAAGGAACTTCACAGAGGTAAAGTTTGACCATTTCAGCAGCACTACTCTCCTTTCTGCTGCTAGCTCTGTCAGATGGTCCAACTATACTCCCAAGTGCCTCTTCCCAAAACGCAGCTGCTCCACTCAGATGTGTTGTTGTGATGCTTGTGGCACTGCTGCTGATGCTGCTGCTAGGAGTAGCAGACCACATAATCTCTTCCTCCTCCTGCACCTCTCTCTCCTCGGACAGCATTCCCATTTTACGCTGCCAGTTACGCACCTTGTTGACCAATTGCTCCCGGTAGCTACTGAGAACATTGAATTTCAAAGATAGCTTTCCCTTAATTCTTGGATCGCTAGCATCATTTCGGGACTTTCTTCCATGCGTTTGCGAAGGTGTACTTTTAGCAGATTCTTCAGCTTCCTGACTATGGCTGCTACGTCAGGATGTAGAGTGCCACCTTGAACAGCCTCACGGTTTCCAAGGAACACATCCATCTTGCTGCCTAGATGGGAGAACACTGGGATTACCTGGTCCAGACTAGCAGTGTTTGATCTTAAATTTTCTGTGGCATGCCTGAATGGTTTAAGGACTGCCACTAGCTGGGCGATCACTGTCCAATCCTCCCTATTCAATGGAGATGTAATCCCAATATTGTGCTCTGAGGCAAGATTATGGATTGCCCTCTGCTGCTCCAAAATCCTCTCCAGCATGTCTAACGTGGAGTTCCACCGTGTACTGACATCCTGACGTAGGCAGTGTACGGGAAGACCTGACCTCTCTTGCTCTTCCCTCAAAAGTTGGCTAGCCTTAACACTATGGTGAAAGTGCCCAGCGATCTCTCTGCAGCGGGACGGAACTACTGCTGCCACATTAGTTCCTTCTGACATTGCTGCCTTCACTACAAGATGGATGATGTGGGCTGCACAGCACACCCCAACAATATGACCATCTCGCAGCGCTTTCACCATATTGGCACCTCCGTTAGTTACCACAAAACCAACTTCAACATTGGTGCCTGCTTCTGCTCCCACCCAAAGGCTAAACATTTTCCTCATCGCATGCAGAATATTTTGGGAAGTGTGCTTTTCATCCATCACTTCTGCATGGAGAAGGAATGATCGGTAGCCTGCTGCAGCAGCTTCCTTGGGCACACCGGGCTGCCACCAGTGTGCTATCAAAGAAAGAAAGGCATGCTGCCCACTAGGTGCACACCACAAATCTGTTGTGAAATGAACAGACTGACCAGCAGCCTTGGAAAGCTCCTCTTTCACTGCTGCAACACAGGACCGATACAAAGGGGACAATGTTCCTGCTGAAAGTGGGACGTGATGGAACTGTATATTGTGGAGCCACAGCCGCCATCAATTGTTTGAAAGGCTCCCCTTCGATCATAGAGAAGGATGCCCCTCCAACAGCAATGAACTGACCAATAAATTGCGTTACTTTATTGGCCTGCTGTTTGGGCATTGACCTTTTGGATTGGAATGCCACAAATTGTTCCAGGGTGGGCTGGACATGCAGTGCTCCAACCTGCCTTGGTTTCTGGCTGCCAGCACTAGCTGCTGCTGCTGCTGCTGCTGCTCTTGGCTCAGAAGCAGCTGTTTTTCCCCAGCCACCAGCTATGCTGCCTGCACTAAGTTTTACTTCTGCATCTTTCCCCAATAGCACAGCGTTGTGTTGAGTGCTGAGGTGATGCTTCATGCTAGCACTGGTAAAATGGCCATACACTTTCCCTCTGCTTATTAGCTTCCCACAATGTTTCCACTTTCCATAGCGCCCTTCTTCAACATTTTCAAAGTGCTCCCAAATTGGGGGCGCACATAGCCTTGGAGTGTGCCTTGGGTGCTGCTCCTACTGCTCGGGGTGGATGAACAGAGGCAGAACTAGTGGTGGTGGGACTGGTGGTAACAGTACTGGCCATAGTGGGACTGCTAATTGCTTTAACTTTAGATTTGCTAGGTTTTGCTGCTGCTGGTGGTGGTGATGGTGATGATCGTAGCGGAGAAGGTGGAGGCTCAGGGGAAAATTGTGCACTAGTCATTTGGACACTGCTCCCTGAGAAATCTGATTCCTGACCACTCATCTCCTCTACTTCCTCTGGCTCATAGTCTAGTTCTTCATTAGCCAGATCGAATGGAATTCCTGCTAGGCTGGAGCTAAGACTGATATCGTCGTGAGACTCATGACTAGTAGTAGTGCGAGCAGGAAGAACAGACTCTGCACTTGGCCTCTCAGTCTCAGGCTCCTCTGCTACCTCGCTAGGTGGAGTTCCACTATGTGAAGCCCTCTCTCTAACTGTCTTTACAAAAATATTATGTGTAAAAAAGGTGAGAAAAACCAGTATAGGGAATAGGATAGTGAATGGTAGGAATAATCAACCTTAATGACTTTCCTTGTGTATCTGGAACCACAGCTGCAACCCTTAAGCAACACTCTCCAGGTGTTGAAGTAATACAGCAAAAAATCCACTCATTTACAAGATATTCTGACCCACATGTTTTGGATTATTATACAATAAGATATTCATTTCATTTTTATTTAACCTTATTTTATTTGATTTTCTATCTATCCACAAAAAAAAATTAAAATAAAAAAAAAAAAAAAAAATGTTATGATCAATATGATTCACATTATTAGCAGCCCCTCAAGCTGTTTCACTGCCGATAGGATTTGTATTTGCATATCCAACACTCCGGCTGTAACCCCTGAAAGAGTTCTCCCGCCCACATTCTCTGGAAGCCATAAATGTTGTCAGACATTCTTGCAGAGACCCGTGCCTCCCCCCCCACGACCCCCCCCCTCTGATTTACACACCGGCAAGCAGGCCAGGGAGAATACACATTCTACACGGTGATGGCTCTTTCCTTGTTCTGATAGATCTGTCCCGTCTTCTGGTGACCTTCTAACCTAAAAGAACGAAAAAATCTATTAGTATGATTGAGACAAACACTATCTTCACTTACCTTAATTTTATGGTGAAACGAAATCTCCGACCGGGACATCTGTGATGCTGAACACAGTGACCCCTACAGGCAGACAAATGAATGGAATCCGGAAGCAATTACTGGACTGACGTCAGACGCCACAACAGATGGTGCTGCACATTTAAAAAGATCTCCACATACGAGAAGAAAATACTCCTGATGAAGCCACACACGGCGAAACGCGTAGAGTGACTTTTTTAAGGACTTTTATGATATATTTTTTATTTTGTATCAGCATTTTTATTTGTATTAGTACTTTTTATGTTATTTTAAAAAAATACTTTTTATAGCTGCAGCTGATATGGATCCAGCTGGCTGCTAACTAAGAATAAATACTTATTTTTACATACTTTCTATGTGGATAGTGGCTGTTTCTATACACCACACACACATTGGTATCCCACCATCGGACCCTTCAAACCAGAAGAATATACGGATGTGACCAGATTATCGTCAGAAATTACGGGCATCTTGACACTTATTTAAGTGTAAGTATATCTCCACTTGTTGCGTACCTAGCGCTATATACACAATACACTATTGGATTCTTTTCTGGTTTGTTTCCTCGGTATATATTCCTGTATATGGACCCCAAGGCCATCTCTATGACGTACTGAACCCCATCAACACACTGTGAGTGGGAAATCTACGATACGCAGGGCATAACACACTGTTTTACTCCTACACTATATATTTTTCTCTGTTTTATTTTTTATTGAATGGAACATACGAGCGCCCCCTAGTTTACAAAAATATTGTAAGGACTTGGTGGCTTGCTAGAGGTACTAGGAGGACATGGCGTGGCGGTACCGGTGGGAACAGTAGGTGCAGCACTAGTGGTGGTAGAGGCGGTAGAGGTGGGGGTGGTGGTGGTGGTGGTGGTGGTTTTCCTTACGAAGGAATGAGATCGCTTTGGTTTGGGACCCCTCTGAGTCTTGCTGCTAATTTGGCTCTGCTTGGTACCTTGCATGCTGCTCGTGGATGGGGGAGATGCTGCTTGGGGCAAAAGGCACTTCTTTTTACTCACTGGGCTAGTAGAAGTACTAGTTGTGCTACCCTTTAACTTTGAACGTGCTTCTGGTGCTTTAGGCTTTCCGTAAAAAAACATAGAGCTTGTGGGCCTAGCCGCACTACTACTGCCTGCTTTTGGTGCCTTTCCTTTACTTGATGATCCTTCAAGCAATGCTTCCCCAAATGATAAGCGAGAGCTTGGCCTACTTGGCCGACTAGACTGACGCAAAGGCTGCATCTTAGAACTGGTGGTGGTGCTGCTGGTGGTGGTGGTGGTAGATGGAGCTTGTCCCTCCTTAGTCCCAAAAGGAGGATCCATCTCAAATTTTGTGTTGTGTGTGTAGTGTAATGTTTAAAAAAACTTAAAAAAAGGGGGATAAAAAAATTAAAGACTTTGAATTTACACGGGCCTAAGAGCCTATCCTACTACTATGCTAAACCTACAGCTATATTAGTATTCTAGTCTAACTCTAGGCAGACGCTCTCAAGCCTACTAAACTAAAGTGAGGTTAGGTTATATATAATATTATATTATATTAATAGATTAGAATTATTTATATTATGGAGTATAGATAAAATATAGATTATGAATTAGAAAGAATTACTTATATATATTATAGATTATGAATTAGAATTTATATTATATTATATAATATATTATAGATTAAGAAGATTAAAGATTAGAATTATTTTAGTACTACAGCTAGTAGCTTGAAGCTTTGCTTAGTACAGTTGTTGTCGTCACACAGTCAATTTTTCTTGAAAATAAATTAGAAATAAAATAAAATGTCACAGCAAAACAGTTAGCTTCACTGCTTGCTGAAACACACAGCACTTATGCGGCTGCACTCACTAGCCCAACAAGTTCACTTCACTGATGGACTGAGGTGAGCAAAACACTAAGGGTACTTTTAATAAAATTAAAATAAAATGTAAAATAAATGAAATAAAATGAAATATTACTAATTAAGAAAAATTGACTTGGTCTCTTGCTGTTGCTAAAACAAAGCACAAACTATAGAGCTGCAGCAACAGTACTAATAAGATTAGCTGAACTATAAGCTAGTAGTAATTATTAATTATATTTATAGCAAATTTAATTAACTATTAAGATAAGAATTATAGAATTATTGATATTAATTCATGATTTTAGATTAGACACTAGATGTCTTGAATGTCTACAGTACACTCTACACTAGTATTCTATTACTAACTATAGTATATATAACTGACAAATATATATATAATTTTATAATGTATTCAATTATTAATATTACTGATTTTAGATTAGACACTAGTAGATGTCTTGAATGTCTACAGTACACTCTACACTAGTATACTATTACTAATACTATACTAACTATAGTATATATAACTGACAAATATATATATAATTTTATATGTATTCAATTATTAATAATATATTCTATTAAATTATTTATAAATTCTATTATTTAATTTATTTAAGCAGGACAGGCACGATTCTTCGTGGTTGTGAGTCTTCGTCTTCTCCTACGTTTTGCCGGCACTGTATTCTCTTTGGCGCGTCTTCGGCACGAACAAAAAAACGGCCTCTTCGTGCTCGTTTACATGTTCGCACGAAGACGAATGCGCAAGTCTAGTATTTACATTGTTTTATCAGATCTCCTCTTTCTCTTCTTTTTTCCAAGCTCTCCATAAGGAGTTCACTTGTCCTTCCTGATATTCCTGTAAGGTTTTTCATGTGAAGTTTTGGTATTACCTACTGTACTGGTGATCACGCCTTGCCGCCTGTCTCCCTCTGTGATAGTACAGGTGCCAGCAGCGCCCATAACATGTATACAGATCCTCACTGTTGGTATCCTGAGGCAAGGGGATTTTGTGATATAAAACTGCATGGCAACTTTTTGAGGTTAAAATTTCTCCAACCATCATATGCATTTTACTGCAGAATTCCCCCATTTGCCTCTCTTCCTTAACTATTTTGTGATTATTTTAGTGAATGCTGCAGGTGGGTGTCTATTCAGACCACTGTGTGTATGCATGGCAAGAGTTCCTTTTAATTTTAATTGAAGTGCTTTCCTTCAGACCACATAGCATTTTGTTATTATTATTTTATTCTGAAAATTTAATATTTAAGTACTTACAAGGTGCTTTAATATGCATTCTTTTTAATGGGATGTAAGGGACATTAAACTTTAAGCTCTAATGTTTAATGACAACTTCCAAGTGAGAGCTTTATAACAATAGCAAAGGTAGTGTAAGCTTACTTCTTTCACAATATTTTTGATTGACATCAATCTTCCTTTGCTTGTTTCTATGCTTGCAAGCTTACAGTACAGATACATTGTTACAGGTTATTTTACTGCACTAGTTGTTGTAAAATGACGGTATAAAGCAGAATTTAAAACCTTTAGCTACCCTGCTACATAGAGAACTTAAGCCCAACTTATAATGGCTCATATAATCACAACTATGCAACATTCTTATTTAATTCTTATGTAATAATATCTGAAACAGTTCTTATAATCATGGATTAGTGCACACACAAGTGAAACTAAAATATGAACAAAAAATCTTTTCTTTTAGCATATAGCTGGTCTAATTACTATGTCATTTCAGCATAAGGATGAGTATTTCAACTGATGGTAAAATGTTAAATTGGGTGAAACAAATATGCCATCTTCCTCTGGTATACTATGCATTAGTAATGGAGATTAAGTGCTGATGCAGCATATACAAATTATGAACTTCAAGTATGTCAAGTGAACCATTCTTTCATTTTTACAGCTAATAATAATTTGAAATGTTGAAACAAACACTTTTAAAGTAAATGTATTGGTGATTAATGTTGAAGCAACTGTAATTCACAAAACAGTTGGCTACTTCCATGACCAGTAAAATGTCCATACATAGTAAATATTGTGGTATAAAATACAAAAAAATGTAAACTGCAGCTACACTCAAAGGATCACAAGCTTTCCATGTATGCTCCAAGAAACTACAAGAAAGCAAAACAATTAAGGTAATAAATGACAATAGTGTAATGATATATACAATAAATCTATTCACCAAAAGTAAATGCACTTGTTACGCCAGGTATAGGTGTTGGTATGGATCTACAATGCAGAGCTGGTTCTCCCTGTGGAAGTTATGGTGAGCACCTGTTGGGCAAAACATGACACAGGAACACAGACAGGAGGTAACAACCGGAGCATGACTCCAGGGAGAACATCAAGGTTAGGAGACTAGTCAAGATGGGCTGAGAGTTGGTACATGGTTCTGGAATGTAGTGCAGAAGAGCAAGGCAGTCTGAGGTCAGCTACATGTTTCAGAAACAAAGGTACACTAAATAAAAAAGAAAGTATTACATCTAAATGTTGCACAATTTACCAAGCCCTAAAAATAATTGATTCTGTAAAGAGAGCTTTTGAAGATTTGAAGTTGACATATCGGCTTATTGATTAATTATATTCCACATAGCAATGTATTCTGGCCTAGACCGACTAGGCTTAGAGTGACAAGTCCAGGGGGATATCAGTCTTAATGGAGAGGTTAAAAGTGAAATCTCTAATTGCCCAAATTTGTCTTTTAACACAATGGAGGTTGTGTCAGGACAGCAAAGTCTCCATAGACGGATTTAAGAAGTACTGCTTTCTTTAAGTCATGGAGCTCTGGGATATGTCATATACAAGTACTCCATAGTGAGGACATTTACCAGAGGTTGGCTGTGGGTGCTTCCCTAGGATCAGACCTAAGGCAGCATCCAAGGTAAATTAATTGTTGCTTCCACATGAGTGAAGGAGTGAGTAAATGAGTGAATGTATAAGTATTTAGGAGGCATAGATGACACTGGCTGTTTAAGGGGCAGAAGCAGCATAGGCAGGCGGTTTATGGGGCCGAGGTGGCACAAGAAGGCTGTTTGAGGGCAGAAATGGCACGTGCAGACTGTTTAATGGTGAAGATGTCACAGGCAGGCTGTTTAGAGGGCAGATATGTCAAAGGTATGGTGTTTGCGGGTTCTGACAAGCTGCCTGTGAGCAAAGATGGCACAGACATGCTGTTTGGAGGAACAGATGGCACAGAGAAGCAGTTTGGGGGCAAAAGTGGCATTGTGGGACATGTTGCTTGTGAAGCTGAGGTTCCCCGGGGCAATTTTTGCACAGGGCCTGTGGTTTCTAGTTACTCATGCCCCTCATCCACACAATAAATTATATGGGGCTAGTGTCTTAATATTTCCAGGGCTGCTTTTCATTTCCAGTCCAACTCTGTATTAATTCCTAGGCTTACATTTGATATAGATTATCTGTGCCAAAAACCCTCTTTAATAGCATGAACTGCCCTTTGGGGATTCTCTTAAACAGGTGCTTTGGATGACATTACTGAGCACGAAGAAGGGTGTTTCTAGAATTCGGCTTTCTATAAACATCTGATATAACTTTCACTTCAATGGGGTCCCCAAAAAGAGACACGTCCAAGTAATGTAATGGACTGCATTGGATTTATAAGACTACACCAAAACCAGGATGCATTTTAGTTACTGGGACAGTGGATAGCTGTTGTTAAGGGAAAAATGCTATATTTGAATACTGTCATATTAAATATAATGTTACTTATTATAAAGATTGAAAGTGTTTATAGTGTTTTGAATCTTTCTAAATCTTTTATGATTGAGGTAACTGCAAAATATTCTGCAAAATAGTGTTTCGCTTGGTATAAAGTATCAGGTAAATAAAATTCAATTAGCATTATTATGAAATTAGTTATTTAAAAAACATACACTTTGATGAGAATTAACTTTTTAGTTTAATAGGAAATGTTTTCTGATTGGTTAAGATGGAATTATTTTAAAATCCATATATTTACTGCATCTGTGCTTTAAATAGAATGCCTCTTAGATCTCTAACTATGCATGGATTATGATAGATTTATTAATGCAACATTTTGCAAAAAAATAAGGCTGATTGATTTTTATGATGCAAGCCTAATGAAGCAAACTGAGAATTTGTCAACAAGCTGTTTGACAATACTTTAGAGAAAAAATGTCATGAATTTTGCTGAGTTAATTAACATGTAACTATCTTATCATTTTATCACAGGGAACATTGATGCTAATGAACTTTCTGTGCATTTAAACTCCCTTGATGGACACAAATTCAGAAAAGCCTTCTTTTAGTATATGCTATTAAAGATTCAACTGCAATGCATTTGTAAATACTGGCATTTTCATTTTATTTGAGCTATTAAAAGTATGTACCCATGATTATGATATTCCAAACTACAGGAGGCATTCATAAGCTATGCAAATAACATCGGACACGTTTCCAAATTTAAGACATGATGTTTAAAAAATGCAACATTCTTGTCACAAACACATTTACAATATAAAACACAAAAGTCTAGTCAGACTGCATTTCACAAACGTCTTTGGAATATAAAACAGAAGGAGTCGGTTTAAATATCTAAAATATAAAAGGTCTGGAAAGAATATCACTACATAATTGAATTGTCCTCGCAAATATTTTGTAAGAAGAGAATTCAAAGTAGGGGCCTAAGGTAATTCAAGTTATTACTTTTTCAAATTGTGATTCAATATGCATTCCAGGGCAACCGAAATGGAATACATTCTGTTGATCTGTAAATGTAACCGCACAGTATAACTGAATGATTGTTTTACTGAAATATCAATAGTGAAATAACTACAATTTTCCACTCAATTGGGTAACAAAAAAACTGTACATGTTGTAAATATATTAAATATATTCAATTATTATTATTATTATTATTATTAGTTGATATTCCATTGTCCATTTATGTATTTATCTGCTAAAATTAAATTGTGTCAAATTAGGCACACTCACTCCTGAGATTACATGTCATATGACTGGTAATAGATCTGTAATCTGGGATTACTCTATATTACTGTTTTGGAAATACAGTTTATATGTACATGTTGCTTTATTATAATACAATACAAATTTCTATCATATAGTAAAAGAAAGATGCAAAGGCCAATTCATTAAACTGCAAGCACTTACCAGTTAGCAAAAAGTTAAGGTTTGCAGCAGCAAACAGGTGTATGATGCATACAAGCTTACAAATTCACTAAAGCCAACTCATTTTAGAACTCCCAAAAACTAATTCTGAATCAAGTCGAGTTGAAAGTTGATGCACGTTTAGAAAAGCAAATAACTCCCAGATACATTAACCTACAAGCTGCCTACGAGTTACAAATGTAACTGGGGTTGCAAGGTTACCTGTGAATCCCCCCTCCCAAAATATCATTAAAAATGAATAAAAAAAAAATTAACAAGGGGGCAGAGATTATTGCTTCCCCTCTCTCCTCACCCCATATGAGGTGTGGGTAGCTAAAATAAACCTGTGGTGAATGATACTCCATACCCTTCCAACCCTTGCTCAGAAGGATGGAGGGGGGTTAAAATATCCCAATACTTGGACCCCAAGTTGTGTCCCCCCCCTCACATTCTCATTCCACTACTGGTGGGATGAGGGAGTTAAATATAATTTTATGGCAAGACAGGAGCCTTCAGCAGCAAAGAAACTGTTAAAAAACAGAACAAAACAACCAATCAGGAACAGAATAGAGTCCATAAATAGCTCCTCGGAACCTCCAACTTCCTCTTCTTTGCTGCTAGCCTCCAGGTGAACACCCTCCATACTAGTGTGCTACACATGTTCTGCTAGTTTTTGTATTATTTGCACTGTATTTGGTTTTTATCATTATTGAATCTTGCTTATTGTGCCTCCCTATTGTTTTCTTGTGACACTCTGTCCCTTTTTTGCTCCCTCTACCCCTTGGTTTCAGCCTTTATTCCCTCTCTCCGCCACTGTGTAGGTTCCTTTTCTCCCTTCCATTTTTTCATATCTGTGGGTCTTACCTTTCATCCTGCGCGCCCGTCCTGACGCGTGTTCCGCCTCGGCACGGCCTTTTCTTCCCCGCAACCCCTCGGGTCTCTCGGGCATCTGTGCCGCGGCCGGAACTCACGCACTGACAGCGCAAGGTCCGCTCGCCTTCTATCTTCTCTATAAAGCACATATATACTGTTTTCCCTTGGCTATGGAATTTGTCACTGGCTGACACATATATAAAAAAGGGAGCTGTCGCTCCACCTGTGTGCAGTGCCTGGTCACTGCTTTCCCATAGGGGTGACCCCCATAATACGTAAGGGACGGGCCTCAGCCTGCGTTCCTGGCCCTCTTAGTGACCCTCTTTGGCACCAGCGGGTAACCCCCGTGTCTGTTCCCTGAAACCTATATGTTTCTATATGGTGGAGGCTGCCAAGGATTATGAAGTTATACATGAGTGCCCTACCAAGATCTCCAGACCGTCTTCTCCTGTGGCACGCCCTTTTTATGTCCGTGAAATGGTCATGGATGGCCAGCCTTCCACCTCCCAGTGTGCCATGGGAACGGAGATCCTGGACTCTGACGATCTTCCTATGTTTGATGCTTGCACCTTGCGGCACCCAAAGTCTTTCGAATGGCTCCTTCATTTCTTGTTACAGCATCCGCTGGAAAAGGAGGCTCGCCAGAAGCTGCGTGTGGAATGAAGTAGGCCTACACTCCCAGACAGCAGCTTTGTCACCTTTATGACCAGGAGTGGCAAGGACCCATGCAAGGGCCTTGAACAAGGTCTTCGCTCAGCGCAAGATGCTGGACGTGGTGGGCCCCTTGACTCAGATTTTGTCCATGGCTGACAAAGCCATGTCTGACAGCTCCCAGTTGGACCCCTATCTGATTAGGGAATAGGCACAACGTGCAGTTTGTCTCTTGGGCAACGCTAATGCGGCAAAAGGAGGAAGGCAGCTTTGTTTAATCTGGATAACAAGCTGACGGAGCTGGCGTCTAAGGAGTTGGGTCCCGAGGTTAAGACCTGCGAGACCTTCTGAGAGAGTTTACTCAACTGGATTTGAAGGGCGCGTACCTTACAGTCCTGATTCACATGGAAGACCTGCATTTTCTCCAATTCTGGTGGCAGGACAAACTCTGACAGTTCACTTGCCTCACCTTTGGTCTCAGTTCTGCACCATGGTGCTTCACCCAGCTCCTGAAACCGGTCATGGAGTCTCTGCACGAGCACTGGTTGAGGTCCATTGTTTAGTTGATTAAGTGGATACTGCATATGGCCGGAGTGGACGGCTCCTTCGGTGCACATACTGCAAGGGGCGCAGCTGCTTCTGCAGTGTTCAATTTGGGAGGTTGGCAGATTGGTCTAGGAAGTCTACTTTGCGTACCTTTGATTATCATCCTTTGTGCGCATGCTTCTTTTGCGTTTTTAGGGGGGCTTTACAATTGCAAATATGAAGCCTCCTGTCTTGCCATAAAATGGGGGATTACTTTAGCCTTGGTGTACAGCTAATCTAAATTTTATTGGGTTTGTTGTTTTCTTGCTCTGTTGTACCCCTCAGAGTTTTTTATGTTATGCTTGGGTGTTATTTTATTATTGCTTTGGTCTTTACCGTTTATCTGACGTTTTTAAGTATACAGTTTACTTTCACAATGTTTTCTGTCTTCATTCACAGCTTGATTCTGCTGGGGACGTTTTCCAGTTTGTTATGAGGATCTGTGGTCCGTGGTTTCTTTCCTGAGTTCCTTTCCTGGGGATGTTTTATTGTGATACCTGTTTCGGCACACCAAAGAAGAGGAAGTTGGAGGTTCCGAGGAGTTATTTATAGACTCTATTCTGTTCCTGATTGGTTGTTTTTGTTCTGTTTTTATTTGTTTCTTTGTTGCTGGGGGTTTTCTAGTAAAGAAGTAATGCAAATATTTGCCTCCTGTCTTTAAAAAAATTTAGATCAGCTCTACACCAAGTGTAGAGTAATCCTCTTATTTATGGGCAATCTTTTCCATGCATCTTCCAAATGTAATTAAGCTCCTTTGGAAGGGCCTCACCATTGAAAGTAAACCACTTTGTAACAACTTGTCTATAAGTACTGTGAAAACATTATACATATTACATGTTTAATTAAACAGTCCAACTGCTAAAGTTAGTATCACATTTACTAAAAAAGGTATATGGTATATGATGAGTACATCAAATTATTATATCCTATATGTATGATTGTTCCTGCAAGTAAACAAGGAAATCCTGTGGGATGCTGATGGATGGATAGCGTTAGCATTCTAAACGGGTAAGGTGTTGTTACATATACAATACATATATATGTAAAGTTGTAGCAAGTCAGTCATCAAACAGTTTAATTACCAAGAAGCTGTCCTTCAGGCATTCCATTGTTCTGGAATCTGAGATACTGTGTTGTATGGTCAGGATATCCTGGAAATCCTGTTTGAACACTTCTGGTGTGCTGTTGGGCTTCACAGATGAGCTGCATATTGAGGGAATAAAATGTTTTTTTATGTTGTAGTTTTGTTCTAGTCTCACAGCAGATCACCTAAACTCAATGTATGCATGGGAATCCCATACATTGTTGACACTCTAAAGGTTAATCTAAATATCTCCAAAACAATTACACTGATTAGCAAACAAAAGGCACAAGCTATAGGCAGTTTTAAATAATGTTTTAACTATGCAAAACGCATAGAAAGACACTCTTTAATTAATATGTAAACTATGGCTGTTCCTGGTATACAGTACACTTGTGCATTTGGATTCATAGGATTTAAATTTTAATGAAATTTGCTAATTTTGTTAGCAAATCCAAAATGAGGAGGAGCCCCAATGAAACAAAAGAAAATAGAGCAGAAAGCTTTGATTTTCTAATTAAGAAAACATTTAACTTGATTATTAGAAACATTTAGGATCATATGAAGCATGTCAACCTGTCCAGCTTTTAATCAAATCAAAAATTTACTCTGTGAACATACTATATTCCACCCATAAACAAAATAATAAAGTTACAGATTTCATCAGTGAAATAACAATAAAAGAAAATTTAAAATACAAATTGCCATAAATTCTTCAGAGAAACTATAAATAACATTTGTCGCTTAATACAACTCCCTAGTGGCCTATTATGAGACAGACAAGTCTCTAAAATGTCAGACTTGTTTCATTAAAATGCAGATGAAAATATATATAAAAGCACATGACTGTAAATGTGTGAAAGCAAGAGTAACAAAATAATGTATTTGAGCTAAACACTGGAGCCTCCCTCTCTCATATACAAAGGACATTTTGGCCACGGCTAAAAGGTTGCCAGCTAGGCCACTTACAACTCCCACACTGAATGTCACTATTTGGCAGTCCAGCTATGCTTTTAGTTTTCCATCCTTCCTTCTTCAAGAAGTAATTTAAGAGACATGGAACCCTCTGCCATTGAACAGGGATGGTCTTAGTGCCAAGGAAGTAAAGGAGCTACCTGTGATGACTCTACCAGGGGACTGCCAGTAGTTGCTTTTGTAAAGTTTTGTAGAACTTGGTTGGAAGGGGTTTAATAGAAGCCTCCACAATGAGTGGGGGGATCTTTGCCTCCATTTTAAACTCTATAAATAGTTAAATACATGTCTAAAAATGCATGTGTCAAAGAGACATTGTCAAAACCAGACCCATAAAATGAGCCTATTCATTGTAGTCCAGCACTCCTGCCAGGCCCAATTGGACCCTGGGCAAGCATTTGCTTGGGCCCAAACCCCCTGGCATCCAATCACATCCTCCACTCCAACACCAAAAAAAAACAAAAAAAAAACTACTTGCCACACTGACTCTGCAGATTAGGAGGAGACTGTCACAGCCTGTGTAGTCTTCCCTCTTTCTGAACCAAGCGTGACTCCACGTGAGATGTCCTCACATCACACGCGCAGGGGACGAGCACAATACTATGACGGTCGCATAGCAAATGTATGGTGCGGGTCAGCCGAGAGTCATGATCAGGCGCCCTGTGTGAGCCCCCTCCCTCATCATCACGCCCTTTGGCATCACCCCCAATAGTCCCTTTGTCCCCTTCTTCACTGTGCCACACCTCTCTTTTCCTGCTTCATGTAGTTCAAGTATAGATAAAATAAACAACACACAGCACTGCAGGTATAGATCAACTAAATAAGACATACAAAGCCTGTATTTGCAGGTATTAACACATAGCACATGGAAACATAGCATTGCAGGTATAGAGCAACTGAATAACACACAAACCCAGTCTTGCAGGTATAGATCAACTGAAAATCACATGTTAACTCAGTATTGAATGTATAGATCAAATAAATAATGAATTGAACCCCTAAATTGCAGACATAGATCACAAGTCTCACACACCCCAAAAGTGTCACGGTTCTATGCTGATTTTAAATGGGAATCCTTTCCTTCCTGTGCCAGGCTGAATAAGCTGATTGCTAACGGGCAGTCTTGCATTCCCTGTGCCAGGAGTGACCCAGCTGATGTCTTTCTAACTGCCTCCTAAGTGCCATAGTTACCCATCTGGCTGCTATCAGGAAATTCCTTTCAGGCTATTTATGCAGCTAGTTCCACCTCCTCTTTGCCCTTGTGTCTGTTCCGGCTTCCAAGTACATTATTTTGTATCCTGTATATGACCTGGCTTTATCTGACTTGATCCCTGGCTCCTGATCCCTGGCTATCGCATACTGACTTTGCTGATCTTCATATTCCTGAATCCGGCTTGTCTGACTATCCTTTCTGGCTACCGAACCCAGCTTTTGATTACGTTTTGGACTATGATTCTGTACTTTGCATTTGCTTTATTAAAGGTGTTATTATATTTTACCTTTTGTGTCTGTCTGGTTCCTGGCCCCTTACAAAAGGCCAGCCCGGACACCCAGATTGCACACATAGAATTTGCCCTGGAACCTAGATTGCACACATAGGACTTGCCGCAGCATTCAGATTGCATTGACAGGACCTGTCCAGCACACAGATTGGATGCTTAGGACGTGCCATCTTTTCCCCCAGCAGCCTGCCTGTGCCATATTTGCCCCGCTCTCACACATCCACGTCCATGCTATCTCACATTTATTTATATATTCAAACATAAATACATATGCATTTACACATACTCATTCACATAAAAAAAATAGAGTATTTAAAAAGTATTTTGCAGTTTATAGTAAAACTATAGGTGCTTGCTTTTGTATTATATGCAAATTGATGAACAGGTGGAATAGCAACTTTAAGTACCAAAGGTTTATTTGTCAAAGACCTGAACTCTTGGTGGATTCCAGGGATCATAGTTGATGACTATTTACCAAAAATGGGAATTTCAAACTCCCAGTCTTTGAGGGCAGCAAAAATAACAGATTATGTGTTAATTAGATACAGTGTTAAACTCTAGCAATAATGTCTCACTGAACTTGTCTCAATTCAATGACCCATTTAAACCTTATTCAGTCTTAACGGCTGTTGAAAATGCATCCTCGTCAAAGTAACTCCCTTACTAATCCCCAGATAGTGATCAAGGGTTTTAGACTGCAACCACTAATAATCAACTTAATCAAAATCACTAGAGAACAACTTCTACTTCTCAGTGAAACTGATTTTACTGATTGAATCAAATAGCAGGTTCCCTCAGTACAATCACAATAAAATTGAACTAAAAATACAAATTGCCATAAATTCTTCAGAGAAACTCTAAAGAACATTTGCCTCTTTATGCAATTTCCAAGTAGCCTATTATGGGACAGACAGATCTCTAAAATGTCATCCTTGTTTCATTAAAATGCAGATAAACATATCTTTAGAAAATCACACATCTGTATATTTGTGACAGAAAGAGAAACAAAATAATGTATTTGAGATAAAATACTGAAAACCCAATTTAAAAAGTTTGCGTATATGTTGTATAAAATATGTTATGTATTTTATTGACTTGTGAATTCAGATTTGTACGAAATTTATTTTTAAAAAACCTTACAGTAAACTTTCTCAAAAGAGGTGGAGCCTCCAGGCAGACAGAGAGAGAGAGAAAGGAAGAGAATGACAGTGTAAGAGAACGTAAATGAGAAACTGTGAATTGAGTGTGAATGAGAGTGTGAAGGCGAGTGTGAAAGGGGCCCCTGGACAGTCAGGAAGGGGGAAGATGACTGCTGGCCCTTGCGAGTCAATGGGGTCAATAATTCATGGTGTCCTGCTATAGAAAGTAGGAGCAACATTGTTGCAAGGAGGGAAAGCATTGTGACAGGGATCCAGTCATTGCTGACACTCTCGACAAGCTTCCCACCCTATGTATTTTGTTCATGTGATTTGTCTTCCTTTGTTGGTGTTGGTTTTTCTGTTGGGTTTTTTGGTCACAATGGGAAGTCATGGCCAGCCACATTTTTTTGTTGGAATATCTGGTGTATGGAGAAGGTTTGGGGAGACGAGTTCTGTGGAGGCCCAGAATGAGAGCTCTTGGTAATGTGTTGGGGTATCTGCCTGTTGGTAATCCTCGAAAGCTGGCAGGATTTTTATAGTTAAGATGAGCTGGTTCATTATGGTTTAAATACATTTTTGGGGGATAAGGGGAGAGCCAGTTTTTAGGTTCTGGTGGCTAAGGTGGGTAAGGGCCTAAGCAGTCAAGAGCATGTGAGAGTGAATGAGGGCGTGTGACAACAATTAAAAAAAACAGATTTTTGGTCAAAACGAAAGGACAGGAAACTGAATTCATTATCTGAAAATAAATAAAACAAAAAATTGGTGTGGATCATCTTTAATGCATTTGCACAAGTCTGCTGACTATTTTACAGTCAAGTTATATGGTTTAATTGCAATATTAGTCTATTAGTTTTCACTTTATAACAAGTATCTCTACCACTCTGCTTATATCTTACTATGCTTCACATGTTCTACAGTTTGCATTTTAAAGTGACCCACACTTGGTTCCTATTGAGAGGTACATAGAATAAAAAAAAAAAGTTCCACCCGGCAAGGGATAAAGCTTCTTCACAATGTGCCTGTGATCCCAAGGCCTGGAGAAAACAGGAGATGACCCCTGCTGTGCAAAAAGCACAAGAAATCATCAATATTGTTTCTCCTTGTGAAACTAGCATCATGTACTGACAACAAACTAGAAGAGCTAGCTAATCAAAATCACCCAATCTCAGCACTGAAATCCAGAATCTAGGAGATGATTCTACATCCTTAAAAACAACAACTCAATCACACAAAGAGACTATTGCTATGCTCTTGGATTGCATAGAGCATCTAGCAGAAGGAAAACCATAGAGTTGATTGGTTCCTTGAATCGATAAAAGACCTGGTCTTACAACACCTGGTATCTGAATGGTTGTCTCAGACACTAATCCTTAATGTTCCAGCTAACTCTATAATTGTCAAACGTGTCCACAGGATTTGCCCAGACTCAAAAACACCACAAACTATACTCGGACCAGTCATTTATCGTGTATTGAACTACGAGGAAAAAATAAAGCTCCTTAAGCATATCATGAATCCTCAGCATTATGTTACCAGGAACATAAGTTACTGACATTCCAAGACTTTTCCCCTTAGGTAACAGCAAAGCATTGCCAGTTCTTCACAATCTACACAGAACCTTTCAATACACAGATCAAGTTTGCACTATTATATCCAGCGAAGTTGAGGGTTTACCACAAAGGCAACACCATAACATTTGATTCTCCAGAGACGGCAAAACAATAAAATCTAAGGAAGGAGGATATTAAATCATCTTAACCCTTTAATGACCAATGACGTGCCTGGCACATCACGACATTAAACAAGCTTAGAAAGCGATCTAAGATGACATTCTTCGCTTAAACGGTGTTGCTGTAAGGCCCCATGCGGCCCCTCCTTCAGACGTCAGTGTCCGCCATACACAAACATCTTGCAGTGGACACCCACTAGGTTAGCTAGCTTTGGGCTACCTACAATCAGACCTTTATGGATAAACCTCCTAGTTGCTCACTGGTATTGCTACAGTTTGTAAATGTTTATTTTGGAGAAATCACCACCAAAAAATATCTGTGAATTTTGTACTGTAATATCTGTATTTTTGCTGCATTAACACTTATTGTGCTAAATAGATATCACATTGAGATCAAAGTCCCCTATTGTTTTTATGAATTTATCAAAGCAGCTGAGATATTCTCACTAAACTTCATACATACTACAGAAATGCCATTCTTCATAAAGAAAATTATTACATTCTACTTCAAAAATGCTAATAGAACACTAATCTGATCCTAGGTAAATATTTAAAAATATATTTAATAAGAGCCATTTCCCTTGATATTATTAGTTATTCATGCATCAAAGTGCCACGCATATTTTTAGGGTCATTAATTTTATGCAGAAGTTGTTAATTAAATGATTAGACTATGTTTAGACGAAAATGTGTCAGTTCCCATCTGAAATGATAAAGTGGATTATTGTCGCTGATCAATAGATGGCACCAAAGTTCTCTATAAACAAATATGGGAAAAATACGTTTTGGTTTGTTAAGGCTGTTGTGTTGCCACAGTATCTGGCCTTTATTGAATATACACTGAAAGTACTGAAATATTTGTAAATTGCAAATATACATTTGACATGTCAGGACAATGCACATCTTGGTTATGGACATCTCATTATGCAAGTTTCCACCCAGGGGAGGGCTGGCATTTTTGGCCATTAGGTAGACAATGGCAAATGCCCCTCTCGCCCCTCCCAAAAACACATACATACTCACACTCACACAATCATGCTAACGCACACTTCCAAATACACAATAACACACCCTTTCTCATATAGATGCATTATAACTCACACACTCATTCACTTACTCTATTATCACACCCTTAACGTTTGCATTCTGCTATACCTCACTATTACGTAATGCAACCACTTCATACTTCTTTGAGTGAAGAATTTTGGACTGACCAGCGGGCAATTGTCCTTCTGCCATTCAACCAGCTTTTTGTGATCTGTAATGTTTTCTTTTGAAGGTCCTACATATTCTGTTTGTTTGCAGTCAATAACAACTTGTTGCTAGTAAAAGGAAAACAACTGGAAAAACCATTCTGTCTTTCCTGTAGAACTGTGGCACTGTGTATGGGACAGCTGTATCCTTTTTCACATTGTTCTTTTACCTCGGATTGGTAAACTGTTTAGCTACTGTTTTATTTACAATGTAGATACATGATGATAGCATTAGCCATGTAAAAAATACTTAGAAACAGCTTAATACAAAAAGATGTTTAAAAAGGTTGCAGCATCAGCACACCTGTTGGCTAATGGAGCAATAAAAATATGATCAGAGCCACATTTTTGACATGGCAGATAAGGCATTTATCTAGAAAAATCATGTCTTTAGGGTTGAGGGGATGCTAATGTGATGGAACTCACATCCCTGCTCAAGCAAGACTAGATTTGACTAATGTCTGCCCACTTTCCCATTTGTACTCATTATCACCCTCCCATAATACCTATGTATTCAATAAAATACTGCGCTGATGACCACACACCCCTAAAGACTTGATGAACTCAAAAGTCTATTGTTCATCCAAGAAGCCTTACAGACTGCTCTGATGGTGGTGGCATCTAAGGCATGTATAGAGGACAAGATGACCTTCAGGTAACCTACACAAGTATACATAAAACATTATATATAAACCTCAGTCATAGTTTGAGTGGGATTACATATGCTTTAAATTCAGTTCAGTTTTAAATTAAGATTTAAAAAAATGATCTACATGTCTCATAGTAACTTGGTAAATGTAACATGTGGATATTTTTTCCTTGCAAAGTGTCCCTTTTAATAATTGATGCACAATAATCATGCACTTGTTAACATCTGAATTAGAAGTTGTGCCGTCTCCATTCCTTTTTTATGGAATAACATGAAAGGGGTACAATTCCTATTCCCATTGTTGCAGACTGAGGTTTTGTGGACACTCAGATTTTAGGATTATCTCCATTTGCTGACATTTTAAATGTATTAAGAATACTGAGGACTTCGTGCTAATTGTCAAGGCTACACAATACATAGTATACTATTACCAATGGGGAATTAAAGTTTCCAAATCACCTTAACCATTGGCTTTCTGGCTGTATTAGTTATATATATATATATATATATATATATATATATATATATATATATATATATAATGGCACACAATAAACCATACTATATATTACAGTAATAATATACCCATCTTGATGACATGTTAATTAACACTTTTAGGAAATTGCTACAATGGTTGCATCCAAAGTAAAAAAAAAAAAAAGGTTAATAATATTAAAATTTGCTAAGCCAAAGGCTATTGTGATATAATTATATATTTGTGAAGACAACAGGAAGAAAAACTGACTTGCCTTTGGTCACAATGGAAATGACACATCTCCAGTATAAGTGTTTGGAAATAGAATTATCAAAGGTAAATTAATACCAGTTGCAGAGAAACAAACCAGCTATAAGAAGGAAAAAATATATTGGTTCCAAATAATTGTGTTACATATCCCTGGTGTGTAGTTAAAGACTTAAAGGCTTCTCAATACCATCTCTCAGCAGCAGTAGAAATTGCTTTTTCTGCAACGCAGGAGGCAAAGCAGTGTAAGTGAGAGCCTTGGTCTCCTGAAAGGGTTAAGTGTGTCAGTACAGAAGAAGAGGAATCCCAGGAGATGGAGTCAGCTGGGTTTCCATCCCACTTGGTTTAGTCGTTATGGAGATCATTGTGATTCCCCCTCCTCCCTCATTTAATTTAGCCCTCACTTTTTTTTTTTGTAGAGTGAATGGCTTACACTCCGAGGGCTTTACAGCAACATGTAAGAGAGTGAAATAAACAGATGGACTGATAGCTTAGGTGACGTCTCCAGCATAGGCTGGGAGGTCTCTGGGATAGAATAACTGGGAGAGTAGGCGTGGGTTTAGCCTGGCTCGGGGACTGAAGATAAAACATGCATAGGAGTTGAGAGCGGGCGCTGTCCACTTAGCTGCTGGTGCTGAACTCTGGACCCAAGCCAGCTGCATCTCCTGCCCTCTGCTCAAGGAGAAGGAACACAATCCGGGATCTATTCGACACGCTGCTGGACTCATTCTTCTTGTTTTAGGCAGCAGAACTTGCAGCAAAGACAACACATGGGTTTGGATATGCTTTTATCACTTGCACTTATGGATCTTATGCATTTCTGTTAAATCGCTGTGGATTTGATGAGCAGATCGCTGTCCCTGGATATTATTCTGAATTATTTACATTTCCCAGGACTTTCTGCGATACCAAGGTGAGATATAACTGTTATGACAATTAATTATTATTATTATTTTTATTATTATCATTATTGTTATTGTTATTCGTATTAGAGAAACATTGTGGCTGAGGTTGATCGCTACTGATTTAAAGGGCACACTTATGTTTACACCAGGCTCTGCATGCTTGCACTGAGATCGGTGTTTTGGAAGGGAATACAATTGCATTGGGTGTTTTTGTGGCAGACAAATAAGCAATTTATGGCACAAGAGAACAGACCTCATTCTGTTAAATACTTGCAAGTATTTTAGCAACTTTTAAAGAAACATAAAGTTGCCTATAGCATATATTGATCAGTGTTGCTGATGATATGAGTTTAATGATCATAAAGGTAGGAAAAGAAACTCAGCTAATTCTCCATCCTGATGCCACATGCAGGCATTGGAATATATACACATCACATGAGTCTGCCATAATGTGAACAGTATTTTTTATGTAAGAACACAGACATGTTTAGCACAGAAGTACAGCTTCCGTATAACCAATTAACATAAATTGAAAAAAAAATACTCTATATATAATGTTAACACAATGTTGAGGTAGGTGCTAAAGTTCACACATAGCTTTCTTCAGTTAAATCTATTAGTGTTTAGCCTAACTTATGCAGGGAGATGGTGATCTGCTTTATTTTAAGGTTGCCCCTTTCTGATGATTCTGTGTTAGAGTAAATTCTGTTTAAAATGCAGCCTGGAAGCATTTGGTTCCCTTGGAAGATTAGCACTAATCGTATTGATCTTAAAGAAAGAAGGGCACGTGATAAACTCTTTTGTACCCTAAGTTAGAACTGATTGATGACACTGATTAAAACTCTCTTCAGAGCCCCTGCCTTAATTACACATTTTCTTAGGTTTTTTTTTTCCTGCTATTTTTGATGTTGATAAAAGACAAACTTACATTACTAATAAAAATTGTTATTGTTATCATTGGGTCCAGTGTTTACATATTCTGTAACATTCTACAGGTATTAATGCAAGAGACACATTGGAAGAGAGACAAACAGGTTATGAAAAGCCCTTCTAGAAGTAGTGGGAGCCCTGGAGAGAAGTCAATCAGAACAGTAGAGATTGCTATAACAGATCTCTGTTGTTCAGAGAAATCACATTCTGATAATGCAATGGGCTTGCTTATGTGTTCAGTTGTTGGAGGGTCCAGTTGTTGTTTCCTGAACTGGATAGGAGTCACCCATTTTGATTATTAAGTGAACTCGTGAACTATATACATTAAACAGAGTCATAGATGGTGATAATAATGTGTCAAATATGACTTGATTCGAAAAGATATTATAGAGGAATTATTGGTACTCTCTGGCAGTTGCATTTTACATGCACAGTTGCATACTCATTGGCCATAATGCACATATCAGGAGTCTTATTGATGCTGTGTAAACTTTCTTTTGCTGAAAATGGATCTGGAGATACAGTATTTTACAAAAATAGTTGTTCCAATCTTATAGTACAATTTGTATTCGCTTTTAGTTGTTGTATATCTTAAATACTAAATGATGAAAGCATGTTTATGTGTTCCTTCTTTGGTTGTTTTTGATCTAATAGTAATATTGGCAGAAAGAATGCGTTCATTTGCAATAAGGCAAATACAATAATCATGTCAGAATTAATTTGTATCGCTAACAGTGTATTTGTCTCAGCCCTTAGGTAAAACTCCATTCCCTAATTTGGTGTATTTTTTATGTCATACTCCATGGAACTTTAAAGTATGCAAATCAGTGTATGCCTTGATATCAATGGAAGCTTAAGTAGAAGGTTTCTTTGTTAACGTTTTTGGAATTGCATGCTATAATCAAATAAAGCGTTTTTCTTTTTCTATCTATATCTTCTTCATTAATAGGACATTTGCATTTTTGTCCCACAGGGGTTTTACAGTCCCATGAAAACAGTTGTCTGTATCTCATGGTTATCTACATTACATATAGTGTATTATATATTGCATGGATTACATTACAGAGAAATGTTCTAACTTAAGGATAATAAGCAGTCAAAGTGGGTTATAAGCAGTCTAAAAATAATATCACAAGGCCAAGGATTGAAAGTTTCTATTAAAAAAATGCGCAAACTAGATAGGCTAAATGGTTCTTATTGGCTGTCAAATGTGCATGTGGGCACCGGGCAACTAATCTGTTCCCCAAATGAAAAATATCCCCTCCTCCCCGGTTTTCTTCTGAACCGAATGGACAGGGAGCGTCATTTGTTGCAGGAAAACAAATGGGCCAAAATGTTTACCTTTAAATGAATGGACAGACGGGGGTTGTGCACATTTCGAGAATATGTCTGTAAGAAAAATATAACATTAAATATTTTTTCAGACTTTTAGGCAACCCCTGCATTTGCTCAGCAGCCACAGAGATCATCTGTGCACCAAATGAAGTATAGTCTTTTAAGCTGTCCTCTGCTTCCTCTTTCAACTAGCATTGAGCTTGCTGGGTCATATAATATGACCTGATTACAAAATACTTTGATACCTTACTGTATTCGAAAAATATTTGTATTTTGGATAAAATACACTGACATACTAAATGATTGGGTCCACCCTTGACAGCCTAAACTGTAGATCTTTAGATGGCTGTTTGTTATTGTACTCAGACTACTTAGTTTTACCAGTACTGTAAAACCCCTATTATCATCATACAAAACACAATATCCCATCTTCCTCACCCATACAGTAAAATTGTGTGATTATTGAATGTGTTTTGTTATACTATTATTCACATGATCCACAGAATGTTATTATGTTAACAGATACTTGGCTGCAGGCTCCCCAGCTCTGTATTTTGTGTTTTGATTCAGTAACACAACAAATAAAGAGATATGTAAGTCATTAACACCCGTTACAAAGGTCTGATAAGCAAAACAAGTCACACAGGTCAGTAGAACAGAATAGTTTTATGATGGGTTTGTATGTATAACTCTAATATTAATGCATATGATAATGCATATGATGAAAACCTTAGGAACACACCGCAGCAAGGTTCTGGAGGAGTGTTTTTGTACAACAAGCTTACATTTATGCACCTGTGTGTGAAAAGCAAATGTAAAATCATTACATTACATTTCATTCCAAGAGTTATCAGCCTGGAGACATTTTCATTAAATCTATCGATTTCCTATAATACATATACCTAGATTTACATTGAACATGTCTGAAAGCACTACTAAACTACGAACTTCTAAAATACCTGACTACAAAAAAACTGAGTTTATTGGTTTTTGGGCTTAATTCTTCAGTATCTGTGTTAATACATATGATGACTGGTGAAAAAATTCATTTTGTTATGTTTGATATGTATGAAATCATGTCATTTGGTTGTAAATACAGTTTGGCTGAGAGTTATCAGCGGCTGTTTGTCAATGTGTTGAGGATTGCTACTAATGGTCAGTTAGCTCATACGCTTTGGGGGAAGTGCCTAACGAGTGCATGTACGTGCACTAAAAGCACTTCTATTAAGTTCAATGGGAGTGCTTTCTTGTCACACCCAATCAGTGGTGTGAAACATCAGACTATGGAGTCGGGAGCTGCATATATACACAGATTAGCCATAACATTATGACCACATGCCTAATATTATATAGGTCCCCCTTTTGGCGCAAAAAAGCACTGAGACGTCAAGGCATGTACTCCACTAGACCACTGAAAGTGTGCTGTGGTATCTGCACCAAGACATTAGCAGCAGATCCTTTAAGTCATATAAGTTGCGAGGTGGGGCCTCCATGGATGCATCCTGGTGCCATGTGTTCTCCAGGTAAGCTATGCACCCGGCCATCCACATAATGTAAAAGAAAACGTGATTCATCAGACCAGGCCACCTTCTTCCATTGCTCCCTGGTCCAGTTCATATGCTCACGTGCTCATTGTAGGCGCTTTCAGCAGTAGACAGGGGTCAGAATAGGCACCCTGACTGGTCTGCGACTACGCAGGCCCAGCCTTAACCCCCATGTGCATCAATGAGCCTTGGCTGCCCATGACCCTTTCGAAAGCTCATGGCTTTTCCTTCCTTGAACCACTTTTGAAAAGTATTGACTAGAGATGTAAAATCTCCGGAAATGTTGAAGCCATGGAAAAAACAGGGAAAAAAGTGGTGTAGTTTTACAAATCTAAAATTATTTTGATACACTGGGAACAGTGTATATAAAAGTATCATGCTTGAAATAAAAGTACAGCTTATTTAGCAAATAATGAACTAAATTTGCTTTTAAAACTTTATTTTTAAGAACATTTCAACTATACATGAGAACAGGTAAACCCCCCTTTCCCTTAAATGCAACAAAATAAATGAAGAAAACATCAACACAAAAAACAAAAGATCTCCTCTGGGAGAGCGATCACAATCGCCCAATCCGATTTGTACCTTAGCAATAATTGCAAATGAAAAAGTAACTGGCATTATTTGTGACAGTTGGATTTGGACACAGGTCTTCATGTAGTATAGTTTTAATGCCATAAACATATTATTTATTATTCTAAAAGACGATATTCCACAAAAAAACTGTTTTTTTTGCCATATTTTCTGTTTTTCCCCCCATACCTTCCCATCTCTAATACTTAGCACTGCAGACTAAGAACACCCCATAAGAGCTGCAGTTTTAGAGATGCCCTGACCCAGTAGTCATCATCATGGTTTTCAGAGAGAAAAGCAAATTTTTAGTGAAATAGAGTCATAGGCATACAGATTGTAAGCTCATTTGAGCAGGGCCCTCCTCACCTGTTATCTCTTTAAGTCAAATTGTTATGTTACATACTACTTGTTGTGTCCTGTCCACCCATTGTACAGCGCTATGGAATTTGATGGCGCTATATAAAAAATAATAATAATACAGAGGCCCTTTATCAGCAATCATCACTCCTGTGTTCTAAAGTTTAGGTTTTAAAGGCAAATTGATCACTAGAAAACCCTTTAGCAATTATGTTATCACAGCTAGAAATGTCCTTGTTTTCCTTGAAAATAGCTTAGGGACCCAAAACTTTAACTACTTACACATCAGTGCAAAAACAACTGTAGCATCATTATGAAAATAATATATAGGGTTTAAAATACATAAATAAAGGATTTATTCGTCTTGGATCAGTTTAAGTTTGTATCAACGAGATCTGGAATCTTGACCCAATTTTTTAGCTAGTTTAGCTTAATTGAATCTAATTGTTCAATTACTTTGATTTGAATTGACTTCCCAGATTTGATCTGCTTAGACAAGATGATAGGTAAGAAGATAGCTTCACTATGATGAACGTCAGCGTTGCATTCACATGTATGCAAAGTTTAGTAGCTAGCTCTTGCTAGGTTACTTGCCTATGTACCCTGACAATGGGAATACTTACTAAATAACTTTTTAATGAATTGTTCATTCTTTTTATTAGTTATTATCTTTTTATTAATTTCATTGAATCAAGTCCAGTGCATCCTCTTTATATAACATGTGCTTTCTATATTAAACTAATAACTTACCTTATTTGATCACTTAACAGAAAATTGTGGGTTTTAACACTCTCAAATCAGTATTCATTATGAAGGGCCAACACTGGCATGTTTCTGATGTAAGAAGGGTTGAGCTAACTAAGTATAATTCAATGGTGAGGAGTGTTTTAAGAAATATCACTGACACATCATACAGACCAGTTTCCTGCCGCTAAAACTAACTGGATCAGCCTTGCATAATGAATAGTGAAGTCATGGAGATCAAACCACAACTCTCCTGTCATCTCTTCCTTTAGTGAATACCTCCTTTGTGGCTAACATATTTTAGATAGTAATTTTTTCAACATATTGAGTTAATGATTACTATTAATATGTAAAAGATTTATAATATTATTTATAATATAAATATATTTTGCATTTTCTCCCTAAAATGTATTCAATTCTTTCTTCTAACAAAAAAAAACAAGGAAACTGTAACTGTCAAAAAATGTAAAATTCCCTTAATAAAACCCCACAATTCATAAGTTAACACAAATTGTTTAAACTTTTTAGATCAGACAAGGGATTTTTTCATAGGGGGTGGAGGTTCCAAAGAGGGAAATTCCACCAAGGCACCAGCACATAACCCCTCTGTGAGCAAGGATGTTCGGTACTGCTGCTGGTAGTTCTGACTCAAAGCAAGAAGGCTTCTGCCTAGTTTGGACTGGTATACCAAGGGTTATTCAACAACTTTTCGGACACACTTGCCATCAGGTGTTTTTCACAAACTAGAGGTTTTGCTTGTAGTATAAAACACAAAATTGGCAAATTTTGTTAAAAATAAAGCGTGTACGAATCCAAATACACAAGTTTAGTAGATGTACTAATAAATCCCCTGTGCATCTAATACTATTATTATACCGTATTTGCTCGATTATAAGACAAGGTTTTCAATGCTCTGAAAAATACCCCTTGTCTTATATTTGAGGTCATCTTATAATCAGACCTCAAATAGAGGTCTGACTACAAGACTAAGATCCAGATCTCTGGCAGAGCTGCAGGGGACCTGGATCCACCTCTCTGGCAGCCAGTGGATGTCTGAGCGATGCGCGCAGACAACCTCCACTGCTACCCGACACTTCCGCCGGGGTTTTTATGACGGAGCACTGGCGTGACATTATTTTCCGGTGCTCAGTCATAGAGCAGCTGAGGGTAGCAGCTGAGGTTGCGCGCAGACATCCACCGGCTGCCCCCACTTGACTCCAGGGACGATGGAGCACGGGGGACAAGTCTAGGGATGCATTGGTAAATCAGGGAGGCATATATGGGTATAAGGCATATCTGGGGGCAGAGTGGCATATAGGGGTTATAAGGCATATCGGGGGGGGGCAGAGTGGCATATCAGAAGCGGCAGAGTGGCATATCATGGAGGCAGCATGGCATATAGGGGGGTATAAGGCATATATGGGAGCAGAGTAGCAAGTCGTGGCAGATGTGCATAACTGGCGAGCAGGTTGGCAAATAAAAGGAAATAAAAACAAAAAATGCATTTTTCTCATTCATAGTTATTGAATTTGAAAAAATAGTTCACATGTGAATTAATATTTACTAATAACACTTTTTTCTTATAGGGTAGTCTTTTATATATTTTCAAATGTTGGTGGGTTGTCTTATAATCAGGGTCATCTTATAATCAAGCAAATATATCGTGTTGGTCATTCATCCCACAATCTATAAAGATTTTAAAATGTTACTGTAGGGCATAAAAGTTAATCTATATTAGTACAAATGTCCCTTTGGTGTTTAAATTACAGCATGTTAAACACCAATCATTTGTAGTAGATTTGTCATCAAGCACTCTAGGGCATGTTTATTGGTCATTGGTACATTACGAGGTGTCTTCTCATGATGTAAAAATATTGATTGTAGATTGTAGAGCCGTTCACAAGAGAATCATAAAATGTATACAGGATTGCTTCCATATGCTCTGAACAATATATTTAATAACAGCAAAACCATGACATTGACCTATAGATTGCACCACTGGTGTCTAAAACTCATAGATACATGGAATAACTTATGGTGGAAAGTAAAGTGGGGATGTGTCCTACTTACAGCAGACAAATTAATCCTGGTGCGGATCAAAACCCAAAATTTTACTTGTACAGTACTTTCTTTAAAACGTTATTTGTTGGAATCTGTTGTGTGTAGTATTTGGGCAAATTTAATGAGCCACAGTTTAATTTTGGAATATTTCTTAAAGCTTTCCAAGAACGTGTATGGTATATTTAGGCATCATTTAATAAGTTAACAGTGTTTTAAATGTTTAGTTTTACCAATAAAGGGTTGCCAAGAAGGCACATATAATTCATTTTTAAAAGATCTTCAACAATTGCATGTCTTAAAAACAATAAACAGATGTTTCAATGTTAATGTTTGTTCACCTTTACTTTTGTCTAATTAAAAAAAAAAATAACATTTGCTTTACAAATTCAGATTCGGTATAGCAGAACAGCTAAATAATCATCTGTATTATGATTTTATGATTTCATTATTATGTTTAGATACCAAACAATTATTAATGCTTCTTAGGTATACAGGCTTTTTTTTAATGAACAAATGATTTTCTGGGCTTTGCAAACATATGGAGGGGTATTCACACATTTTAATGGTTAACTTGACTGACCAGTCTCGACTGAGGTTGCATGCTAACCAGGGCTGGATTAGGGATGCGGAAGCGGCCGACAGCTATGATCACATAATGTAGCAAAGGGCCATTCCAAGAGGACTTACCTCTTTATGTCTCTAATTTCATGAAGGAGGCAGAGTTGAGCAAGGTCACGTAATGTTGGGTTTTGTGACCCCACTACAGTAGCGTGGAACTGTGCACTATGTGTGTGCAAACTGCATTAAAGACATGCTAAAACAGGATAAGTGAGCTGTGTGTGTCTGACTTGGTATGTGTTTGTTTAGTTTGGGTGTCTGTATTATGCACAACACAAGTTTAATACCTGTTTATTACTCCTCAGCTTTTTTTCAGCTTCTCCAGCCCAATATTACCACAGTATCCCAACGTACCCCAAAATAAACTACTCCCACTTGATGACATCACTCATGCAAAGAAATACTTTTAGGTGACTTCCTATAACTGGTTTGTCATTCCAAACACCACCAAGTCTGTCTGGGTATATGTGTGTGTCTGGGTTTGTGTGGTTTTGTGTGTCTGTCTGGATTTGTGTGGGTATGTATGTATGTAGTTATGTTAGTGTGTGTGCCTGGGTAACAGTGTGTGAGTATGTGCATGTCTGGTTGTGTAACTGCGTGTCTAGGTTTGTTACCATGAGTGTGTGTCTGGTTTTGTTAGTATGTGTGGGTATGTAAGTGTTTATGTATGTATGTGTCTGGGTATGTTAGTATTTGTGTGTGTCTAGGTATGTTAGTGTGCATGTGTATGTTTGGGTACGTTGGTATGTTGGATACTGAAAGCACCCAGCTAGTGGGTAAATGCACTAGAAACCATTGTAGTATTATATGGAATTGAAATTAAAATCAAATTCTTAAAACCATTAGGCAATTATCCAATGCCCCTTGCCAGTCCTGCAGGTTAAGTGATTGAAAATCCATAAATTTCACTGAATTAAAAGAGTTCTGTGTGAAGTACTGGGGCAAAATTGGTTCATAACACTGTGAAATACGGATGAATTAGTGTTTTTCTGCAAGTAGTGCTGTTAATGGTGGCATTACCAGTCTGTGATATTTTTTTAATGCAACGTGTGTTGCTGGGAGGTATTTTTTCAGAAAACTGTATTGTTAGTATTTTTAGTATGTTCTTTCATATAAAGTATGCCTTCCGAGAAGTATTTAGCCTTTTATAATAACTACAAAAAATGAATTGAACTACAAAACATCTTTTATAAAGGGATGGTTAACAATCAGGAAAAAGAATATTTGTGCAAATATTTAAGCTTTGCATTTCTTTATTGGGAATGTTTCCACTGTAGTAATATATTTTCCATGTTGTAAGGTTTGTTTGAAGTTCATTGTTAAACTGTAATTTTAACACTAGTTATTTTTACTAAATACAAAGTAGTATTAGTCCATTGTGCTTTTGACTTCAGTATTTGGCTACAAGTTTGGGCTGATTAAGTGAATGCTTAATTGATGGATGAACAGTCTGAAATGTCTAGGGCATAGGTTCCACTTGCAGGAAGTACCTTAATATTTGATGATGTCATAGCCAAAGATTAGACCTTAAAATGGTTGAGAATTCCAAGTAAAATATACTATTCAGTATAAACTCCTGTTCTCTTTGCCTTAGAAGATGTGCAAAGCTGGTTCAACCCAAAATGATTAAACACTGTAATTGTAAATGTTGTTTGTAAGTGTTGACTCATGAGGTAAATACTTACCAACAAATATCTGTTTGTTTCTTTCCAATTATCTTTCGAACTACATGACAAAATAATCTTAAAACCAACAAAAACTACGAGGAACCAAATTATAAAATACATTTGTTTAAATAGGATAGATTTTGTTTTGATAAAAATAATAGCACTAAATGGTCGTATGTGACAAATGTTAATTCAAGCTGATACAATCAATGATTTCCTCAAAATACAATTTAGCTATTTTACTTTTGCATGAAAAAATATGATAATAGCTTAATCAAGTTACATCGCTTGTTTCACTAAGGACGTTTCAATACCCGATAGGCTACAGCTTGCCAATTCCATTGAGTATATGAAAGCACAGAGGATGGTTGCTATTAAGCACATTACTGCCCATTATCCCAACCAGATCCAATTCAAACTCTGTTAACTTTTGAAGTAATAGGAAATATGGTATTTTAACATAGATGCACTGCAACTGTTAACTAACAAACAGAAAACATCAACAGCAACTTTCTATGCACTGAACCTTTTGTTTTACATTCATGTTAAGTTGTATTTAATTAAAGTAGTTTAAAATACAATAGTATGTTTTGTAGCCTAGTGCATTAAAGTATCAAGATAAAAGCAAATACCAATTAAAAGATAAATTGTGTGATAATTCTAGCTGAATACGATGTGAGTTGATGAACAAATGTGTTTACTGAGTTACATTGTATTTAGTTATGTTTCAGAATGTGTACTATGTTGATTTTACTTTTTCATTAAAGTTATCATTATCTAAAGCAAATGCTGGGACACTCGTTCTTTGGTCTGCCTAACTTCGTTCATATATGCACCGTTTATTTTTAGGCAACTTTCGGTTCCTATTCTATGGAAAATGCATCAGCCTGGCGTCCACTGTACTAGAAAAATCTGGAATGTTGAAAAGTAACAAATATTATCATATCCCAGATCATATGTCATGGAAACTGAACATATTCAGCTACTATTGGTTCACATAGGTAGATAACTACAGTACCAGATTAATAGTACAGAAAGTAGATAGGCAATTATATTTTTCAACTCTATAAAGATTCCAATAATTCTAATAATGTAACTTCTTGTTTTGTAAGTAAATTCATCTTCATTTGTTCCTTATTTCGTATTTTTTCTAAATTTAGAATTGAAATTTGGCTTTTTAGCAAGTAGAGTATATAGTGTCTTTAACCAAACTATTAAAAAAATCTTTTGTGATTTACAGTATAAAAATTCTCCATTAGACTGAAGTACAGAAGCATTGCATTTCACTAGCTTGTAAACCTAGAATATTTTCTCAGTGTTTGCCTTTTCTTAGTGTTTGTTTTAGATTTTAGTGTGATATGTACATTATACTAGAATCTTTATTGCATTTAATAAAAAAAATCATTAAACAAAGAGAAGAATAATTAGATAAAAAATAAGGGAATTATATAAACAAGGATAAAGGTCTAGCCAAAATCCTGCCTAAAATGTTTTGTTCAGTTTTTACAGAAGAAGGTAAAGGGAAGAGACCCCAGTCAGAAAGGAGAGACGTTTAAAGCATGTGTGTTTACAGAGGAAGATGTTTTACTTGAACTCTCCAAAGTAAAAAAAGACATCCATGGGAGCCGAACTGATAATTAAAGAGCATTAGGATGTTGTGACAAAACTGAAAGCAGACATATTTAACCAGTCACTATTTGACAGAAATAATTCCAAATGATTGTCAGGTGGCAATTGTAGTACCGCTTCACAAAAAAGGTAACAGGGAAGACTCGGTCAACTACAGACCCGTAAGTTTTATATCAGTAGTTGGGAAATTAATGGAAACCATGCTAAAGGAAAGGATTGTTAACTATTTGGATATAAATGGTTAACAAGAACAGAAACTGCACAGGTTTACTGCAGGGATTTCTGGTCAAACTAACTTTATTATTGACTGGGTCACTTATACGAGACTGTATAAATACATTTCCGTGTTTGGATGTTAAAATAGTTGAATGATTGAGTGACAGGAGACAGAATGTAATAGCGTGGCAGGTGCAGCTTAATGTTATTAAATAATTATTAAAATAATGCAATTGAGTCGTAAAAAAACTGAAGAAGAATCGGGTAACTGGTCTGTCATTGATAAAAAAGAGGAGGGAGTTACATCAGTACTTTCAGGAGGAATGGGCAAAGATTCCAGCTAAGTACTGTAAAAAGCTTGTGGAATGCCACTAAATACAAACAAAGTGTATGGAAACTTTTGACCCACTGGAATTCTAATTCTGAAAGAATTCTGTCTGTGATCGATTGTTTTAAATAAGCACAGAATAGATGCCTTAATTGATTTACCAAACAAAATGTATGGTTACATGAAATGTGTGGAGTTTGAATGTTTTAGGCATAAGTGAATGTAAACTTTCAGTCTCAACTGTATATACAATCTCCTATGTAAAATGTAAACTATTTATTTGATTGCCACCTCTTAAACAAACTACAACAAAACTCTAAAAATTGGTCACCCAAAAGGAAAAAATGTATCTCAACTCATGCACTCAAAGGGGTAATCTCAGTAGAAAATAATACAGAATAATGTGGCCAAAGCTCTAATGAGTACTGACCTACTGGTAAATTCCCTTGTGTGCTTGACAGCCATTCTAAGCCTGTTGCTGGCCCATTCAATTTGCTTTCCAAGCTAGTTTTCCATTGTGCTAGATGGGAACTGACATTGTTCTGCCACTCTGCATATAAGGAGAAAGCATTGGGAGCACACAAAAATCCACTCCTAATACTTCTCAGCATATTCACAGTTAACCTGACGTCAGTGCTCTTTTAAATTGTGTTCAGTTAGTTGTATTATGCCTTATTTTTGTGTAACTGCAAAATTTGTATTCTTCAAGTGTATGCATCTTGTGTTTGCAATTAGTAATTGGAAGACTTGTATGTGTTTCCATGGCACTTCTGTTAATTTGCTTCACAAGGGAATAGGGAATTATTAGAAAATAAAGCTTGGTGATGATCTATTAGAATTAAAGTGGTTCATTAAAAAAAGCAAAATGATACTCTTGTTTTCATGTTGAACAAGATAAACATAACATAAAAATATCTACATGTAGTTAACAGTAAACATATAAATAGGTGCAGTGTGGCTTGCCATATACGGTGGATATAAAAAGTCTACACACCCCTGTTAAAATGCCACGTTCTTGTGATGTTAAAGAATGAGACAACGATAAATCATGTCAGAACTTTTTCCACCTTTAATGTGACCTATAACGTGACCAATTCAATTGCAAAACAAATGGAAATCTTTGAGGTGGGGGGATAAAAAAATAACTCACTCACAATAACCTGGTTGTATAAGTGTGCACACCCGCTTATAACTGGGACTGGGACTGTGTTCAGAATTAACCAATCACATTCAAACTCATGTTAAATAGAAGTCATTACACACCTGGCATCATTTACAGTGACTCTGATTAATCATAAATAAAGTTCAGCTGTTCTAGTAGGATTTACCTGACATTTGCTTAGTTGCATCTCAGAACAAAAGCCATGGTCCGCAGAGAGCTTCCAAAGCATCAGAGGGATCTCATTGTTGAAAGATATCTGTCAGAAGATAAAATAATTTCCAAAGCATTGGATACAATTATACATTATATATTATACAATGGAACACAGTGAAGACAGTCATCAAGTGGAGAAAATATGGCACAATTGAGACATTACCAAGAACTGGACGTTCCTCCAAAATTGATGAAAAGACGAGAAGAAAACTGGTCAGGGAGGCTTACTAGAGGCCTGCTGCAACATTAAAGGAATTGCAGGAATTTCTGGCAAGTACTGGCTGTGTGCTACATGTGACAACAATCTCCCGTATTCTTCATATGAATGGGCTATGGGGTAGGGTGGCAAGACGAAAGCCTTTTCTTACAAAGAAAAACAGCCAAGACTGGCTGAAGTTTGCAAAAACAAACATCAAGTCCCCCAAAAACACGTGGGAAAATGTGTTATGGTCTGATGAAACCAAGGTTGAACTTTTGGCCATAATTCCAAAAAAACAACACTGCACATCCCCCAAAGAACACCATACCCACAGTGAAGAATGGTGGTGGCAGCATCGTGCTTTGGGCCTTTTTTTCTTCAGCTGGAACTGGGGGCCTTAGTCAAGGTGGAGGGAATTATGAACAGTTCCAAATATCAGGCAGTTTTGGCACAAAACCTTCAGGTGTCCGTTAGGAAGCTGAAGAGGAAGTTTACCTTTCAGCACGACAACGACCCAAAGCACACACAAATCCACGAAAAAATTGCTTCACCAGAAGAAGATTAACGTTTTAGAATGGCCCAGCCAGAGCCCAGACCTGAATCCAACTGAATATCTGTGGGGTGATCTGAAGAGGGCTGTGCACAGGAGATGTGCTCGCAATCTGACAGATTTGGAATGCTTTTGCAAAAAAGAGTGTGCATATATTGCCACATCAAGATGTGCCATGCTAATAGACTCCTACCCCAAAAGACTGATTGCTGTAATAAAATAAAAGGTGCTTCAACAAAGTATTAGTGTAAGGGTGTGCACACTTATGCAACCAGGACATTGTGAGTTTTTATTTTATCCCCCCCCCCCCTTAAAGATTTCAGGGTTTTTTTCAATTGAATTGTTCAGGTTATAGGTCACATTAAAGGTGGACAAAAAGTTCTGACATGATTTATCTTTGTCTCGTTCGTTAACATCACAAGAACCTGGCATTTTAACAGGGGTGTGTAGACTTTTTATATCCACTGTATATGTTTGTTTGTTTTATTTCTTAGCAGAGCGTAGTTTATACCATTGTCTAAATGGTTATTAAATATACAAAATATATACAATTTGCTTACAGTGGTTGGTTAAAAATGAAATTTGTGTTTAACGCATAGCAGGATTATTTCTTGAAAATAGTCTCACTGATTTTAGTATGCTGCATTATGTAGAGCTAGCGTGGCCCTTCTTGCAGGAGAGATTTACTAGGCTGGCCCTTTGTAATGCATAGTACAGTGGATGAATTTAAATGTTCATCTCTGCTATGATCTTACTGTTTAGTGAATGCATCCCAATGTTGCCTTGGATAACAGTAACTCCCAATAGGTTGCACATTTAAATTTATCCAGAAATACAAAACCTGGTTTAAAGTAGGTTTTCATAAGTTTCATATGTAGATAGCCTGTTGCTTGATCAACAAAACTAATGAATCTTATTTTAGGCCAATAAGATAAATTCAATTAAAAATATCTAAATTGCATTTGTTGATCATACTGAGAAATTTTTAATATGTTAAAACAAAATAAAAATGTATCACAGTTTGGATTTTTTCATTTGTAATGTGCCTGAAATGTGTTTGGATTATAATGCAATCAGCGAGCACATATGTCATCATATTCTAAAGAAAGAAAAGCCCCAGGTGCACATGAGCTTAATAATTCTCACTTGGCCTTTTGATTCCCCAAAGACAAGAATGCAGAGTTCAAAACAGCTTTTTTTCTTTGTACTATGTTGACACCTTGACAACTTAATACTTTTTAATGAATGTGAATCTGAAAGTTGCATCATACTTAAAGGGGAAGTGTCACCATCACAGCTTTCAACACAACTAAATGTATTTAAGGAAAATGCATATGTCTTGTGCTTTTTGTTTTTAAATAAAAAATTCTTGTTGTTGTACAGATACTTCATTTAAATGTTCACCTTATGGATATCTGTGTCTCAGATCGCTGTGGTATTTTCTAGGTTCTCCCCAATTTCTTTGCCCACCCTTAAAAAGGCACCACTTATTAACTTTCAGAAACTTAAAAATAGTATAATAATTATATAATGAGAAGGATAATGATGCACTTCTTAAGAAAAGTTATGATACCTCTCCATATGCATATTTGGTTGGTTTTCATTATGTATTTATAGTTCATTTTAAGATGTACACAGGTTATAATTTGATGTATTTCAGTACTATTTAGCCACGTGACCCATGATGTACCAAGTATGTCACTTAAAATGGTCCCACAGGATCAGTGACATACATGGTACATCATGGGTTAAAAATTCTTCCCATGTAGATAAGATTGCGGAGGCACCTCTGAACTGCTTTTCTGTGCATGTGATCAATGTCAGATGACAAAGACAATGCCTCTGTCCTCATGATTTGGTAAAACAGGGAACTGTTTTTATTTGAACAGTTTTGTAGGCAACAATAAGGGGGTATCTTTTTACATATTTTAATTGGTTTTAGTTTAGTTTAGAGTGGTGAGTAGTCCATTAGTAGAGGATTTGCCCAAAAACCCGAAAAGCTTCCAAAACTTAAAATATATTTAAATCAGGGGCATAAATGGTGGTTTCCAAATCAGGGCAAATTATTGACTACAGTTACAGTATTTTTGTCCGCTTTTGGCCAGCTATGTACAAATCATATTACATTTTTCCCACTTTTTAAGAGTTTATTCATAGAAAAAGAAAACCCTACTTGTTTTCCCAAATTGGGCACACTAATTGAGAAAAACTAAAAATCATAAAAAAATTGCTCTGATCCTGTATTATAAAATAGCACTAGTCCTAAGGGATTTAAAGGCTAAAGCAAACCAAAACAGCACAGCCACCAACATTTTACTGCAAAAGGCCCCACTGTGCCCTGCAGAGTGTTTCTATGGAAGACAATCTTCAGGATAACTTTTTCATGGTCTGTCTCATCTGCAAATATAAACCAACTAGGCTATGTGCGCATCATTAGGGTGATGTGCCCTTTTTCATGTCTGTGTTTCTTCTCTCCTTCTTTCTTACATCCTTCCCTTCCTTTTTGTCTCTCATCATCCACATTTCTTCTCTCTCTTCCTTTCTGTCTCCATCTTTCCACCCTATTTCTCTCTTTTTTCCTTTTTTCTTCCCCTTTTTTTCCTTTCTCCCGTTTTCTTTTTCCCTTCTTTTTTTTCTCATAATCCTCTTTGTTCTGTCACTCCATCTTTCTTCTATGTTCTCCCTTCCTTCATTTTTTTCTGTCTTTCTATTTTTATCCCTTTTGTTATTCTTACTTTCTTCTTTATCCCTTCCATTTTCTCTTTTCTGTTTTCCTCTATTTATTTCTCTTTGTATCTTTTGATCTTTGTTTCTTCATGTGCACTCTTACAAAAAACAGTGATGTTACCAAAAAGTAAAAAAGCAGTGGTTTCTTGAAAAACGTCTCATAGCATTGTTGTTAATTTTTTTATTATAGAAAAGTCATATTGAAACTTCCAAGGACCAAGTAGGTTATTTGGCTTTACAGGAACCTATGAATACATCCTTTAATACCAATATCATATGAAATTTCCTTGCAATTAGGCTCACAGCCAAAATGTATTTTGCATACTTATTTTCTCTTTGTGAATGTCAATATGAAGAAAGAAGCTGAAAAAAATTACATCAAATCCTACTCAGTGATTGGAAAAAAAGAATTCTGAACAGCTGCTGAACATTACTATTGAAACAACATAATTTTCTTTTTTTGCCAAAAAACTAAACCTTAGCCATTAAATTATTCAGATCTCCTGTTACTCATAAATCTAGTTACCAAATGCGATAGCGTAGAGAACATTGAAAGTGATCACGTGGTACTAGGTGTTACTCAGTATGTGTGTTACTCAAATGCTAAAATGAGAAATAATTTCTGTCTCCAGTAATAATAATAATAATATTAATAGACATAGTATACGTAGACTATAGACACAACATACCAGACCTCACTTGGTCAATGAAAAATATAAGCAAGACCTATATGATATCTGGCCAGGAAAGGGTTGAGTATAAGCAAAACCAAAAGGGACTAGGACATACATGCCTGGGGTTATCTTTGACCATGACTTTCTAACTCCTAAGATATCATTAAAAATATTCTCTACTACCATCCAGTTCTCCATTGCTAAATGAGACAGGATCTCTTATTTAATGTATTAAGTTTAAACTAACCGGCAAAGTTTTCGCTGTTTTATGTTTTTCCTTGTTTAACGCTACCACATTGGCTATATTTTACAGCAATGCTGTCAAAATTTTATTGGACAGCCTACAGGTTGTTTGAATTAATTGAGGCTTTTAAATGTTACAAAATAATAAATCCTGTCATTTTGTGGTAGGTTAGCAGGTCATATGTGATTTGCTGTTGGGGACTTTAGTTAAACTGGGCAGGAGGAACAGCTATTATGTATTTGGATTTCTGATGGAACAGAATGCTTCTTAATATATTAGTGAAACCATACTGAGTTAGTAGAATTGACATAAATTTCCTATGACAAGGTCCTTCAACTCTTGCCTGTGTCTGAGGAAAACTGAAATTAGAATGACTATCAACTTGAGCATCTAAGCGTAAGATCATCCGTAAATCAGACATACATAATCACTAGTCTGCACATTCTGAATAATACCAGATTAAGCGGATGCTTATCAACTTTTAAAAAAGCAGAGAAAAAAGTACATTAAAATACACAAAAACTGATAAGCATAAACTGGAGGTCATAGAGAAATCTATTGTCTTATAGCATTGAGAGCCGATTCATGAGCAGGAATCACAGCAAGTGGAAGGACATATCAAAGCAAACAGATGTTTCATAGGACAACCTGCATTGCAGGTGTTAAATCCTTTGACAGAACAGGTTTTGCTGAAAGCAGATTTTGTGCATACCCTCACTGATTTCTGTTCACCAACAGATGTTTTCTAAGGACACAAAGAGTCTTTTATATACATTTATTCATAGAAAAAATAGGCTGCCTCTATACCTTTTTCCCCAAGCATATGTTTTAGGGGTCCAATTTAAGAAATGTCCTACAAAAACATGACTGGACTGGAACCTAAACCAAAACTGTAACAAGCATTTTAAGTTTAGTAGTCCACAGGTCAAGTGACTGCACATTTTCAGCAATTAAGCCCATACTTAGCAGCGCAAAAGGAAATAGGGGACATTTGTTTGCTGGCATTTGGTAATTTATAGAGGACAAACACATTTTTAATTATATGACCATAAAAACCCAAAACACGTGTATAGTTAGTTACAGCTTGCTATCCTATTCAGGAGAGGAGAAAGCTGAAAAGTATAAAAATTAGTAAATAGCTGAATTGTGTATTAACAGGAAGAATGATTTAGGAAACACAGGAAATAGGGAGAGAAATTAAACATAGCTACAAAGATAAAATGTTTGAGTCGTAATAAATAACAACTTATCTACTTGTGAATCAATTTTAATTAAGAAGAAGTTGGTTTCTTATGTTGTAGCCCAGTTGAGTGTTAATTGGTTGTTTTCAATAAAACTTTAATTATTTCTTCTATCCTGTGGGCTTTACACAAGATCTCAGAGAACTATACAATTTATTGCAGAATCCCTTTTGATTACACCTCTCTTTATTTCATCAGTGACACAAAATTGTGTTTCATAGCCTGATAAATACTGATATTCTCCTTACAGACATATCCAGAATATAGATGGTTTTATTACATACAGTAAAAAGGTAGAGTAGAAGTAATCAGGACTGGTTCCCAAATAGACAAGCTATAGACTTGAGTGGTATGCCACCCTTTAGTGTGTAAAATTGGCAAATGGGTACAGTTTAAGGCACTCTTACACCATAGTTCTACTATACTGTTCTGACATTTTATGTCTTTTTTGAAAGCTCCTTATAGCTTTAGCATATTTCCCACCTGAAAGTTCCCAAGAGAGTTGTGGTTCCAACTCCCTGAATTCACTCTTCACTATAAAAGACGATCCCTGGCAAATTTATCTTCAATAAGTTTTGTGCTGCCCATAAGGCATTGTCCAGTAAGAAGACCTTGAAGATGTTTTATTGATCTTAAATATACCTTATATGGGGCCATCCAAGCTCTCCTTACAGCAGACACTCACTGGGTTGGCTCTTCATAATGTAAAGAAAAATCAAAAACTGTCAGAAATGTCAGGACTACATTGCGTAATAAGAGATGTGTGGAAGGTGTGCACCATGATACGTTTCTGCAGTATAAATGAAAAAGTCAAGTATACAGGATAGAGTCCCTTTAAGCATATTAGCAAGTATTGTAAACATATGTTCTAACTTATTTGAATTTCATCCTCCTTTACTTGAACCAAATGTTTGCATAGTTATTGTAAGCCTACGAAGCCTTGCTTTGAATATCATGACTTTTTTGTGATATCACTAAATATCAATAGAACATCAAAAATTATTGATGCCATGAATAAATGTAAACTACAAGCCTTGACAAATGTCATCAAAAGACAGCATTTGCCGTCTTCAAAACTTTCATTTGATTTCATGTTTTTTTGCAACCATATTCTTAGCACATGAATAAATACAGAGATCCTTGAGTGAGGCAATTTCATGGGTCATAGCACCAATAAAATGATATAGACCAAGTAAAATATTCTAAAGAGGAACATTGCAGAAAATAACTCGTAGAAATGTCAGGTAGCTAGAAATATTAAACATACAATGCACTTTAACCATAATACTTTATTTTATAGTGATGAAATTAAATAAACATTCTTAATTTATGTCTTCTATAGAATTTAGAGGTTCTTGAAATTAAGTGTAATAAGATGAAAAAAGATTTTCATCCTCAAATCTCTGGTTGGCCAGTGGATGTTAGGGCCACATCCTTGTACATACTGACACTCTAGCATCAGAACGGGTTCTGCAGATGGATGGATATCCACAGCCCTACACTGTGAGAGTTTATAATTGTAATCCGTGAATCCAGCCGGTGGCTGCACTGATGTGATCTGGAGGCAGCTGGCCTAAAAGTGCCTGGGCTGCTTAGTAGTCACCAGTCAATTTTAAACATTCATCAACAAGTTGGCTAAACATCACTGTTCAATGTTTTATAATATAGAGTAAAAATAAGTTTTTCTGCAAGCCTTGCATGTTTTTCAGATTATAATAAATCTGTTTTTCTTTCCTTATCTTGTTTTTGTTTTTCTCAGATGAACATGTCCAATTTTGAGTCAGCTATTTGGGGTTTGATGTTCTTTCTCCTGGTGGTTGAAGGAAGACCATCTAAAGAAGAATATGGCCTTAAACTGTTTCCACCTCTTATAAGGCTACGACACAAGGTAATGAATATACATGCTTGTTTGATCTATCTATCTATCTATCTATCTATCTATCTATCTATCTATCTATCTATCTATCTATAATACATTAGAAGTAGTTAAGGTTTACCTAGAAGACTGGAGCATTGTTTGACCACCTGTGACACTAACACTCATACTTCTGGAGCCTGAGGCAGAACCTGGGCTTTCCTCCTTTGATGCACAGTGCACCATCCAAATATGAATTTTCATATTCTGCCAGCTTGCTGCTACCCAGGGCCGCCATCAGTAGTTTTGGGCCTCTTACAAAAAATATGGTCTGGACCCCCCTACCCAGATGACCCCCCCACTCAGTACCACCAGCCATACTCTTTTTTTGTTGTTGTTGGCAAATATGGCTCAGACAAGCTGTTTGGGTGCAAATATGGAGCAAACAAGCTGCTTAGGAGCACAGACATTATAGAGGCATTGTGGGAGACTAGCGATGCCTATACCAGTGAGGGCTAGGGTGACCGCATTTTATTTCTGCCTCTCAGGGACACAGTATGGAACTGTTGACATTACTCCCTGCTCCCTCCACTCCACCCCCTGCCTTATATCTGCCCTATGTTGCTCACTTACCTTCTCCAGCCATTTTCTGGTCTCCTCTTAGCAGAAGTATAGAGCATGCTAACAGGAAAGGTGGAACAAGGGAGTAAGAAGAGGGGAGGGGGGGTCAGTATGTGAGAAAGTGCCCTGATGCAGAGAAAAAAAATGACAAGAGAAAGGAGAGGGGTGTAATGTACTCAGTGCTTGCAATACAAGCTGCCCTAAATTAGAATATGACACTTGCTTGTCTGTGAAGGTAAATTCTTCCAGGCACTGAAATCATACATTTTTATTTGTATATTAATTAAGGTCCCTGTAATTAATGTGAGGAATACTTACTTTACTTAGGAGGTGATGGATATGTAAAACAGCCTTCCAGCATAAGGAGTTTTTGCTGGATTTGCTAATACTTAATAAGCAACACCTATTACATTTATTGGACCCATTTTGAACCTTTTTCTGAGAATGCTGCCAAAAACGCTAACCACAGCTTGTTCAAACCTGCCTGATCCATCTTGGCAACCATCAGAGAAAAAATAGCGGCTTTTGTATTGCAGCGTAAAATACTGGCGGGGGGCCACCTTATAGCTAACACAAAGTGCCATTGGAACACTGGAGTGATAGTTGCTGATAAACATACCTGGGAACTTCTTCACTCCGGCTACCCGGAGCCTTCCGTTGCGGGACACGGCCAGGACTGCCCACTGACGTCGGTAGGTGGTCCCGCTGATGTTGGGGGCGTTCTTGCTGATGTCAGTGGTAAACACCCCCATTTAAAGAGCAAATGGGCGAAGAGGGGGTTGTGTCAAGATTTGGGTGTTGACACAGAGATTCGGTTCCCAGGTATGCTGATAAAAAGGCTCTGTTTGTTGTAGTCAGCTATAATTGTCATTTACAACATGAACAACTTCTACACTGTATTTTGGATCCATTTGATCTAATTTAGCGGCCATAATTTGGTTTCTAAGTGACCCCAAACTTTTCAATGGCAATAAAATCCTTGCAAAAGCCGGTTTCTTCTTGCTAATGTCAAGACAGACAGTGTTTCCTGATATTAACATCACAATGCTGATTGCTGCTAGTTGCTCCGGATAATGTGTTTACTGATCTAGTCACTAACAATCTAATGCATGTTTACATCTCTATCTAGACTACATAAAAATACCAAAATTTAATACGTTTCACAAAAGCACTACTGGTCCCTAAATATTATAATGTTTAGTATATTATTATTATTATTATCATTAATCGTGCTTTTCTTTAAAATCTTTCATTCTGAGCATTAATGAGAAAGCTGAAGCAGACACTTGTCTCTAAAAATAATCCATACAATGCAATTCATAATCCCCAAACTGCAACTTCTGACCTCTGTATAAATCAAATTTTGGTAATGCAGTTTTATTGCTGCTGATGATACAAAATGTGGATTATGTGTTAAATGTTGTGAATGTTACCCATGGCCACAGATACATATCATGAGTACCATGGTATATATATATATATATATATCTTGCAAAATATCAGGCTTTTACAGTTATTGGATTCAATGTAATTAAATAACCATCCCCAGATTTATTGTAATTGAAAGAAATATGATTAAAAAAAGAGAAAACAGTGATTATTCCCAATATGTATTCTGGGCCAATACACCTCTGTTTTTACTACTTTTTTATTCCATTGCAAACTATGAAATAATGGCTATTCAATTACTTGCGATAGACTTATCTGGCATTAAATCCAGCCGTAATGTTTTCTAAAAATAGAAAATGTAGGTATTGTCAGAGGTGACTGATGCATATAGTCAAATACAGTCAATTTCAGCTCAACAGAAGACACCAATTTCTCTGTTTTTAGATGAAGAGTTTCCATAACATCTCCTAAATTAATTTATAAAAAGTTTTTAAATCCATCATTGTTTCAGGCTAAATGCATGAACAGGGCCAGCCCTGCCATGGAGTAGAGTGGGGCAATTGCCCCAGGTGGCACTTTTGAAGAGGCGTCACTTTGCCGCCCCAAGCGCCTTTTTTTTGAAGTGGAGGAGAGAGAGGGGTGCCGAGTGGTTTTCGCTTATCAAGTTTTCAGTACCCGCTCGGCGCCCCTCTCTCTCCTCTAGCTCTGTCTCGGTGCCTGCTGAAGCGGCGCGCATCGTGGCAGAGCAGGGAGACTCTCGCCGCAGGACTGCTGGAAGGTAAGTGAAGTACAAAGGGGGGGGATAGGGTAGATAATAGGAGGGAGAGGGTAGATAATAGGGAGGGAGAGGGTAGATAATGAGAAGGGAGAGGGTAGATAATGAGAAGGGAGGGAGAGGAAGGGTAGATAATGAGCAGTGGCGTTGGCAGGGGGGCGGCATTTAAAACTTTGCCCCAGGCGTCACTATGTCTTGGGCTGGCCCTGTGCATTGTCGTTAATTATATTTTACAATTACAATCACATTTAGGAATGGTTTGATTACATGTGTAAATCATTATTGCGCTTGTCCATCAGATTAAAGCTTTGTTGTTTATGTTACCACCTGGTGACTTAACTTCTTCTGTTGATATTATGAGGGAGGAACGAGGTGTTGTGATGAGGCTAGGATATAGCCATGCACTGGCGCAGAGCTAGCTTTAGCTAGATTCTGAGGGGCCAGAAGTGGAGGGATCTGACTAATGCTGTTTCACATCCAGAGGTTGAAGACAACAACTCAAAGCCCTGTAGATGCAGCCTAAGACTTTGAGCAAAAACCAGTTCCCAGCTATTCCCAGAATAATTCATGCTAATATTGACTGTTGGATAACCAGAATGAGGAATCTGCACACTCCAAAGGAACCCAGGTGCTTAATTTAAGGGCCAGCTCCCCAGTAAATCCAGAAGGAAAATAAATGCTCCAGGCACTCAAGAGTTCCAGCGTCAGGCAGATTTATTGAGACAAAAAAAACCAACGTTTTGACCTCACAATGAGGTATTTTTCAAGTTGACTGTTGGGGCTAATTGAGATTTGTACAAAAAAAAAGCCAACTTTAAATGAAAAATATAGACACTATCCATTTTGGAGCACAAATGATGCTTCACAAATGTGTGTTTATCATGTGACCAAATACTTTATAACAATTGGTCAGTGCACATAAGCGGGAGGATACATGTTTAATCAAGGTGAAAATGGTATGGAGAGATTTACCCAACATCCCAGTCAGTCATGCAAACAGATTTAAGGAAAGATACCATGCACACTCCAAATGAAAGTTAAATAATATTAATATTTACTTATCATGCCAATGTTTTGGTCATACTAAAATTTTACAGGACTTTTTTAACAGGCTATATAGTGTTAGGATAATCTATGGTTTACAGTTGGTGTTAAGCCCTTGAAATCTTTATGACTTCCTTTATTGTCGTAAAATGTGTGCATAAAAAAACATAGAATCCCATGAAGGTTTCAAGGGGTTAAGACCCACTGTAATGTATAGGTTACATTGCTTATACACTATATGACCAAACGTTTATGGACATTATTAATGAACAAGAATAGGAGAATAGGAGCTCTGGAGAAGGAGATAGAGAAATGGATACACAGAAGCAGTTGTTGGAGAAGGTACCTTCTCCAACAACTGCTTCTGTGTATCCATTTCTGAGCCAAAAAAATAGTGACTTCCGAACAAAATCTGGAGCTTTCCCTCCCCTCATATTCGGACACACGTATGAATAGACAAAATTAAAATTTGTACAACTCCAAATGCACATGTCTAATAATTAGTGTAATGTTAATTAAATGGGTCCAATGATGTCCAATCAATTAATACAGTGGAGTCTATAGTATAGAAATAAAATGTTATGTGTTTAGTTTTGAGACACAGTGGATTAGCTGTTTGTACAAAAACAATCTCCCTTCTCTCAAGATCTCTGGATTTTTAATCAGAGCTGAAAACCATGAAAGCACAATGCAGACATTTTAAGACACAAATGACATATCAGTTTTCTTTGGGTCTGTTAAATGAGCCCTATAAAGAAAATAGAAGTGAAGGGAAATATGTGTGTTAATGGATCGTAAATAAGTATGTCGCAATATTCTTGGAGCTTTAACATAGAAATAATGCTGAAATTCAATATGTCTTCTTCTAGTTCTTATGATTTAAGCAGTGGCCCGGTTTAAGCCAACCAAGCCCAGGTCTAGTGGACAGGTCCAAAGGGGCAGCCTCTCGGGCAAGATCATTGTCAAGCTCATTGTCCCGAACGATGGGCCGGTTACAATGGAGGTCTCCCCAACCAACCTATTCACGCTATAAAGGCCGTCCCGGCTCAGGACAGCCTCCATAGGCTTTCTTTAAAGATCCTGTGCACCTTAAATATATGATACGCCTTAAAGATACATTTCCTAAAAGTACACAGATCCTTTTAGTGTGCCAGAAATCCAACTACAGAGGCAGGGATAACTGGGGGCGCTGCCCTAGGTCGGTCCCAAAGGCAAATATACCACTGGGTTTAGGACTGAGAAATACTGTTTTTTTATTATAGATTTAATTTGCATAGTACAGTATACCAGTATCTTTAAAACAGATGTTGATGCATAGAAGAAATTCAATAAACACATCAATCTATGCTGCTAATAGACTGGCCATTCTCAGCCAATGGGGACAAATTCAAGATGCAGTTTGTAATTTGTGCTGCTACACACTTGCAAGCAAATCACTTTTAAACATTTGCAGAATTTTTACATACGTAGTTTAAAGCATTTTCGTGTTATGTACTGTACCCAAGCCCAATATAATTAGTTTCTAATTAGACCTAACTCAGCTAGTAAAGTCAGGCAAGCGAGAGAAATGCCCTCAGATACGTAAGAATAGAATAGGCCGGAGGGTAATATTGTCCCATACAGGGAAAACTGATCTGTGGAAATAGCGACCAGTGTCAGGCAGCTGCTGCTTAGGCAAATAAAATCATGGGGTGCATCAAAAGGGGCATAGATGCCCACGACAAGGAAATAATTCTACCACTGTACAAGTCACTAGTCACACATGGAATACTGTGTACAGTACTGGGCCCCAGTGTACAAGAAAGATATAGTGGAGCTGGAGAGGGTTCAAAGACGGGCAACCAGAGTAATAAGGGGAATGGGAGGACTACAGTACCCAGAAAGATTATCAGAATTAGGGTTATTTAGTTTGGAAAAAAGACGGCTTAGGGGGGATTTAATAACTATGTATATATATATATAAGGGGGCAGTACAGAGATCACTCCCAGGACCTATTTATACCCAGGACTGTATCTATAACAAGGGGACATCCTCTACGGCTGGAGGAAAGAAGGTTTCTACACCAGCACAGACGGGGGTTCTTTACAGTAAAAGCAGTGAGATTATGGAACTCTCTGACAGAGGAAGTGGTAATAGTAAACTCAATAAAAGAGTTCAAAAGGAGCCTGGACGTGTTTCTTGAAAAGAAAGCAATAATATTACAAGTTATGGATATTAGATTAATAGGGACAGAACGTTGATCCAGGGATTTATTCTGATTGCCATATTTGGAGTCGGGAAGGAATTTTCCCCCTGGTATGGGGCAATTGGCATCTGCTTCATAAGGGTTTTTTTGCCTTCCTCTGGATCAACACAGTAGGGACACAATATGTATATAGGTTGAACTTGATGGACTTTGGTCTTTTTTCAACCTTATGAACTACGTTACTATGTTATGAACTATGTTAGGGAAAAATATGCAACATGCCACATTTGTAATGGCCAAGATCAACAGAGAGTATTGGGGTTACTGCTACTGCTGCTCTTTGTGAAAGCTTCTTGTTTGCATCATTCCCAAAATAATTTACAAACATGAACAAAATGTTAAATTGAAGTATTGACATGTATATACATGAATGTTTTAGTTTAAAAGCATACTCAATCTGTATTGGATAAAAAAGAAAGATGGATTTCAGTCCTATAGAAGGACATTTGGATAGTATGCAAAAAATTTTTTTAAAAATGCCTTGGTATTTCCACCAGAACAATAACTAGTCCATCTTCTATAATCTTGCTCAATCAGGACAAATTCAATTTAAATGCAGATTCTGAAATCAAATACATACCCGAGTCTTGTTGATTGTCATTTTTGTCCTTGCATTTTTTGAATGCTTGAGGTAGCTTATAGATGCCATAAATGTCTTGCTGTGAATTACATAGCCTGAGGGAGCTTATGTCTCAAGGTTGTTACGTGATCATAAAATTACTTCATTTTAATTTTGCTACAAATAGGGTAATATCTTGCAATTTAATTTTCTATAATGACAATATAAAATAAGTCTGCATTTTCTAATCTGCAAGTCTGGCCTTCTTTGATTTTATGGAATGTCATATATCCAAGTGTTGCATGGTTATTTGGTCATTTCAAACAAGCATTTGAATAATTCTGCAATAATTTAATCAGATCATTGTACAGTAAAATTGATCCAAATCCCAAACGAATTCAATTTAGTGCTTAACTGTTTTTATCTAGTTAACATTAAAATAAGATAAACTGGTGTGTTGTATAAAAATAACTTATCAGCAACAAATAAAGTAAAATCATGTATAAAAATGATTAAAATGTTCTGTTTTTAAACAGTGAATAAACAAAGCAAGCTACTCAGTATCAATTTAACACTATAATATTGCCTATGAAAATTTAATTGTAGTTTCCCACACTGCTGAATTGGATCTGTGCACTAGAGCCCTGCGCGGGACGGCTTTTTTAATCCCGCTCCCACAGATTTTTTGCCCATTCCCGCCCGCTCCCGCAATGTGGGTGTTCCACGCAGTCCGGTAAGGCTGCCTTCTCGCTGCTCCCTCACAGTGTCTCTTCTCTTGCTCCGCCCAGGAACAAGGCGGAGTCACGGGAAGTGACGTCACATCAAGTGACTCCGTTTTGTTCCTGGGCTGAGCAAGATAGGAGACACTGTAAGGGAGCAGCGAGAAGGCAGCCTTGTGGGACTGCACGGGATTACCGGGACCCACAGGTACAGTGCCTGACCGCCCACTCCCGCCCGCAGCACCAGCAAAACCGCCCGCAAGTTTGCAGTCCTCTACCTGCGAGACCCGCCTCCCAATGCTGTCCTCTACTCTGCACTTTGTAACCACCAATCAGTTATGTACAACCCCTGAAACAATTATTTCCATATCTCTTAAAGTACAGTATAACTAGAGCACTTGTGCCAAGAATTACAACTATAGTTTGTAATTAATCAGTGATGTTTTACATGTAGATCTGTAAGTGTATGCAATGTTATGTACCATTCAACATTTTGTATCTACACCATAGATCACCAAATTGGTGATGTCCAGGCGGCGGGCTAGCCCGGCAGTAGGGGGACAATTGCATAAGTGTGCAACTGTATTAGCATGCGTGTATAAGTGTTGATTAGTGTAAGTATGTGTGTTAGGAAAAAACTGCAGTAATTTTTCGTAAGGGCGAGTGTGTGTTAGTGTGAGTATGTAAGATTGTGTTTGTGTCTGGCAATATGTGGCAGTAAACATGTTAGTTACTGAAGGAGGAAAGGGGCCAATTGGTTTTTGGTGAGCAATGTTGGAATTGCTCACTCCTTTGCGTGTAGGTGGTATGATCCCCACCAAGGATATACTGGTAGTAGATGGTTTTTTCAGATAAAATATATAAAAGAGTTTCATGTAAAACAGGTCCAGGAGCAAGAGTAACTTATTTAAAAAACAAAACAAAACTATTTATTCAAGCTGGTAATAAAACCGTGGCCTAAAAACGGTTAAACAGTAGACATTTACATATTTACAAAAATACAAAATAATGAAAAAATTGACAAATAATTACATTTGATAGACATTACAAGCAATATGGAGCTAGCCTCTATAAGTAAAATGCTGTTTGGCAGCTTGTATAGGTTTTAGATATTTATATATGTCCTCTTATTGGTTAAGTAATTTTGATTGACTGTAAAAAAAAAAATATTTCTTGTGGTTTTTTTGAGAAGCTTGAAAATAACATACATGAGACTGGCAAGTTTTAATTCATACACACAAGCATGGCCACTCTCAGTATATGACTACTGTCGTTTTATAATGATTAACCATCTCTTGGGGCCAGTAGATTATTCTCTGAATTACAGATGCTGTCCTCAAATTTGTCTTAGTACCATTTGTATTAGCAAAATAATACACTGGGTGATTTGTACAGATGGGGCAGCAGAGGAAAATCTGAAGTTGCCAAGCTGCATACAGGCATTGGCTATCCAGAACAGCTGAGCCCAGACGTTTATCTAGAATTAAAATTGAAATGGAAAGGGTTTGGTCTGCCAAACTAATCTTCAGATTTCAGTTGCTAATTCAATGAAAATTGCTGCCTGATAGCCCTGTATAATTCTATCCTCGAGTTGAGGATAGGACCGAACTGGGATTTAAAAGTGGCCTGGACTTTAAGACTAGTAGCCCATAAATCACATCTAGTGGATCAGCCTTTATTTAGAAGAGTAGCATGCAGCATATGTATCCAGTAGCTGAGCACACGATACATTACATTACATCACCAATCTGAGCTGCTTTAATGGTGGGTAGATGGGGTGCCCGATAGAAATATATATGTTTACTTTTAGCACAATGCGTACCAAATCTTCTTCTTCTTTAATGTGAAGAAATAGGAACTCTTTAGATGATATCTGGCCCATCAGTGTCTAAAGTCTCTTTCTGCTTGAAGAATAACGCTCATAAGGAAAAATATATAGATATATTTTTCCGCACATGAGAGTTTGTGATTCATTTTTGAAATCTGAGGACTGTAACAATGTTTATCGGGCACTAAGCTCTTAAAAGGATAGCATAAAGCTAATATACCAATTTGGAATTGTATTTGAATACATAATCAGCACACGTGTTAAGCTAATGGTTCTTAATTTATAATGTTACATTGTTCTTCTGTGAGTTTTTAGTAGGTTGGGATTTAAAAAATGCTACATTATTGTTTGCTTTTTGGCACATTTAGTATATACCCTCTTGCTGCAGCTAAAACATTTGTACCTTAAATAAAAATAATATCAGAAAAGAAGGTAACAAAATTTATGTTACATTTTAAATGTATATACTAGCTATGTACTTTTATATGTTTTGTTGTTAGTTTTTCTAGAATCTTTTGAACTTTATCCAACAGTGAAGTAAATGGTTCATTAGACGAGATATTCTGCGAGGGTATGTATTAATAGAACATTTTTGACATAGAGAAATCTACGAGCTACAAGTACTGTGATATGAAGAGAACGGAAATAATTGCCTATTTATTTCCTACTAAACATACTATCGTTTAAAATATAAAGGTATGAGAGTGAAACATAAATCACTTATTGCAAATGTCATTCATGGGGTGATCCGTAGCAGCTAATAGGAAATCATGTCGCCGTGATATAAAGGAAATTGTGTTCGTTGAAAAACCATCAGGTTTACAAATGTGCTAATTGTGATAGCTAACCAATAGATAGAATTTGGGCTCAGAAAGTTGTGCAGCTAATTGTGAAGCATGGTAGAATATATGGTCAGACCTGGTATTGGTCGTGCAAGTGCTACTGATTTTAAGAAAACCGGCAAAAACAAGGAAAATAAATATCATAGAAACAAAATGTCAAAGGCTTGCACTAGGCTGTTCTATTATGGTAAATAAAGAGCTTAGTTGTACCTAAGTACCATTTGTTATGATGTCCAACATGTCACTATACCTCATAACAGGGCACTAGCCATGAATTAAGAAACACATAGCAAACTAAACCACAAATGTACCAATGGGAAACCATGAAATCATAAGCCTTTCTTCTTTAGTTAAAGATAAGACTAGAAAAATAGAGCAGGCTGGTTAAGTCAAAGACAATGCAAACACAGACAGGTCTGTTCAATAAAGTGTGAGGACATGCAAGTCAGCAAAAAAATCGAGTTTATAGCAGCAAAGTTGCACAAATTTCAAATTCAGTAAATGCAACTTGTATAAATCATGAAAGGTAAGAAAAAGAGGGAAAGGCAAGTTCAAATACATTGAAAGAATAAGGCAGCTTTTTCAAATCCCACCTATACAATTAGGATACAAAAATAGGTCTGATTATCAGTCCCATCTTCCCCCACCCCATGCGCTTTGGCGGGGGGATATACTTTCTCAGTCCCTCTCCTGCTCAGAAGGATGAGGTGTTAAAATAGCAAAATGAATCTATAGAAGGCACAAACCCTGAGCTGTACCTTCACATATACACAAACACATCTCCTGCAAAGCAAATAGGGGACAGGGAAATGGGCAAATGCCTATGGGGGATACTGTAGAATCACTCCATTCATTTGCAAACAGGATCACACGGAAGTTTAAACGGACTCTTCAGCTATAGTATTACAGAGCATATGGTGGTTGAAATATCCCTGTAAGAATACATTATAAAAGTCAGCAGCAGAAGCTTACTAGTGTTGGCCCTTCATAATGCATGATGAGGTCAAGCATGTGAAACTCAACTCTCCTGTCAACTCTGCCTTTAGTGAATTCATCACTCAAATGATTAAATGTGTCAAAATCTATTGAGGCTACAGATCACTAAAACATTGTAATATTTGTAGTAATCTTTTTAACAACCCTTTTACAAAGTAATTTTAAAATGTTAATTTGGACTATTCATTTTTACCTTTTCTTAATGATATCAACAACAACTTAATTCATATGCAACACTATTTTTATAATCTTCACTATAGCCACAAAGCAAAATCTATGATAAATTCAAATGCATCATACAAGCTAAATCACCTATCCACTAATATTATATTCATCTTCAGTAAATTTTCTACTTTCTGTAAAAACTATAAATTAATTGAAAATTGTAGATTTTTGGTAGTTTAGCAGCTCTGACCTTGACCTGAATTGCAGGAGTGGAATACTATGCAAAAACAGCAGGATAAAATGTGAAAAAAGTAGGTTCAAAATGGATCTGTGCAGAAGGAGTGATAAATTAATTAGAATGATAGGGTTAAAATGTGAAATAAGAGACTTTAAAGGTGGATCTGAGTTAAAATAATGAGGCACCTGGAAAGAAGGAGACATGGAAAAATTAATACAGGAGAGAAGTTTGACAAGAGATTTGTGTTATGCAAATTTGGAAGAAAACATGATTACTAGGATTGATTTCTATCCAGTAAATATATATATTCATTTTATCTAAGTTAATAAATCTGAGCTGGTATATCTGATTTTTTCGCTTACTTTTCCCATTGCAATCTGGGAGACGATTACTATTTAGTAACTTGTGATAGATTTATCTCCCAATATGAATTATTTAATCTCTCTTTCTGTCTCTGTCTTCTCCCTCACACCAGAAATGAGATATCGTATGTTCTGGCTTAGAAAACACACACTCACAAAGCAGGTTATGCTGATATGATGTAGTTCTGTAAAATATTTAGTTCCTTCGCAGAGGCTATTTTGCTAATCCTGTGCAACGTACGAAGTAGTGCAAAGGTTAATACTGAATTATGGATGTGTTGTTCCAGTGAGCTGATAAGGAATCATTTTAGTCCGTCCATATGGCCGAATAACTTTGTGAAATTAAGTGTGTCACATAGTAACATAGTAACATAGTTCATAAGGTTGAAAAAAGACCAAAGTCCATCAAGTTCAACCTATATACATATTGTGTCCCTACTGTGTTGATCCAGAGGAAGGCAAAAAACCCTTATGAAGCAGATGCCAATTGCCCCATACCAGGGGGAAAATTCCTTCCCGACTCCAAATATGGCAATCAGAATAAATCCCTGGATCAACGTTCTGTCCCTATTAATCTAATATCCATAACTTGTAATATTATTGCTTTCAAGAAACACGTCCAGGCTCCTTTTGAACTCTTTTATTGAGTTTACCATCACCACTTCCTCTGGCAGAGAGTTCCATAATCTCACCGCTCTTACTGTAAAGAACCCCCGTCTGTGCTGGTGTAGAAACCTTCTTTCCTCCAGCCGTAGAGGATGTCCCCTTGTTATAGATACAGTCCTGGGTATAAATAGGTCCTGGGAGTGATCTCTGTACTGTCCCCTTATATATTTATACATAGTTATTAAGTCCCCCCTAAGCCGTCTTTTTTCCAAACTAAATAACCCCAATTCTGATAATCTTTCTGGGTACTGTAGTCCTCCCATTCCCCTTATTACTCTGGTTGCCCGTCTTTGAACCCTCTCCAGCTCCACTATATCTTTCTTGTACACTGGTGCCCAGTACTGTACACAGTATTCCATGTGTGGTCTGACTAGTGACTTGTACAGGGGTAGAATTATTTCCTTGTCGTGGGCATCTATGCCCCTTTTGATGCACCCCATGATTTTATTTGCCTTAGCAGCAGCTGCCTGACACTGGTCGCTACAGGTAAATTTACTGTTAACTAAAACTCCTAAGTCCTTTTCCATGTCAGTCGTCCCCAGTGTTTTCCCATTTAATACATATTCCCAGCCTGATTTTAGATTTTCATTTTATATTGAAATTAAATGCCTAGTTTAGTTAAATGGAGCTACAATAAAATGCAATTGCTTATTATAAGAAATGTTTCTAGGCTCCGTTTGCATGAGATTCAGGACCTACAGTTTAGTATACCTAATAGGTCTCCGTAACTCTATGGCCCTAAAAGAGTTTATATAATTGGAGACAAGCAAAAGTGATACAGGTGTGCTAATTTAATAATATAGAGAACAGTGAAGTAAAGTAAACCCAATACAATGGTAAAGGGCAAAGTGAAATTAATAAATACAAACAATAGCCAAATCCAATAAAACTTCATCTGAATAATACTAAATTGAGGTGGTAAGCAACTAGAGGACAATAGTCTCATAATAACCAGTAAAAATTATGCAGATGACTGTGGATAATTCTACACACTCAATAAAGTATAAGTATATGTAAAATATTATGCTATTGTGATGTACTAACTTTGCTTTAGGGAGTTACCATATAACAGAATGCAGAACAAAATTTTAAAAAGTGGAAATATAGTTAAAAAGGTTTCTCGTTACCAAAAGAGGCATATGGTGTCTCCCTACCCCACATCCTAACAGGGAAACATCTTTTCACTTGACACAAGTCAACTCTGAGCAGACTCATAACACAGAACAAAACTGCCAAAGTAAATACACATTTCAGGGTTTTTTTATCCAAGAACTAGAGTCTCCAAATTATCTTTTCTTTGCTCTTTTATCAGCAATGTTATAACCCAGCTTATGGAGGGGATACTTTCTGCTCACAAGAAAAATAATGTAATAAACCTAACTATGGAAAACTGGCCAAAAGCAAATTATGGATCATACTGCTTTAGAAAACTTGAGGCAATAACAACAAAACAACAAAAACGAATGGTTTGTGGAGAGATACAAATGTATTATGTTGTTTTTAAATGTTGCTATGCTAATTCCTTGTGCACTGTTGACGTGTCTTTGGAAGAACAATATTATAATGAATTTGGGGAAAACCTTGTTTTCTCTTGGACAGGTAAAGGGCTTCTTGTACATGGGTAAACAATCTAAACAGCATACCATCCTTATGTGCTTTATCTTTCTCAGCCTTGGCTCTTAAAATGATATTATTGTTCTATCAACTCCAACATTTCTGCCCATAAGGAACTGAGCAATTTTGTTTTGTTCTTCTAATATTCACAGCTCCTGCTAAATTATCTTGCCCCCCTGTAATTTCAGAACAGTCTGCAACTGGTAGAAATAATGTCACAGATTTCCACATAAATATTTCTTATAAAGATAAAAATGTAAATAGCGAATTTACCTTTGAACCTTGCGGTCAAATGAGAAACTCTTCAGATACTTTTCTTGTGCAAGATTGTGAATTGTTAAGAATGTTGTGTATAATTCATTGTTTGCATTTGTATAATGTATCAGGCTAAGGTGAATCATCATAATGCCATTTATGTTTTGAAGTTCCCTTTAGAACGTTATAAAACATAGAGGGTACATAGTTTTCATTCTTTTTGCCTTAGATAATAAATATCTTACTTGAAAAAATACAATATGTGATAGTTCATTCACACAGTATTTTATGTATTCGCATACAGTGTAGGACAATACAAACAGCTAGTGTTTAAGTGCAGTGAACATGAAATGTGTGCATTTTTATAAAGAACTCAAATCGTAATTGGCTGGTATATTATGTTATAAGACTTACTGAAGGAGTAATAAATGACCTTGCCGTTATAACAGTACATGATATAACAAAGCCTAAGCACTTGCATGAGTTCAGTAGGATAGGTTAGCAGGTGAACAAAGCTTGAATTGGTAATAAAATAACTACAGAATCAGGACAGGGTAGAAAATAACTAACCAATTATGGCTATATTTTGTGTTTTGATACTTTAGTAATATTGGTTATATACAAGATGAAATCAACATCCCATCTTGAAAAAAAAATGCCACTATAAATACAGGCTTTTAAAATGTAAACATTAAAAAAGTTAACGCATTAACCCCTCAAACAGCGCACAACACCCACCAGGGTGTTTTTAAACTGTTTGTGTTAACTATTTGTATACTGCCAAAGAGTCGAAACAGGCCCTTCTTCATTCACTCAAACTCATTCCAAAATGAACTACATTTTTAAATTAGATTGGCTCTTTGCTTATCCCCTGACTCCTCATAATATTTCCATAATATTCGAAGTCCTTGTGAAGCCCAACCCTGTTAAAGGGCCAGTAGAGTGTCCTAGACAGCTTCGTCAAATAAGGAGGCATTTTAAAGTATGTTATAATTAGTTTAATATGAATTCTTTAAAAATAAAGTTTTTTAAAAAAGATCAATGAGACCAAGGAGGGTTGAGGGATGGACACAGATCATGGTATGATGGTAGATTGAATAGAAAAAACATGGAGATGTGGATGAAATAACAGAGGGATTGAAAAAGCTTGATGGGATAGGTTTGGACATTTAATAGGGTATTGAAAAGTGTTTTTGAGGGTAATACAATAAATGGTTAAATATGAAAATGTGCATTCTCTAGAGTGTGAGTTGTGATAAAATATTTGGGTGTTTATATTGGTTTATTAACAAACCCTTTTTTTACTGACATAAATACGTGATTGGCCCGTTCATTGGCCTTTACGAATGTGATTATGTTTCAATGTTCCCTGAACTATTAATATATGTAAGTAACCTTTCTTTGTAACCAGCACTGTATACAACTAAGTTTTAAATAACATTGCAATATGATGCTCCTTGATCCGTGAAGGGGCTTTATAATTTAGATTACCGGGAGTGCAGATTCTAAATAATATAAAACTAATTAAGGTCGCATTGCTATAACCTCTGTGATACTCTATTATGAATCACTTTTAAGTTACATAAAACTGTGGCCACAACCATCAGTTTGCTTCATACTCCCAGTGAAGAAATACTTTCTTATGTTACATCTCAGCCTGTAGACAAATATTTTTACATTGCAAAACTGTAGCTATGGAGAAAGGGCAATAATTTGGTTACAGTTTTTGAAAAGTATTAATTATTGATAATATAGGGCCAGCTGAAATATTTTATCTTGCTTGCATTATATCTTTGTTAAAAACCCATTTAATTTATCTCAAATCGACTATGTATTCACATAGCATTATTATTAACCGAGCATGTAGGCTTTCTGGTTCAGTAGTGCTTCATTGACATTAGCCTGCTAGACAGGCCAGGGTTCTGGGGCAACACAACGGAGTGTTTCATCATATACACATACACAATAAACGCATGTAAGTGACATGTTGGGTGGAACATAAAAGCAATATCTAATCTCTCTGAGCTCTCTGCTTCGTTTTCATTTGTTTCATTGGGGCCCCTCCTCGTTATCAGACATTTGTGCGAATGATCAAAATTGGCAATTTTAGTTAAAATAAAAATTTGGCCAAATCCGAAGTTGTAAAATTTTAATGTGTCTGTATTTGTAGCATATATATATATATATATATATATATATATATATATATATATATATATGTATATATATATATATATATATATATATGTATATATATATATATATGTATATATATATATATATATATATATATATATGTAGTCATGTGAAAATATATCTGCATAATGTTAGAATTATTGTATTTTTATGTATGGTTGGATTTGCCTCAGAGGGTTCTGGCATGACAGATGGTTTCAGGGATTATATATCATTCCTTCTGATCTCTGTATTAGGTAGTAGTGTTAAATCTAACCTACTTTGTAACCCACTCTGCCCTTCTTTCCCACCAAACCATCTCTAGCCCATCCTTGGATTGCTCGACGTCTTAGCAAGATTATGGTGATCCCATGGCTTACCAAAAATGTACATTGAACAAGTCACTGCTGGCCTACATGATGTTGAATTTATAATAATTTACTGTTAAACAATAAATCTGGCCTCGCTACCCGTTTTCGAGTAATAAATGTAGCATAATACGCTGGCAGTTTAAGCATAATTATAATAGAAACAAAATGTGGTTTACACTGATATATTTTTTACGAAAACCAGGGTTTCATAATTACAACTACGTCCATTACAAGTGAGAGACATTTGAAAGTAAAACATACAAAGTATTTTTGTGTTCCCAATCAACATAATATTAAAATGCTTTCGTTTACTAAAGCAATATCTTTGTACTTTATATAAAGGACAAAAACTAGCTTGTATCGGCTTTTTTGTACCACAGCGCTAATAGGGGCAGATGAGCTCAAATCCAGCTAGGCTGTTAAAATCCTTTAGGATCTATGTGCAACCTGCTACAAGCAGTCCTTTCTGTAATGGAATCATGTTCTGATGTCACAACAAAAGTACACTGGGAAAAGAAAAAGTTTTTTAATCTAAAATATCTTGCCTAAATCTACAACATGAGTAGGCTGCCAACATTTTTTTTTTAAATAGTCCAAAATGGCCGGCACAACTTGGTGTAGAACATTCATGAGATGATCAGATGTCTTTATTCACCAAGAAAGATGTGTGGAGATTTGTTTGGAAAAACTAATTTAAATTAAAAAAACAAAACATACTTTTTTTAATTCTGTTTAACTACAACAATTGAGGTCCATATTTACGTACGCTTTCATATGGCTAATTATAGACATAGACATATTCATTATAATTACTTTTATTGGCACGGATTGCATACTATAAGGCTGGTATGCAGTAAACATTTTAAAAAAAGACCTTTCTCTAACATTACTAATTGAGGTTAACACTTTACAATATGAAATTATCACAAAGCTAGTAAAATGTTACTTAACTTTCAAGATAAAGCACAGCCAGTATAAATTAAATCTTTAAGTACCTAGATAAGAAACAGATGGCAAATTAAGAAAAGCACAATACACTAAGAGCACCAGATACATATACCAAAACTTTATACAGGGCAGGATGATTCTAGAGATACCAAACATGGCATCCTATGTGATTGCATTTTCTAAATAAATAAAAATACAATAATCAAACAAAGCAAACATTAAAAATTGAGGAAGCACCCCCAAAATAATAACCAAATTTACCTTAACCATTTTATCGTATGAACTGAAAATATGATGATTTTAGCTATTTGCTTTGAAGTTGATTGACAGTTAAAATAATAGTCTTAAATGTAATTAGCCTTAAATGTAAACATCAGGTGAAGATCGTCTACTATATTTCTTTCTACTTTTTTTTTCTAGCTGTCTAACCAATTATTTTCAGTGTGCTTGTTGTATACAAAGGGTGCTTGGCTGAACCTCATCTATCCCTACCAAGGGAACTTAGCGGTGGGAAGGGTAGGGAGGGTTTTTTTACTTTTCCAGCTCCTCCCCACAGAGTGGGGGGCGCTAGATGTGGTCCATGTCCCACCAGAAGGGGGTTTTATTGTTTTGTTTAACAGAACATGGAGTGTCTGCGCACCCAAATAAAGTAAATAAATTATATGTGTAATATACAAATAATATATATATATAAAGATACCCTTCCAGGGAAAGTTTCCACGCTAAGTATCCAAGAGGCTCATAGAAAACAAAGAAGGGAAAAAAAACATATGGTGTAGTATATCAAAATAGCTCTCAGAAAGCACTATTAAGCTAATCAGACCCTTACAATTTAAAGGGCATAGATATGCCCATACAGTACGTAGAGTATAATTATCTCCTAACATGAATCCTTAGGAATTCTTTATCCCACACAGATTTCCGAAGGTGAAGAAAGTAGGCAGAGATGGGGAGTAGATAAAGCAGTGATCTTTAATATTAAAAGAAAGACAAACTTGTTATCCTCCGTTTTGGATGTGCAGAGTCCAGGTTTCAAGATTCGTAGCAGCGCTCCCACAAACAAGTACAAGGAAGCCCACTAGTAATAGTTGTTTTGTAATATGTGTAGTCAATATGTACCATAATAGACAGAATAAATGAATGCATGAATAAATAAATACATTTTTAAATCTTCTCAAAATATTAAATTTTGTACATATTTAAAAGAAACAAAAAACAATTAATTATTTTAAGTTTATGTAAGTAGTACTTAACCAGTCTAAACAGTTCCTTTTCATGCTTAGAAAGTAATTAAAGGTAAGAAGAATGAAGATTTAGTGTAGCAATCTCAATTTGCTTTAAGAACCTAGACACTGTTATCACATAGGAACTTAATCTTCTTTGTTCACAGCTAAATTTATCCCAGGCATCTCATATAATCTGTCCTCATAACCTTGACCTCCCTGTGCAGTTATTATTTTCTATTGTGGTGTTCTCTCAAAATGGAACTTTACTCGGATTTAAAACATCACGTGAGATTGGATATCACAGCAAAATATATTTTATTGGTTATTCTCAACTGGATTTCATGCATAATTGTATGTTTTGCATGTGAATTACTGCTATTATTAAACTATCTATTTAAATTTTCCATTTTTATGTGATTCTACAATCTTTATAGAATCTTTATGCCTGAGATGCCTAATCATGCATCTTTATTTCTAGATGCTAATCTATATGGCGGACCATGCTAGAGATATGCATGGGCTCCTGGAGATAGAAGAAACCCAATTTCTATCTAGATAGCATAATCTATGAATTCAATCACTGGTAGTATATAAAAAGTAAAGGGCAGCAAGGCCACAGATCCTTCTTCCTTGGCTACATAATGTGGCTTAGGTACCTTGAGGACTGTTCCAGTTCGTCTCCGTGGTTTGAAGCAGCAAATTAGTGTGCATTCCTGCAACATTTACGGAACCAGTTCTGGAACTGGCTGGCGATAAGTACTGTATATCATGTGTCAAATGATGTGTTCAGCTGCACACATCTCTTTCCCAGAAAATAATGGGAGAAAGAGACAAATGCATATGGGGGATTCTGCAGAACAATACAAGGGGCACATCATGAATTTTAATGTGACCACTTAACTATGATATATGTTGTAAATAAGGTGTAAATGGGTTGCGTGTCAACTGTCACTAAAAGCTAAATTTCTTATAATAAATTGTGATTAATAAAGAAAACATAATTTGTGCACACGTATAAAACATTTATTTTTTTGTATTCAAATCGGGGAAATCTTGACATTAACACTAAACATTCCTATCTTTTCACTTTCAGCAAGACAGAAATCATGAAATCCTAAGAGATAAAGGTGAGTTTCTATTCTTTGTTTTTCTTGTTTACTGTGTTGTATGATATAAATGGTCCACAACAAACTAGTTCATTTAAATTTATCAAGCAAAGACATTTCATTGATATCAATGCTGTTGCACATTCTTGCTTTAGGCTCTATGCCCCAAAACATTCCTTTTGATACAATGACACAGTTGGAAAACATATATTTTTATTACCTTTGATTTAAGTATAGAAAGTGGATAAATAATAAAACAAGAGAAAGCGTGTTCAAGTGGGCTTTTGATACTATTATATGTCAATACTTTGAAGTGTATAAGATGAAAATGTGATGTACATATTTTGGAAGTATTCAGTAAATCAGGTGTATCTGATAAATATGAAATGCTGCAATGTGCATTTTAAAATGGATATTCCATGGGTTTCAAACAATGCTAACATTAATTAAAAAATATAATTATGCATGCATTGTAAATACACATTTGATGCCAAAATTAATGAATGATTAACACATAATGTTTACATTTTCATGACAATGTAAACATTATGTGCACTAAAGCCTCACCTGGCAATTGTACAAATTCTCTACATACCACCAACATTTGCTGTTATGGATTGTAAATGCAGCACTTTGTCATCTCATTTTATTTATTAATTTATCTATACTTAAATTTAAATTTATATCCATAAAGCTTTTGTACGTACCTATATGGCTTTACCTAGTTGATCATCTTTAAAAAAAAAAAACCCAACCGGTTCTTGTTAAGTAATTGTTTTTTCCTGAAAATATCAGCTTTGAATTTTATGTTTCTTTCTTGTTACACTCAAACTCAGTTTTGGGGCAGCCTAATAAAACTGTAAAGTCATTAAATAAATAGTGGTTTATATTAGATTTTTACTTAATCCTCAATACACTTAGTGTAATTTAAGGGAAAATAATGTGGATTTCTTAAAAAACAGAGTGAATAAACAATGTCATGTGAATGGAATGAGAAGGTCAGTGTGTGACTAGCTTACTGATATGTTTAGAGTATATATAAAAGGCCCCTGGCCAAGCAGAGAAAATAGGTTAAAATAGCCTGACTGGAACATGCCCAAGCTCCCTTGTATAATTATGTTAATAAGCTTACTTATGACAAAGGCACTTTTTTTTTTATTATTTCTGAAAATGAATGCTGATTTTGTTAATGAATGATTTTTATATAGTAGAAAATGGAGAAGCATCCATTCTTAATGTAAGAAACCGTTCATCATGTAGCAATAATGAATATAAATCAAGAAAAGACTGCTATCAAGTATGACTACGTTTTTAAAAGTTTTACTTGTCCAGGAGCAGATGCATTCCAATTTGACAAAGAGGTCATTTAGCTCTTCACAAAAGCTTTACTGAAAAAATCAAACTTTCTAGAAGACTTGACAATATATCTTGACAAAGAGTGGAGCAGAAAAACCCATCCTTTTTGTTAAGCTTCCTTTTCTTAAATTCCCTTATTTCTGGGTTTTGAACAGATTCTCACGTTACCCCAATTAAGCACTTAATTGTTAATTTTCTAGTAAAAAAAAAAGCTTGACACAAACATGAACAAGTTTTTAGTGGGGGAGGAAAAAAGTAAATTCTCTCCTTGTCTTAACATTGGAAAATAAGTACAAAATTATTTCATGAAAGAATTTAAACAAGGCAAGGTTGACAAGGTTAGTATGTATGCTGTTGCTTCTCAGATTTGAAGTAGCTAAGTCACCAACAACTTTCATTTTATATATACTTCATATGTTACCATACGATTCTTTGTGGGCTTGTTCCCTGGGCATTCTACACAGACTGCTATGAGAGAGTTTGCATTAGGTCAGATGCATTCTGGGTCCCTCCCTATGGTACATTGGCTACTTTCTCTTTCTTTTTTGAGTTTTAGCTAGTATAAGTAAATATTGAAGAATTGTTCAAAGTTTAATCTGCATGTTTCTCGGTGGTGTAGACCAATGGGAGAGAAAGAAGTAGATCTGCTCTGCAGAAATGGTGTAGGACACCCACCAGGAGCCTAAGTGAAACCGGAGCAGGCATAGCAGACAAAGGACCCGAGGCCAAGGCAAAAGATAAACGAGTACACAGGCACTGGTCAGAGTTGGCAGCGATCAATGGTAGTCAGCAACCAGGGTAACATTTACTTAATGGCCCTTTAACTGGGCTTATGAATATGCACGACATGGCGCACACCGCACTTCTGCCATTATGGTGTTGTGTGAGCACACTTTTGTTCAGAGAGGCTTTTGGGTGCCCGTGGGCAGTAAGAACAGGGAGCTGAGCGTGAGGACTGCTACTCATATCCCCTGCTCATGGTGTGATTGGATCACACTACAGGAACAAAGTGGTGATCTACATGGAGTGATTTTACCTGCCAAACTTCAGATCCCTTTTTGCCATGAAAATGAACTTAATCCCCCCAAAAAAACATTTCCACTACATTTCAGCCCTGCCCCAAAAGGACCAACTGACATCATGTGATTCTCATGTTAACACAGGTAACAGTGTTGGCGTGGACAATGCTGGAGATCACTCTGTAATGCTGACTGAGTTAGAATAACAGACTGGAAGCTTTAAAAGGAGGGTGGTGCTTGAAATCATTGTTCTTCCACTGTTAACCATGGTTACCAGCAAGTAAACACGTACTGTCATCATTGCTTTGCACAAAAAGGGATTCATAGGCAAGGATGTTGCAGCTAGTAAGATTGCACCTAAATCAACCATTTATCAGATCATCAAGAACTTTAGGAAGAGAGGTTCAATTGTTGTGAAGAATGCGCCAGGACCATCTCCTAAAGTTGATTCAGCTGCGGGATCGGGGTGCCACCAGTGCACGTGAATTAAATTGGCCGGTTTCAAAGATGTCCCAAATAGGACATGAGGCAGCATTTTCAACATGTCAAAATTCCAAGTTAAAAAACTGAATTGTGTGTGCCCCAAATGTGGCCTATTACCCCCCAGACAACCTGATAAACCTATGCATGTGTGGTATCACTGTACTCAGGAGATTATGCTGAACACATATAGGGGTGTTTGGCTGTGACATATACCAGGAGCTGTAAATTCATACCTCAAGTAAAATGTGTGTGAAAAAAATTGCTACCACAAAGTTTAACAAAGATTGGTGGTAAAATTAGTGCATGGAATGAGTTAAAATACTAGCATTTGAAATACCCTAGTGTGTCTAATGCTCTGAAAAATACCCCTCGTCTTCTAATCGGGGTCGTCTTCTAATCAGACCTCAAATAGAGGTCTGATTATGAGACTAAGATCCAGATCCCCCGCACTGCTGCAGGGGACCTAGATCCTCCTGTCTCCCCCCACACACTTACCGGTGCTTCCTGATGTATTGCCGGGGCAGCGGGTTGACGTCTACGCGATACGCGTAGACAACGTCCGCTGCAGCCGGAAGGAGGGGTGGCTAGCAGCGGGGGTTGTCTGCGTCCGTCGCGGATACCTTCCCCGACTGTCAGAGATCAGAGTTCCCCGCACTGGTGCCGCACCGTTGCGGGGAACTCTGATCTCTGACAGCCGGGGAAGGTATCCGCGACGGACGCAGACAAACCCCCGCTGCCAACTCCACCTCCTTCCGGCTGCAGCGGAATGAGACGTTGACCCGCTGCCCCGGCAATACAGCAGGAAATTGGAAGCACCGGTGTGTGTGTGCGTGTGTGTGTCCGTGTGTGTGTTAAATGGGGGCATAGGGCATTTCTGGAATGCCTTATACCCCTATATGCCACTCTGGCACTTAGGGGGTTAAAAGGCATATTATGGGGCAGAGTGGCATATAGGGAGGTATAAGGCAATTCAGCAGGCAGAGTGGCGTTAAAGGGGCATTTAATAGAGCACTCTGCCTCCTGAAATGCCTTATACCTCCCTATATGCCACTCTGCCCCATAATATGCCCTTTAACCCCCTAGATGCCAGAGTGGCATATAGGGGTATAAGGCATTTCTGGAGGCAGAGTGCTCTATACAATGCCTTTTAACTCCCTTAATGCCACTCTGCCTCCTGGAATGCCTTATACCTCCCTATATGCCACTCTGCCCCATAATATGCATTTTAACCCCCTAAATGCCAGAATGGGATATAGGGGTATAAGGCATTTCTGGAGGCAGAGTGGCACATAGGGGGTCAAAAGGCATACCATGGGGCACAGTGGCATATAGAGGGTTAAAAGGCATATCATGGGCCACAGTGCCATATTGGTGTGGCAAGCCTGGGGGCAGATGTGCGTAACTGGGGGACAGGTTGAAAAATACAAGGAAATAAAAACAAAAAAAATATTTTTCTCAATCATAGCTTTTATTTAAAAAAAATAGTTTACATGAATTAACATTTACTGGTAAAACTTTTTTCCTTTAGGGTCGTCTTATATTCAGGCTTTTTCTTTTTTTCCTAAGTTAATATTCAGATTTTGGGGGGTCATCTTATAATCAGGGTCATCTTATAATCGAGCAAATACGGTAGTTTGATGGGGTAAATTGCATTTGCCAGCTTCAAAGATGTCCCATCTAACACAAAAGGCAGAATGACCAGATTAAAAAAAAATGGTTTTGAAATAAGCAAAACGCTACTTTTACATATTGCCCTATAACTTGCAAAAAAAGCCCCAAAAAAGTTTTTTTCATTAGCTTTTATAGATAAAGTAAAAGATTTCCCAAGTCAGAAATACATTTTGTATAGTAAATTATATGTGGCATCTAAAGAAAAAAACCCAATATATAACTTGTGTGGGCTCAGTAAATGAGAAAGAAGAAAATTACAGGATAAAAACACGAGCACTGCGGGAATGTTAAAACAGCCATTGTCTTGATGGGTACAAAAATTCAAATCAGCCATTGCCATGAAGGGATAAACACTTTCACAATATTTGATGGGTAAACTAAAGAGCCAGAAATAGTCAGCCTTAGTTTATAACGATAACAGTTATGCTGTACACCTGTCAATGTTTGCCTAAAGATAGAAGCTATGCAGTTTTAAAGAGTGTTTGGGGGGGGGGCTTGCCACATACAGTTTGGAATAATAATGCAGATCATTAAAACATACTGCATATTTAAGGTAGCTTCTTCCATTGTATACATGCAACATTTATTTATAATAAGTGTATGTTATAGAGTAGTTTATTATGTATACTAATGAAATATGTACATAAAATGATAATTTGTTGTATGATTAGGAGACCTTTTTGCATGTACCCTGGGCTTATTTTTACCTGATGCTTGACATACCATATGCACATAGCTACTCCATGTCGTAATAGCTCATACGATCTATTATATATATTATATATTATTATGCATATATATTATATATATTATGTATATTTAACATTTAGGGAGAAACTGGCCTTTTAAATTAATAATTACTTGGTAGGAAAACAATTTATTAGGTTAGACTGTGAGCCAAATTATTTTCATAATTTATTTATTGACTAGGTAAAATACTAATTCATTATATGAATAGAGCTGTATTGATTACTAGACCATTTTAATTAAAATATGTCTAAGAATATTGATCCATCTTATTTTATGCTTACCTAACATTTAAAAGAAAATTATTTTTTCTCTCACAGGTTGGTTCTGAACATGCATTCATCTAATTATCTTTAAAGGGAAATTGGTATGCAGCTCTTTCTAATCATGGACAAGTCAATATAGCTGCAATTTAGCCAGACATTAAAATATCTAGTATATTCTTGACTGTACAGCATGATAGCATTATGTTGGAGAAGTGAAGTTGGACATGCTGATTTGTATATTGCCCTAGTGACTTTCTGGGGGTGTGATAGTGACAGGGGAAGCTGCAGTAGCAATCTTCTTTCATTGCATCTTTGAAGTACACTCTGCCCTCCACTCCCTAATGGCCATGCGTGTTGCTGTGATCTATTGTCCTTCCCAATTTTTTGATCACTTTGCTGCATGGCTCTCTCATTGTGTTTCTTCCACCATCCCTACACTAATCCTGGACTACCTCACCAACTTGACTTAATGTTCTCCCGGTTCTGCTCAATATCTCACTTCTCCAACTCTTCTCTCTGTCTTACCACAGCCCCTTAATATCCAACCTTGCCATAGCTCCCACACCTCCTCTACCTAAAAAACACCACAAACCTACCTCAACCTCAGTGACCTTAACACTCTACAGCTTACTAACACACTTATGCTACTTCTCTCAAACATATCTCCCTTCTCCTGTCCTGATGTTGCCACAGCTCAGTATAACCGTACGCTAGCCTAGATATGGTTGTTCCCATAGCTGTGCATCACTGCCCATGCCGTCCATCTCAGCCCTGGCATTCCACACAGACCCGTCTCCTCCAAATAATACAATTGGTTAACATGTGCTGTGTTTCAAGTACTTAAATATATTTCTGGGCATATTTATCTTAGAAATACTTTTTTTTTAATGCTTTTCTTAGATTGAAAGCCTTGGTGAACAGCACATCTTTTTTCATGCTTCTGCAGCACCCAGATAATTCATAATTAATAAATACATATCTTCCCATGAATGCTGTTTTTTAATTTCTGTAAAATCAAAATCATAATAGCTGAAAGCATAAAAAGTCTCATTTTGATGACCATGTTTTCCTTGCACTGTGGCTTTCATTAACAAACAAGCGATTATGTAATAATAAAGATATTGATCTAGAGTTTCAAGCTGCCCTTAATGTGGTAACAGCTGTATAAAGCTGCAGGCAATTATTTTCTGAAATACAGTACACACTGCACATCAAATTTGGCACAATATGCATTCTACTAGCAGCATTTTATTTTGATCATCATTTGCACAATTGTAGCACTTTGAACAAACTTCAGTTGTATCAGGACTCACACTTTTATAGGTAACCTTATTGTTTGTTTAGCATTGTTAAGTTTGTGAAATTTGAATGCATTATATAGCAACAACACATCTATTTTTGTTGGGTTACTTGTCAACACATTACAAAAATTTGTGATTTTACTATAATTTAAGTAAACCCTACATAAAATATATTTAGTTTAAATGAAGGTCAACTTAATTAGGGAATCTGCAAAATCTAGTAAACCCTGCAGTCTGTTTAGACAGTGAATGACAAGAAAGGCAAGAGGCCTTCAATATAATTTTGATTGGGACTGTCCTCATGCACCTACTTTGCCCTTTGTATAATGTGTAATACCTTACACACTTTGTACTATGAATTGTACACTATAGAATATTAGGCTTGTGCAGATGTACCAAAAATGATTCACTTTAAATTTAGTTTCCTACCCTTTTGGCTGAAATTAAATTCGTTGTCACCTCATTAATTTTCTCATGCTATCTCTCACTCTCCCTCGCACTCTCTCATGCTCTCACTCAATGTCTCTTTAACTTCTCCAACCTCTTCCCTGTCCCCCTCTACTTTCCTCCTCTTCTTCTCTTGTCTCTTCTTGTTCTACTGTCTTCTGCCTTCTTTTGTCCATTTATCCCTGATTCTTCTTTGTCCGCTTTTCTGTGAACCTAGCCTCCTTTTCCGGAGCCTCCGGGCACACTCTTTCCACCAATTGGAGGAACAGGAGAGAGATTGCACCCTCTCCCTCATTCGTCCAATCGGAAACAAATTCCCAGAGAAAAAAAGCATTTCAGCACCTTCTATGCAAAAGGTTTATTGTTGCCCTTTTGTTTACTGTTAACATCAGAACATTTTCACTTAGCACGTAGCAACTGACCAACTCATTTCCAAACTTAAGTTGATATTTGGTTGATAATAGCGTAATAAGGTTTAAACACTGTCAGTTAATAAAGTAATTAGTAAAGTCTTTAGCACATACCATTCCCAGAACAAACATATAAATATAACCATATAAAGTAAATAATGGTGACGGGATGAGAGTTTGTGTTCTTTAAACTTTCTTTACCTATCAAGATATCCTATCAAGATAAACCCATTTTGTTTGTTTTTTGTTTCACTTGAAAACAAGTTGCAACCTTGTGTTGTATACACTAAATCACAAAAGCAGACAAAAGATAGCAGACAAAAAATGAAGAATTTTACTGCAGCCAATTGATCTGAGATCAGTTATCAAATGTACAGACATCTCTCAGTGGTTTGAAAGCAAATCAATCCTTAACTCTGATAAGCTGTTAAAAGACACCATTATGTATTGCTGATGTATGCATAGCATTTTATAAAAGATACTCTTGACGGAAGTACATTGTTCCAGAGATTTTAAATGGTAGCTGGTTTAAATATGTATGAACAGATTCATGAGAGCATTATAGTGATGACACTAATGACACAATGCAGCAGACAGAACTTCCTCAAAAGTGGCAGACCGTCTGGGCACACCCTCTCACTTGATTGGTGGAAAGTGAAGAGGGTGCGCTCTGAGGATCTGCCCTTTTGTGGAAGTTCACCCAGAGGCCAGAACAACAGATTTGCAAAGAAAGAGAAAAGCTTCTTTACCTCTCTTTCTCCGTGAATCTATCTGCATTATTCTGGCCTCTCTGTGCACTTTCGCAAAAGGCTGCCCTTTTGCGGAAGTTTACCCAGAGGCCATATCCACAAAGAAACAGATGAATAACGATGACGGAAGAACAAGTTGCATAAGAGAATGAGTGAAAGAACGTGAATTCGAATGTGAGAGAGAGTGTGAGGGAGGAAGAACCAACGTAATTTAAAAGAAAATTTGGAGCTCTTTGCATCATTTTGTTTTGTTGAGCCCCTCCTTGTTTTTAGTTTTTTTTGCGTTCAAATTGAAGCAATTGGCAGATTTTGTTAAAATTGAAATTCCGACAAATTCAAATGCATAAGTCTAGTATCTACTGTTTATCTATCTATCTACATCTTTCTGAGAACATAAAAAACAGCTGCATAATAAAAAAAGACACTTTCATATAAATGATGTAACATGCATATGACAGCAATAAAGGTATATTACTATGATGGTTGTTATTTCACACATCAGATAAATGTGTTAAATTCATAGAGTTTAGCCACTTTACAAAGGCAAGTAGATTGACCTACCTCGCCAATGCTTTATAAGAAACCTAAACAACTCATCTCTTCATTATTTGCTAAGACCCAATTCGTGCTGTACAATTTAAGTGGGGGCAGTTAACATACACTTCAAATATACATTAATACACACAGACACATCAGGAGAAGATAACCCTACCGTGAGCTTGCTATCTCCCCTTATGGTATAAAAGTTATACAAAGTTCCAGTCAGGAATGGTGGGCTTTTGAGGGCCCTGCTCGTGAGCTTACAATCTTAAGGAATAGTATGGTTAAATGAAACAAAAGGAGAGGTGAAAAGTAGGACAAAGGAATGTGCAAATAGGTAAATGCCAAACTTTGGCCCAAATACATACTTGGCACATATACAGGAAACATGAATAATTATATAAACTATGAATTAAGAACATTACTTGCAGATCTGGCATAGTGGTCCAAATGAGTTTGAATACTTTTTCTACCTTGCAAGAGCTTGGCTTGAGATGGTTATAACCAGGCTGATTGTTATGGTGCAGGAAACCTACAAGAGGAGAAGGGCCCAAATGCTGTTGAATCAAGCTGTAGCTGACTTGACAGTTGTCGCCGTTTGCTGCCAAAACAGCCCTGGCCCGTTGAGGCATGGACTCCACTAGACCTCTAAAGGTGTGCTGTGGTATCTGGCACCAAGACATTAGCCGCTAATCCCTTAAATCCTGTAAATTGCGATATGGGACCTCCTTGTACTTATTGCCCTATAACTATAAAAACATTGGGTATTTCTAAATTCAGGACAAATAGTAGATTTTTTCATTAGATTTTGTAGATGAGTAAAATATTTTTTCAAATAAAATGGAGAAAAATTGCTTTTTTTTCAACTTTTCACTATACTTTATTATTTTGTGTTTTGAAAATGTCCTAAAACATTTTTAATATATTAGCGTAAAGATTAGTTTTATTACCAAAATTTCCTTTCTGAACTTTAAATTACCAAAGTTCAAATATTGTTCTTTGAAATCTCTGCAAAGATTGTTTATCAATTATATCCTTATGAAAGTATACAGTATAAATATATATAATATATATAATCATTAAGGAATTATGTCAAAAAGATTGAAAGACATGGGGATTTATAAATTGTAGAACGTAGCTGCGTAATCCATTTCATACCATCATGTAGGGAAAAGCCAAAATTCTCTTTTGTTCATTATCAGCATGGCATCTGAAAATGAGGCACTTTTGAAAAATAAGAAAACAATGGTTAGGTTATACTGGCAGGGAAATTAGTAAATAACATTTGTATATGTCACTGAGAAAATATAGAAATTATAATACATAATACTAATATTGATAAAAGCAGAGGCAAACCGCAAATGATTAACTAATTATTTTTTTCATTATGCTTCTTAAAATTACAGAATTAGGTAGCTGATTATACCATCACAATATGAGTACATTTTGCTAGAAGCAATCTATTAACTAATAATCACTGCATCACAATGTTTATTTCTTCATTACTTTTAACTACCTGATTAAATTATATTTAAATGTGTACATATATTATAGATATGAGGCTCAGGGGCAACTTAACTATATTCATGCAAAAGGGATAGTAATTAATAACAGAGAGAACAGAAACCAAGGACTGAGAGCCATTTGTTAATTTAGTTTGCTCAGTGGGACCCAGGTCTCTTAATCTTTTGGAAATGGGTTTCCTTACTAAAATGAAATGTTTCGAAAATCAACATAGGGCTTATGTAGCCACTACATTTGATCCTCCTTCCCTCAACCTCTATCAATGTTAATGCTAATATATCATGCCGGTGTAGTTAAAAGAGTAATTGCCAAATTACTTCTGGCTTTTCGCATGAAAAATTATTCAAGAAAAAATATACACCCTAACTGAAGAAGAGTTTAAGCCTTACACATTTTGTAATCAAGGCTTTAGAAATGTGTGCAACAAACAGTTACATAAGTCACAAACTGCTGAATAAGGACTAATGTATCTTTTAAAATATGTCTTAAAACAAATGTAGTAAAAACGCTGAATGCATTGGTAAAAAGTTGACTTGGCTGCTGGCGAGATGTTCCTGTTCGTTTTCGTGGTATTTTTTGTGTTCTTCCTATGTTCTTCCTATTCAAAGAAATTTGTCCTTCTCCATATTCTGTTTGGATGAAATATGTCCAACAATTTTGTTTTTGGACATATTCCGTTGGTCTTGTCGGATGGCATAGAAACAAGAAATAAACACGTAGAAGAAGTTGAATTAAAATGGCGAGCTTCTCCTCCTCTTAGTGTAGTTAAAATGGCAGCCACAGCGATGAACGAATTAACTAATGAGCAAAGATTTTTGTATTACGCACATTTGTCATTCGATCGTTCGTTATTCGGATGAATGGACGAAACAGAAAAATTTGCCACGAAAACACATTTGTATGAAAACGAATGCGCAAGTCTAGTAAAGAGGATACTTTTTTGACATAAAAAGTAAAATATTCCTTAAATGTGATTAAATAGTACATGAAGGTGAATACAAAGTATATAACTTTTATAGCTTCCACTTGATTATTTTTCTTTTCTCAGTTTAGAAGACAGGCCATTGTGTATTGCAGGGTCACTAATCAAGTATCCAGTTTAAAAATAAACCTTTAAAAAACCCTTAACAAAGCCATGCAATGTTTTAACCCTAATATTATCTTATGAATATATATTTTTTCACAAATTGACCTTTTCCAGATGCCACTTTCATGCTTAAAGGTTAGAAGATTCATACATTGGTAATGATATTGTATATTAAGGTCAATTGTCAGTACTGCGTGCTCCCATATCCTATTGGCAAAGCGATCTGTTTTACCTCCTTAAAGTCAATATTTGCATTACATTGGATATTTATAGCCCTTTTTATTGAAAAAAGGTCTTATATACATACATTGCATTCTGTATCTGATCTAAAACCAGTGTGTATGAATAATTGCTTATTTAGCTATAATGTGATTAAATATTATTTGTATTAGTTTGATATATTAACTGAATGTGCAATACTTTCTCACTGATTGCTCACTGAATAGTTTTTACTGGAAAGCTATAGTTAAAGCTATAGTAGAAGTAGTACATCTTAAATTATAATTTCCTGTCTTGAATACAGTTGATATAAGCAATCTAGTTTTTTTGTGCAATAGTGCAGGGTTACTATATTAGGCATAGTCATTAATATAACCTGCATCCTAAATTCATAGTTACAGTGTAGCTGTCTACTATAGAAACAAGGCTGTTAAAACACAGTCTTCTGCAAAAAAAAAATGGCTGTCTATTTCATCATAGTATCCAACTGCCAAAAAAATGGTCAAGCCTCTCAAATACCAGCCACTTGGCAACCATAGAAGCTTGACATGCCAAGGTGCATGGCAAGCAACAAATTACATTGATGACTGTAGGATATGATGGGCTTACCATTGATCCCCAAGCTTAGTGACAAACCAGGAGGGCATATGTCAAGGAAACTAGTGAGTTTACACGTTGGAACAATGGCGTATTTACCAGCCTCCCCTCTCCAAGACCTCCATCCTTGTTCTTGAGCACCGGGGTATGACATCATTTCCAAGTATTTTTTAATGCATCCTATAGAGTCTGTGTTTCTCTATGCCTCCATAGCATAAATTGTCAGCTGGAGAGACCAGAGACTGTTTCCCAAATGTTTCCCAAAAAACATTGCTGCTTTAGATGCATATGTGCCATCACACCTTAACACTTTTCCACACATTCAAGCTGACCACATGCAAAATCACAAACATGAGCAAAATAATGTTAACATCTCGGTTGTGAACTAACCACAGAGGGGAACTGTATAAAGTTCACCTGCATTTGATAAACCATACTATGTGAGTATTTTCCTTAATTATTGTCCTAGACTGAAGAAGTAACAATACAATGGTAATTAATATAAATTACTTGAATAATAATGTATTTTGTCTCAAAAATACTATGGTCAAATATTTACAGTGTTGCATTTCCTGAATGATGCTGTATGCTTTATACAGTAGAAGCAGGGACCTGTAAACACATATTTTGTCTACACACAATTTAAACTACACTAATTTCCGTATACATTTACTTGCCATAAACATAACATTATATGGATCCTATTTCAAATAGTCTATGGCATTGTTCTTCTTAAGAATATGTGTAGCCCAAGAAAACAAACCGAAGACACTGACAATATGATACTCTAAAAAAGTATGTGGCTACCAGCTGTTACAGCTTCAAGTTTTATCATATGTCTTCTTTTATCATATTTCCAAGAATTTCCATTGTCACTGCAACAGCACAAGCCGTGCGAAAAGCATCTTAATCTGTAGTCAGTTTTGTATTTATTTGTCATACCTGAAAGGAAAAGTGGTTTTACAGTGTCATTTTTATTGGCGTGACCTGGTATTTGAACTTACAGTAACATGATGTGAAATCGTCACAAAACGCTTCTGTCTGAGATCAGTAAACATCTTAATACGTGCTATATTTTACATTCAGTGTTATAAAATCAACACACTCTGTACAGAAGTGATTGACACATGCATCAAAATTTTCAAATTAGATGCATATGAAAATGCATTTACATATTACCTTCATTGTTAAACATTTGTTGAAGGTTAGTGTTTACCCTTCATTTATTTTGTGACAGGGTATTATGTGATAACAGATGTTCTTTCCTTTGTTTTAGCTTTTAGTTTAGTTAGCAGTTGTTTACCACATCATATATATATTTTGGTTAAATAAAGCACCCAGATTCTTAAACCTTAAGAGCAGTGCAGTATTATTATCATCACTGCCTAGGCCTAAACCCACCAGCTACCCCTCCACACCACCATGCTTCTTCTGAGCACTGTGATATGACGTCTGCCATGTAAGGATGTGTGGCACCAGGCAGAATTCAACTATGAAAGCACTGCAGACTTGGCACTGTCCTTAATAAGCGCTGCGTACATTGTTGGCGCTATATAAATAAAAGAAAATAATAATAATAATAATACTGGGTAATTAACCAGTTAGAGAGATCTCAAAATGGCCCAAAAATATATCAGAAATAACTGTTATCCTTGAGTGAGCAGGATTTTTTTTTTTAATTTCTTATGGGATTCATGTTCAGTCATAGGTTATGGCACAATCATAAATCAAAACATGGCAAAAAAGTAAAAAAAATGAAATGACCCCTGTTTAAAAGTCTGGATACTTTCATTTGTAAATACTGTGTATTGTCCCTTTAGCATCATTGACAGGATGCAGTCTTTTTTGTCGATGAGGCCCCAAATTCTTACAGAAGGCCTCCAGGTCACGCAAAGTCTTTGGTTGCCTTGCATGAGCAGCATGTTTTAAATCTCCACAGAGTGTCTCAAAGATATTTAGGTCAGGAGACTGTGATGGCCACTTCAGAACTTTCACCTTTTTCTGCTGTAACCACTGGAGGGTCAACTTGGTTCTTGTGCTTAGGGTCATTGTTGTGCTGGAAAGTCCAAGAGCGTCCCATGCACAGCCATCGTGCAGAAGAATGCAAATTGTCTGGCAGTATTTTCTGCTAACATGCTGCATTTACCTTGCCATCAATTTTCACAAGATTCCCTGTGCCTTTAGAGCTCACACACACTGATATATTTATTGGTCTACCTGACCTTGGCTTGGTATCAAGAGATCCCTGAATTTTCACTTCTTAATAAGTGATTGGACAGTTCTGACTGGCATTTTCGAGGCATTGGATATCTTTTTATATCCTTTTCCATCTTTAAAAAGTTCCATTACCTTGTTACTCAGGTCTTTTGACAGTTCTTTTCTGCTCTCCATGGCTCAGTATCTAGCCTGCTCAGTACATCCACGTGAGAGCTAACAAACTCATTGAATATTTATACACAGACACCAATTGCAATTTAAAAAGCCACATGTGTGGTAAATTAACCTTTAATTGATATTTTAACCTATGTGTTTCACATTGTATGTCTGTAACAAGGCCAAACATTGAAGGCATGAGTGATATCTGTTATGATTATGATTTAAAAAGGAGCCAATAAATGGCTTCATATGATCATCAGTCTTAAATAAAAGACTAGTGCATAATCAGTCATATTTTCAAAATCAATTACAACATTTCACAATATCTGCCAGGGTATGCAGCACAACTTTATGTAACCTAGGCTGAACACCATAACATAACTATGAACAACATTATAAATAAACTAAGCACAACAAAATTATTTTTCTGATTACTCGTATGAGAAACTATTTTTAAGGAACCTTAAATCCATGCACCAGCTATTTATTATTTAAAAAATAATTTGAGAACTACTGTTGATATATTCCTACAGAGTCAACGGATGTTTTTGTCCCCCCCCTTTATTTCCGTTAACTATCTCTCTTTCTCTGCAAAAATAAAGAAATCGCTTATAAGAATTTCAGATCACTTCAGTGATAGGATTTATAATAAAAACAGCGACAGCTAGAAAATCTGGGAAAGTGCCTTCAGCTGTGAAATCATACACCCTGTGAACATGATAAGTTGATAATTATGTTATTCAGCACATTTGACAAGAGGTCATTAAAAATGTTCCACATGGCTGAAGCATATCTCAGAGGTTCCAAGTAGACCATAACTGATATACCTTAAAAATGGTTGAAAATATATTTGCTTGACAAAGCCTTAGTTTATTCATTGCATATTTATTTTGCAGGGAACATATGACAAACACATATATCAATATATTTTAGTATTTTACCCTGGGAATAGAGAATAGATAAAATACCATCTAGAAGTGAGACTCTTAATTCTCTTTCATAAATGCCACAATAATATGATACTAGTTTCTATAGTTTGTTTGCATCTATTCATATAATAGATTGAACTCTCATGTTGTAACACTTGGGATAAAGTCTACATTTAATGTTACACAAATTTTGGCCAAGGAAACTTTCATTTTAGGTGACTTTTGTTAAAATGTTTTCATGTAAAAAAAATGCCATTAATATTCTTTAAGATATCCAGCTGAAGTTTTAATAGTAAATACTATTAGTTGACTTTGGTAGCAGAAAAGTACACTATTTTCTGACCATGAACTCTGACCAAGTAGAAGTAAGGAATACGATATTATTGAAAAAAGATGGAAAGGCATTGACCAAAAATATATGAATACTCTGTACAAAGGCACCTCTGTGGCTAAATGTTATTACACAGTATCGATGCAGGTAATGGTTTGCTTGTTTTGAATCCATTTTCTTTTCATATTGTTTTTCAGTTTTTGTATTGTTTTAATATGACTACAATTAGAAATAATAAATTTATGGATTTTTCTATTTACCTGTACAAATGAAAAGAAATAAATCCATTCTGAATTTAAAGAATACGTTTTATCATTTTTAAATCATCCACTTTCTATTAACCTAAATCAAGTAATGTGTAACACATTGATGTGATAAATGTTGTACCGCCAATGATGCTCCCAGTAACACTGGTGTCATTGCAAAACTTTGCGGTGTTTTGCATCCAGCAAAATGTCCAAGCTTTCAGCCTTTTTTAATTGGCTGCTCTGCCGTTACTGGGGACAAAAACAGATGTAGCAGTCCCCGTGTTTCTGTGAATAGTTGAGTCACTTGGTCTTGTTCCCACGTCGGATATGTGTCTTATTTCTGTGCTACATCTCACCATGGTATATGCCTGTTGACCAGTAGTGGGATTCAAATTTTTTAGTAACCACTTCTGAGCTTTCGTACTAAAAAATAAAAACCTCACACACACACACAGACTCAGGCAGTCTCTCATACACACACACAGACTCAGGCAGTCACACACACACAGACTTGGGCAGTCTCTCTCACACACACAGACTCAGTCAGTCTCTCACACACAGACTCAGTCAGTCTCTCACACACAGACTCAGTCAGTCTCTCACACACAGACTCAGTCAGTCTCTCACACACAGACTCAGGCAGTCTCTCACACACACAGACTCAGGCAGCCTGTCTCACACACACAGACTAAGGCAGTCTGTCTCACACACACAGACTCAGGCAGTCTGTCTCACACACACAGACTCAGGCAGTCTCTCACACACACACACAGACCCAGGCAGTCTCTCTCACACACACAGACTCAGACAGTCTCACACACACACACAGACTCAGGCAGTCTCTCTCACACTCAGAGACTCAGGCAGTCTCTTACACTCAGAGACTCAGGCAGCCTCTCACACACACACACATACTCTGGCAGTCTCACACAGAGAGAGACTCAGTCTCTCTCATACACACACACAGACTCAGGCAGTCTCTCACACACACAGAGATTCAGGCAGTCTCTCACACACACAGAGACTCAGGCAGTCTCACACACAGACGCAGACATTCACACATAAATAAGTAACATTTACTGTAAGAATTTGCTAAAGCTGTTTAGTGTATATATATATATTTTTAAAAATCTATGATGTCTATTTTGATGTTTTATCAATTGCATTTGTCACATAAAAAATCCCAATCAATAATCTAAAATGCACCTTTTCGTTACCATTAATATTCATAGAAACCCTGGTGGAAGTGCCAACAGCAGCGGGGTTGTTTATTTATTTTTGAAAGCTTTCTAACCTTACAGCATTTTGCCACCTGCCTTAAACATTTGCACATTTCTGTATGTATAATGTATATATTATCTCAACTACAAGACCGCAATCCACCAACTTTAATAGACGTATCATCATTTATTATAATAGATGATTAGGTGTTTTGGTTATTAATATCAACCTTTGCTATAATATATAGATTTTCTATGGCATAAAATAGAGCAATATTTACAGTTCTACTGCTACTTTTGAGTAAGTTTCTTTATTACCTACTGTACCTGCTTTTTGTGGTTTGCTCCCACCGATCCATCTGTTTGCTATCATGGACGTCATGTGGTATATGATAAGTAAAAGAACGTTTCATGACAGAGAAAAGAAATACTTGCAACTTTATGCATGAATCAACATATGTGACATAAAAACAAGGATCTGCTCATTATCGCACGATAGCGGTAATTCACACCGTGCCCTCTGTGCTCAGCATGATATGTTCTTACAGTATGTAGAAGTTTGCTCATGTAAGTCAATAAGAGGGTTTCATATGATGCATTGAGGATATATTGTGTGTATGCAATCCACCCCATGTTGTTCACACTGTAAGACTTGTGGAAAGAACCAAAGTAACAGTTTATTCACGTTCACATACAGTATACATGCATTGAGTCCAAATATTTTTTAACATTTCTGTTGTTTGAACTAGGAGCCAAATATTTGTCATTCTATTTAGAATCTAGATTTTTTTTCCTTTATCTTTATTCCTATAGATTTGAAATCTATTCCATTTAACACGAGTTCTCTTGAACTGACATACAAAGAACCTATTTTTTCTCTTGAACCTACTGAGATGTTAAATACTTTTCTGATGTATTTATAGTTTCAATCTTGTTGAATGTTGATAAAATATTTTCCATTCCATTACAAAACATTTCAACTAAAATGCGGAATACGCGTTTTCCTTTTAGTTACAATAGTACAAGCAAACAAAGGATAGAATACATGTTATATGCTGATTGATATACTATTGAATTAGACCTCCGTAACCTAAAGAAACCACACTTTAAGTTGAAAACATCATGCTTGCTGGAACGTGATTTCACTTGTAGCATATAGTTAAACTTCACAATATGAAAATTAATAATTTGTTATAATAATTTGTGAAGGAAATACCATATAAATTGAAAAGAGAAAGTATGTTGCGTCCAACCATTTTAAGGAATGATTATATCTGTTAATATATTGTACATTTATCTTTTATAAAAGAAAGATTGTGTCATTAGGCATAGTCAATTGGGGTCAGTATACTGGTACCAGATAGGTCCTATGAAACAGTCAACCTAGTATGCATTGTGCTAAAGCTTCATATTCATGAGTTTTAGATGGATAGACAAAAGAAAGGCATTTGGATTGTCTCATTTTGAAATTACCAACTAAAAAGTTACTAGAAATAGTCAGAATGGTAAGAAACAGATGTAGTCATCATATTGACAGTAGTGCCTCACAAATGCTCTACTGGATAAATGGCCAAAAATTCCTACAGAAAAACTTTCAAAAATATTGTGGAAAGCCTTCTCAACAGAGTGGAAACTGTTATAGCTGCAAAGGGGGGGGCAACTACATATTAATGTCTATGTATTTAGAATGTGATGTCATAAAACTCCATGTTGGTGTAATGGTTAGCAGTTCCACTACTTTTGTCCATATAGTGTATTTATGCATGTAATAGTAAAAATTATTTGTGTAAATATTGTATTAATATTTTGCATGTAAAAATGAAGACAGCAGAAATAAAAGCACAAAAATATTCCCCAAATTCTATATACTGTTAGTCAGCTGCTTTTCAACTTGCTTGTGACTTCCCACTAGATTTGTGCAAATGAACCAAAAACGATCCAGAGACATTTTTTGTGCATTGTGCTAAAGCTTCATATTCATGTGTTTTAGAATGATAGACAAAAGAAAGGTATTTGGATTGTCTCGTTTTGAAATTACCATATATCTATTTAAAAAAGTAGTAAGGACAGATTCTAAAGTGCACATTGCCGGCAAGGTTGAAAACATTATTGTATTAAATGTACAATTACATCCAAGTGAAGTGCATGCCATTCTGAGAGAAGGGCTTATTACATGAACTTTGGAGTCTATTGAAATTATTGTTTTAAATGCTTGTTATAAAAACTAAAGTAGAAACAAAGATGTAGTAGTTTAAAACTTATACAAATAGTTTAATTTAATACAATATGTATTGTTGAAAAATTGTATGCTGCAGTCTTAAAGCACTAATATAATGCATACTAAATGCATGTGTCAGTTAGAAAGATAGTAAAAGTTTGTAGTCCCAAATGAAGCCATTCTCAATTACATCATACCTGACTATAAAATGCACTAAACACAATAATCAACCCCACAGCTACATCTGGTCTAATTGTCTTCGACCACCATATCTAAGCACAAGTCCATTCATTAATTTACTTATGAAAAAACATAAAAAAACATAATAAATTGCATTTTTCTTCAATGCCTGCCACTTCTGCCTTGCTTTTCCAATTTAAAACTGAATCCTAACTCTCTGTACTTGCATAAACTACATTAATGTCTAAATTACTTAGAATATTTCACATGTTGCTTGTATGTATCTTGTCATGCCCTTGAACTATTTCGGAATTGCAGCACAAACAGATACAAAAAAATGCGTAGTTTCTAAAAAAAATAGCAGATACCAGTAACTTTATTTTCTTCAAATGGGTCACTTATATTATATGCAGGTGGCCACATGCAATTAACACGTATTATGTGATCCTACTCGGAGCCTCTGTTACTGGATGGGAAGGAATCACCAAGTAGTTTCAGAGACTCAAGGCTGGAGTATACTTAAGCCAAATTGGGTGGGGAAATGGAGGCCATCATTGCCCCTCCTTGGTAAATTAATAATGAAAAAAAACACTCTAGGAACACCCTCATTACATTTTCATTTAAAATACTTTTGTTTATTTAAGGACACTGATGTGTTGGAGACCATACTACAAGTTGAGTGTTATTTTTTGAGTGCAAATGTGAGTTGGGTATAAAATAAGTAGGACTTCAGTACTTTCTGCTGGTGCAAACTCACATGTTAGGCCAGCTTCCAAGCACTGGCATCTTAGTGACATTTATGTGGTAGGGACACCTCATATGTAAGGATTTGCAGTTGTACTAGCTCAGCTGTATTTACACATTAACTGTTTTTTTTATTTTTTATTTTAAATGTGTTCATCTATATTCTATACTGGTTTATGATACTTCCTGCTGTCATCCCATTATTAAGTCTTTAATCAGTGTTTAGAAACAAGCATTCATTTCATAGCTTTACTCTTTCTTGTTCTATGTTATGCAGTTATATAATTAAAAATAAGTATGTTTATAGTAGCACGTTTTAAAAAGGAACTCTAACCCTTTTTTAATAATGTAATCATTATAGAAAACGTCAATGCCTTCCAAGTACTTCTGCACCTTTCTGATAAACACTATGGGAAGCTGACGGACCCTTTTGGCCCTTTAATTGCATGGTTCTGGCATTGCTTGGTGCTTTATTGAAACCAGGCATAGACGTGAAATGCACTGGAGTCTAGAGGTTTTGTCATGTAACTCTAAAAATATAATTTATATTCTAAAGTGTCCTTGTGGGCACATGTATGTTGGGTGGAAACCTAGTTTGTACATACAGTACGTTTAAGAGAACATGTTATCACACTTTCCTAAAATCCATCACCTTATAACTATTGACTAATCCTGGCGAGGTGGAGATTTTTTTAAAGAAAATATAGAGATAGAGATGTTTTTTTTTATTAAAAACATTAAGTCCTGATGGGTTAAATATTGATTTTTATTTATATTTCTTGTGAACTGATTGGCCTGAATTTTTCTCTCCTTTTTTACTTTATTATTCCTTCTTACAGTCTGTTTTCTAGAGACTAGTTCTGTCATGTACTTCCTCTTTCAGGCCTGCTCCCTGAGACATCTGTACAGAGGCTTCCTATACCCATAATCAGTTGCCTTCAGAAGTTAGCCACAGTGTTCGGGCCACAGGCTTCAGGTCTTGAAAACTTGTCCATAGCCTTGCATTTAAAATGCTGTTAAAGAAGATGGATAAGACAGCAGATTGTTCAACATGAGTTTGCCTCAGTGAGGATCAATCATTCCAGAGTCACAACTGTTTTTCAGTGCATCAGAGGGTCAATCTCCTTATTTGTAAACCTGAAGGGGGCTTCACTCCTGGAAAGGATAGCACATTTTAGAGCCTGGTTGTCTTATATTGCACTTTCCTAGTCTGTATGTGGCATTTTTGTACTGCAATAAGATAATGTTTTTAGAAGCCTTGGACCAAGTGTTTATTACAAAAAAAGATATAAAAACAACTCAGACAACATGTTAACACTACAATGTTTTAGATGTTACTTGGATAGGCTAATCCTAAAGAAAAGCTTGTCATTGTGGAACTTGTCTGTCATACCGGGTGGGGCTTAAGATGAAGGCCCAGTTAAAGTGTAGGCAATGGAGCTTGATTGGACCCGCAATTGCTGTGCAGATCTGCTATTCTCGGTGGGTTGTGGGGCTGCCTTATACTCTTTTGTATGTAGGGAATTTGCAGAAGTGTTATGTGCCATCTTATGAGCAGAAGATAGGGATGAGTTACAATTTGGGACTGTACCCCCAGTTGAATTAAAAACCCTCTGCCCCTTTGTGCATGGGAGGAGGAAAGAGGGAGTTACCAAAGGAGAAGACAGAGTGGAGTGAGAAAAGGTAGAGGGATAAGTGAAAAAGAAAAAAAAAGACAGGTGGAAGGAACAGAGAGAAATAGAAGAAAAGAAAGAGAGGGACAAAGACGAAAGAGAAAAAGAAAGAAGAGAAAAGGAAGGAAGAAAAAAGAAAGTGAGAGATAGTGGGAGAGAAAGGGAAAAAGTACATGTCATTTTAATGATGATCACATGATGCTAGTTTTTCTTAATAGTTAATGTTAGCTTACATCAGCTAGATGACACTTTTTCGAGAGGACTAAAAATGTCAACTTATTTGTGGTATAAACAGAAATGTCATAGTAGAGTTATGTTATCATCAATAGACATGAGGACCACAAGTGATTCCAGTATACAGAAGTTTGGGCCACAGAGGAAAGATCCCCTGGTCTCCCAACCTACCCATAATACACAGCCCACAGGGGTAAAATTCTTGACTGCTCTGAATCACCTTTATCATAAAACGACAAACAAAGCTGTCTTAAACCTACACTGGTCTACCAAGTTGTAACGTTCAGCATTGCTATTTATTTGCTATACTGTTGTCCGATTTTGTTGCAATATCAGCCTTTAATATTGCTGTTCATGAAAGTATAGACATGTTAGAAAAAATGTAGGACTAAAGTGGGTATTTTAAATAATCACCCTCCCTGAAATATATAATTATGGGAGCACTAAGCAAACTGCATTTTCATAAGTTAGCAATGATTAGAGAGGACTCATCTGGTTTTGGTTGACTTTGGGGGCATGTTTGATGAGTACAGCTAAAATTAGCTGAATCACAAATATGCTAAGCAAATATTTGCCATTAGAACTGACTGTGAATATTCAAATGTACTGAATATTCATGTCTGGATACAGTAAAAGTGCTTTGCAGGGATAAAAAAAGACAGAAACAGCTTATGACATGTTCGTCTCACTTAGGCTTACCATTAGACTAGAATGTCACCCTCATAGACTATTGCTAGCTACATGTCAGCATGTCTGCAAGTTGCTTGCCAACATGAGCTCAATACAATCTATATGTGGTATGGGGTCAGTAACATAATGGCCCGGGTGCCTGATTCGGCTGTTTGAATGTTATTTGCCAGTAGATATTCTTGTCCTGGATTCAAAATATGTTTTAAATCAAATTAAGGTGTGAATACCTTACATTGAATTTGCTTGATTTTCTTATATATTATTGATTTTGTAATATATTTAATAATATCTGTATCTTTTCTGTGATCATTTTAGTGTTATTTTATCTTGTATTATCCTTACAACTGCAGTCTGTCAACAAGGAAGCCTTTTGTGCACTTCTGCTACAGAGACAAACGAGTCTAATCATTGAGAATAGAACTGGCTGACAAACAGCCTTGAGAGGCAACTTTTCATCTCAAGCTATTCTCTGATGAGCTTGAAAGACCAACTTGACCCTGCTCCGCTGGGAACCAATAAATGGAAAGTCGTGATCCATTTCTATGAGGCTTGCCAAGGTCTGGGACAGGGAGAGATCCTGCATTTTTCACTTGTTTCATAGTCCCAAAAACATGTAGGCCAATATTCATGAGATGTTAGTCTCTTCTAAGGGCCAAATTACCATTGGGTTTACTAAACAGCTATTACCCATGGGGCAGGAGTAGAACCATGGAGCAGTTGATAAGAGATTACATATAACCATTTTTCTATTAACAGAAAGAACCAGGAGATGACATAGCATGAGAGGCAGTAAAGGGGAGAGATGACAACATTCAGCTTTTAGGAAAATCGCAGGAACCAATTGTCACAATAGTACATAATTATTATTTTTTTTTTTAATGATTCAAGTAAGATTATGCATTTGCAAATGCCACATTTAATATTTCTGCTATAATGTAATTGCTCACACTAGTTAACATTTATGGAGTTGGAATCCTCCAGGCACAGTTGAAATAATTTACTATAATTGTCTCAATTCAAAACATATACTCTAAATTGTAAATTAAATGCATCTATAGACTTATAAAGAGTGTTGATCAAACGACAACCAAAAAACAAGTTAATAACATTTGGAGTTTTACATGGTTCAGCAGAAGTAAGTTTTATTATCTTAAATGATTTTGTAAGTAATACTTCCAGGGTCACTTTTATAACGTTTGCAAAAGTATGTGGTTTTAAATATGAGCTGGGAGTTCAACAACATATAAACTATATTGCTAGATAAATTTATCATCATCCTACTAACGGAGGCTAGTCCCATATTTAATCTAGTAAATGTCCTAACAAGAACATTTACAACATGTTGGATTGCCAGCTGTAAGAGTGAAAAACTACGTTTGAGTGTTTGACGTTTAGACATCAATAATTCTTCAGAAGGAATATAGCAACAATCTAAAATTGTTAAAATCATCTGCTTTACTACTATTTTGACAGCAGTTGCCGTAGCTGCCGTTTTTGAAGTAAGATGCAAAAAGAATTCTACTTTGGAGGGGAAAAAAAGCTTATGAATGTTAAGATTGTAACGGTTTGAACCAGTACATAATATTACATTACAAATTACTTAACGGAAGATATTGAGCACACAAAAGCAGTCCTTTCAAGTTTGAATATGATCCTACATATCTTCAAATACTAATGCCAAGCTCTAATTAATAATTCAGTAGCAATTGTTGGAGATGAGAAAGTTCAAGCTTTCTGAGTGCATATTTTTATTAGTATCACCGATCTAAGTCTGTACAGATAGTTTCTAAAAACTAAAGCTGAAGGGTTGCATTAGCTGAATTGTCATTATTCAACCTTTACGCCTTATAAAAACTGAATGTTGGGTACACAAACATAAATACAAAGCAGTAATCTCTGTGTTATTTTAGGCCAGCTTTTGTAAATATCTGAGAACAAATTTGCTAAGTATTGCAACCCTAAGGCACAAAGAGGGTGTAGCTGTACTTATAACCGGGACTATCCGCTAAAACTTGTATTTTCTCCTGCTTTCATTTTTGACTAGCAAAAACCCCACTAGCATAATGGCTGTAATCATTACCAGACAATAATGATGGGTAGTAGTAATGTTCTGTATTTATTAAATCAATGTCTTTTAGTTGCTCGTTTTTTAGGATGCCACGTAATAATATTATTATTTTTATTATATCGCGAATGCTAAATTTTGTGAGTTTAGTTTTAAACACATAAAATATCAAAACACAGATGTTTTCAAATTGTACTCACAACTTAATTTTTATTATATGAAAGCAAAACATATTCTTGGGAACCATTTCACAAACTTTGCATTAATTAAGATTGTAGCCCAACGCATGAGTGCATGGATGTAGTTGTATATCTGCTGCCCTAAGCCTGATCAAGACTGAGTTCCCAGCCCTCATCCCCTTTTACCACACCTTCACCTGCTTGCCTCTTCTGCCCCAGATATTAGAAAGGACAGGGCCACCTTTAATATTGATTGTGTGCGCCACTTACCCAACCACACTTCTGGAGGCTAGTATTTATTTCTATAACATAAAGAAATCATATGGCTGGGGGTGCTGTATATGTGGCAGGGGGGGCACTATATTTGTGGCAGGGTGTGCTTAATGCTGGGGTTGTGTGTACTTGCCGCACTGACTCTGCAGATCAGGAAGAGATTGTCAGAGTCAGTGCGGTCTTTCCTCCTTCTGACCTTAGTGTGACTCCACATTAGACGTCCTCACTCCAAACATGCAGGGTAAATTATTGGTGCTGGTCCGGTGAGTGACCCAAATGGGACGTGCGAGTCATGATCCTCTGAGATGTTGTTGCAGGCTTCAGGGGCAGCTGCTTTGGGCCCGGGGCAGCCCAAGAAATGGTGCTGCCAGAGTTTAAGGATGCTGCCCCACATACATTTTTTAACCCCATAATGACAAAGCCCGTACATGTACGGGCTCAAAATACATTGTTTTCAATGGGTTTAGGTACCGCCCATTGTCCTTAAGGGGTTAAAATTATATTTAAAAGTAAATATGTCAGCTCCCTCAAGTTGAGAATTACTTCCTGTTGCTGAGTGCTGGCATGTGACATATATAATAACACTATCTGTGGGACTACACAAATGCTAGTCTCTACCATGTTGCTGTTACTTACTAAATAACTTTGACTGAACCAGACTTACTTTAACAGCTATGAATGTTTGACTGACCTATTTTATTTATGACATGTTTGATACATAATATATGCAGTGGTGTATTTAGGCTGGGGTATGCCCTAGCCTGACTCAGTACAGTGTCCCAGCCATCTCCAACACTTAACTTTGTGCCGCAGTCCTCCTTGCTGAGGTGGTGGATACAGTGTGGATGCTGCTTGCTAAGGAGGTTGTGCAGGCTAGTCACAGACCTCCATAGTGTAAATTAGCCAGTTACAATGGAGATATCTGATCCTAACCGCTACATTAAGGACCAGGGAGCCAGTTTGTCCAATAGAACAGCAGGAGTGCTGAACCTGCTGTCATAGGGGGATCTGCTCCACTAGGCCAAGTTGGACTAGGCCAGAATAAAACATTTAATATATGGTAAACAAATATTTCAACAGGTTTTCTATTTATTATAAACTCTACTATACACTATAGTTTGTAATTTAAAGAAAACATAAAAATTTAATGGGAACAATTGATTTAATTCCCCAATGTTTGTTTCAGGTAGAAAAACAAGTCAATATTACTTATTGTATAAATAACAAGGTAGAAATGTGTATAACTTAACTTATTAACTAATTGTGTAACAAAACAGAATACAGGAGAAATGCATGTTCAAATGTATATTGAAACAAATAAATTAATTGTGACCTAAATACAGCAATATTCGAATGACTGATGTTCCAGGAAAAGCAGTAGTGATAGTGATCTCTGTATCAGGTTTTATGTTCTCAACAATTATAGAAAGGTGCACATATGTATCATAAATATGTAGTTTAGATGTTGCCAGCCCCACAGAAAACAGAAAAGAGAAGTATGTTTTCAGGAATGTGCCCAAAGTGGACGAAACCTTACCTCATGTTAAAAGCATTTTTCTTACAACTATTTAAAAAGTGATATGTTTTATGTTAACGCAACATCTCGGCTTATCTTCTGTTGATTAGTTTCAAGAGTGGTAAGGTCATATCTATTGAACCTTCACTCGTGCAGTACGGCATGGTTGATGCTGTCAGACACCTCCATTTTATCTGTGATGTTTACGTCTGGTGCTAGTGACAAATAGCTGTATGCATATTTGTTACTCTGGCCATTGTTTTACTTTAAAGGGTTATATCTCTACTGCCTTCATCCTCATGCTATTCCGCATCCAATGTCCTCATTAGCTCATTTGTACTGTAGACGATAAAACACCAGGCACTGTACTCAGTTTACTCTTCTGTATCTTGAAGCCAAGGTTTTTTTTTAATTATTTGGGGTCTCTATAAGAAGTTAGGTGGAAATTAACACTAGATGTGTTGTCAGAATTACCTTGATTAAAGTAGTTTTGAAGATTTAAAGATGATTATTGCAAACTTGGCTGAAAAAAACTAGGACTGTGTAGGAAAAAGTATCGGGGAGATGTTGGTACCTCTCTGGTGAAAATGCTACAGCAGAGGGGATAATACCTGCTCTGCATTGACCTGCTTCTTTGGTTCGAATCATGAGTCTTCCAAGATGTTTGACAGCCATTCTTCTAAAAGATGCAACATGATCCAGTGGATATCATTCCAAGCGTTCCTTGAGGCCAGTCCACAGTAAATGACCCTTTAAGAATCATGACAATAGCTGTCCAAAGAGGGGTTTATTTTGAACTACTAGTCCCAACTGAAAATACTGCTAACAAAAATAAGTGCAACTCTATGTTCAAATATTTCTTAAACAAAGGCAACAGCATGCCACATTGCTAGCATATTTGTTGTTTATCAGTACATAGTTACTCTGAACAATATAGATTATTGAAAGTATGTTATGTGCTGTGAATTTATTATGCTACCAGACATATTTATTAGAACCATATGCTTCACTGGTATATGGGGTATCACCATAAAACTTAAAAAAATAATAAAAAACACTGTAAAATACATTTTCATGGCAGGCAGCATCTGTGTTAATTACCATATTTTTGATGTAAGTACTTGCCTAAGGATTGCATGGGTAGCTAAACTATTTGATGAATAACTTGCTAAATATTTAAATTCTTTTTCTTTTGCGTTCTTGAAGTGCTCAATGGGTGGCTTCTCCTATCTTCAAAATACAATTATCTTTTCAAGTTTATGACTTTAGAAGGTGTTTCATAAGTGGAAGCAGCTGTATAAGTGTTATGTTGTTTCTTACCTATTAACTGTCTATCCAATCTTCTCATGCATTATTCTCTAGTGAATTCCATCAAAATCAGCATCTGTTTATTTTACTTCAGCATTGTACTTTAAAGGCACTACACATCCAATTGTTCCATATATCTCTTGATTGGAATTGTTGATTCATATGTAAATATGCACAATTTGTTATATATTTTTTAGTCTTTGCTATTTGTTTGACAAATCACCAACAGACCTGGAGCTTTAACAGCAATAGACTATATGCAACTCTCTGCTTGGGTTTTTACCTTCTTCTATGATATTTTCTTAAATTACAAAAAACTCCCAGGGGCCTTTTCCCTCCCACAACTGCTATACAGTTCCCTAAATATACATATGTCCAATCTACCTAAAGGGGAATCTGGCCCTGATTTAGCCTATTTTGTCCTCTGCAATATCAATAAAGTAATTTAATTTATGCTATATAGCTAATATTCATTTTTTTGTAATAAGTACAGTTGGCTCTTAATTTTCTACTAATACACCTCTGAATCAAGCACTTAAAAATGTGTACACATCAGACACCAGTCCTTGAAAAAACTAATATGTTCTGTCAACATTTAAAAGCAGATATCCCAAAAGTTACATCTATGCTGTAATTCAGCCTAGCTCCAACAGTTGGCTCAGCGGCATGCGGCATGCTGCCATCAGAATGAATAATCCTGGAGGATAAGCTAATTAACTCTTATTAATTTAAATAGAGAATGCAGATTCCAAAGATATGTAAGCCCCCCCCACTACCACCAAACTTTTGGTCAATCCATTGACTGCACTTACTGAATGAGATAAAAAAAAGTAAATGCAAAAACATTACATGAAGATGTTTCAGATATAATTTGACACTTCTTATCAACAAACTGCTAGAGTGTAAATGTTACAGGGGAAAAACTTTTTCAAATGGATGACATAATGTCAGGGTTAGAGATTTTGTTTTTCTTTATTAAAATAGCGTTGTCTTCCAAGAGCAGGTTTTCAAGAATTAACAAAGCAGAGAGCACTTTTACTGAAATGTATAATTGTACTATAACAGATAGTTTTAAGAAGCTATCCCAGCATCTGGTCTAGATCATTGTATAAAAGTAGTATGTACAAGCAAAGGAAGAACATGCATACAGAATCTATTACGAATGATTGGCAATGTTTGAAATCAAACTTTAAAGAATTTGCAAAGGACTTGCACTTTTCAACTCATCAACTTTACTATGTATTATGAAAACCATGCATTTAGCAAGGTTAACCAAACTTTTTTGTCAGGAGAAGCTCACCCAAATTGCCTCTTTGTGATGCATAATAAAGTCTGTTATTTGAAACTACAAATCCCACTCCAATGAATAAACCCGTTATACAAATTATTCTATGCATCTTGAAGGAGCATTATGACAGTGAAACATGGGACGTCATCACAGAGGGTCATGCATTACCACACCAGGCAGGAAGGACCTGAGTGGCCAAGAGGAGCTGTGTCTTCCTTATAAATCAGAATTTTATGGCATTGTACACTGAAAGCTCCAGGTATCAGTTTTTAATGTCTCCCATTGCTACCTTGAGGTGATCTGAGGGATTACATTTTAGCTCTGCCTAAAATGAGTGACAATTTGTCTTGGAAAAAAGCACAAATATTTTAAATATGGAAATCCCCTTGATTTGTTTGGTATTTTTTCTTTTTTTTATATGTGGAAAATCATAAGTGGAACATAGCATTGTACTAAATAACTTTCTGAATATAAGTATTATTTGTTGTACTTTACTTTATGCATACAACTTTTGATTTGTGCAGATCTTTTATTTTGTCAAATACTTGTGTTGTGAGCTGTCACTGTCACACTTTGTGGTATCTTCTGCACCTAATTAAGCTACAATTCTCCTGCATATTCCCTCTCCAGTGAATAAACTCCACTGTTCAAATGGGACACTAAAATAAATTTTCAAAGAATCAATGGTTTATTTAACAAATTTTATAGTAATCATTTTTGATTTGTATTGTGTGTTGTTTGGACCCAAAAACCTGGGGGCTCTGGGTATGTCAGAATATTAATTGATCTCTGTCAAAGAAAGCAGCACTTCCCCAGAGGCTCCTGGGCAAACCTTTAGCGTCCCCGTGTATAACTATTAGATTAGTGGGGCAATTAACAGTAACATAGACAATATAACATTTCATAATAAGGTTAACACATGTTAAGGCATACTGGTTTCGGAGAGAATTGCCCTGCCCTTGAGAGCTTAGAGTCTATCAGCTCCTGCACCATCAGATGATGTCTACATATATACTATCAGGGCCGGCCCAACAATGGAGCCGAGTGGGGCAACCGCTCCAGGCGGCACTTTTGAAGGGGCGGCACTTTGCCGCCCCAAGCCTTTTTTTTTTTTTAAAGCGAAAGAGAGAGAGAGGGCGCCAAGTGGTTTTCGCTTACCAAGCTGTCAGTACCCGCTCGGCGCCCCTCTCTCTCTCCTCTGCGGCAAGTCTCCCTGTTCGGTCTCGGTGCCGGCTTGTAATGCTGAGTGCCGGAAGATTTTCAGCGCTCAGCATTACAAGCCGGCACCGAGACTGAACAGGGTGACTCGCCGCAGGACTGCTGAAAGGTAAGTACAAGGGGGGGGAGGCGGGGGAGAGGAAGGGTAGATAATGGGGGGGGGCGGCAGGGACTGAGGGAGAGGAAGGGTAGATAATGGGGGGGCGGCAGGGACGGAGGGAGAGGAAGGGTAGATAAGGGGGGGCGGCATTTTAAAATTCGCCCCAGGCGGCATTTTGCCTTGGGCCGGCCCTGTATACTATGTCTATATACAAAATGAGACCCTAGGTGTTTTTTAATTGTTGATGTTTAGCTGTGCTTCCTCTTTAACACATTATGCTTGTTAAGCTCAGCAAGTGTATAATAATGTACCAGAACACTTCATTGTACTGTGCTAGTTGTACTAAAAATATGATTAGAAATGCTTGTTGTGGATGTTATACCTTGACATTAGAATCATGTTTAACTGTAGCCAGAGCTCATTTTGTAATAGTCATGCATAATTACTGTCAGATGACTTTTGTTCTTCTTATTCTGTGCGTAAAGGCAAAGTTACATTACCAGACGGCCAAGTGAGGCAGGCTTCTCAAAATGTTCCTGGCTATCAAGGTTAATTATCTGCAAATGCAAAATGAGCCTAGTGTTATATGTCATGTCTGTTTAACAGCAGGAAGTTTGACAGCTATTAGGCATTATGTTAAATGAAAATGTGTGAAAGCCATGATACAATACAATATTTTTATTCAATTATTTCATTTTAATCTAGAATAACAAAAAAATAATAATCTGTTCTTAACGGCTTTGGTTCACATTTTTTTACCGAATGGATAATTAAATGTGATTATTAAATTCAGCATACCTTTTTATTGCTTGTGAACGGAATGTAATGGAACAAAGCAGGGTAAAATATCTTGGTTGTTATCAGTATTTTAATTTGTTGAGCAGAATATAGATTTACTTAGACATACCCACGATCAGGGAGATTTAAGAAGCACTTGGCTCCCATTTTCTGTGTGCACTATGTAATGGATAGTTAATCATTCCTGAAGATGGCTTTACTAATTGAATTATGCATTATTAAGCAGCAACCTAACTTTTCCTAAAGGAAAGACTTGCCAGGGCTATAGGCATACTTGGCAAGAATTGTATCTAGAGTACAAGAATATGTGGGTTACATGCTGTTTTTTGCAAGTAGTTCATTGGTTTATTCAATCATTTAGGAGATGAGAGGGTAGATGTGGGTTCTACTTACTGACTGGTTTATGATCAGTCAAGGTTCTCCTGCAGTCAGGCAAAGAATAATACATACTTCAATTAGTGAAATGACACTGATTGATCTATGTATTATATAGAGCAATCAAACTTCTCATGCATGAGAAGCTTACCAGGGATAGCCCTTTATAATGTGTAAGGGTGCCAGTGAGTTGAAACCACAACTCTGTTGCAAACTCACTAGGTCTTACCTATGGCATGCACTGAAAAGCTGCAAAACAGTATTATTTTAATCTGTGGGGTTTTCCAATTAAGTAAATGCTTAGGTGACTACAGGTGAAGAAAAACATTCAACAACTGCTGGAAAAAGTAGAAAGTATTGGTTTCTGCCAAGGAGCAATTCCCACAGAAAAACAATCATGTTTCTGACCACTTTTATCCTCCACATTGTAACTGTGTAACCAGATAAAATGGTCAACCTCGATTGTCCTTAGAGTTTCTAGATCCTTTGGGTGATTTACGTGTCTGGTGCCCCCTCCTTCTTGTATTTGCTTTCAAACATAGGAAAGATCTTGGTCATCTACCACGACCATCTTAGTTCCTTCAGAGGTTCATGGTGGCAGGCACAAGTGGTCATTTTTAATATTGAGCAATCTACTTCTATTAATGGGCAATTCATTTCAGGCCATATTTTGATATTTCACTATGCAGAACTTCCTTATTCACATTGATATTTTTTCTTCACATATAGCTATGGACATATATGAACGAACAAGCTCTTTTCATGAACCATTGGTGAACTGATTTAAACTCAATAGATTTTTTTAAAATGCCTAAAAACAGCTGCTTTTTTCCATTGGCAAAGACAACCATGTGCATATTATTATAGCAGTGAAAAAAGGCAGTACAATAAAAAAACAGCAAATTTGAAATGAGTTTTATAGCACTGTAAGAAAAGAAATTGGTATTCTGCTACTGTTTCATAATCTCTTTAAACATATCTCCATGAATAAATTCTTATTTTTAAACTTACTAGACCAGTACCATATAAGTAGAAACACATTAAGAAGCACCATGAAAGTCTTTTAATATGTTGTATTTATTTGGATGTTTAACTTTTAAGTATGTGAACGAAAAACATCTTTTCAGAGGTCATAATTTTAAATTAGAGGGTCAGAAGTTTACATGTAATTTAAGCCATTTTTACTTTAAAGAGATAGTGGTAGATAAATAGACCAGTCTCCCATCAAAAGTGGTAGAGTCTAATACAATGAGGGAATTTAAAATTGCATTGGGTTGGTATAAAGCTACCCTGAATCTAGGACAAGACCAAGGACTGGTTAAGGTCTGACTCTTTACATTGGGAAAAATGGGCACACTGGATGGGCCGAATGGTTCTTATCTACCATCAAATGCTCTGTGTCTCTGTGCAAGATGTATGTGTTGAAATATACAGAAAGATAGATCTTTAATAGTATGCTTAGTACTGACTATACTATATGCAAGCCCTCCTCACCTATTGTTCTGTAAATCAAATTGTTACGTTGTATACTACTTGTTGTGTCCTTTTCTACCCATTTCGCAGCGCTATGGAATATGATAGCACTATATAAATAAATAATATAGGACAATAATCTGAATGCCAATTGTGTAACAAGTTGTTAATAATCCTAAACACAAGCACTTTTTTGTTTGCTACAACAGGTTATGCCGATCAAGAGGATAAGCATTTTGGAACCTGCGAAAATAAGTATTGTGGATTGGGCAGACACTGCGTTGTAAGCCAGGAAACTGGACTGGCTGAGTGCATATGCATGGAGCGTTGCAAGCCCCATTTTAAACCTGTTTGTGGATCTGATGGCAAGCTCTATGAAAATCACTGTGAAGTACACAGAGCAGCCTGTTTGAAAAGACAGAAGATAACCATGGTTCATAACGAAGACTGTTTCTTTAAAGGTAAAAGAATTCATCATTTTTTGAACAGTGTTATAATGAGCAAGTAAATTATTCAATTTATCATTTTCAATATTTAATTTCTTTAAATGTAAAAGGAAAGGCTGAATATATTTTTTTTTAATATATAATTATGTTCTCTTTTTTTTGAAAGTGTTTATTGCTTTTAATAGCATTTGAGAATGAAAGAAACTAAAATAATGAGGTGTCTGTTAGAAGTAAATTGGCTAAAAAAAAATGGATTGACCGTTCTAATATGATAATAACATATGATAATATCTGGTTTGTATATTTAACCATATAGTTGTATAGTGCTACAGAACAGTGAATACCATGACTAGTGGAATCCTTAGTTTTCCTTCCACCTTAGAGCCATCCTTCCCACCAAACCCACTTGAAACATTCATGCAAATGACCTCTGTGAAAAAATATAGAAAATAATTACACTACATAGGGTAAACTACCCAGAGCTCTCCCTTTTCTGGGAGAGTGGCTTTACGAAGGGCAGGGCAAGCAGTGTTGAGGTAAAGCTGGCATATGTTGGGTGTATGTAGGGGTAGGACTAGCCCCAGAGAGCCTTAAATTACAGTTGTGCATATATTATATATTTATATATTTATATATTTAGCTGGCATTCCCATATATTTAGTTTATTCTTACATTCAAATTACAGAACAGATGCTTTTGGAATAGTCTTAAAGGGCATTAATTAGGCCATTTATCAGAATGTACATATAGAAACATAAAAATATTGGTGATGATTAATTTCTGGAAAATTTTATTATGAGTGTTTTTTAGGAGATGACAAATTGTAATTGGGACACCATTTGAAGAATCAGGGTGGTTGCTGGTACAAAAGAAGGGTCAATTAGGGGTGGAAGGTAGGCATGCTGGGGACTTCAAGGCAGCATTTCTTGTCCAGACCTGTCAGTGGGTGAGTTGACACTGGTTATTGTCTCCTCTTTTCAAAGGGTTTGTTTAATGGCGGGTAAAATTTTGGGTCTCCCCATGGGTGCTGCCCTATTGGTGTTGTTTTTTTTTTAGTATGACAGGGCAGGGGAGTCTTGCGACACTAGTGCCACAAGCCTCTGCTACGGCAGGCAATGTGGTGCCTCAAGGGGTGTTGCCTTTACAGACAGTTGGGGAGAGGAGGGAGGCTGGGGACTGAGTCTCACAACAACAACACTTAACAGCCCCGCTTGCCCTTGGGAGATGGTTTGTCACAGCAGTGGGGAATGAATAGATAATGTAGGGAGGTCTAGCTTGGGTCTTGGACTATGGCCTGAGGTTATGGTTTATGTCATTGTAGCAGCTAGCCAGAACGTGGCATTAAATAGCCAAAAGGACTTAAAAGGGTGGGCCCTCTAAGCTGGTGACAAGCGGCTAGGGTGTTGCAGGAGTGGCTGGCTTAGCTGGGTGTGGCGGTGGTTAGATCTCCCCAGAGGTGACGTTCAATTGTAGCCAGGAGTGGCTGCAGAATTTTCCTGTTATCGGTTCTTCAGTTTACAATGGGATTCTGTTTATCCAGTCATAATGGTTTCACCTATTTGCTTTATATATGTTATTCTTGGTTAATAAAGTGGTGGCCTTCTTAATCTATAAAGTATAATTAAATCAATGAGCTTTTTAGGAGCTTTAAAGTCTCTTCACTGATTTAACTATGCATAATACAGACACAGCACAGTTCATTCTTGCATAGAAATATGCCCCACTCCCCACCCATTTTCCCTTTAAATGGGGGTGTTTCCCTCTGCTGTCAGCGGGACTAAATATACTTATATATATATGTATAGTTTTTGGACAATTAAGTTAGTCCCCTGCCATTTAGGCTTGGACAAAATTCAGGGGCTTTTTTTATTTGGAAATTAAACCCTCTCTCTCTCTCTTCACCTGCGACAGGAGAATTGGAGGGGTGTGTAGAGCTTTACCGAGGGGGTAGTGGATATGTGGAACAGCTTCCCAGCAGAACAAGAACTTAATAAGCAGCACCTGCTAGATTTATTGGACTTTGAATGATTAACAATGTAACCAATTTGAACCTTAACAACATTTTCTGGGAATGCTGCCAAAAATGTTAATGAAAGCTTGTTTAAGCCCAAAAAAATGTGTAAGAGAGAAAGATGACTCATCTATAGCAGGCAAGCAGATAAAATGTAGGGTTTGCTAGTCGTTTTCATGTGGTTCCTCCTCGTTAACAGAGATTAGTATAAATGCATGAAATAAGCAATTTTCATTAAAAAAAGTTTGTACAAATCCAAATGCACAATTTGTTGCAGCATTTATATAATATTTTTCAAAAAATCATATGACATTTCAATTATTCTTTTAAATGTTTTAGCATGTGTGTGTCACTATTATAATAACAAGAAACTACAGTTTTATTTACTAATACTAAGTGTAAATCTAGATAATAAATGCTTGTTCAACTTACTTTGTGGATTTGTATAATTTGCTTTAAACATTTGAGCAATTAGTATTTAGTAATTTTGAAACCTATTTATTTAAAAGAATAAAAAAAGAACAGAGCTATCCTTAATTAGCAAGATCCATAGATAGAATGGGAACCTATTAAATTACATGTATTCCTTTTCCTATTTGATGTATGGAAATGCTAATTGAGTTTGATGATGCAAAATGTAAGTATAATTGAAAATATTGAACACAACAAATACCAAGGTCGTTTGGCAATATATTAGCCCAGTTGTATGTTCTGTCATCACATTACCCAACAAAATAGGCTTAACAACATACACACAGATATGACAAATATATATTACATTTATTTATATAGCGTAAGCTGTTTCCATAGCGCTGTTACAACAGAGCCTGTAAAATAATTCAAAATCAGCAAAATAGCAAACTGGTACAAAAGAAGAAGCTGACCCGTCTCTTTTGAGTTTACAATCTAGTTGATGGTTGAGGGGGAAGTGAAAGAGTAGAAGAGGACTATTTGCATAAGGATGATTTGGTTGCATCAGGATGATCTGTAGAGGTTGTTACTCATTCAGATGGGTTGATTAAGATGCTGGCTGAATGTTAGGAAGAAATGTTGAGGTTTTTAGAGGGCTTTTGAAATTTGTGTAAGAAGGAGAAAGTCTGAAAGAACAGGAATGGAGCTCCTAAGAAGGGGTACCTAATGAGATGTAGGCTATGTGAGGGTACAGAGTTAAAGGGGCAGGTGGCGAGGTGGAAGGATGAGAGAACCCCAGATACTTAAGTAGGGGTGACTGGACTGAAGTAGTTGAGAGTGGCTTGTGATGAGGAGTGGGGTCAGGGTACCATCTGATGAACACCATGGGTGAGAATGTTATCTCTGATTATGTAATTTTTTTAAAAAAATCTGGAGGTCAGAGTAGGGTGTTAAATGTGGAGAGGTTAAGGTTTATGAAAAAGGGAGGAGATTAATGAAATTGTTTGGAGAGCTGGAGGGCTGATATATAGGACTAAGGATAGTGCATGGTTATACTGAACTGTGGCAATATCTTAACAGGGGGCGGTAGAGATGCTGGAGAGAAGTGGTAAAAGTGTGTTTGGGGTAGTGGGTTGACCTAGAAAGGAGGAGGACAGCAGTTTAGAAACAGCGGGTAAAGATAGGCCATAAATCGGTATATTGAAGTCTTTCAGGATTTGCATATGGGGTGATGGAGGAAAGAGAGTCATGCTGCAAAGTGGTCAAAGAATTGAGAGGTAGGTCCGGGAGGACGATAGATCACAGCACAATGCATAGCAATTGGGGAGAAGAGACTGGCAGAATGTACTTTAAAAGACAACAAGTAGAGGGAGGAAATTGGTGACAGTTTCTGAAAGGTTTAGTGGGGGGAGAGGGGAATTCAAACACCCTCCCCCTTGTCTGTCTCCAGGTCTAGGTGTGTGGCTAAAGTGTAGACCATTGTAAGAGAGAGCAGCAGGAGAGGTTATTTAAGAAGATGTTTCAGTGAGTGCAAGGAGGCAGAGGTGGTTTGAGAGTAAAGGGTTGTGAACGGCAGTGAGTTTGTTTCACACAGAGTGTGCATTCCAGAAGGCACAGGAGAAAGTAGTGCTGGGATAAATGTGGACTGGTTTGAGATTAAAAGAATTGCGGTAGTTTTTGTTTATATGGAAAGTGCGAGGGCAGAGGGAGGTTGCAATGGTGAGTCCAGGGTTAGATTGAATGCCCCTTGAGCACAGAAGGAGGAGGGTGCAGACCAATAACAAGTGAGATTGAAAGTTGTGAAATGGGCTCCCTTCACTTGAGATTGGTTAGTAGTAGGGAAGGTTTGAAGGAAGGAGGGAAGGGCAGAAAGGAAGGATAGATGTGAAATGTGGATGGGGTTGTTAAGAGGAAAGAGTGATCAAATCTATTCGAAGGGTAGGGGTGCAGAAGAGAAGTCAAAGAAGAGTCAAAACCTGTAGGGGGTCATGTTGAGGATTAGGATGAGTGGGATAATAGACTAGGAGGGTTACCAGTTGACTGCAAAGGTAAATGATATGTGGTTCCTGCTGTTTTCACCAGTTTAACTCCAGTGTAAATCTTATCTGTCCCCTTATGAAGAGTCAATTTGGGATGAGGCCACTGCAGTTACATTTCCAAGCGAGGCCTAGGACTTTATAGGGCTACCTCACAAGTGGTCAGAAAAGGTGATTACATATAGGATGCTGATGTTTCACACCTTGCCTTAACAACTGCAATTAAGCTAGACAAGAGGGCACCAAAGTTAACCCTTGAAAATCAGGGTATACATACAAGGGAAATATATCAGGTAAAAATAAGGGGCTAAGCAGCAGATGAGGGGTTCTCTGTGCACCAGGTGCAGAGATCAAATAAGCATACCAGGTGAAAACAAGGGGTTAAGCAGGAGATGAGGGGTTCTTGGTGCACCAGAGATAGAGCGCAAATAAGCATACCTGTAACAGGAAAATATTGTGGACATTTATGATCGCCAGATGAGCAATTTAAGGAAAGCATAAAGAGCAGGGATGGATGTCTAGATAATCTGTGCTAGTTTAATTAAGGAACCATTAACTGATTTTGGGGTTTTTGGTGTTTTTTTTATATCAAATTTGCTGCATTTGAAAACCAGTCAAAATAAAGTCATGTATTGGCAATGAAATGGTCTCTGGCAATATTTCAAACTTTATCCAACAATTTTATCAGTCAGATTGGCGTTCAAAAAGCTGGATAAAGCCCAAAACAATGCCAGGAATCTCTTTGTCGGCAATTAAATAAATTGTTTTTTTCAAAGCTGTTCTAGTGTTTCGTATCTTTCAAACTGAAATTGTCACCTGATATTATTTTGTCATTTGCATTCTATCCATGCAGCTTGAACTCAAGAAGCTGCCTTTCCAAATTACAGCACAGGATCACTGGTTTATAGGCCTGGACTAGCAATCAGGCAGACCCGTCAAATTCCAAGCAGGTTACCACCAGACATTACACCTTATGCTTTTGATCTGCCACTCTAGCAGGTAGTGGGTGAATACAATAAGTCTTTAGGTACAGGGATGTTGGCATTGATATACACTATTGGGGTATAAAACTTGTAGGTTTCACTTACCTTTTAGAGCCCATCCAAATGATGCCCTTGTCTCTTAATCTTCAACCCAAGGAAAAAATAATCCATTCAATGCCATTCATAATCAGATGATTAACAAATAGCCACCGATTAAGTGAAAGAATGTATATATAGTACCAGCTTTAAGTGGTTGAAGGATGTATTGCATCCATTGACTTGAATAGGTTTAACAGGTTAACAGTGCTGCATTTCCATAGAGGTTTTGCTTGCTTTGAGTTTCACAGTCCCCCCTGTTGGCACCAATGAGTGATTGAATGGACCTCATCTAGAGGGAGTTAGAGTTACATAATAGGTAAAAGGTAAACGTGCCATTGTTAGGGATTGACCACCCACAGGATTTTGAAATGAATCCTGAAGTGCACAGGCAGCCAGTGAAGAGACTGACAGAGGGGAGAGACGTAAGTAAAGTCATGGGAGAGGAAGTTAAGTCTGGCAGCAGCATTCCTCGTGGATTGTAGAGGGGTGAGACGGGTAAGGGGGAAACCCGCTAAGGCAGAGTTACACTAATCATGGTGGGAGATAAGAGGGCATGAACAAGAGCCTTAGTGGCATCCTGTGTTAGGAAGGGACAGATATGTGTGCAATGTGTTTAGGATGGAGACGGCATGGGCGTAGGAACCCCTAACAAATAAACAACACATGAAATGGCATGTGCATGTATAGATTAACTGAATAAGACATACAAATCCTATATTTGCAGGTATACATAAATAATGTATGGAATAGATCAACAGAATAACACATAAACCCAGTTTTGCAGGTATAAACCAACTGGAATTCACATAAAAACTCAGCATTAAAGGTATAGATAAAACCAGGTTGCACAACCCAAAGCCAGACCCGGCATCCACATTCCCCACATAGAACCTGACAGGCACCCAGATTACACAAACAGATTACAGTCCAGAGTGAGACAACTTTGTCCCTAAACACGCTGTCTGTGCCAGCTTGGTCCCCAAGGCTCAAACATCCTGCTTGAGCTATCTTTGCCTTTCCCTAAATCACATCCATGATACACATATCCATTAATTAATTCTCTCTAATTCTCGCTTTTTATTTCAAAATTCTTACTACCTCCCCTTCTTACTTTCTATTTCCCCCATTCTCTCTATCTACCCCCTCTCACTCTTTCTTACTTTCTACCTCATCTCATTATTTACCCCCTCTCACTATCTAACGCCTTTCCCCCTTCTTACTATCTTCCCTCTCCCTACCCCTTTTGTAGTTCACTTACCGTGCTGAAGTCCTGTGGTGGGAGCAAGGCCTCTGTCTCACTGCTCTGCCGCGGTGTGCGCGGCTTCAGTGCTGAGCGCTGGCATATGTTGTCATATTCCGGTGCTCAGCGTGAAGCGCCGGCACCAGGACAGTCAGGGCATCTCTGAGGCTGGTGGCGGCAGGGAGCAGAGGAGACATAGGGGCACCGAGCGGTTGCCGAAAACTTTTTCATGAGCGACCGCTCGGCACCCCTCTCTCCCCTCCGCCTGGGTGCCGTACCGCGTTTCTATTGAGGGGATTCCTACAGCCCTGGGAGGATTTCTTCATTATAGGTCCCCCCCGCATGATTTTCTTTACATAAAATTTTCAGCCATGGGGCAGCCCTGCTTTGCTCACATTACTTTCTGCATGCCCTTCATCTAACAGAAACTTTTTTTGGATCTGTGGGGCTTCAAAAGTATTTGTGAATAGTAAATGTTGGCATGCAAAGTCCAATTTTTCTACATTATTGCAGTGTTTAAAATCCATTGTGATCAGTGTGTTTAACTCTTTATACACTGACATTTAAAATATAAAATATAATTTTGCACTCAGATACAATGTTGTCTTAATCAGCTTTACACAGATCCATTTTGTGCTTTGAGTCTTGACAAAACCCATGGGCATATTTAAGAGACTATATTAAAGAGTAATAATGACAGCTATTCAAAAACCAACCAAGATAACTATAAAGCATTTATTCAAATGATTGGCAAGAGAAAATACCTTAAATGGGAGCAATTTGCATGGCTAGCATGACATGAATAAAATCATTGTCTAATTTTCCAAAATAATTGATAATTTTCTTAGATAGCCCAGAATTTAAATCTGCAATGCATTAATTCAAGAGCTGAAAGAAATGTCAACACTCTTTAGAAAAATCACTCCAGCTGATGTTTCAATAAAATGTGCTTCTTTATTTTAGCCATTTCATTACATGAGAGCCTCTTGTGAATCTTACATTGATGCATTGTAAGAAAGTGGACTGCTCAACAACTTTGTGATATTAGTGTTAATATTAAACCATTTATGTTGGAGACAATGAATAGGCTATATACCGTATTTGCTCGATTATAAGACGAGCAAATGCTCTGAAAAATACCCATCGTCTTATAATCGGGGGTCGTCTTATAATCAGACCTCAAATAGGTCTGACTATGAGACTACTAAGATCCAGATCCCCCGAAGCTGCAGGGGCCCCACTTACCAGTACTTCTGACTCCCCGGTGCATTTTCAGAGATCAGAGTTTCCCGCACTGGTGCGGGGAACTCTGATCTCTGACAGTCGGGGAAGGTCTGCGCGATGGACGTAGACAACCCCTGCTGCTAGCCACACCTCCTTCCGGCTGCAGCGTAACTGCGTGGGCTCTACACGCTGCCCCGGCTACATGACAGGGAAGTCAGAAGCACCGGTAAGTTTGGGGGGGGGGGCGGGGGATTGTTAAATGGGGGGGATAAGGCATTTCTGGAGGCAGAGTGCTCTGTGAAATGCCTTTTAACCCCCTTAATGCCACTCTGCCTCCAGAAATGCCTTTTTAACCCTCTATACGCCACTCTGCCTCCTGAATGCCTTAAACCTCCCTATATGCCACTCTTCCCCATAATATGCCTTTTAACCCTCTAAATGCCAGAGTGGCATATAGGGGTATAAGGCATTTCTGGAGGCAGAGTGGCACATAGGTGGTCAAAAGGCATATCATGGGGCACAGTGGCATATAGGGTTAACAGGCATATCATGGGGCACAGTGGCATATAGGGGGTATAAGGCATTTCTGGGGCAGATGTGCATAACTGGGGGGCAGGTTGGAAAATAGAAGGAAATAAAACCAAAATATTTTTCTCAATCATAGCTTTTATTAAAAAAAAATAGTTTAGATGAATTAACATTTACTGGTAAAACTTTTTTCCTATAGGGTCGTCTTATATTCAGGCTTTTTCTTTTTTTTCCTAAATTAATATTCAGATTGGGGGGGTCGTCTTATAATCAAATGGTAGTTGTCAGGTATATTTATTAGAAATGGAGCTTGCTGGAGAGTTCAACATTTCAGCTGTCTGATATCACTATCACTGGGCACATTCCAGTGAACGTCTTCTGTCAGAAGAGCTGTTTGCCCTCTATATTAAGCAGAGTTACATTATTTCCAAGAACTTTACTGCATTACTACTTCATTATACAGGACCAGCTCTGTCCTTCTGATGGGATGAGCTGACTAGGGTTTGCCCTTGATAATATTATTGACAAGTTCAAATGTTCAACTCTCTGGTGATCTTCAACTGCCGCCTTAGGCCCTCTCACCCTAGGCCAGAATGATCCTGTAATTTTTAACCACTGTTGGTGACAGAATTTAGCACACAAAAACCAGGGGAAGTTAGAAACCATCATTTTGTACAAACTATAACATGGAAGTTGATTAATCATGCAGCAATAATTAAATATGGATTAAATTGCATCTATTAAAGTATATAGCTGATACCTAATTAAGCTATTTTCTCTTGATTCATCATGTAATGATTTTAGACTCTGTCATATGGGACATAGTTTTATTCACTATAAAGTTGTATGCCTTGTATTTAAACTAATTTTGGTTTGATTAATCTTTGGGAAAATGCCTTACTAATACCTGTTATTAATTGTAATCACATTCGTCTTTGGATTCATTTTCTCATCATAGAAAAAAAAACTTACTTTAACATTCTATGCAGTGCAACTGCAGAGAAATATACCAACATTTGTTCACCTACATCCCTAGATTACAAAAATAACCACTATGTATTATTTTTTGTTGTTGTTGTTATTTGGGCTATACTGGCCACAAAAGCCGATTACAGAATTTTATTTTTTTTGTTGTACCCATGTCACATTTGAAAAAAGGCTATTAGACTGGCTAAATTTAACAATGACAGATTCCACTTAGGGGCGCTCGTATAGAACAATCAAAAAAGGAAAAAACAAAAAAAGAAAAAATAACGCTGATAGTGTAGATTGTATTGTAAATGTGTCAATTTAATATCCAATGAATTCACTTACGATGTGGTGTTCAAGCTCTCAAGAAATCTCCTAGATGTCCGCATACAGGTCACATAAGGAGAGATACACTTACTTACACTTTGTCGAACATACTATGAGCGTATGTGACCTGGCTCATCTCCAGCGGTGAATCCCGTTAGATGGATGTCTGGAATTCTCTTTTTTTCCTCGGTATCTTCTGATTCCTGGTTGACACTGGGAAGCTAGGCTGGTTCCCAGTCACACAAAAGAATCACCTTTGCAGAAACAGCCAAATCCTTGTCCCACCCCTCAGGCTGTCAACCAGGAATCGGTAAAGTAGAACTTCATTACATTACCTCTAATTCTCTAGTTTTAGACTATGACCTCTTGTTCTAACATTGCTCCTACTTTCAAATAAAAAAATGCTTCCTGTACTTTGTTAAATCCCTTTATGTATTTAAATCTTTATATTCCACACCCTCTAGTCTTTACTCCAAGCTATACATATTAATTTCTAACTTGGAAACCACTTATTTTGTAGGCCTCCTCTGAAATCAACCAATCCAATCCTTCTGGAGATGGAGTGCTTACCTTAAAGTGATCAGAAATAATTACTCCTAAGTCCCTGTCTTCCATTTTCACACTAAACACTAAATACTTTGTTGTTTGATATGTCATGCATGGATGCACTGAAAATGTCACAGTAGAGCCAGGTCCCTGGGTTTTGGGTGAGTGTGTGGCCTAGTTTTTTAGTTGTCATCTTCCCTTGAAGACTTCAGTTGTTCCCCTCTTCGAAGAGGACCAAGCCCTCTTGCAGGTCTTCTGGGCCAGCAGGGAAGGGGGTTGCATCTTCACTGAGTGGAACCCCAGAAGAAGACTGGTGACTTGTAGTGCACTGTGGTTTTTCCTTGAAGAGTTTGCTACACGTACCCCACCCCCTTATTTTCACTGGAGGCACTTCATCTCTGGCCTTAAGGACACTCATTTTGACCCATAGAATAGCTTTTGTATTGTAGACTATTTTTGGTTGCATACGTGAATTATGATTCTGCTCACTTTCACTTGCATATTTATGGGTGTTGCTGTATCAGGCCTAACCCTAAGGAAGTGGCCCCTGCTCCCCACAACCTCCCTTCAGGAAAGCCTCTTCCCTCTGAGTATCTTGCCTATTTAAAATATATTTAAACATCAGTAGAAATACATGGAAAATGTGGAATTAAAGTCATACTAAGTAAAACCTAAAAATAAACCTTCAGACCCAATTACATAATTTATAAGTAATAAGATAAGTATAATTACTTGTTTATACAGATAAACCAAAAGGCCTCTAAGGTTTGTCCTCTTTTCTGTCAGTCTTTTGATGTAATTTGTAGATATTTGAAGATATGTATATGAACTATTTTATTTGATTTTATTTTCTCTTTGCTCCACTTACTCCAATTTCTGCTTTTGTATTTCCCTTGAAACAGTACAGAAGACTGTATTGGTCATTAGTGACTAAATCACAGCTACATTATCATCATAATGGAATGAGAAAAATTGAGGCCATTACTTTTTTGCTTTGTTACTGGAATATTTTATTTTATTTAGTTTAGCAAATGCAAAATACTTCCATAGAGAAGGGCTCTTTATAACAGTTATAACCAAAATGCAAGTACGCATAATTAAAAAGTGTGCTTCAAAATCATCGTAAAGTATCTTTTTGGAATGACTGCATGATATGCACAGTATTTAAAAAATAATGGTGTTTAGGTTGGTTTAATTGTCTATCTGTATTTGATCTTTCCTAAGTGCACTCTCATTGTTAAAAGAATAATAATTATACTATTTCAATGTGCAGGACATATTCCGTATATAGCAGACAAAGAAGCATAGATAAGTATCATTCGGCTCTTCCAGTCTGTCCATTTCACTTGATGTAAAGACTTAGACCTTAAGACTTTAAGATCTTCAAGCTTTGGCCTCATCTTATATTCAGGATAGCTTAATGCACATCCCATGCATGTTCCAAGTTCCATCACTGTTTAAGCATCTACTACTTCTGTTGGGGGACTTTTCCAATCTTCCACACTGTCAGGAGAGTAAAAATAGTGTGGTACAGTCACTCTTTGATGTCTTTGGGAAGGCAATGTCGTAGGCTTGATGATAGTGTTGCCTATTCCTTAATATTCTGCATCTGTTGTACTACCCACTTACAACTCCATAGGACAGAATATGTTAATGCAAGTGGCAGCTGTAGCATTCACCTACCTTACTTACAACTGCAAGTCACTTTCCATAATGTGGCATGAGTATTCAGCATTAAAATTCCATAATCACAATAGAAGGTCAATGATTTTTGTTTACTGCTATGCGGCATAAAATATTTTCAATTCCATTTAATGTTCTAAAGAATGCCACATGCATTTCAAATGTATACTTACTTAAATTAAGCAGGCAACCTTCTATTAATATTTTTTTAAAGAAATGTTGTGATTTAATATTATATCATTTAATGTATTGTTTATATTTATTGTGGTATATTATGGCAAATTTATTAGGAAATTTCTGCTTCTCTCACATGGGATTCAGTAATCACATAATTATATATTTTAACACCCACTGATATGTCCTTTCAAGCACAGTGGGAATTTCAAAGCAATTTTCCATTGATTTGTCTTTTTTTAAGCTACAAAAGCATATGTTTGAAAAAAACCAAAACCAACTCAAGAACAGAAATTCAAATATTTCATTGGTTTATTTGCACTTGCTGGAGCAGGAAATAACTTGCAAAATATGAGCGTATCAGAATACTCCTTCTCTGCTTTTTAGGTCTCTCAATAAGGCTGATAAATGCATGAGAAGAACTATCATCTATAAACTGAATAACTGAATTGAGAACTATTTCTTATTAGTCAATATGTGTTTCTATTTTTAGCTTTCAATTTACTCTCCTGAAAATGAAACATAGAAAATTACTCTACTGTGTGTTTAATTTGATTTCCTTTGCATTAATTTCCTGAAATAGTAATCAAAATGGAGTACAGTAGAGAAATTTACGAGAGAAAGTTATTTTATTTAACATAGCCCCCTGGCATTGTTACAACTGAAGAAAAATGAAAATCAGGAGAACACTATACCAATAGTGCACCCTGGATATATGAAATTTACAAAAAAAGGTTTAAATTAAATCTTCTGCGGACATTTCCAAAATGAATAAGTGCAAACAAGAATACCATCTCCAATGAGAACTTCCACAAAAACATCTACATTTTTCTATCTTCTAAATCTCTTATAGGTATTTAGAAAATGTGTAGAATGTAAGATCATGAAGTTGCCCTTAAAGCCCACCATTCCGTCTAAGAACTGTATGTAAAAGTGTATTTAAGATTGTAAGCTCACAGGCAGGGTCCACAACTCTTGTTGTACATGTAAATGTGTTTTTATGTATTTGTTAACCACCCCATATTAAAATTCCAGAGTGCTGCAGAAAATGTTAACATTTAAGAATAAGTAAATAATAATCTGAAAATGCCACTTACTTAATAATCATCATGGTACCAAGCACGTGTCAAACGTGAAAAAAACCCATAATTTCTCCCACACACAATAGTCAGCCAAGCAAAGACGTGTTTACTAAAGCTTTGCATGGATTTTCTCAGAAGAACTTTTACAATGTGAAATCAAATAAAATCATGCAAAATACAGAGATTTTTACCCATAACTTGATAACAGATATTGAAATTCTCATTAATAAGTTTAGTTTAGTTGATTCGCAACAACTTTTTCTTCATTTGTAAAAAACATGTACATGCATAACTAGGGAATAATTTGCTGTCTTGTAGGAACACTGAAAACAACAGTGTTAAAGTATTAGTAGTATCAGGAGAGTGCAAAGACACTGGCATAAATTTGGTGCCAGCAATAAACATATCATAAGTAAGAAATGGGTCATGGCAACTATGTGATTTAGTTTCTTTTAAACAAAATCATGCTTTTTTATTCATTCATTTCTACTTAATTAGTACACATTACATTTTAAGAAGACAGTATGTAATTTCTATTTTCTATATTTTGTATAGATCAAGGGATTTTGTTATGCAGATAAATGTGTTATACAAATGACACCAGTAATAGAAGGAAGTAGTTTATCTACCTGTTTCGATTTATTTCTGAGAAGGACTGGTGTGTCTGAGTATGATCATATGTATACCGATAAGATAACTAGGTGACACTGAATATAATGTGCATACCTGGGAAATCTGGGTTGGACATGGAGTTTCTGGCTGAAGCACTGTTTCCCTGGGTCTCCGGGTCAGTTTCTTCATTTTCTTCCCATTTCCTAACCACTAAAGGCCTATGGGGTTAGCTCCCAGAAGAGAAAGAAAACCAGATAAGCAATCATGGGAAGTTCCCAGTTACAATAATGTGACAATGATATTTCTATCACATGGTACACATTACAGACTGAACTTCTTTAAACAATGTCACTAAATAGTTTCATGTAGCATTATAAAACATAACCCTTGTTAAATTTAAATATAAAAAAACTATAGTTTTAATTTGGTGTAAAACAAATACTTCTTTTGTGCAAATATACCATTACAACCACCATGTGATAATTCAGGAAAGCAATATGGTAAGTTCCCAAACTATTATTGGATCATAACATGGCTTTGTGTGTATGAATATGAACCCTAAATTAGAAAGTTCTGGGGAGTCCTGAGGAGATGAAGAAAAAGAGACTGAAGAGATAGAAGTATGACTTCTACCTATTATATAAATTAGAATTTGTATTTGCTCGATTAAATAGGGGATATAAGGCATATCAGGGAGGCAGAGTAGCAAGCTGTGGGGCAGATGTACATAACTGGGGGCAGGTTGGCAAATACAATTAAATTTTAAAAAATGCATTTTTGTCAATCATAGTTTTTCTTTTGGGGGGTCATCTTATAATCAGGGTCGTCTTATAATCGAGCAAATACGACCTAGGCACACTACATACATTTACGGTATGGTCTATCAGATATAAAAATAGAAAACTGAAAATAGTGTAATATAGTCAACATAAAAACTATCTCTTCCATTTTTCTTTATTGCTCCCATTTCTCTTTATCTCTCTCCCTTTTCTCTTTGATATCCCCATTATCTCTCCTCATCTCTTCATGCTTATTGTTCTTTCTTTTTATCTTTCTTCATACCCTTTATCTGCCTATCCTTTCTCGTTATTGTTCCATGTTCTCCCCTTTCTCTTTAGCTCCCCTCCTCGTATCTCTCTCCTCTTTTTCTTTATCTCTCAACCTTTTCACAATATCTTATCTTTCTCAATACCTCTTACCTTTATTCCAATCTACCTGGTTTCTCAATACCCTCTACTCGCCACCTCTCCAGACTATCACCATCTTTCTTCTTTATTATCTCCTCCTTCTCTCGATCTGTCCCCTTTCTCGCTACGCCTCGCTATTGCTCCTTTTTCCTACTATCTAGCTCTCTCCTTCACTTACTTATCATGTGGTGCAAGCGCGACATCTGTTCGTGCAGGCCCCTGTCTCCCTGCTCTGTCGCACTCCATGCAGCTTCAGTGCTTAGAGCTAGAATATGAAATCATATCATGGCACTCAGCATTAAAAGCCAGTGAACATCGTTATGGAGTAGGGAAAAATAGGGCTCCACGATTTTGCAGAAGTTCTGTCTTATTCATTATATGATCGCTGCTGGTGTATACGGTTCTTTATTAAGTGTAATTACTATAATGCTCTCATTGTTTGATACGATTTAAACCACTGCCACTGGAACTGTTTGGTGCTGCGATGCACCAAATGCAACAGCACCGATGCAACAGCACAAGGACAGAAGTAGCTTCCATGCCACATATAAGCACTTATCTTTATACTGCCTTATCTGGTGTGTACTTGATGGTTATTTACACTGCTCAAAATAATAAAGGGAACACTTAAACAACACACTGTAACTCGAAGTCAGTCACACTTCTGTGAAATCACACTGTCCACTCAGGAAGCAACACTGATGGACAATCAATTTCACATGCTGTTGTGCAAATGGAACAGACAGCAGGTGGAAATTATAGGCAATTAGCAAGACACCCCCAATAAATGAGTGGTTCTGCAGGTGGTGACCACAGACCACTTCTCACTTCCTATGCTTCCTGGCTGATGTTTTGGTCACTTGTAAATGCTGGCGGTGCTTTCGCTCTAGTGGTAGCATGAGACGGAGTCTACAACCCACACAAGTGGCTCAGGTAGTGCAGCTCATCCAGGATGGCACATCAATGCGAGCTGTAGCAAGAAGGTTTGCTGTGTCTGTCAGCGTAGTGTCCAGAGCATGGAGGCGCTACCAGGAGACAGGCCAGTACATCAGGAGACGTGGAGGAGGCTGTAGGAGGGCGACAACCCAGCAGCAGGACCGCTACCTCCACCTTTGTGCAAGGAGGAGCAGGAGGAGCACTGCCAGAGCCCTGCAAAATGACCTCCATCAGGCCACAAATGTGGATGTGTCCACTCAAACGGTCAGAAACAGACTCCATGAGGGTGGTATGAGGGCCCGACGTCCACAGGTGGGGGTTGTGCTTACAGCCCAACACCGTGCAGAACGTTTGGCATTTTCCAGAGAACACCAGGATTGGCATATTCGCCACTGGCGCCCTGTACTCTTCACAGATGAAAGCAGGTTCACACTGAGCACATGTGACAGACGTGACAGAGTCTCGAGACGCCGTGGAGAACATTCTGCTGCCTGCAACATCCTCCATGTGCTTGCCAGAGGTAGTCTGACTGCCATTAGGTACCGAGATGAGATCCTCAGACCCCTTGTGAGACCATATGCTGGTGCGGTTGGCCCTGGGTTCCTCCTAATGGAAGACAATGCTAGACCTCATGTGGCTGGAGTGTGTCAGCAGTTCCTGCAAGAGGAAGGCATTGATGCTATGGACTGGCCCGCCCGTTCCCCAGACTTGAATCCGATTGAGCACATCTGGGACATCACCCAGATCCACCATCCGCAACGCCACGTTCCACCACAGACTGTCCAGGAGTTGGCGGATGCTTTAGTCCAGGTCTGGGAGGTCATACGGGCACATGGAGGCCACACACACTACTGAGCCTCATTGTGACTTGTTTTAAGGACATTACATCAAAGTTGGATCAGCCTGTAGTGTGGTTTTCCATTTTGATTTTGAGTGTGACTCCATATCCAGACCTCCATGGGTTGATAAATTTGATTTCCAATGGGAATTTTTGTGTGATTTTGTTGTCAGCACATTCAACTATGTAAAGACGAAAGTATGTCATACGATTAGTTAATTCATTCAGATCTAGGATGTGGGGAGAATGTGAGAGATAGCGATGAGTGGGGGAGATACCAATAAAAGGGGGATAATGAGAAAGGGGAGAGGTAGAGAGAAAATGGAGAGATGATGAGAAATTGTAGAGAAACTGAAATATGAAATAAGGAGAAATGGAAGGAATGAAATAAATAAAATGAAAAAAGAGATAATAGGAAAGGGGAATCAAAGAAAATGTGAGAAATAAAAGAGAAAAAAGGGAGAGATAAAGAGAAAGAAAAAGGTTGAGCGATAAAGAGAAAAGGGGAAGTAAAGAGAAAAGGGAGATATACAGAGGAGGAGAGCTAAAAAGAAAGGAGGGAAGATATACAGAAAGGGTGTGGATAGGAAAAAGGAGGGATAAAGAGAAATATATATAACGATAAGTGGGGGATTAAAGAGATGGAGAAGAGATATAGAGAAAAAGAGGGTGCTGGGTAACTCCTGTATCTGTGTGTAATCTGAGTGTATGATAATGGAGATAGAGGACTGTCTTGTCTTGTGCCGTTTATGAACCAGTTTGAGATTATACCATATGCTATGGTTCCTGCCAAAGGAGTAGTATACAGAAGCATTATTGCGTTAAATATGCAACCAGTGAGACCATAGGATCACTTTAGAGTTTAGCCCTATAAAAGGCATCAATTTTGACTGGTCTGAAAGTTTATACATTATAACAGTATTGAAAACATCATAAGTAACTATAATATCAATCAAACCACACATTTTATTTATAGATGTAAGTTCATGTTTCTAAAGTTTACTTATTAGATTTTTTCTATAGTTTAGCTGACAATAGAAACAAATGTGTTTGTAATCTGCTATGGTTGGATATGGTAAATATGTTCGAGTTACAATGAAGTATGACTATGGATGCTGCCTATCTTAATGCATGCTAATTGTATAAACCTGGAATGATGCAGACATTTCCTAGAAAATTAGGCCCTAGGCAACTGCTGTCATAACAAAATAATTAAAACAAAGCCTAGGTAGCACTATTTCTGAACTATACTTTGCTAGCCTAAACTGACCAGCCTAACTATTCTCTAACTTGAACCTCCCTGCCAGATCCTGCTAACGCTGGCACTAGAAACCCTCCCCATACACTCAGATGCAGGTAGGAAATGCTCAGGAATGCTCTTTCATGGCATCTTCTTGCCCTGGGAGCACTGGAGAATCCCCACCAACAGTCTCCCCAATTCTCAGGCTTATGGAAATGTAAATGTCAATCTTTAAAGCCTGGTGCAGAATTTCAGTCTATTGCAAACTGAACTGGGATGAAGCCACCATGATCTCCAATTGTTCCACCATAGAAACTTGCATATATCTTGAACTGTATTGGGTCTTAAGAGACATTTGCATTGTGCAAATGTGACAGAGACAAAAATAGAAAGGCACTGCTGCCATGCATAATAAACATGTAGCAGTTTAGAGCCTCCTGTGATAAATGTAGTCCCCCTCAAAGACTTGTGAGGGCATGACAAAGATATATTATCTGGCAACTGTTGTGCTTCTGGGACAAACATTTGGATTTGTTTTTCATTTCCATTTTGGCCTGTTCATTTTCTGATAACAAATTTTGGTTCCTGCCCTTTCGGTTTGGAAATTCGTAGGGCTTTTTTCTTTTTGGAAACTAAATTTGTTGTCACACAATCTCACTCTCTCACATAAACTGTAACACTCTTTGTTAACGTCTCCCTGCCTTCTCCACCAACTGCTTCTTTGTCCCATCTCCTTTCCCGCAGCTCTGCTTCTTGTCTTGTCTCTCCTTGTTCTTCACTTCTGTCTTCTGTATTCTTTTTTCTTTGTTTATCTACTTCTCCCAGCTATCCACTCTATAGTCCAGACATCCCAGAGAGCTTCCACAAAAGGGCAGAAGTACTCCAAGTGGCCAGAGTAATGCAGACGGATTAGCAGGGGAAAAAAGTGCAGAAATGCTTTTCTTTGTCCTTGGATCTGTCTGCTTTTTTTGACTGATGTTACCTGACTTATATAGTATGCACTGGCATTCTAAAACTAAAAAAACAACTCATATTTATAAACATAATTGACACTTGTGAACTGATGCAAGTCTCTATGACTTACTACATTGCCTTTTACAACTATTTACAGATTCTACCCTCTCAACAGAAGAAAACATAGGTAAGTTTCACCAAACTATCCATAGGACCAGAAACTCAAGGGACAGTGACAAGATAACACCATACAAGTGAGTCAGGGATGCCTCATTAAGTAGGCCTAGTGAGAGGATTCTCTTACACTCATTAGGCTGGGATAATGAGCGTTGACATCTGCAGGTGCTGTTCCAGGCTTGATTACTAACACAACCTGCAAAAGAAATATATTAAAAGATATTTTCTCACCTATCTATTAGTCTATTGATCCCTAATGCCTCGTGGCTAGTAGAAAGAAGCCACCATAGAACCATTGTGTACCTACCTCCTGACCCTAGATTAACCATTTGTCTGCTGCCTTCCATATTGACCTTGGACTGTTTATGGAATAACCATTTGTTTGCTGTAAGCTCATAGTCTGTCTGCATCTGGACTCCTTTCCGTGCCACACCACTAGCTGGCGCCTAACCGTCTTCTTGACGGCAGTTTTTATCCCGATTTATTTTATATCCTGACATCTAATATAGGCTAATATTTAAGTATTGTGCTATATGCATTAGATACAAGGGGCTGACTCCAGGGGCACCTTCTCTTTGATGGACTAGGCTGCCCGCCACTGGAAGAGTAGGGCTGGTTGGGAAGATCATGGATAGCTGCTTAGCAACAATTTATATTTCCCCCTCTCTGCCTCGCACTGATCATAAAGATATATAAAGTATATATAAAGAAAGTATATAAAAGGGCAGCATTATAACCTATTGCAATAAAGTAAACCCATGGAATTGCCCTTTCTGTCCTTTAAACCACAGTAATTAAATTGTGTTGATACACTAAAATGAGTTATTGGTCTTTATTAGTTATTAGTCTTTGGAGTTACTGGGTGTTAAATATACTTGGTCATGAAGAGATTGAACTTCAGTAGGTAGAAAGATAGATTGCTAGATAGATAAATTATTTTCTAGAAGCTTTATTCTCAGTTTTATATAATAGTTTCACTTTTTAAAGCCGCAACATATTCCGTCTAGATACAAATACATAATCATGTAGATCAAAATGTATTTGCCGGCTCCTGAAAATGAATCAAGTAAAAAGTACCTAATTTATTTTGCAGCATTTTGTCTTGAGCCAGAGTTGATCTCACTCTGTTCACAAATAGACGACACCTCCACAAAATCCTCATGCCATCTGCCATCAGTCAATAAATCCTCTTTAATTTCCATTAATTCTTATTAAAAAAGGGAAGTAAATCCATCCATACATTTACACAGGAGTAGCACGAGACATTATGTGAGAAAGCATATGAAGGTCATTTTATTCTATGCATTAAATGATATAAAATGATATAAAAAGATATTTGCTTTTTCCTGATTTTTCTATTTTCGTTTACTTATAATATTTAAATGTTTTAGGTCATTCAACTAATTTTGAATATAAGATATCCAGTGGAGAACACAGCCGAAAAAGCATTTATATTCCTGTGTTGCTGATATATATATATATATATATATATATATATATAAATATATATATATATATATATATATATATAAAACAATCAATAAGTACACAAAACAAAGTAAGATTCAGTGCATACACAGAGAACACAATATACAATTGCAGCTTTTAAATGATCATTTAATTTATTGAAGGTAACGAGTTAATCAAAACTGATATCACTCATGTGAAACCTTATAATGGGTTGTGCTGCCCTTGGAAACAACGTACATATTTGAATTGCAGTGGAGAAATGTTGGCTCACTCTTCTTTGGCAGAATTGTTTTAATTCAGCCACATTGACCTTAACAGAGGTTTTTTTGTGAGATCCTGAATAACTAGCAGTGATGAAATGAATGCAAAAACATTTTTTATATGCACACGCTATAATACAAATTATAAATATCAATTATAAGATAACATTAAAATATTAATACATTAGGTATCAAATATTACAACTACTAAACAAAGTGTAACTGATCAAGAAAATGTGAGAGCTATTTGTGTACAAGCTTATGACAAAAACCCTACTATATAATATAGTAAGATGCCAAAGGTTTGTAGACACAGCAGTGTGTAAATTATGATCATAAAGAAGCCTGGAGTGACAGAGAAGACAGTTTTATTTTTCATGTGACTGGTCATTGATTTTTTTATTGTTATTTGTTTCATCTGTAATGTAACTTGCTACTTGAAGGAAAACTATGAATTTCAAAGCCAAGAATAATACAAATAATAACAACTTTATGGGTTCTAATATTCCTGAACAATGTATGCTCCTAGAAAACTTGAAAATGGTTTATATTGCTTGTTTCTATTTCAATATGTGATTATTTGACCTTTTAGCAGTTTCATATCAGCATCGTTGTGTTCAGTTTTTGAGATTCTCAGTTATTGTTAAAACAGGGTCACATTTTTATTAATGGAAAATAATGTTCTTTATTTTTAAGGTAATGACTTTGCACAGGATGAGTTCAAATTTAAAACACACATTACAAAATACCATAATTCTAATGTTACATCTGAAATAAAATGTTTGTCTTCATTTTGCCATATAAGTCCTTTTAAGAAATAGTGTGGCATTTTAATTGGTTTGGCTGAAACAACATACGTATTTTAATTTCCTTTTTTAACTATTTACACACATTTAAAAATATATTTAAAGTAAGATAACCTTATATTTTTCATTACTTTATAACATTTTGGATTGAAGTTTTTACAAAACACTTGATTTTGTGTGGCATACTTATTTCTTATTTCGTATTTTCTTATTTTGGTATTTTCTATATTTTAACAGCATAAAAATCAAGTTCCGTTTTACCACTGGATACCTTTCTATACATATAAAACAAAGGTTTTCTTTAAACAATAGCTCTGTAAATTACATATCTAAAATATACAGTGTGCGTGCTTTAAATAGTTTAGAATGCCAACGTCTGTAGAAAACTGAACAGAACATGGTAAGTTTTCATGAAATTGACTTGACAGCAAGACTGCATTAATCTTCTGTTACATGATAAAGACTGAAATGCTGTAATTAAGCATGATCTTTAGGATTAATTATCTGTTGTTGAAGATAATTTGAAGAGAAATGTAACCCAAGGTTATGTTGTTTAAGACGTATTCGATATCATGCTTTGCCACTTTTTCATGTCTATACGATCAGTAATTTGATTACCGTTTTCTGGGGGGGGGAAACAAAGGCACATTTTATTAGCAATCAACTGCTCTGCTAAAATAAATGTCAAAAGTACTGTAAACATAATAGCACCAATTTTTGTAAATTTATACTTTACAGTACAAACAGAACATTTTTCTCATTTAGGGCATGTAATAAATGCATACTGAAGAAAATCAAGCTGCATCGTTTTTGGACATTTTGATACAATTTTACAAAATAAAATCCAGCTGTGTATTTTACTGATGGCTGTTAAATATGTATATTTGTATTTACAATCTCCTGATACACTGCACAATGGGCTCCTTTGGACTATACTTATTGATTTAGATAGATATGTAGCCTTGATCCTTATAAATTGTAGAATGATTCACAAGTATAACAGCCCACTTAGAAATGATCCTTGATCCTAGCTGAACTCGGATTGAAAAGGTGCATTACTTGCAACTTCATGGTCAACCGCCATTATATTATTAATATGTGTTATTATCACAAATGTCTGACTTTCCATTGGACTTTCCATTGGTGAGTTAACATTTTAAAAACAAGAATAATAACTAAATTTGCACTGGAGCAGTGTATATATATAAGGGAGGTGTTGCAGTTACACATGCTAAAATCTCAAAAGGCTGTAATCTCTCCCTTTGAAGTGATGGACGTGTGCATTGCACTATAACATCCAGTGAACTAACAGGTGTTACATACAACTTGTCTGCAAGCGTGCAGGGTAAATGCTTCTATAAAACTGAGGTTACGTAATGATCTCAAGATTCATCCTAGGACCCTGGCCAGCTGCCTCTTTTGCCCCAAGTTAAAGACAGGTCAGAGTATCAAAAGCCTGATAATACAAACATTTAAATGTTTCAGGCAACATGAGTAAACACAAAATGCAGCGTTTAAATTATCATTTAACCCCTTCATGACAAGACTTTTTTGTAGTACACTTTGGGACAAAGGCTCTTTTAACATTTTTCAGTGCTGCCGTTTACCTATAATTTTCTTCTTTCTCATTTTGTGCATCCACGCACATTATATATATTTTTTTTTTCAGGACAAGCAGGGCTTTCTTTAGATACCATTATTTTTATCATATCATCAAATTTAAAATACGATATAAAAATCGTAAAATATGGTGATTTTATGTTAAAATCTGGTCATTCTGCCTCCTGTGGTATTTGGGACATGTTTGAAGCCGGCCAATGCATATTACCCTATCAAACCATATATTTTTAAAAACTAGACACCCCAGGGTATTTCAAATGCTGGCGTCTTAACCCTTTCCATGCACTCATTCTACCATTAGCCTTTGTCAAACTTTATGGTAGTACATTTTTTTGTATTTTTTTCACACACGTAGTACTTCAGGTGTGCATTTACCGCTTTTTTCAAACAACACCCCAATATGTGTTTAGCAACATCTCCTGGGCACAGTGATACCCCAAATGCATGTGTTTGTTGGGTTGTTCGGGGACTAAAAGGCCGCATTTGGGAGGTGTGCATTTTTCAAATTGGAATTTTGCCATGTTAAAAATTCTGCCCACATATCCTATTTGGGGTATCTTTCAACCCGGCCAATTCAGTTTACCTCATCAAACCATATATTTTTGAAAAATATACACCCCTGGGAATTTCAAATGCTGGTATTTTAACTTTTTCCATGCACACATTTTACCGCCAGCTTTTGTTACAGTTTACCGTAGTATTTTCTTGTGTGTGTGTTTTCCACACATATTTTAATTCAGGTATGAAGTTACCAATCCTGGTATATGTCCCTGTCAAACAACACCTCAATATGTGTTCAGTAACATCTCCTGAGTAGTCGTGTTGTTAATATATATATATATATATATATATATATATTAACAACACAACTATCTCTCCCACCAACCAGGCCCGATGCCTTGGGGTCATCCTTGACTCTAACCTTTCCTTCATCCCTCACATTCATTTTACATATATATATAATATATATATTTACTTTTTTTGTGACAGTGGGGGATTATTTTTACATGTTATCATATTTTTATAATTATTTATATAGTTATTTTTATTATTATTATTATTTTACTAATCACATTATGATTAGTGAGCTGGCCTCCGTTGACTTGCATAGTTGAATGAAGTACTTGGTCTGGATGGATCCTCTGTGAACTCTGACATTTGACAGTTGGCGCCGCCATCGTGTGAGTGGCGGCAATGCCATTCACTGATGGTGCTTGTGGTTTCTCTTGGGAGTAATCACAAGCGATCGGGGTAGGGGGTTGTCAGGCGTGTTATAGATCAATGTCCTTCTGCATAACCCAACTGCAACTCTTTTTGGTAGAGAACAGAATTTATAGTTCAAGGTCCAAAAATTTCCGCTTTTGACTCATCAGTCCACAGAATATTATTCCAAAAAGTCAACAAGATGTTCTTTTGGGGGGTTTTGGCAAGCCTATGTTCTTTTTGGTCAGAAATAGCTTCCCCCCTGCAACTCTCCCATGGATGCCATTTTAGCAGTCTCTTTCTTATTGTGGAATCATGAAACACTGACTTGAGGGAAGTGAGGACTGCAGGTCTTTACATGTTAATCTGTTATATATCAATATTTAATTACCACCCTTTACCTTCAAAGAAGCATTAATTCTAAGTACATGTGCATACAGTTTTTTAAGGAACTCAGCAGGTAAGTTGTTCAAAACCATAGTTCCTCTCTGTGTTTAGGAAGCCTCAGTTGCTTCCCTCTCTTCAGGATACCCCAGACATCCATGGGAGATGTTAAAATCAGAGCTCTGTGGGAGCCATACAATTACTTCCATGACTTCTTGTTCTTTTATACGCTGATGATGGTTCCTAATGACTTTGGCAATATGTTTGGGGTTCCTGCAGAATACATATGGGGCCAATCAAATGCCGCCCTGATGGTGCTGCATGATTTATATGTAACTGCCTGTACTTCTCAGAATTAAGGAGACCCTTAATTCTGACCAAATCCCCCAACTGTATTTTCAGGAATGCAGTCCAAAACTTACAAGACAACCCCACCACGTTTCACTGTTGCCTGCAAACACTCATTCTTGTACCGCTTTCCAGCCTTTCGACAAACAATCCTCTTTCTGATACAGCCAAAAATTAAACATTTTGACTCATCAGTCCAGAGAACCTGTAGCCAATTTTCTGCACCCTAGTTCCAAGTGTTCCATGAAGACCACATCTGACCAGGCTTCTCCAAACATTAGATAGGTGTACCAGGGTCCCACTGTTTCTGCCAATGCTGAGCTGAAGGCACTGTTGGACATATTCTGAAATAAGCATGGTGTGTCTTTCATCTTCTGCTCTGCATCTTCAGTCTTCAATATTCCCCATTTCTTTGTAGTTCTTCAAAAGAGCCTGAACAGAACATTTGGAAAACTTGAAACTTCTGTGGGCAGTTATTTTGCCTTTGAAATATAACTGCCTTGTGCTCAGTCTTACCATGGTGTATATCTTTCAGCAACCTTGCCTTATTAGTGAGCTTGACTGTTCCTCACACAGTTTTATTCCAACTGCACAGCTGTTTCTGTTTCAGTTAGTGATTGTGTCCCAACCTACATATTAAATTGATGATCATTAACACCTGTTTGATGATCATTAACACCCGTTTGGTATAATTGTCACTTTGAAGTCCCAAAATAGCTTATTTGTTTTTTTATGAATCAAAATCAGAAAGGATATGTAGAGGGGTTGAACCGGGCTAAATTACCATGCTAAATTACTAAACTACTAGGATTTAATTCTCATACAACCTTGTATACCACTTTCAGTAGAAGTTGCTATCCCTGGTAGAAAAATAATAGGTCTGTCTGTCTATCTATCTATTTATTAGTTCAGCATGATTACTATATAAATTCAGTAGTATTGTGTTTCTTGACATTCTTCCTAATGGATAATTTTTACACAGTCAGCACTTTGTAAATGTTTTTTATAACCTCACAAACTTTGCATAAATATATGCTTTTGCATAATATTATGTGTACTTTCCTGACCTATGTTAGAGAACAGTAATTGAAAAGTAGCTTTTAATAAACAAACTGACATTTTTTACCTGATTAGCTAGCATTAACAATAAGTGACAAGAACTCAACAGAAATTCTTAATGGGTAGATTATTAAAAACTTAAAATAGAGGATGCTCATTAAAATTAAGCCACAATGTGCACAATGAATTTCTTGGTTAAAAATGATCAGAAACAAAAGAGGATGTGTTGTACAGTGATGGATGGTGCTACAAGCTGGGTCTAAATTGTTTGTAGTCTGGCTGAAAATGATAAGATACCTAATTAGCTTGAAGTCAAACCTAATTTAGAATCTGTTTAACATGAATGAATGGGCAACACTTTACTGAGATTTATAGCACCTGTTAAAATGATAATTGTTTTATTTCATCTGCATTATACAAATTACTAAAAAGAGATTAGAACTAGGTATAAAGATAAATAAAGCATCTTTGAAAGTTTTATTTGTGTAACTTTGGTAAATTCTAGGCAAATGTAATTTATTCAGGAGAGCTTGAGTAATTTGGAAAATATTGATTTGATTTAATACATTTGCTTAAAAAATATGTGTAATTGTACAGCATTGTTATACAATTTAATAAGTGGAAATTCAAATATAACAATGTCACATCATGCAGAATAGCCTGTGGTTCCGAGATGATGAGGCTGAATGGCCATATCTGTACACTACAAATCATTTATGATATAAGTGTACGTATATTATACGTATCTTCCAGATGTTCTAATCACTGTGCTATTTAATGTTTTTACTTGATTGCTCCTCAACAAATTTTCCACAGTAGTTATTTAATGTTATTCTTAGGTACTGAAATTTCAACAAAAAACGTATTTGTGTGTCAGAATGTGTATTTACCAGTGAGAACGGGCAAACATTCTATTCTGTTCAGCATAATAATGTACTCGATATGACATGTGATGCTGATATGATTCATTCACATTTGTTCTGCATGACCTGTGAACTGATGCATTTTCCAGTAATTGGTACATTTGTTGCCTATATTTTAGGTAACAAGAAAGTTCGACATGTCCAGGGCTGGCCTTTACATTAAGGACACATTTACAGATTTTTAAAGAAATGTTAAAGGAAGTATATACCGTATTTGCTCGATTATAAGACGACCCTGATTATAAGACGACCCCCCAAATCTGAATATTAATTTAGGAATAAAAGAAAAAGCCTGAATATAAGACGACTCTATAGGAAAAAAGTTTTACCAGTAAATGTTAATTCATCTAAACTATTTTTTTTTAAATAAAAGCTGTGATTGAGAAAAATATTTTGGTTTTATTTCCTTCTATTTTCCAACCTGCCCCCCAGTTATGCACATCTGCCCCAGAAATGCCTTATACCCCCTATATGTCACTGTGCCCCATGATATGCCTTTTAACCCTCTAAATGCCACTGTGCCCCATGATATGCCTTTTAACCCTATATGCCACTGTGCCCCATGATATGCCTTTTGACCCCCTATGTGCCACTCTGCCACCAGAAATGCCTTATACCCCTATATGCCACTCTGGCATTTAGAGGGTTAAAAGGCATATTATTGTTGTATATACTTCTCCTCTCTCAAACCAATACCACCAATTGATATGCGTGGAGAATAATCCGTTCTGCGTTGTGTATTAATGATAAATGTAATACCCTTGTTACCTCCTCCAAGAACTACATATAACCGTATCCCCTTTTCCAGATAATATATATGTCTAGTTCTACTAAGGTTTTCTACCTGATATTACAATAAAACAGCCAACCCAAGATTCTTACCAGAGAGAGAGCTTTAATTAGAATCTACCCAGATTAATGTTACAGCAAAGACAAAACCAGAGTTACAGTGATATACAGATGACAATCATTCATACCACTCACAAACATCCCATCTATCTAATATCTGCTGCTAAGTGTGTATGCTGTGTGGGTGATGTGCCAAAGGTGAGACTCACCAATCCAGTCTCCTTCTATGTGTTTCTACAATGTCTTTTTAAGGGATTTCTCTATTGATGTGTAAATGAGGTCCCTGTCCTCTGTTCCCAAGACCCCACCGTGTGATGTTATTGACTTGCTATGTTTCCCATGCCTATCTCCAGGTGATGCATTTCCTTCCTTCTCTACATAGTATGCAGGTGTGATATCTTCTTACAGCTGTCTTTCCTGTTACTTCCCCCCTAAGTGGCTTGCAGCTATCATACATACATATATACACATAAACTTAATCAAGCACATATTAATTACAGATATACATACTTTGTATTTACCCCAACAATTATGGGGAAGAGTGGCATATAGGGAGGTTTAAGGCATTCAGGAGGCAGAGTGGCGTATAGAGGGTTAAAAAGGCATTTCTGGAGGCAGAGTGGCATTAAGGGGGTTAAAATGCCTTTCACAGAGCACTCTGCCTCCAGAAATGCCTTATGCCCCCCATTTAACACTCTCCCCACAAAACTTACTGGTGCTTCTGACTTGTCATGTCATGTAGCCGGGGCAGATCCCATGATCCCATGCACTTACGCTGCAGCCGGAAGGAGGTGTGGCTAGCAGCGGGGGTTGTCTACGTCCATCGTGCAGACCTTGCCTGGCTGTCAGAGATCAGAGTTCCCCGCACCGGTGTCATGCAATTTCATTCATTGTGTTGTTTATTTCATAACTATTTTATATTTATAGTTTTTGCTTTCCCTAAGTGAGGTGGGAAAGCAAAAACATTAGAACCTTAAATCTTACTGCTTTTGTGGATCATTTACATAATCACATATTATTGACATACTCACCTATGGTACTGTACAGCTCTGGAGACCTTATCTCCAGAAGGAAATGGTAAGCACTACAGCTTAGATTGATCTTAAAGGGGAGCCTATAACATTAGCTGTTACTACAATATAAGATGATCTCATTACTCATGTTTGATTTATTTTGTGGAGCTCCATCGTCATCTTATAGTGTTTCAGTTTTAGTAATAATAATATGTCTTAAACCCAACCCTACTATGGATAAACCATAATAGTTTTTTTGTATCAAAGCTCAATTGTATCTTCACTGACCCATGAGCAATAAAGTCATGTCTGCCTCTTTAAATGCCTTTGGATGGAAAACACAATGCATTTAATTTCAGATAATGTCAAATGTAAAATTTACATTATCTGCTTTCCTATTCTGAAAAATGGTGTTTGGCAGGTGCTGGAGAAGGAAAATCCATTAGAAATTAAGCATTCCATTATTACCTGGTATATGCTAATTGAATCTAAACAGACAGAATTGTGCTTCAATATGCCATACACTACATGCTCAATTGCATGCTAATAATAGTTATTAAGTTGTTTGAATCTGCTTTCAAAAATCTTTTTTTTCTACACATGCTAATGGAAATGTAATTACACAAACTCTCCTGTTGCTTAATGCTCCAGAAATATTGTTTTACAAATATGCATTTTAAAAAACAGATATATATTTTTACTGTGACGAGTCTATAGAAGTATAAATGAATCTAATTTAGTACAAATAAGGTATCTATTTTTTGTTTTAGGTGACAAATGCAAATCTACAGAATATGACAAGATGAAGAATACATTACTGAATCTAGAGAAGCAGAAAAATGCAGGAAAAGAAAGTGAACAAAATAATATGGATCATAAGGCAGTAAAGAAGCAGGTCGTGGATCAAATGTTTAAGTATTTTGATGCTGATAACAATGGACTGGTGGATAGTAATGAACTCTCTCAGGTATTTGTGGCTTAAACATGGTATTTTTGTTTTAACTAATATAACATGTGGAAAATGCATAAAGTGTCTCTGAAACCAAATCTAAACTTGTCATCAATCTATATGTTCTGTTTCATATTTGTAGTTATGTTTCATCTATGTCGATTTTTATTATGTTTTAAGCAGAAATGAGGACAGAGAGAGGAAATGCAAGTGTAGAGTTTTTAATTTAAAATTTCTTAAGAACTGACTTAGGCTGAATACCATCTAATTTGAACATGGTTGTATTGCCAGCCACAGAGAGAAATCAGTGATACTACTTTACCTTTAAACCCAGTAAAAGCAATTTTGCCCCTTTTGACACCATTAAGGTGTTATTTGTGTAGTGGATGGAGTGCTCGTCAAAAAATTATAAAAGGAAGCACTTGCATAACTAATAAGTTGCTAAAAAATGACCAATATATACTTAAAAGTAAAAAACAGGGCACACCTTGTAAATAAATAATAAAAATCCTAGGAATACTACCTTACGCCTTTCAGAGCATGGATTGAGGGCCAAGGATGCATCACTTATGTCATTACATTTTTGCACTTGGCAGCATTGTCTCCCCTCTGACAATTTGGGCAAAGATTTGCCATAAGCTGCCATGTGGAATGTGACAGGCCTCTAATTGAGCACTATTACCCGGTTGCCGTTCATGCAGCAGGGACTTAACTGGTTGCCGTTCATGCAAACAAAGTTTGTACAGATCCCGTTGGGTCTGCTCCAATAATAGTTTACTGACTCTGTGATCAGTCATCGTATATGTGTGTGTATACTGCTTGATAAAATATTAGAAAAAATGGAGGGAAGATATTTTGCTAAACATAAAATAGTGTTTTTCTTGTGGTTTCTTATTTATTTTTAACCTTGGGTTGTCTTTTATTTCTAAACATTCATAAACATACTTTTATGGGGGCTAATTTGAATTAGGGGCCCAGAAAACCAATTTATGAAAATTGAAAAACAAAATAGAAAACCCAAACGTGCATATTCCGGTTCTGCCCCTATATCTTTCAAAAAACATGCCAAGCCAATACATGTGTGGCATAACTGTATTCAGAGGAGGTTTCTGAATACAAACATTTTTACGCAGTTAAACATATTCTGTACAAGAAATGTAAAGCCACTGTGCAATGTGTATACACCCCCCCCCTTAAAAAAATGTCACCACAGACTTAAGAATGGATTGTGATTAAGTGGCTGCCTGAAAAATGGTCCTAGTGAAACACCCTGGGTTTTATAGGTTTTTTGGATTTGTGACCAATTCTTTCCAATTTGCAGTAGCTTTGTTCAATGTGTATGCATGATTTTCATTTATTGAACTCTGCCTCCAGAAAAGCCTTATGTCCCCCATTTAACCCCCCCCCCGACTTACCACTGCTTCTGACTCCCTGGTGTCCGGTGAGGCCAGCGAGTGGAGGCCGGCATTCATGAAGTTAAAGGGGCCGGCGTGCACGCCCAATGGCCGTGCCTCAGCTCTTCGGCCCACCCCTTTTAAGACTGGCAAGAAAAGGCAGGAGATTTGAGGGCATAGGTCCAAGTAGACAAGTAGTAAGGTGAGAGGTTGAAAGTATGTAAGACATACTTCAGACATGGAGAGGGACTGTGGTGTAAACAGCATCATAAGTTGGAAGGGAGCGTGGATACCAAAGGACTATGAATGTGTAATTTGTTCAGTTAAACATGATTTCCCTCACAGATCCTCAGCAGTGCAAGATCACTTTGGGAGAATTAAGAATGCCAAGGCAGAGGTAGACTATTACTGAAAGTAGTTTATGGTAGTATTGTGAAGTGGCAAGAGCATGTGAAGATGGAAAATGGATGAAGTGAGGTTATACATTGCTACCAAAATCATGGAGGTTTCTGTAGGTTTGTGGAGGTCTGTTATATGGAGGAGATACATCAGGTATAACAAAGTTGTAAATAAGGAGGTGGAAGTAAAACAGAGAGATAGGGATATTAGAGAATTAGGTCAATGTGGTGGCTGTTACAGTGGATGGCGGAACTAGTCAACAGTGAGACACCAGAGGAGAATTTAAGGGGTTTTTGATTAGAGAAAGTAGTATCTTAAAGTAATTATGATGGGTTTGGATTCAAATGTAGACACCTAACATTGACCAATTGTACAGAAAAATGGTTATAGATGAGCTCCATAAGTATTTAATTTGACCTGCCATTGATTCAAGGGTCAACTTGAGGGAATTTTTTATTCGGTCAGCATTTCATAAACTGTTAAACCGATGATTTTTTAAATGCCATTTCACTTATTTTACTATGTCTTATGCAGGACCAGCTCAAACCATCTTGCGAAGAAGCCCATTAGGGTTGGCTCTTATTAATACATAGAAAAATCAGCCCACATTATTAAAAAAAACAACCCTGTGACTTGACATGTCAATACCCTGTCAAATATAAAAAGTTTATATGCTAATCAATGTAGGATTGTTTTACTTAAATGCAATAAAAGGTAGTTAGAAAATTGTTCAAATTACTATCATAATAAAGCCTAATTTTTTGACAGTATAATTTCTATTCATGGGACTGCCTCACACCTAGCAGTGCACACAAAAAAAAATACTAAGTAAAAAAAACAACCCACTTTTAACTGATCACTATAATTAGTGCTGTGCTATGCAGGTCTGTCATTTTTTGTATGTGTTATTTCAGAAGGAATTGGGGATTTGGGCATTAATATAGGTATTTTAATTTGTTCAATTTTTCATATTAAAAGTTGGACCTTACATCTAACAGAGTATCTTTTATTTATCCTTGAAAAAACAACATAAAATGTAGTAGACTTAATATGAAAAAAGGAATCACTACTCAATCACTGTCTTTCTAACCATTCTTTATGTATAGGCTCCTCGAACTTTAGTCTGCTATTCTGTCTGAATATGTCAACACATCAACAGAGATGCACAATGCCTGATATAGATAATGTACAGCTATGTATTCTTTCATATAGCATTTTCTACTGGCACATTGATATTTATCTATCTTATGGTGATTATCATTCATCCTCTGAAGTACCGGAGGAAATGTTAGAACAGGAGTTCCTAATCTAAAACTAGATGATCAGAGGTTTAGATATAACGTAAGGAAGTTCTACTTTGCCAAGAGGGTGGTAAGTAAATTGAACACCCTTTGATCAGAAGTGGTAGAGACTAATACAGTGAGGGAATTTAAAGATGCGTAGGATAAGAATAAAACTATCCTGAATCTCAGAAAAGACCAAGGACTGATTTTTTTTTTATCATCATCAACTGATTTGGTGTGGACAATCTTTGTGGAAGTCACTGTGGGTATATATTTGTTTAGAAGACAGGTATTGGTGGTGCAACCCACCAACAGTGAGCAGAGGGACCTGAAGTAAATATAAACGTAACTCACCCCAATGGGTTATGTAGAATAAGTGACATAAAAAAATGACAAAAAAAAAGATAATGCACTCTGTATGATAAAATATAGCGGATTTTTTTAAAAAATGTATAAAAAAAACTCACATTCTGACAAAAACTGACTCAAATCATCAATGCCTGGTGTGATTAGGGATCACACACCCAACTGTACTTGAATGGAGATATCTACAAATGGATAAAATCACATAGAGCAGTATTGCAACATATCAGAACTGGAACAGAAAAAGGTGGCTACAGTTAGTGTCTCACCTTGCCTAGAGCCTGTAACCTGGCTCCAGGGATAAAGAACACTGTACTGACTTAGGGCAGTACTCCCCCTTTAAGGTGATGGACAGCAGAGTGGACCCAGCAGAGTGTATGGAGTATATGTATGAAAATATAATATAAAAAGTGATGTAAAATGTAGAATAAATACTTTATTACATAAATTACAATACTATCATAAAATATACTCTATTTAATTGTCTCTGTGAATCCTCCGATACGCATTTCACCCGTGGGCTTCCTCAATAAGGTATTTATTCTACATTTTACATCACTTTTTATATTATATTTATATACATATACTCCATACACTCTGCTGGATCCACTCTGCTGTCCATTTTTTATGTAATTTATTCTACATAACCCATTGGGGTGAGTTACGTTTATATTTACTTCTGTCGCTCCGCTCACTGTTGGTGGGTTGCACCACCAATAGCTGTCTTTTATCTTGTTGACGTGTGGGAGAGTGGGTATCCGACAGAGTGGTATAGCACATGTACACTTTTTCCTATTGTTTTTTAAATTTTATATATTTGATTAGATTGTGGCCAGAATTTAACATCTGCAAGATATTTCTTCAGGTTGTATTTACTGACTCAGCTGAGAATGCTTTCCACAAGATTTTGGAGTGCTTCTAGGGAAATTTTTACCCATTAATCAAGTAGAGCATTTTTGAGGTCAGGCACTGATGTTGGACAAGAAGGCTTACCTTGCGATCTCTGTTAAACTTCATCCCAAAGGTGTTTGATGGGGTTGAGGTCAGGGCTCTGTGTGGGCTAGTCAAATTCTTCCACACCAAATTCATCCACCCATGTCTATATGGATCTTGCTTTGTGCACTGGGGCACAGTCATGCTGGATAAGAAAAGGGACTTCTCGGAACTGTACCCACAAAGTTAGAAGCATAGCATTGTGCAAAATGTCTTGGTATTATGAAGCATTAGGATTTTTCTTCCCTGCAAGTAAGGGGCCTAGCCCAAAACCTGATTTCAATAATTAAGGGCTGTATCCCAATACTTTTGTCCTTATAATGGTGAACAAAGCAAGGTCTATAAAGACATGGTTGGATGAGTTTAAAGTGGAACATCTTGATTGGCCCGTCCAGACCTAGACCCCATAGAACACCGTTAGGATGAACTGGAATGGAGATTGCAAGCCAGGCCTTCTCGTCCCATTCATTTCCAATCCTACATGAGTTAGTAATCTTGATGTTAATTATAATAATACAGGAAGTTCTTATATTCTGTGTTCAAACTGGAGACACAATTTAGGAAACAGAATAAATTACTGTTCATAGAATCAAATAATGATAACAGATTGGTTGGTCCCCCAATTAAGCTCTTGGGCAACACTTCCAAAAAAAAATATCAACATTGTCTCTACTAACTGAAAAAGAAAAATGATAAGCACGACAGCTATACTTGTATTGAAAAAAAGTAATACATTGACAACTGGCATGATAAATTAAATTTCATGCAATGTCTTCCCTAGGGGGTTTGTCAGGCAAGTAGCATCACAAGTAAATATAAATCTTTAATCGGAGCAAATTAATAAATTCATAAAACAAGCTAAGGAACTTCCAATTACATGATAGACTGGTAATAATTAATGTACAACATGTATGGCACATAAAAAGTATCAGCTAGATTTATTTGTAACTAGTTATTAGGAAACCTGATTTGACAAAAAAGTTAAATATATACATCTTATGGATTAGAAAATGTCATACATATAATCTGTTTAGAAACAACATTTATAAAACTCAAAAGTATTGATAAAAGTTATTTAATACTCTATATGATTAATATGGTTTTACAAATAGCGCATTAAAAATAAGAATTGTGGTACAGTCATTTTTATTTATTATTGCAAATCTTGGTGCAAAAGAGCAGTTGAAAACATATAATGCCACAGAGCGGGGACCAGACTGGGGATGACAAGGGGGCCGCCAAATGACCTTAGTGTGGCTGACTGCTGGACATTAGAGGCAACACACCACATTTCTACACACACAGTAGTGCGGCTCGGCATTACATTTATGCATTCATATTCAGATCTGCCAAGAAAGGCAAATGTGGATCCATCTGCATTATTTTGGCCTTGTGTAGTACTTCCGCAACAGGACAGAGCCTCGGCGCACACCACTGGGAAAGCCTTTCCTCCATTCCTCCAACTGAGAGAGAGCATGTGCGCAGACTCTCGACCCTGTCGTGGAACTACTAGAACAGGTTAGGATAACACTGCAGAGAGCTGGGACAAGTGCATCGCTAGAGAAGGCAGACAAAAGAATACAGAATAAACTGCGAACAAGAAGCAGAGTGAAGAAGGAGAGTCACAGGCATGTGGGCATGACCAGTCGGTGGTTACACACTGCAGCACTGCGGCAAATCTGAGTATGGAGCAATGTCCTTATTTTCTCTGACTAAGGGGAGATTTTGCAAATAAATATTTGTATATATCAAACATTAACCCCTTAACCCCTTAAGGACCGGGCTCATTTTTTGTTTTGTACCCTGTGGGACCGAGGCTGTTTTAACACTTTTGTGGTGCTTGTGTTCAGCTGTAATTTTCTCCTCACCCATTTAGTGTACCCACATAAGTTATATATTGTTTTTTTCAGGACAAGATGGGCTTTCTTCAGATACCATTATTTTGATCGTATCATCTTATTTACTATAAAAAAAAAAAAAAACATGGTGAAAAATTGAAAAAAAACACATTTTATGACTTTTATTTGAAAAATCTTTTACTCACCTAAAAAAGCAAGTAAAAAAACTAGCTAAATAGATTATACTACTTGTCCTGAGTTTAGAAATACCCAATGTTTTTATGTTTTTTTGCTGTTTTTTGTAAGTTATAGGGCAATAAGTACAAGCAGCGTTTTATGATTTCCAAATCTTTTTTAACAAATCTGGTCATTCTGCCTCCATCTCCTCTTTGGAACATCTTTGAAGCCGGTTAACTCAATTTAACCCATTCAAACCATATATTTTTGAAAACTAGACACCCCAGGGTATTCCAAATGCTGTTATTTTAACCCTTTCCATGCACCAATTATACAACTACACTTTGTCAAACTTTGTAATAGTAATTTTTTTTCACACAAATTGTACTTTAGTTATAGATATACAGGTCCTGGTATATGCCACTGTCAAACAACACCCCAATGTGTGTTCAGGAACATCTCCTGAGTGCAGTGATACCCGACATGCATGGATTTGTCGTGTTGTTTGAGATTTAAAATGCCACATTTGGGAAGTGCGCTTTTTTTGTCCATTTTGGAAAGTCTGTACCTATGCCCTATCTTTGAGCTCAGCCACTCCAATTTACCCCATCAGCCATTTTTTTATATTAGATACCCCTTGGGTATTTGAAGTGCTTTTATTTTAACTCTTTGTTGAGATTTTTGAGAAATTTTAGCACTTGCTCAAAATAATAAACTTTATTTTTGTATTTTATTTTTTTAATACTTTTTTTTTTTTTATATTTTTTTTACACATTTTGCTGGATGGTTCATCTAGTGACATCACTGTATAATTATTTTTAAATGTTAGCACTTAATTTTTTCCATATATTTTTTTTTTCCATATTTTTTTTTTTTTTTAATATTTTACTAATCACATTGTGATTAGAAAGCTGGGCTCCATTGACTTGCATGGTTGAATGCAGTACCTGTATTCAACCTGAAAGTGGAGCCAGAGTTCTCTAGACCATCTAGCGAACTTTAAAAACTTGTTTGTTGCTTTTACAGGGCGGCCGCCATCTTGTTGATGGCGAAGAACACCGGCAGCTGCGGCTGTGACCGCTCTCCGGAGCGGTCACAGCCCACCCAGAGGTAAGTGTTTGGTGTCGCTGGATGCCTCCTGATCGAGGCATTCCAGCGACACCATTTAAGTTTAGGAGGCGATCGTTGATCGCCTCCTAAACGCTTTTAAAACGGGCGTCCGCCGCCATACAATTATGGCGGTTGTTGACGCCTCGGGGAGGGGCCAGACATGGCCCCCGATGCCGATCTCGGCGTTACTGAATGCCTCGACATCGAGGCATTACAGTAACGCCGTTTAAGCGAAGAAAGTGATCGTTGATCACTTTCTAAGCTTATTTTACTTTTTGACGGTTCAGGACCGTCAAAGGTCATTTAGTGACCTTCATGTCATGACGGTCCTGAACCGGCAAAGGTCGCGAAGGGGTTAAGGCCAATGGGCGGTTCCTAAACTCATTGAAAACAATGCATTTTGAGCCCGTACATGTACGGGCTTTGTCATTAAGGGGTGAAAATTTAAGTAATGCATCTGAAGCAACAAAAAATGTACACAAAGCTAAATGATATATTTAGGCATTTATTCTTACCATGCTGCACTAAACAATCCTTTATATTTACAATGATAAATATCACAAAATTAAATATTTTTGGTACTCCTCTTCGGGACATAGCATTTCTGACATGGAAGATGTAAAAGAACATGTTAAGACATACTGACACAGAAGGAGAAGAGGGCCCTGTTTTTGCTTGCTTACAATTGCTTGCAATTTACAGATTGCTTACAGATTGTAGCAAGGGTCATAAAGAGAAGTATGTGACATGGAGATCCTAATGTTGTGGAGAACATTTCAGATTGAAGGTTGTTGGTATGAGGAAGATAGATTCACATGTGAGTTTTAGGCAGAATTACATTTAGAATGAGTAGGGGAAAGTCTGACAGAATCAGGTAGGGAATTCCAACGAATTCTACAATGTACCGGTAGACGGTGGAGGGACTGACACAGTAGGGCTGAAGAAGAGATGGGATAAGAACATTAGTCTGGCAGAGCTGTTCATCATTTTGTAATAGAGGAGAGAGGGAGACCAGTTAGCATTGAATTACAATAAACCAGACTGAACATTACAGGGGAATGAACTAGTAAAACCACAGCACACCTACAGTTCTGTGCTTTGCATATAAACTCCCCAGTTATTCCAATTTCTTTCCTATTTTACTTAGTTTCACAGTTTTTCTAGTGGGTGTCGAATGTGTGAAAGACTTGAAAGTGTTCAAAGAGGAAAAAGGAATATTCTTCTGAACAAAGCTTCCTGTTTTTCTTTGATATTCCCCCATTTATGTAGCTGGAGTAACTTGTTAATACAGGAAAAATTTCATTGATAAGGGAACAAGTTAGATTTGATAATGTTTACTTTAATATACAGTATGGACACCTGAAGTGGCTTCACTTTTTACATCTTTTACATCTGCTAAAACAGATGACTAAACATTATCATTGTCAGAAAGTAGAAACAATGATGATCATGTAGCATGGATGTCATTATCCATAACACCTCCTTTATCTGGAAGCTTGATACACGTAAATATATAGTATATAGTTGTTTCTTGCAGGATAATTGCTATTGCCGGAGAAAAAACATGGATTGATTACTTGCTTCTGTTATTCATTTTTACTTAATATGATTTGCATTGATCAATTGTTATTTAAGTCTTTATAAAAAATATGTATTGTTATTTTACTTGCAGGTAATAAAGCAGGAAGGTATTGGCAAATCGCTATATGAATGTTCCCTCTTTAATCTAGTCAAGTATGATGACTACAATGGTGATAAACATCTTTCCTTGGAGGAGTTTTACAGAGCATTTGGTGAGTATAAAGTAGTACATATGAAGTGTTATTGTTTCCATGAGATACCCTGGAAAACGAGAACCCATAATTTCATAATTTAGCCAGGACCAAGCCTAGGGTCACTTATGCCTGGGTGCAAAAATTTTTTGACGCACCCCCAGGTGAGTGTGGCAATATTGCTAACTCCTCCCTTTAACAAACATAACCCCTCTGACCACACATATTTTCTACTCCACCTCTTTAGGCCCCCGACTTGACCATGTAACATGTCACTCACAGTCATGTCCCACAGTGCCAGCTTTGCCCCCAAACAGTTCATCAGTGCTATATTTATCCACAAACAGCTTGTCAGTGCCTAAATGTGTCAGTGACATCCGTGCTCTGACTTTAAAGAAGCCACTGACCAAGACAGACAAAGCTGTAGCTTGCTCTTTTTGCATCTGAGGCAAGAATTGTGCACCCCGACTATATCTTTACAGAGGTTATTCTGAGGAAAGTAGATAAATAAATAACAAGGACATTCATGATATTAGAAATGCAGAGCAGGCATAGATCACATGTCGCACCCCCAAGGGCAAGCCCCAGCACCCAGATTGCACTCACATGACTTGCCCAGCACCGAGATTCCACTCACAGGACTTGCAGCAGCACCCAGATTGCAGCCACAGGACTTGCTCAGCACGCAAGTTACATCTTAACGACTTGCCCAGCACCCACATTGAACACATAGGACTTGCCCCAGCACCTAGGTTGCACTTAAAGGACTTGCCCCAGCACCCAGGTTGCACTCAGAATACGTGTCCCAGTACCCAGGTTGCACTTAGAGGACTTTTCCCAGTTCCCAGGTTGCGCGCATAGGACTTACAACAGCACCCAGGTTGCATGCACAGGACTTGCACAGCACCCAGGTTGTATCCACATGAGTTTCCCAGGACTCAGGTTTCATACACAGGACTTGACACAGCACTCAGGTTACACACGTAGGATTTGCCGCAGTCCCCAGCTTGCACTCATAGGACTTGCCCAGCACCCAGGTTACATGTCAAAACCCAAGTTGCACACATAGTACTTGCCCGAGAACCCAAATTGCATCCACATGAGACTTGCCCAGCATCCATATTGCACACATAGGACTTGCTCAGCACTCAGATTGTACTCAAAGTACTTGCCCAGCACCTAGATTGCACTCAAAGGACTTGCCCCAGCATCCAGATTGCACTTAGAGCACTTGCCCCAGCACCTAGGTAGCACACATGGGAACTGCCACCTTTCTTTTTCCTCCTCATTATCTTTCCTATATGTTTCTCTTTATTTATTTCATTATTTTTACTACCTCCCCCTTTTCTCGCTATTTACCTCTCCAACCCCTTTCTCACTATCTACCCCAACCTCCCACTTTTCTAATTCACTTACCTTGCTGAAGTCCTGTTTTGGGATAGCGAGGCTTCTGTCTCACTGCTGCGTCGCAGTGCACATAGGTTCACTGCTGAGCGCCGGGATATGACGTGGCATGAAGAGCCAAGACTGTGACTGAGACGGAGGCCTCGCACTCATACTAGTGCGGGGAGTGGAGGGCCGCCAAGTGGTTCTGAAAACTTTTTCATAAACGAGCCACTCCTAAGAAAGCTTTCAGCGACCGTTCTCCCTCCTCCGCTTCCTGCTGCCTTGGTGCTCTGAATTCAGCAATAATATCACATTCTATTATGAATCTGATGGAAAGGGTAATCATTAAAACTTTGTTATTTACCCTTGCCCTTATAAATATATTTTTATTATATTATACTTAATTAAAGGTTTAGTATAGTTTTCCTATTATCAACTTATAAAAGAAAGAAGACAATGTTCTGGGGTGCATGTAGGAACCTTTTTTTAATTAAAATATATATTATATTAAAATATCTGAAGGTCTGAATCTTTCCATTAGTATTAATAAAAACTGTAGGTTGATATTAGAGTCTAGTTGCGGAGAATGCAATCACATAGGAAGGTCAGTGATATGTGGTTGTTAAGGACATCATTTTATAACCAGGGATAATATCATGCAATGTCTTGTGGAGCTTATATTTCTGGTAAAAACAAAGGCACAAGTACCTTAAAAATAAGAGCAAAAGAAGATTGTATATGTGAATTGTGTTAAAGATAATACAGTATATGAATAATTTATTTCACAATGCAGTGTACAAATAGATACAATTCATAAAAACATATGAAATGTCTTATAAGTGAAATATATATTAGGTGTGGAGATAATATTTATAGAGGATATACTTTCTATGTCTTTTCATATTTTCATATACCGTGGTATGCCCTGTATTTTTTTGCACTTTAGCCACTTGACTTAAATGGCTGATGAATAAAGAAATGGTATTTTGTTAAATCACTTTTTTGACAAAGCTAATGCTTACTGCATATGACACTAACATAATAAAGTAAGCTTGATACCCACACTGTTATTTATCGTCGCAATATAAGCTTCCAGGTTTAATCGCATTTTATTTTGGTAGCTGTCTGTTCATCTTGTTATTACAGTGCTCCTAGAGGCTGTGTATCATTTTTTTTCAGTTTCCTATCCCCTTATTACCCCATTCTGATTATATAAGATGTACTTACATATGTATTCTTGTTTCTACAAATAATAAATGCATTCTTCACTCTATACTTTAGCCATGTGTTAATGGTTCATTTACTGTTTAATTAGTATACTGGATTTTTAACTTTCATTTTACACAGGCTGTTTTTATTTTTTTCCGCCTTAACTACAATTTCACATAATACCTTGACAAATTTAATCAAAGAATGCTGCCAGGCTGCTCAAACCTAGTGTCAAATTACTCTCTGAAAAACTATTGATACAATTTTCCCTCATTATTATTCCATGTTATGTCTCCAATAAATTATTGTATGTGTCTTTTAAAATGAAGCACATTCAAAATTGCAAATAATGCAGTAAACTCAGGCCATCTCTATCTCTATCCCATTGTGATGTAAGGGAACATACCACAGAAATATACAGTGCTGCGATTTGCTCTGTGCTTGTTTTATTTGGACTTCAGTGAACCATATGAAATGTGATGCATCCCTAGGCACTCAGGCTTAATTCACAAATAGTAAAATTGTTTAGGTACTTTTTTTAAGCACTCATTGTGTTATTAAGCATTTTAGAAGCACAATGTTGAATGATGTATTACATTCAATGTAATAAACCAAAAAAGCAGGACAGAGTTATGATCTTCTGCTGAAAACCTGTACTTACCGTTGCATAGACTCCATACATTGTATAGTGTACAAGTATACTTTACATACATTTAATTGTTCAAAGCATAGGTTCATAATTACTAGATTTGTATTAATGCTATTTTACCAACAACCAAGTAAAACTGTATACATTGCTGTGAAAATATATGTCCCTTCCTGATTTCTTCTATTTTTGCTTATTACCAAGGGGGCAAATACCTTTTCACAGCAGTGTAATTCCTAATACCGCTAGAAGGTCATTTAGTACAAGTTGTGACTAACTCCCTATAAAACGTAATGTAAAATGTAATCTGAAAGTCGAAGATAAAATAAGTTCTCAAAGCCATTTCAAGTGTAAAAACATCCAGTAAACAATATCTCTGCATGCTCCACCAAGTACAAGGTATTAGAGATTTGGACAACTGACAGACACCAAAATAATATGTGTAAACACTTTGGAGTATATTTCCCAAAGAATGGTATGTCTGCTGCAGATTGCTCAACAAGTTGCTTGGAATAAATAAAAGACGACTACAGGGTCATTTTAGGACACTGAAATGTAGGCATGTTGATTTAATATAGCTTGAATTAGATGATGATAGTTAAAGATAGAGGAGACAAGGACAACAAAACAATGCTCAACGTGAGTTTAGAAATCGATACTGAATCTCTGTTGACCTTTATGTAAAATAAAAAAAAATATGTTTTCTGTAAACAAGGAAGAAACATGAGGTTATAAGGGACATTAAGACATACAAAATAAACCACACATAGATAAATAAAAACGAAAACACCAAAATTGGATGAAACAGGCCGTGGACTTTTATTTGGTTTATCAAATATACAAACGAAAATAACTTTGCAACCATTGTATCAAAAACATAACAAGCCCTTGGCACAAGCCCAGAGCCTCCGACTAAAATCACATAATCTTGCCAAACCGCCATAAAAGCCAGCCGGCATAACTTAAACTTACAGTTCACCCTAAAATTATAGGATAACTATAGCCCGATAAAAGCCACGACAAAAAATACAGAACAATATAATACAGGGTGGGTGGGAGGGCGCATTTTCATCAATTCTTCCATGGCGTCTTCAGCTTACCAGCCTCGCCACTGCTCACCAGACTCAAAGGTCAGTGCAGTATCGGCTCAGCGGTTCGCCAGGTAAGTGAACAGCTCCCTCAAAACGACTCTATTTATAGGTGATTTTCCCGCCCATAGCGCAGCGCAAAGCACCCGCGAGGCAGGCACGCAGCAGCACGAGACCCCTAAAAAACGGGGCAAAGCGCTAGCGCATGCGCAAAACACAAAAACTTACATAAGCTTCACATTTTTTTTTTTTTATACAAACTACCTGACCTTTTCTTGACCCCACAGCCTATACCTGATAATGATAACCATGACCTTTGTTTGCCCGCACAACCTCATGGCACCCTGCCCTATGGTTGCAGGCTTTATCATTACCAGCGTTCATCAACAAACCTACAAATAAATACAGAAAAAATAAATAAATATATATATATATATATATATACAGATCAGCCATAACATTATGACCACCTGCCTAATATTGTGTAGGTCCCACTTTTGCCCCCACAACAATCCGGACCCATTGAGGCATGGAGTCCACTAGACCTCTGAAGTTGTGTTGTGGTATCTGTCACATAGATATGAGTAGCAGATACCTTAAGTCCGAGGTGGGGCCTCCAGGGGTGCATCCTGGTGTTATGTGTTCTCCAGGTAAATGACGCACACACATCAGGCCATCCTCGTGATATAAAAGAAAACGTGATTAATCGTTTCTTTTATTGCTCCGTGGTCCAGTTCTTATGCTCACGTGCCCATTGTAGGCCCTTTCGGCAGTGGACAGAGGTCAGCATGGTGTCACGAACCGGGTCCATACAGATGACTGCATTGACCCAGCGCGCCCAAAGATTGTGTGCAGGAGTCACAGTGCAGTAGCGGAGTTGGACAGGGCCTGGTGCAGGGCGACTGCACTCACCCGGGTGTTGAGCACCTAGGGTTGTGCAGCCACATACCTGCGCCCTGACATAGCAGCAGATGTAGTCCAAAATGAAACGAAGTGATATCCTGCAGGCACCCTGGAACAAGTATGAGACATAGAACTAGACGCACGTGCAGGATGCTGCAGGCTGGGAGTATGGAAGCTAAGCAAAGGATATAGCAGAAGCATAACAAGCAAGGGGGACAGAGCGAGCAAGATACGGAGAGACCAAGCAAGAAACATAACCAGACAAGACATACATAATACAGGACACCCCGCTGCCGGGGATACAAGACAGGACACTCCGCTGCCAGGGATACGAGACAGGACACCCCACTGCCAGGGATACGAGACAGGACACCCCGCTGCCGGGGATACGAGACAGGACATCCCGCTGCCAGGGATACGAGACAGGACATCCCGCTGCCGGGGATACGAGATAGGACACCCCGCTGCCAGGGATACGAGACAGGACACCCCGCTGCCGGGGATATGAGCCAGGACACCCCTCTACCGGGGATTCAGGACAGGACACCCCTCTACCGGGGATTACAAGACAGGACACCCCTCTACTGGGGTTTCAAGACCCCTCTACCGGGGATACAGGACAGGACAGCCCATAGGTTACATCACAGACTGACACACATAAATACAGGAACTAGCCTAGGACTATATGATAACTTTTGGAGACTCTGTCACATCTTATGGCCATAGTATGCTTAGCCCACCACTACGCCAAAGTACTCCAATGGCGATGGGTCCTAACGCTACAGCCTGCCTATGGAAGAACTAATAAACTGAACATTGAATCTATACACATGTCAGAGAACACATGGGTGGGGCACACCTTATAAAGGAAACAGAGCTGAAGCAAAGAGCAAGACTGGAATCCAAGAATCAGATGTTCAGGACAGAACATACATAAATCCAGAAATGACACAGCAAGACAGGGAAACAAAAGACATGCAGCTCCGCCGCCTTGGTAGAGCGCGACACATGGCCACCTTGATCGGTCTGCTGCTGTGCAGCCCCATACACAACAAACTGCTATGCACTGTGTGTCCTGACATGTTTCTTTTAGAACCAGCATTAACTTTTTAAGCAATTTCAGATACAGTAGCTCGTCTGTTGGATTTGACCACACAGGACAGCCTTCGCCCTTTTGATAGGTACTGACCACGGCAGGACAAGAACACCCCACAAAAGCTGCAGTTTTGGAGATTGTCATGTAGCCATCACAATTTGGCCCTTGTCAAAGTTGCTCAGATCCTTACGCTTGCCCATTTTTCCTGCTTCTAACACATCAACTTTTAGGATGAAATGTTCACTTCCTACCTAATATATCCCACCAACTGATCATAATGTTATGGCTGATTAGTGTATGTATATATATATACAGTGGGGCAAAAAAGTGTTTAGTCAGCCACCAATTGTGCAAGTTCTCCCACTTACAAAGATGAGAGAGGCCTGTAATTTTCACCATAGGTACACTTCAACTATGAGAGACAGAATGAGAAAACAAAGTCCATAAATCACATTGTCTGATTTGGTGGAAAATAAGTATTTGGTCAATAACAAAAGTTCATATCAATACTTTGTTATATACCCTTTGTTGGCAATGACAGAGGTCAAACGTTTTCTGTAAGTCTTCACAAGGTTTTCACACACTGTTGCTGGTAGTTTGTACCATTCCTCAATGCAGATCTCCTCTAGAGCAGTGATGTTTTGGGGCTGTTGCTGGGCAACACAGACTTTTAACTCCCTCCAAAGGTTTTCTATGGGGTTGAGATCTGGAGACTGGCTAGGCCACTCCAGGACTTTGAAATGCTTCTTACGCCCGTTGCCCGGGCGGTGTGTTTGGGATCATTGTCATGCTGAAAGACCCAGCCACGTTTCATCTTCAATGTCCTTGCTGATGGAAGGAGGGTTTCACTCAAAATCTCACGATACATGGCCCCATTCATTCTTTCCTTTACACGGATCAGTCGTCCTGGTCCCTTTGCAGAAAAACAGCCCCAAAGCATGATGTTTCCACCCCCATGCTTCACCGTAGGTATGGTGTTCTTTGGATGCAACTCAGCATTCTTTCTCCTCCAAACACGACGAGTTGAGTTTCTACCAAAAAGTTCTACCTTGGTTTCATCTGACCATATGACATTCACCCAATCCTCTATTGGATGTGTTACTCATAGTAGCCTTTGTTACTTTGGTCCCAGCTCTCTGCAGGTCATTCACTAGGTCCCCCCATGTGGTTCTGGGATTTTAGCTCACCGTTCTTGTGATCATTTTGACACCACGGGGTGAGATCTTGCGTGGAGCCCCAGATCGAGGGAGATTATCAGTGGTCCTGTATGTCTTCCATTTTTGAATAATTGCTCCCACAGTTGATTTCTTCACACCAAGCAGCTTGGCTATTGCAGATTCAGTCTTCCCAGCCTGGTGCAGGTCTACAATTTTGTTTCTGGTGTCCTTCGACAGCTCTTTGGTCCATAGTGGGGTTTGGAGTGTGACTGTTTGAGGTTGTGGACAGGTGTCTTTTATACTGATAACAAGTTCAAACAGGTGCCATTAATACAGGTAACTAGTGGAGGACAGAGGAGACTCTTAAAGAAGATGTTACAGGTCTGTGAGAGCCAGATATCTTGCTTGTTTGCAGGTGACCAAATACTTATTTTACCGAGGAATTTACCAATGAATTCATTAGAAATCCTATAATGTGATTTCCTGTATTCCTTCCCCCCATTGGTGAAAATTACAGGCCTCTCTCATCTTTTTAAGTGGGAGAACTTGCACAATTGGTGGCTGACTAAATACTTTTTTGCCCCACTGTATAAATATATATATATATATATATGATTTATGGATGAGGATCCTTTATTATTCTATATTTATTGTATTCTGAATCAGCTGATTATTTTTTTTTTAATGTTGTTCTGAAGTGTTGATATAGCTGTAGAAGACCAGGGCACAGTCACACACACATATACTGTAATATACGCACACACGGTTACACATGTCACATGCACACACGTACTTTTTTAAGTAAAGGCTCATTAGCAGCTGGTGACAGATCTTCTCTGCTGCTCCCTAACTGCCTACAACTGAGCAACAGGAAATATCATATGCCAGCACTCAGGCTTTGTCAGTGTACTGGACCGGAGCGAAGACTCACAGAGAGGGCCATGCGCATTTACATTGGTGAGTCCCTCAATGCATTTACTGCGCACAGAGGAACTGATCAATGGAGTGAAGCAGTGGGCCATGAGACTCAAAACCCTTCATCTTTTAAGACATTTCAAAAGCAGTAGCGACTCGATTGGAAAAACCTAATCGTTACAGAGCCCTACTATTTCTATATTTGATTAAAGTTATATTGATATAATATTGATTATGTAAATTGCATATTCCCAATAGATGAGCCGCAATTAGTGCTTTTGTTATGGATACATTTGTTAAATCTAGGTACTTAAAACAGATTTAATTGCGTTTGTTACATTATGTACCAAGTTCCATTTATTCCATTATTTCTTTGATTGCTGTTGTGCTAATTACAATGTTCTAGTCTAGTTTTTGCAGATTGCATTATTTGTTAGGGTATAGTCTAGAGAAATGTACAAGTGGCACTTAAATTGTTAGCGCTTTGAGATAGTTATCTTGCAATATGTAGCCAATCATTGTTTGTTAAGATTGGTGATTTAAAATCAGAGAGTTAGTGGCAATGAATTAAAATAACATTAAAATAAATGAACAATAAAAACGAACTATCTTTCATAGAATGAGGTTTCTGGAGAGAATGATTTATTTTCCTGATTCAAAATAATCCCTAAGGATAAGATGTTAATGTTCAACATTTACGGCAATTTAGTTTTGCATAACATAGTGAAAATTCAAAATGCATAATCCTGCTGAGAATTATGTTAGATCTAACAGGAAATTGTACCTGAGATTTATAAAGGCTTTAAAATATTTAATGTGTAAATAATGAGTCTGAGCATCAGGATATGATGTAATTTCCTGGCACTTAGACCTAGGGAGCATGTGAGGACCATGAGGAAGAAGCAAAGCTGTCACTGGCCAGTGAACTGCCTACTCTTGAGCCAACAAAGATAGGAGTGTGTAAATAGTGCGTGTGTTTAAGTATATTAGTGTGTCCGAGAAATATGTACATGCTAAAACGTAATAGGTATGGGCATAGGTTGGTTGGAGGGCTTTTGCTTTTGTCTGAGATTTTTTTTTGGGGGGGGTTCTCATCATTTCATTCTTGGTCCCAGACAGCACAATGTATTGGACAAGCCAGCAAATGTATTGATCATTAAGAAATTAAGAAAGTTTATGTTTGTTTTAGTTGCTTGGCTGCACAAACACCCTCAATATGACAACCAAGGTTTTTATAAAAAGTGGATGAAATGAATACCAATAAGCTGGGTAACTACCGTATTTGCTCGATTATAAGACAAGGTTTTTTTCAGAGCAAGTGCTCTAAAAATATCCCTTGTCTTATATTCGAGGTCACCTTATAATCAGACCTCAAATAGAGGTCTCACTACAAGACTAAGATCCAGATCCCCCGCAGTGCTGCAGGGAACCTGGATCCTCCTCTCTGGCAGCTGGTGGGCATCTGTGTGATATGCGCAGACAACCTCCGTTGCTGCTGGCACTTCCTCTGGGGCTTCTATGACGGAGCGCCGCCATCACATGACCTTCCAGGGCTCCATCATAGAAGCACCGGTGAAAGTGCCGGCAGCAGCAATGGAGGTTGTCTGTGCACATCCTACAGCCGGTGAACGTTTGCGGGATGCACACAACCTCCGCTGCTACCAGATCTTCCGCTGGGGCTCCTATGATGGTAGCAGCGGAGGTTGCCTGCGCGCATCGCACAGACCCCCACTGGCTGCCCCCACTAGACACCAGGAAGTATGAAGCACAGGGGACAAGTCTAGGGATGAACTGGTAAGTCGGGGGGGGTTAAGAGTGGTAATATAATGCTTTTCGTAATATAATGGTTTTCTGGAGGCAGAGTGGCATATAGGGGGGTTAAAAGGCAATTCAGGGAGGCAGAGTGGCATATAGGGGTGTATAAGGAATATCTGGGGGGCAGAGTGGCATATCAGGGAGGCAGAGTGGCATATAGGGGGGTTAAAAGGCATATCAGGGGCAGATTGGCATTTAGGGGAAATAAGGCATTTCGGGGGCAGATGTGCAGAACTGGGGACAGAGAGTCAAATAAAAGGAAATAAAAACAAAAAAAACAATTTTTCTCAATCATATTTTTTATGAAATATGAAAAAATAGTTTACATGTGAATTAATATTTACTAGTAAAACTTTCTTTCCTTCAGGGTAGTCTTATATTCAGGCTTTTTCTTTTTTTCCTAAATTAATATTCAAATTTTGGCATGGCGGCAAAATGTACATGGCAACGAAGACACACAACACGAAGAATCTTCGTGTTCATGTTTGTCTTCGTTAATCTACTAATCTCATGGGTCCCTTCCTCATCTAGCCTACTTTATACGCAGCATCGCATGGGTTAATTGGAGCGGAAATCCGTAGGTTCGCTCGAGTAGTTAAAGGTCCATGAGAGCGACTCTATTGGTCGCCTGCAGGGGCCTCCTCTGGCATCAACCAACAGTGAAACTCCACCATTGGTCTCCCCGCTCCAGGAGTTAAAGGTCTTGACGAGCCACTCTATTGAGCAGGGAGACCCAGGAGTAGTTCCACCATAAGGAGTTAAAGGTCTGTACAAGCGACTCTATTGGTCACCAGCAGGGGGCTAGTCTGCCATCAACCAATGAAGTGCAATAGAGTCGCTCGTGCAGACCTTTAACTCTTGGAGCGGGGAGACCAATGGTCTCCCCAGGCCAAGTTCCTGTCAGGAGAAAAAAGGTCTATACGAGTCTGTACCCTATTGGTCGCTGGCAGGTGCACTTCATTTGTTGATGGCAGAGGAGGCCCCTGCCGGCTACCAAAGTTGCTTGTAAGGACCTTTAAAATCCTGGCGCCAAAGCTGCTGTGTAGTGTGTACTGCGTTAACCACGTATTAACCCCTTCTAAAAAAAACAGTTGCATGCAATTTGGTAAGTATTGCATAAAGACAACATTTCCTGCAGCCATTAAACATAGAAATAAAATGTATTATGGACTTAAAGCCACAATTTTGGAAGCACAATGTATGGGTCCAGAACCACCACATTTTCTGGGTATACCACCCTTTAGGATTCTCTTGCTGCTCTTTTACTGCTGCACTTGGATAGTAACTAAATAATAATATTGGTTTACTGTAATTTCAGTTGTCTATTTCACTTTAATTACTGTGATGACAGCTAGGTATTAATTTGTAACATTAATTTGTAAGAAATGATTCTTTTTTATCTCATGTTTTTATTTTAATTAATTAATCTGGACCAATATATAATTCATGTAATTTATTTCGATAGCTGTTATTATTATTATACAGTTTCATGGGATAGACTAAACTCTGGCAGATGTACCCAGTCCAATGTGAAGATAATAGTATCAAATACACAGAACCTGTAGAGCTTATCTGTTCTTCAAACAGACTTTATGGACTCTATTTAGTAAACAGTATGAAATCCAGTGTAAAGCTATACATTTGGAATAATCTGCAGTAAATTTTATAAAATAAAGAATGACATTTCTATACATTGCCAAAATGCAACATGGTGCAGTCCAGTTTTTTTGTTTTAAAATGGTATTAAAGACAGAAGGATGCAATACACATTACATTAGAATGACATTAGAATAACAGCAAATTATCTAACGTGAAAATTCAGAAAATTCAAAATCCCATTCGTTTATTCTAGCAAATGTTTAATAAATATTAAGACAATTGTTTCTGCGTACTGAACGCATATTGACATTTTCTCGTGTATGGAAAGCAAGTAAAAATAAATGATGTCTCATAATGTACATTACTAGATAACTAATATGTACAAGCATGTTTCTGCTGATTAGGAGTTAATTTTTAATTAAGATGAATACATTAAAGTTACAAACTATTTCACAAGTACAGTATCCTTGAATAACATATTGAAAAATCCCTAAACACTTTGTTATTATGCAGAAAATACTGTTTGGCCTTTCAATAATGTATCTACCTAGAGGTAAAATCTGTCACACTTATAATAACTGTTCCTCTGTAGCCCTCTCAAGTGAAATGCATCTTTATCTCCTAGGTGATACATGTCAGTCACTTTAATAGAAATGTCACAATGACCTTTTCTTTAATGTTTGAAAATCTGTATCGACTTCCATGCTTAAAAAGTTTTATAATTATGTTTGGATTATCGTTTTTATTTTAATAGCAGTTAAAATAATGTCTAACTCATTACAGAGGTTGTTGAACTGAGTGTTCCAGAAGATCAAGTTGTGAGGGTGACGACAGCAACAGTTGGACAAAGTGTTGTGCTGATCTGTGGTATCCAAGGCAACATAAAGCTTCCCATTATATGGAAAAGAAACAATGCCATTCTGAATAACCTGGATTTGGAAGATATTAGTGTAAGTTATGTTACAGAGGTACTTAGCTAAAATGTGGTTATTGAACAATTAAGGATGTGTGTTGTATAATTTGTAGCATACAATACTGGGGTTTGATGGTATTTTTCTTTTAATGAAATTTGATCTCATCAGTTTACCACATCTTGCAAGATCTCATATATACATTTTTGCTCAACAGTATAAACATGTATGGAGGGGTATATAAGGGTTTATTGTAACATTACAACATTACTGCTTATGAGTGGCGTAACCCTTACTGTTCCTGCTTGTCCCTGGACCTATTTGGCTGTGGATTTTATTGTGGACCTTCTCCCTTCAGAATGAAATCCGGCCATATTGGTCATGGTAGAAATTTTTTTTTTTTTAGAAAATGGCTCATTTTGTCCCACTTCCTAAGCTACCCACAGCTCTGGATTTAGTGCCTAAATTTTGTCCAAGAAATCCTCTGTCTACATTTGCAGAGTGCAATTTACAGCTCTGTTTTGGAGGACTCTCTGTTCTACTATGGGAATCTCTTTGGCATTCTTATCCGCCTGCTACTCCAAATTAATGGGATTACTGAAAGGACCAACCAGCCATTGGAACAGTTTCTCTGGTTGATCGTGGAAGACCACCAGGGTGTCACAGTGTAAGGTAGAAGAGGTGGACCCGACAGTGCAGATAGGCACTAGATCTTCACCCAAACAATAGTTCTTACCCGGGGATGAGCCCCTGAGATCGAACAATCACTGGGACAAACAAATCCGAGGTCAGGGCTGGCAGAACAGGTTCGATAACGATAAACAGTCCGAGTTCGTAAGCAGGCAGAGAAGAATTGTGGTCGGTAACAGGCAGAGATCGGTACACAAGGCAGAATTCAAACAACAAGAAAAGCACACCCAAAAGCTAAGTAACGCTTAGAACGAGCAATGACAACAAGGAAAATCGGGTTTATAAAGGAATAGGAGGCGGAGACAGACAAACAACGCGGCAAACGGTACTTACATCACGGACCTCGACGATGCAGTGGTTACGGAGGCGGGGCTCCCAGCGGTGTGCGTGCCGGCGTGCGCGGTGGAGGTAGGACCCGTAGTCGAATGCGTGACATAGGGTGATTGGACACAACTCTTTTCTTGGGCTGGATTCTCCAGAAGCACCAGTCATAAAGCTTCAAAAGTCTCACCATTATTTTGCTATTTTTAAGCATGTCAGTTCAACAAACCCTGTGGTAGACAAATACGTGTCCCACCTGTGATAAGGTTCATCATACGTCAGGGGTGACAGAATATAGGTGTCAACCAAGAACATCAAGCTCAAAGTTCCATCGATTAAGCTTTCTCCCTGTTACTCTGGTACTTTTCGAGTCCTTTGTTGGATTAATACTGTGGCTTATGAGCTGCTCCTTATTTCTTCCCTTTAAATACCTTGCGTGTTTCAGGTTTCTTTGCTTAAACACCTGGACTGCAATAGATTTACAAAAAGAACTTTGCAGCCTAAACATGTCCACTTGGCATTTGGAATATGATGTACAATGAATGTCATCCACTAATTAGTACACATAAAAGGATATGGTCCATAATAAAAAGGTCATAGGTCTGCTGAAAAAATTCAATCATGAACACCAAGACAAACATGGGTAGTTTCAGTCTTTGGCTGTCTCTTTACAGAGGGGGAAATATCATGCTGCTGGCAGGCGTGAAAGTACGGCACACTGTTGACACACAGCAGGACCAGCGCCTGTGACACATGGCTGGTGGCAAGGCAAGCCAGGCACCAGATTTAAAAATCTGGAACTCCTTAGCACTGATACCCCAGTGTGGTCATGCTGTTTCTTTTGCTGATTCTGTTCCTGTATGCCTACCTTTGTAACTTAACTGGCTTGTCTGACTACCTGCCTTCTCCACTGACTTGGCTGTGTCTGACCATCCATTCTGCATGAACTCCTGACATGATGCGTCTCCCCTCTGTGACTCCAGCCTACAGCTTACCTATGCAGAAATCTGATCTGTCAGTACTACACCTGAGCCTCCTCTCTGTTGGGTTTAAGTCCTGTCCTTTTAGCTTGTCTAATGCACCATACAGTTTCAAATAGCTAGTAGGATGCAAGGCATACTCCTGGGACTACATCTTTTTTTAAGCATTAGCCTCGTTAATGTTAATGTAACTTATGTCAGTATTCAGCCATACATTCTAAACAATATAAAAAGTATTTACAGTTTGCAAAGGTATTTTCCTCTGCCCTTCATGTCACACGTACTCACAAAAATAATTTATATGGGTTTTCTCCACATTTTCATTGCTGTACAATTGTAGAAACCCTTCAAATTTTTGTTATATACATGATATGAATGCTAATCACTTGCATAATCTTCTCATTTGATTGCTTTGTAGCAGTCAAATGTCTTGGATGCAATGCAACGGAACCTAGTATTTCCAGGGTTAGCTAAGAGAATTTATAGCACTTTTCCTTTTTGTAGCTATGGAAATCCATTCTGTCCAAAGTAACAGATTGCACAGTGGCTCCATCATAGGGTGCCTGCATGAAAACAAATATATTCACTTCTACCACATGAATAGAAAGTACATTTTCAACTATTTGAATGAATACATAAACTGAGAACTGTAACTATTATGCTTTTTCCCATATTTCTTCATTTGCATTTACAGAGCCACCACCTGGGTTGTTAATCTTTTCAAATTATAATAATTCTGACTACCTCATTTCATAAGTGCAATTTTATTGCAATGCTAGAGCATAATGAATGTATACTAATTAAAGTGGAATGTGCGATCATACAGACAGTCTAAAATTAGATTTTTAGAGAGATATGCTCCTATATAACTTTAACAAAGCTATATTCACAGTTTCATCAGTAAAAAAGTTACACCTATTTGACCACATCTGCTTAACCCATTCTTTACCCCGTGGACGTACGAGTAGAAAAGTTGAGGGAAGATTGTCCTTAGGATGCACGCGTATGTCCTGACTTTGTTGCAGCAGCTGGGACAGCCTGGACTACCCCATCGGCAGAAGACAGCATCGCTGGCTTCCTACCAACGGATCATAGCAGCACTCCACACGAGCACCAGTACACTGTTACATAAAGCATGCCTGATCATTGCTGACACCACATAGACACCACATAGAGTACTATGTAAAATAAAGGATGTGGCCCTCTAGAACATAACAAAAATTTCAAAATTGCGTTTTCTTTTATTTTAGTAATACATTTTTTAATACTAGCTCTCACAATTATTATTTGTACATGTTTCTATGGCTTCACATAAAAAAACCTATTTTTCCTGTGTATAATTTGTGTGGGTACATCAAACATGGAAAATGTGACTCTTAAGTAACCAACATATGTAAAAATGGCAAAAAAATGGTACATAGGGTACTAAAAACCTTGGTAAGGAAAGGGGTAAAATGTCAAGGGAATAACTAGTACCAAGCCAAATATAGGAGCAAACACCCACAATTTGGATGAAATGTCCAGCTTGCATGTTTGCTACAACCAACTTTGCATTTTTATTAGACTGACACTACACATGACTTGGAAGTTGAATATGTGAGCTCAAACTAGGGGAGGCTTGATGAAATACATGGTTAATTGGCCTCTCTGTTTATACAGTTATTTTTTTGGCAGGTGTGAAAAAATGCTGTAAAATAAGAATGCTTTCCAAAATAAAAACATAGTTTATTTTAGTCATTAAAATGCAAACAGAAGGAAAATATATATCAAATCAAAATTTGCCTTTGAAACAGTATTGCTTCTTCTAGTCAGGGACTTTTCTGGCATATAGGTAGGTGTATGATTAAACAATTATACAGGTGATAATGATCATTCATTTAATATGTAGGTTGAAACACAATCATTAACTAGACGTGTGAAACCAAAAATGAGGAGGGACCCCCAAGGAAACAAACAAAGTTTGTTGCTCATTGCTTTGGCTTTGGTCATAATTAATGGTTTCCTCAATGCTGAGATGTACAATTACTTACTTACTTATACATCATGCAATATCACCAGGAAGTCATCTGATTCTGCAGCATGACAACGAACCTGACCATACAACAAAAGTCATTAAGCACTATCTTCACCTAAAAAAGCACAATATGTGTCCTGGAAGTGAGAGAAGCAACTAAGGCTGCCTACATCTACAGTAGAAATGTGGTTAGTTTTTCAAGATGTCTGCTCAGTTCCTTAAAAGACTGTGTGCAAGCGTACCTAGAAGATTTGATGCTGTTTGAAGCCAAAGGGTGGGCACACCAAACATTCATTTGATTTACATTTTTCTTCTTTTCACTCAATTTGCATTTTGTTAAACGATAAAAAAATAAACTATTAACATGTCTATTTTTAAAAGCATTCTTACTTTACAGCATTTTTTCACGCCTGCCAGGGCCGGCCCGACAATGGAACCAAGTGGGGCAACCGCTCCAGGCGGCACTTTTGAAGGGCAAGCCCCTTTTTTTTTTTTTTAAAAAGCGAAAGAGAGAAAGGGGCGCCGAGTGGTTTTCGCTTACCAAGCTGTCAGTACCCGCTCGGCGCCCCTCTCTCTCTCCTCTGCGGCGAGTCTCCCTCTCTCTCTCCTCTGCGGCGAGGCACTGAGACCGAACAGGGAGACTCGCCGCAGGACTGCTGAAAGGTAAGTATAAGGGGGGAGAGGAAGGGTAGATAATAGGGGGGGGGCGGCAGGGACGGAAGGAGAGGAAGGGTAGATAAGGGGGGGCGGTATTTTAAAATTCGCTCCAGGCGGCATTTTGCCTTGGACCGGCCCTGACGCCTGCCTAAAACTTTTGCACAGTACTGTTAATTGAAGTAGAATAATAAAAATTTTTAATTACTCCCATCTCACAGAAGACAGAGGAAAATTACAGCTGGTCAAAATGGCTCCCCGAAGGACTAAATTATTATAAACGTAAATGTCAGAAATGTCTCTTCAGTGTTCCGCCCATTACTTAGATTTAGTAGGATATGGTATTCAATTCCTTTGGTAAACCCTTTGAGACAAACCACTACAAAACCACTTTAAAGATTATATGTTTGTAAAATGTGGGATTTTTTTCTTTCTTAAAGTCAGCATACTCCTCCTGTGTCTTACACATTTTAGCACAACAGTTCAAATTAGAATTTCATGATATTACTTGAAAAACCTAACATATTCACATACATTATTCTTAATCATTGATTAATATATTCAATTTGCTAATCACAGATGAGAAATTTTAATCTATCCTGTGACTGTTAAAAAAAAAAAAGTGCTTACCTAATCACATTAAAATAAGAACATGTGTGGGAGGAATTTGTAAAACTTCACATCAACAACCCAGAAGCACATATTTTAAACAATTTAATTAGTAATTACTGGAATGATTAGTGTCGGAATAGATACATATGACATTTATATATAATGATAAAGCAAAAATATATACATATTTGTGTTTCTTTTAATGAAATGTTTAATCTGAAAGCCTACCCTCATCACATTCAGCAACTCATGGCACCTATTTTTTCTTTTGTAAACATTTTTCATAATTATTTTACAAGAACTAAGAAATACAGTTTATACAGTAATAACAATGGTACCAGTAGACTTGTGCATTTGGATGAACTTGTTTTTATACAAATCTCTGATAACATGGGTGATCCCTGACTAAACTGCCAAAAATTAATTGCAAAAGTGCTGAAATTTAATTAGAATTTGTTCATTTGTTGCCATGTGTAGCTGGTGCCATTACAAGCTGTTTTGGCACTGCTTGATGAGGTAAAGTGGGAAGGAACGGTGTATAGGAGGGTACATATCAATGACTGATAGCAGCGGTAGGTGTAGACAAAAAAACAAGAGATGGTCTCATTGATGGTAATGACTTTGATTGATGGGTCCAACAACCAGTGGGGGTTTTTCCTTACTTTTTTCCCTTTGGCCAATAAGCATTTACAAGGGGAAGGGACAAGCTTTAGATATATAAGTGTACTGATGCCCTTTTAACTTGTCAGTAGCAGCAGTTACAAACTGATGAGAGCGGGAGTGTGAGACAATGACAGCTTAGCGGAGGCTGAGATTGATGGTCATTGCTAATATACAATACTGCAAGTTTATTAATAAAGTAACAACGTATTTGCTCTAATATGAGACAAGTTCAGAGCAAAAAATAGAGGTCTGACCATAAGACTAAGTCCCAGATCCCCGGCAGCAATGCAGGGGACGTGGATCTTCCTCTCTGGCAGCCGGTGGACATCTGCATGATGCGCGCAGACAACCACTGTTGCTGTCTGGTACTTCTTCCGGGGCTTTTATGACGGAGAGCTGGCTTGACATGGCCTTCCAGTGATAGAAGCTGCCCCCCCTAGACACCAGGGAGTCTGAAGCACAATGGGGATGCATTGAGAAGTCTGGGGGGGCAGAGAGGCATATCAGGGGGCAGAGTGGCAAATAGGGGGGTATAAGGCATATCTGGGGGGCAGAGTGGAATATCTGGGAGGCAGAGTGGCATATAGGGGGTATAAGGCATATCTGGGGAAATAGTGGCATATAGAGGGGGTTTAAGGCAAATCTTGGGGACAGAGTAGCAAGCCCGGGGTCAGATGTGCATAACTGGGGGGGTAGGTTGGCAAATAAAAGGAAATAAAAACAAGAAATGCATTTTCCTCCATCATGAGTTTTATTAAATATGAAAAAATTGTTTACATGGGAATTAATATTTACTAGTAAAACTTATTTTTTCTATTGGGTAGTCTTATATTCAGGATTTTTTTTCTAAATGATTATTCAAATTTTGGGGGGTCATCTTAATGCGATAATAGTTTGTATTGTACCACTGTAGTTTATCTACAGTATCTCACAAAAGTGAGTACACCCCTCACATATTTGTAAATATTTTATTATATCTTTTCACGTGACAACACTGAAGAAATCACACTCTGCTACAATGTAAAGTAGTGAGTGTACAGCCTGTATATAAGTGTACATTTGCAGGCCCAGACCATGCTTGACTGTAGGCAAGACACACTTGTCTTTGTACTCCTCACCTGGTTGCCGCCAGACATGCTTGACACCCTCTGAACCAAATAAGTTTATCTTGGTCTCATCGGACCACAGGACATGGTTCCAGTAATCTATGTCCTTAGTCTTCAGCAAACTGTTTGTGGGCTTTCTTGTGCATCATCTATCGAAGAGACTTTCTTCTGGGACGACAGCCATGCAAACCAATTTGATGCAGTGTGCAGCGTATGGTATGAGCACCGACAGGCTGACTCCCCACCCCTTCAACCTCTGCAGCAATGCTGGCAGAACTTATACGTCCATTTCCCAAAGACAACCTCTGGATATGATGCTGAGCATGTACACTCAACTTCTTTGGTCGACCATGGCGAGGCCTAATCTGAGTGGAACCTGTCCTGTGAAACCGCTGTATGGTCTTGCCCACCGTGCTGTAGCTCAGTTTCAGGGTCTTATCTTCTTACAGCCTAAGCCATCTTTATGTCGAACATTTTATTTTTTCAGATCCTAAGAGAGTTCTTTGCCATGAGGTGTCATGTTGAACCTCCAGTGACCAGTATGAGAGAGTGTGAGAGCGATAACACCAAATTTAACATACCTGCTCCCCATTCACACATGAGACCTTGTAACACGAGTCACATGACACCGGGGGAGGGGAAATGGATAATTGGGCCCAATTTGGACATTTCCACTTAGAGGTGTACTCACTTTTGTTGCCAAGGTTTAGACATTAGTGGCTGTGTGTTGAGTTTTTTTTGAGGGGACAGCAAATTTACACTGTTATACAGGCTGTACACTCACTACTTTACATTGTAGCAGAGTGTCAGGTCTTCAGTGTTGTCACATGAAAAGATATACCGTATTTGCTCGATTATAAGACGACCCCCCAAATCTGAATATTAATTTAGGGGAAAAAAAGAAAAAGCCTGAATATATGACAACCCTATAGGAAAAAGGTTTTACCAGTAAATGTTAATTCATGTAAACTATTTTTTTTAATAAAAGCTATGATTGAGAAAAATATTTTGGTTTTATTTCCTTCTATTTTCCAACCTGCCCCCCAGTTATGCACATCTGCCCCAGAAATGCCTTATACCCCCTATATGCCACTGTTCCCCATGATATGCCTTTTAACCCTATATGCCACTGTGTCCCATGATATGCCTTTTGACCCCCTATGTGCCACTCTGCCTCCAGAAATGCCTTATACCCCTATATGCCACTCTGGCATTTAGAGGGTTAAAAGGCATATTATGGGGCAGAGTGGCATATAGGGAGGTTTAAGGCATTTCAGGAGGCAGAGTGGCATATAGAGAGTTAAAAAGGCATTTCTGGAGGCAGAGTGGCATTAAGGGGGTTAAAAGGCATTTCATAGAACACTCTGCCTCCAGAAATGCCTTATGCCCCCATTTAACACTCCCACGCCCCCCCCCAACTTACCGGTGCTTCTGACTTCCCTGTCATGTAGCCGGGGCAGCGTGTAGATCCCACGCGCTTACGCTGCAGCCGGAAGGAGGCGTGGCTAGCAGCGGGGATTGTCTGCGTCCATCGCGCAGTCCTTCCCCGATTGTCAGAGATCAGAGATCTCTGACAGCCGGGGAAGGTCTACAGACAGCGTGTAGACATCTACACGCTGCCCCAGCTACACACCAGGGACTCAGAAGTACTGGTAAGTGGGGTGGGGGGGAGACAGGAGGATCCAGGTCCCCTGCAGCTGCGGGGGATCTGGATCTTAGTCGTCTCATAGTCAGACCTATTTGCTCTTATAATCGAGCAAATACGGTATTAAAATATTTACAAAAATGTGAGGGGTGTACTCACTTTTGTGAGATACTGTATGTAATGTATATACCACATTATATACAGGAATTGCAGCATACATTTTTTTCCACATTTATTTTAGGCAAAATCTCTAGTTTTTGGTCAAGATACAAAAATGTGATTAAGACAGCTGCTACCAGCCAACTCTCTAATTTGTAGACAGCACAAAATATTTTGTGTTTTATCTGTCTTATCTTATCATATGTTATTCTTTATCATCATTGATAAATAAATATAGATGACAAGACTATGCATTCTCTTGGGCTTGTGCACAGTGCGACTGTCTGTCAGTTGTTTAAAATGTAAAACCTGTTTCATTTACGCTACCAGCAAAACCTCTCATTTCTGGACAAGTTATATGTCTTTATTTTCTATCACATCATTTATCATTGATAAATAAATATTGGTTACAAAACCAGGGATTATAAAATATATACAATTGGGGATATTCAGTCCTGCTCCAAGGGGCTTCATGTGTCTATCATCTGCCAGTGCCTGCCTGCCCAGGACCAGTGCCCTACTACTACTGCTGCTCATCTTTTGCCTTCCTTACTCTGGGGATCAATTCCTATTTTTTCTGATATTTGGGGGTTGGTCTTGTGGCTGGTGCCTGGCTGATGCCTGCCCTGTTCCCTACCCCTGTGCCTCAATGCCCTTCTTTACTCTGGGGAATCAGTTATTATTTTTTCTGATATGAGGGGGTCAGTCTTGTGGCTGGTTGTGTCTGTTTGCAAGTGCCTTACCTGTGCCCTGCCATGTGCTCTAGATGTGTGTATCCATTGGTGAAGTGCAGTCTATTCTAATATATATGAAATAGTTTAATGTATTCAATGCTCAAACACCCATCTCTTCGCCAGTGGTGGTGCTCTCCAGCCACACTTCTGTCACACTGTAATACTCTCTGGAAGCGGCTCCATTCTATATACATCTTTAAATCACTTTTATTATAGATCTAAAGGTATGTGATGCAAAGGGAAACAAAATGTTTTGTGTCCATAATAGAAATGCCTTTGGTAGTGTGCCTCATTTTCTTATTAGCAGTGAGTACTAGATTAGATTTAATACAGTATTGTACAATGATTTTCTTTGCTGAAGTCAGCACCATATGTGTTATCATGTGTGAGGATACCGTTCAGTACATAATTGCAAGTATAGTTCTCCCCAACAGAGTATACATATCTTTCCAAAGTGTGTTTATTTTAGGGCATGTCTATAAACAGTTTACATCTGCACAGGTAGATATGAGGATAGATTTTATTAACAATTTTAATTTCGTATAGTTTTTTGGTTTCAAATATAAATGCAAAACATTTCTTTATACAAGTAAAATATGCAAAAAATATTATCTTATGGATTTGAGAGTTCTCATACCATGAGATAAAATACATAATCTCAAAAATACATGTCTCAAAAAAAAGTTATAGTATGTGTAAAACTTATATTATTAAGCAGTGTATCTCAAACTTAAAAAAATATAAATGTATATTAAAAAGAGAAAAGGATCTTGTTTTAGGTATAAATGAAAGTCATTTTTTATAGTCTGAACTTGGAGGGCAGAGACCCTGGATGGAAACATATTTTGTTGAAATTGTGTTTGATGGATACAATCATCTCCAAGCTGTAGAAGAAAACTGCAGATATTGATCAAAATGCAGGCTGTGGGTAATATTGCCTTGTTTTAAATGAAAAAAGTGGCTGATTGTCAATATAGGGCATAGTTAAACATATTCTACATCTTAAAGGTTGCCATTTGTTGTTATTTAACAAAGATAAATACAATGGTTTTGTGAGTGTGTAAATTGTGAAAAATATGCTGCAAAATGATTACACTTCATAGAAAAAAATAATTGTTCTCACCAGCAGCGCTTTTCAAAACATGTTTTGTTTAAGAGATGCCGTTTCAGTTAATATAGAATGTATTCATTGTCTTATGTTTATTTATAAAGAGCAATTGTGGTGCCAAGTGGGAAAAGTACTGGAGCTGTCACATGTGACATGTGAAGGAACTTTTTACTTTGGTAAGCATTAGACTTGTACATTCATACAATTTCCAAAAATGAGGACAATCACTGAAAAATCTAACAAAAATGAATTTCAAAACCGTAGAAATTTCATTCAGAGCCCAATAAATCAAAAATGTGCTGCTTGTTAAGTATTGGTAAATGCAAACTCCACATGAAACAATCAAGGACAGAGTGCAAAAGGTTATCTACTTGAAAAGGGAAAAAAGGCTATAGATACCTATATTGAAAAATCCTATCTAAAATTAAAATCCACTCTAAAGTTAAACTTTGAATATCTTTCAAAAATCTCAACCAAAGCAATCTTATGTTATAGAGGTGCAAAGATGAGGAAAAGAAAAAGATCTCGGAGATTCTGTGGACCTCAAGTTACTTCTGCTGGGAGGCTGTATCCACCACCTCCACAGTAAAGTAAATTTTCCATACATTAAGTATTTTAAAAATGATCCAAATCTGAGCCTGGGAACTACAGACCTGTAAACTTAACATCTGTGGTGGGAAAATTGTTTGAGAGTTTATTAAGAGATGGCATACAGGAATATATTGTGAACAATGATATCATCAGTAGCAGTCAGCACGGTTTTATTGCGTTCTATGATGTTATGAGTAAGCGTATAAATCAGGGTGTTGCTGTAGATGTCTATTTAGATTTTGCAAAAGCATTTGACACTGTTCGACACCAGTGGTTATTGTATAAGCTAGGACAAATAGGTCTTGGAGAAAATGTCTGTGTTTGGATTAGAAATTGGCTTAGTAACAGGGTGCAAAGAGTTGTTGTTAATTTTCAAGATGGACAACTGTGGTAAGTGGGGTGCCTCAGGGTTTTGTCTTGGGTCCAGTTCTCTTTAACATATTTATTAATGATCTTAAAATAGATATTGGTCACTTGTTTGTGTTTGCTGATGACACAAAATTAGGTAAGGTTATAAAGTCTGACCAGGTAGCTTCTCCTGAGAATGATTTGGAAAAACTAGGGGACTGGACAAATAAGTGGCAGATGAGATTCAATATAGATAAGTGTAAGGTAATGCACTTTGGTACCAAAAACAAGCATGCAACTTACACTCTTGTAAGGTCATTACATTGAGAAAAGCAGAAAATGAGAAGGTAAAATTGTAGACCATAGACTTAGAAACAAAGTGCAGTGCCTGTCAGCAGTTGCAAAAGCCAGTAAGATATTGGCATGCATAAAGAGGAGTATTAAATCACGAGATGAAAATATAATTTTACCTCTTTATAAAGCAATGGTGAGGTCTCACCTTGAATACAGTGCAAGTTTGGGCACCGGTTTTTAAGAAGGATGTTATAGAGTTGGAGGAAGTGCAGAGGTGGGCTACAAAGTTAATTATAGGGATGGAGAATTTTAGTTACGAAGAAAGACTAGAAAAACGTAACTTGTTTTCACTTGAAAAGAGACATCTAAGAGGGGATCTGATCACGCTGTACAAATACATACAAAGTCAGTTTAAATGGCTTTGTATGTATTTGTAAAGAGGTATTTACAAATTTGTAAATAGGTATTTGTAAAGAGGTATCTACAAAAGACACAGGGTCATCATTTGAGACTTGAGGAAAGGAGATTTCAGCATCAGCATAGGAAAGGGTTCTTCACAGTAAGAACAATAAAAAGATGGAACTCTCTGCCTAAGGATGTTTTATTATCTAACTATGTGGATATTTTTAAGAAAGGTCTGGATGCTTTTGTGGTTAAGCATAACATAAAGGTCTACTGTTAAAAGGACAGTCGTATTAGCAAGTTGATCTAGGTAGTAATCTGATTTCCACTATGGAATCAAGAAGGAATTGTTTTCATAATTGCCCCAAGGGTTTTTTTTGCCTCAACTTTAGAACTATGTATGTGCGAAAGGTTGAACATGATGGACTGAAGTCTTTTTTCAACCTACTATACTATACTACACTAAGTAAGACTTTATTACATTTAATAAAAGTACAAATCTCAGGGGTCCTATGGACCTCAAGGTCCTTCTGCTGACAGGCTGTTTCAAATATCCACCACCCTCTCATTAAAGCAAGTCTTCTTTACATTAAGTACAACTTTATGACATTTAATAAAAGTAAAACAACTATGTTACTATGTAACTATGTATTCTTCGGAGAAACAATCACAAGTTGCCTTTCTATTTCTATTTTCTAGAACCAAGGGTGGTAAATATCTAACTCTACAGCTTTTGTTGTATTGTATTGCCAGTTACCCTGAACCAGCTTATGTCAAAACAAGTTTTCATTGTTGATATATTTTACATGGATGTTAGAATATATAAAAATGCATTTTAGGATTAAAGTTACAAAATATAGTAGGGGAGTAATAATTACAGGCAGTTGAACCCTACTGTATTAGCGCATACCATATAAAAGTTTTTTAAATGTGTTTTATGAACCAGGAATTTAATATGGTAGAGTATATTTTGTTTATTTTGAAAAGTTACAAAGTTTCGGTATTAGTCATTTGCGGTACCTTTCAAAACAAAGCATTCAGGTCATGAATTCATGACCTGAAGTACCTGCATTGCTATATAATTCAGTTTTTATTATAATTGATCTTTTATACAGTCATCCATCTATAAAGCAATGTTTTAATATAATGATATAGTATTCATAGTCTAGGTTTAAGTAGTAGGCTTTTTGTTAATCGTTTTAACCATGCTGGCCTTTTTTAAGGGCTCTATGATATTTGTGGTATGCTACGGCCGTAGGGGTACTTGCTGCAAATCTGTGTTATGAAACATATATTTAAACCATTATATGGACAATAGAAGACTGGCATTGTGCAAGGAATATTATTGTTTTGGGATTCTCTCATAACAAAGACTTGAGAAATCCTATACAGTACCTAACCTTGGGTTGTAGAAAAAAATGTTTACTTACACACTGTAAAAATGAAATATCTCATGGGGAACAACTCAAGATTAGATACTGAAAAGGCAACAAGCTGAGAAAGAATAGGTAACATTACCCAAGTGAGACTTGAGAATAAAAACAAACATAAATGACAGAGACAAAAAGAGAGAGAGTAAGAATGGTCTGGATCCATTGGTCTTAGAGGAATACACAGCAGAATAAAATAAAAAGCACAATAAAAAGCCAGGTTGGAAGAGCTGATAGTTGGTGTCATGTTTATGTTAGATCACGAATAAGGTCACATGGAGGATTCCTGAATCCCATGACACAACACTTCCTGCATAATATTTCAAGCTCCTGTCAAGAATATGTGGTTATATTATTATATTTCTTCTTTCCTGGATTATTATATATCTGTGGACTGTTCAAAAATGTTAAAGTAACAAGAAGTAAGTTGTTTGTTACATATATATTATATATATATATATATATATATATATATATATACATTATATATATAGATATCCTTGGTAAATATGAGCAAACAATGCTGTGAAAATGTGTCTTTATTTTTAACCCTTTCATCTTTTTTCAAAAGGATGTACACAAACAGGTAAAAATGTACACAAACAGGTATACAATTATAGGCACCCCTATGAATTCATATGAAAAAATATTTGAAGTATATTCTCATTGATATTAGAAATTTTTAATACAACGGGGTGACTACGCATTTGTCCAACCATGACTTCCTGTTTCAGGGGTATGAATATATGAAGCTGTGGTGTGCGGCAAAAGGTTTTTTTTGTTAAGATTCACAAAATGGGAAGTGTATATAAGAAAAAAGAAAAAACCATCTGGACAATATTTTAGAAGTTCCAGTCTAATCATGTCTATGAATTCATGTATATGAATCATATATATAGACACATAGACATGTGTCTATATTGTCTCAAGACACTATGAAGAGAATGGTTGAAGTGGAGAAAAAATATCCAAGGATCACAGCTAGAGAATTGCAGAAGTTAACATACATCTTGGGGACAAAAAGTCTCTAAAAATACAATCTGACATCACCTAAATCACCACAAGTTGTTTGGCAAACTGAACTTGAGTTGTTTTTTTAAACCCTTCCAGACACTACTAGAACTTCAAATAGGATTGGGTTGTATGGTCGGATGAAACCAAAATAGAGCTTTTTGGCAATAAACACCAGAGGTCAGTTTGGTGCACATAGAGAGGTAGCCAAATGGAAAATTACCTCATGCCAACAGTTAAATATGGTGGTGGCTCTTTAATTGTTTAGGGCTGTTTTTTCCTTCCAGAGGACCTGGACATTTTGTTAGGATACATGACATCATGGACTCTATCACATATCACCTGACTACCTCTGCCAGAAAACTGAAAATGGACCGTGGTTGGATCTTCCAGCAGGAAATTGATCCAAAACATACATAAAATCCTACCATGGCCATCCCAGTCCCCTGACTTGAACACCGTAGAAAACCTGTGGGGTGAACTGAAGAGGAGAGTGCATCAGTGTCGACCTTGAAATTTGGAGGATATAGAGAAACGGTCTTAGATCCCTTGTCATGTATTCTTCAACTTCATCAGGCATTTTAGGTGAAAACTCAGAGCTGCTATCTTGACAAAGGGAGGTAGGACAAAAGTATTGATTAAAGGGATGCCAATAATTGTGCCACACATATACTTATATTTTTTTTATAAACCTTAAACCTGTGTTGTGTTTGATATCTATTAGAGGATAATATTTCATGAAAAGAAAGATTCTTTTCTCATATTTACCATGAGTAAGTTTGTGTAAATTTGAGAGTCTGTGTAAACATGAGTGAAAGTGCGTATGTTGAGTTACCGGGAGGAGCAAGGGGCTGATAGGGTCACTTGCCTTTACTTGCCCACCATGACAGAAGGTGTAAGCTCTCTCCTGTATGCCAGCCTTTTGCTCTTCTAGAGCACCCACATTTGTGAACTATTACTCACTTCACAGTTCAATCCAGGTAGGTAGGCTGCCTGCTTCATGCATTGATCACTGCCTTTAGGCAGGAATCATTTATATATATATATATATATATATATATATATATATATATATATATATATATATATAAAAATATATATATATTAGACTTGTGCAAAATTGATTTGGACAAAATTTTAGTTTGTTTTTCCTGTATTTGTTTTTGGCTAATTAATTAGTTTTTTTGACCATTCAGTTCGAACAGCATGTGGAGGCCTTTTTTATTCAGAAATGAGATTTGGGGCGTTCCCAAAGGGGAGTCCCTGACACCTTCTCTCTGAGACTAAGAGTCCAGTATCGTTATCCAAGCTGTCTGTATTGCTCCTTGGAATTGGAACTGTTAAATGATTCACAGTTTTGCTTTGCTATAAAAGGTCTGCATCCATCAACTTTGATTTCCCTTAATGTATAAACCTCTGCTAGGAGAATGTTCAATCCACAATCCTTCACATGGAGGAGGATTTATGTGAATGTTCCCCATAGTCTATTACCTTACATCCTCAAACTGTGACCTCTCATTTAACATTTCTCTTTCTATTAACTTTTAATATTCTTCAGAGATCTGAAGTTTTATAATTCTTTTGTCTCTTCCTTCTGCCTGGTGATCCCGATTTTTTAATTAGTATTTTTGTTTACATGATTACTCTTTGTATACTTAAAATATATGTGTATGTGCTAAGTTGTCAAAAGAAACTGATTATTAAATGTGTCTTATATATATATACACAAATGATTTTTTTTTCATCAAACAAAAAGGCATTTACCAGAATCAAAGGCATTATAAAATTCGCACCAGCTAAGTAATGCAATACTACCCTTAAAAAATCATATATGATTTCTATTTTTAAGAAAACAAATGTACTTCTGATTATACTTCTTTTTATTATTTATACATTTATTTTCCATTCCACTTTATTTCACCAGATGCAGTGTATACTTTGTCCTCCTTTACCTATAACTTATGGGAAACATATTAAAAAATATTAATTTTAAAATGTGTTCCTGGATTAGGTTGTTAAAATCAGGTTATCTTAATATAGATGAAAACATCTGACTGATTTTAGCTGTTATGTCTTCTGTAAGAGCATGATCATATCAAAATAAAATCTAGAAATATGTGGCTTTATTGTTTTCATAGCGTGTTCACAATATCATATTGTATTAGAGAATAGAGCAAATAGTGAGTGTTTTGTGCTGCTTAATCAAATACCAGGAAATACAATTTAAGGTAAGTATCATGTTTTACATGTACTTTTGGCTACTGACATTCTAGGGGGCATTGTTTTTCTTGATAAGATTTACATGCTACTTAATGTATATAAAGATTAGCAAATTATCTTTGTGACTCAAAAGTAGACTTGTGCTCCAGCCAACTCTTCGTGTTCGTCCATGTGTTCGTATTCGTTCCTGTGTTTGGTTGATGCCAGAGAAGGCCCGTGCAGGCAACCAGTAGAGTTGCTGGCATGGCAGCATCACACGGGTTAACAGAAATCTGTAGGTTCGATGCCAGTTAAAGGGCCATAGGAACGACTTTATTGGTCGCCGGCAGGGGCCTCCAGAGTCGCTTGCACTTCATTGAACCTTTAACTATTGGATAATGTAGGCTAGATGGGGAAGGGACCAGGGAGATTAGTGAACGAAGACGAACAGAAAGATTCTTCGTGTTGTGCATCTTCGCCCTCGTATAAGTTTTGCCGCCGCCATGTTCGTTTGTTTGGTATTCGGGCTGAACAACGAAAACGCACCCAATTTAAAGTTATATATATTTTTTTTTTTTCCATGCCCACTTTCAGTCCAGGAAAAAATGGAAGGATCTATCACAAATATAGTATAGCCATCCTCACATTGTTACAACATACCAAAGCTCTACTAAACAAGAGAGATTAAAATAAACTGTATAAAAGTACCCTAATTATACTGCAGTGATAGAAATTTGAATTTACTAGTTGTATTTGACTTTATTTATGGATTGCAGAATAACAGATTCAGTAATATTATAAATATTGGTGAGTTTATGTTATCTAGGAAGCATTTCCTTACAGTTCGGTATTAAATTAATCTGTCAAGTGCTGACAGTTTTAAACATCTATAACTTCATTTCTTAGATATAGATATGTGTAGAAAATACATCAACATTTTCGTCTTTAAAGATTCCCTAGAATATATAATGCTGTGAAAAATGCACTCTGCTCCCACATGCCAATGACTGTGAATCTAAATCACTTGCCAGACAAGTCACAGCAACATTGTCTTGGGAGGTAATTTGTTATATCACTGTTGAACGGACACAGATGCTTTGACACTCTATACAACAGAGAATTGATGAAAGTATATGTTTCAGGAGGGTCTTCTATTTCCCAGGAAAAAGAAACATTTAGTTGTCTAAAAGATGATTTAGTTTCTTCACTATTCAGTCACACATTTCAGTTTTACAACATTTCTATGTACAATATACCTTTGTTTGGATAGTATCAGTCATGCACCACAGTATACAAAATGTATTTATTTATAGAGTAACCACAATTGCGGTCCCATATCTAATTTTCCAGAATTAAATAAACACTGTGACACCAATGAGGTTACATTTATGTTTAGGGAGGGCTGATCCTGGAATAGTAAAATACTACCAAAAAAAATCATAAAATCAGCAACAGCTTATAAAACAAATGTATCATGCACATCATACGGTGGTAGCACACCACATACGCTAAAGGAGAAAATCGGTACATCTCCAAGGTTTGTGAATAGAACCCCTTGTCTCCAAGTAGTGTAAATTTCAGCGCAGTTCTCCTCTGCATTGTTAAGTCTATTATCTGCATAATCCATCTAATGTGGTCACTGAGGTAATTCCAAGAAAGAAAGAAAACATTAGGGAGCAACTGAATTCATCAATGTCCTGGAATATGGAAATAACTACTGTTTTAACAATTCTTGTATGATGTTAATTGAGTGAAGAAAATGTTATGTAATATCACTACTGGCTATGATCAGTAGGCTTTTATTGTCATATCATTGATTGTTGATTCAAATACCCAACTATACACCTATCAGCCGTAACATTATGACCACCTGCCTAATATTGTGTAGGTCCCCCTTTTGCTGCCAAAACAGCACTGACCCATCTATGCATCGACTACACTAGACCTCTGAAGGTGTGCTGTGGTATCTGTGGTAGATGTTAGCAGCAAACCCTTTGAATCCTGTAAGTTGGGAGGAGAGTTCACTTCGTAAGCACCGCACATGCACCCAGCCATTCATGTGATTTAAAAGAAAATATGATTCATCAGACCAGGCCACCTTCTTCCATTGCTCCGTGGTCCAGTTCTTATGCTCACATGCCCATTGTAGGCGCTTTTGGCAGTGGACAGGGGTCAGCATGGGCACTCGGACTGGTCTGCAGCTACTCAGCACTGTGTGTCCTGACAACTTTCTATAAGAACCAGCATTAGCTTTTTTAGCAGTAGTTCGTCTGTAGGATTTTACCACTTGGACCAGTCTTCACTCCACATGCATCAAAGCTTTTCTTTCCTTGGATCACTTTTGATACTGGCCACTGCAGACCGGGAACACCCCACAAGAGCTGCAGTTTGCTATAACCCAGTCATCTAGCCATCACAATTTGGCCCTTGTCAAAGTCGCTCAGATCCTTACGGTTGCCCATTTTTGCTGCTTCTAGCACATCAACTTTGAGGAGGAAATGTTCACCTGCTGCCTAATATATCCTACCCACTGACAGGTGCTATGAAAACAAGCTTCATGATAAGCTGTCAGTGGTGAAAATGTAATGGCTGATCGGTGTATTATCTCATTACAGTTGTAAAAGATCAACTTTATGTATAATTACATAATGCATGTTAACAAGAAGTCAACAAACACAACACTTGAAAATGCATTGTTAATCTACAGTTATATGTCAAATCTTCATACTGTATTTATCTACTATCTATTGTTTGGGACACAATAATACTTGGACACTTGGCTTGTCTGTTCCTCTGGCTGAATCTAGCCAGTCCTCCCCTGCTTGTCATTGATATATTCTGTATTATGTGCACTGTGAAGGTACAATAACTATAGGAACCATGAGTTTTTTATGGGGTACAATAAATAAAACCATGAAACTTTAAAAGACACAAAAAAGGAGACCTATTCTCGGGAAAGCTAGATTGTTACCACCTAGATTGGTAGCAAAGAACATCTGAAGCAGTAAGTGAGAATGGTGTATTACAGTACAGTTGCTTTCATGCCAATAGTGTAATCACTTAATTTCCTTAATATTATCATTTCAAAATGCAATGTCTATTAACAGGTCACCAATGCAGGCCATAGTTGCAGTCCATCATGTAGTTATTTATTTTGGAGAGTATCCCCCCTTTTCCTTACTGACATAATGGTAATGGTGTTTTTTTCTATTACTGATGTGATGCATGTCATGGAGATAATTGTATGTCATGAGCAGAATTACTACATATAGGGTGTATCTATACTTCATATCTTTATATTTTTAAGCTCTTTAAATGACATTGAAGTTGAAGTATTTTTTGCATAATAAAATGAAACAATGCTGATCCCAAAGGATGGGGAGAGGCTAATTGACTGCTTGCTGATGTATTCTTAATGAGAACATTCAGTTTGATATCACCATAGTTCACCAACTTACTAATTTAATTTATCTCATGAGACAACTTAGTATTAAAAGCTAACACAAAATACCTTGTTCAGTCTTATATGTTGTCTCATTATAAAGCATGAAAATCTATGAATTACATTGTCCTTTATTGTATGCCTCCATTTGCATACCTTTTCTTTTTATGTCTTTAATAACCACACAACTTTCTCAAAGATCATTCTACCTGGAATACAAGCTTGTCCAAGTAGGACCCTCTTCACCTTTTGTTCCAGCGTGTCTAAATGTGTATTAGCTCTAATTACAAGTAGCTATTGTTTGCCCTTTCAAAATTGTTGCATTAATACTTTGTAAATAATTAAAAACTACTGTTCTTCTCTAATTCAGCACTTGTTTCCTTGTCCATGTCCATGTCTTATAATGTTAGCTGAATGAATAAGCATGGAAAGACAGGGGGACTGTGCTTGTCCCAAATATTATGTTTAGTATGCATCTGTTCTGGACTTAGTTCTTATTTGGGTTGAGTTTTTTTTTTGACAAAGAAGCCCTGGCACTTTAAGACAGTGGCTGACGAATGACAATGCCGCGCTCATTTCAAATTGTTGTCTACACGTACACCGTTTGTATACTTACATTGTTATAGTGACAAAGAGAACCTGATCTGTTGCTCCATTGGTAAGTATGTGGCCCTACCAGCCACATGCCCACCAAGCATTTGTTTAGTGCTCCAGATGGCCATGCCTGACTGAATGTATATTATGAAATTGTAAATAAAAATCTACAATCACCTCTAGAGCTGGACAAAAAGTTGCATTGTTGTTAAGGGGATGTGGTAACACACATTTTTAAGAATTTGTTGATTTATCTACCAATCCATATACTTTCACTATTATTCTCCATAACATGCCCAAAAAAGTTTAATCTTTATTTTTGCATGCTGAACAGTTATCCTGCATGTAAACAGCTATCATTTCAGCTATTTTTGAAAGGTACGTTGTACTTTTGATTCAGTGTCCACCATAATTCCAGCAAACCCCTTTCTGTAGTTATACCTAACAGCATCTGCAATGGTGCCTATTCAATTTAGGATAGTGCCAGGTGTGCCTGCAGAACCCTGTCAGTCAGACAATACAGATAGTGGTGTGGTATTCTGGATGACAGTGATGACATTGTAGCACTATTAATGATAATACCTCAACTTAAGGCCTGTCTCCTCATGTCTGCATTTCTGTGTCCTTCTCTGATCTGTCTATTGTCCACTCTTCTCTGTCATTGTAAAGATTATTATTATTATTATGCTCTTTCTGCACCTCTATTACTTTGCAAATCTATCTGCATTATTATGGCCTCTCAGTGCAATTCTGCAAAGAGGCAAGGCCACTTGGACAGCCTCTGCTACATTTTCTCCAATGAGAGTGTGAATGAGAGCGTGAAAGAGTGTGGGAGAACGTGAGTGAGAATGTGAGAGAGCATGATAGAATGAATTTATTAACCATGCTATAACCTAATAGATGTTGGCATGGTTTTTGGTGGGGGAGGGCAGCATTTCATCCTTATACCCAGACAGCACAATGTCTTGGGATGGCTCTGGGAAGAGGGTTCAAGTAAGTGTGTTTTGTTATTTATGTAGATATTTTTGGGGGGCAGCACATTCTTCATGCTCCTTTATGAAATATTTAAAGCGCAACTTCAATGTGTATAATTAACTTCTGTATGTGTGTAGTTATCCCCATTTGCAGGACATGGTGGTGTATAAATGCATATAGAGACCACCACGTTTATTGAATTATCCTCCAGCCCACTGTGCATGGGAGGTGGCGGAAGAGGTGGGGCAGTTGCCATACCTCTTTATGGTTGATACTGTTCTTATTTGTCTACTTATTTTTCTTTTATTGTAGCGAGAGGGTGTGGGGGTACTCTGGAATTGCACGGTGAAATTTGTGAGGTGGAACTAATGTCACTAAAATCAGTGGCAACAAATTATTAAAAGTGCGAGTTGCATGATTTTTTTTTACACTTGCATGCACTATTGGCTTTAGCAAAATTGCAGGCTATACTCTTGCTACTGCAAAATCACATTTCTTGCCAACTTGCAAGCACTCACGGTTTCAAATCAGTAAGGTGTGTGTGTGCTGTATTAGGGCTGCTATTACAGGTGCTAGGACACTCTTACTAATATGCTGTGTTAATGTTTTTTCCATTCCGAATTTTGGCAACTCTATACAGCAGCACTAAATAAGGATAAATACAGTCTGCTTTTAAGTTGCACTTATCAGATTCAGTGCAGAGTACGTTTTTTTTTTAAATACATTACATTAATTGCAGTATTTTTATAGGGTGATATATATTAACATTTTCCCCACGTGTTAAACCATGGAACATGCATATGTATATTTTTAAATAGACTTTTAGAGCAGCATAATTCAATGTAATAATGCTAGACCAGAAATCTCTGTTACTGTTCATAAATTACCTTCACACGAGAGGAGCTTTGTGAGGTAGAACTTGAGGTGTTTTGCCTGACTGGAGTGTTCCTGAGAAAAGCAATAAATCAGTAGAGTGCATACACCGCCGCTGACAAAATGAGTTTTATTGTACAGGTTAGGGCACTTTTATATACAACACTTGTACTTAAGTATGCTTTCCTGCATTTTTTGCAACTTCTTCACATGAGGTAATCACATTTTAAAGACAATATAGTCGCTGTTGTTATATAACATGGCCTTGATTTTATTTACAGTTTGCCAATGATATTATTTACAATGCCAATAGAAACACAAAGTATATTCTACTTAGGTTGGATTCTCTAATCTGTAATAAATGTATCTCTAGTAATTGAATACCCATTCCCCCATACACAATAGCACAAATATTTGATTCCAAAAAATAGAGAACAAATATATAGTTTTCTTGTTGAGTCCAAATGTTTACCTAATAAAATGGAAGTACTTTATCATAAAATGCAATGACTTAAATTATAGTTTTGAACATTCAACATCAAAAAGAGCTTAAGATGTTATTGGCAATGATTTATCTGGAAGATTCGCCTGCTCTGTGTTGGCTAACATTAACCAGAAGACACATCAACAACTTCCAAAAAGATCATGAGATATAACTCCATAAATACACACTGAATAACAAATAATCACCATTGAATATGTCAAACACTGAGGAATTAATTCTAAATAACTACCCCTACATTTTTTTGGTGTTATAAATGGCTTTATCATTTTACACATAGATTTATTATTAGTCATTGTGCCCATTGTTATTTAAAAAAAAGAAAAGTTTCGAGCATATCTACATTTTAATGGAGATATAAAAATACTTTAGTTGGCTTTTATTTATTGGTTCTCCATTTAGCGAAACTGAGGCATTTACAATGATTACACAATAAGGTTTGGGGTAATTACAACTTTTGTGTAGATGAACAGAACAGGTGTTCGTATTCCGCGAATATTCACCCGTTCCCGTCTTCTCTTCGGGCGAATATTCGTGGACATTCTTCGTGTTCGGTTTTTCTTCGTTTCCCCGGTTAAGGGATTAATACGGGGTTAACACAGCTCTGACGCCAGGAGTTTAAATGTACGTATGAGCAACTCTATTGGTCGTCAGCAGGGGGTTCGTCTGCCATTGGTTGATGGCAGATGAGCCCCCTGCTGGCAACCAATAGGGTTGCTCGTACAGACTGTTAACGCCTGGTGCCGTAACTTACCCGGCACATCCCACTGGTCTCCCTCCCTGTTCAATTAGTTAAATGTCCGTACGAGCGACCAATAAAGTCGCTCGTACGGACATTTAACTAATTGAACAGGGAGGGAGACCAGTGGGATGTGCCGGGTAAGTTGCAGCATTGGGGTTTTAAAACCCCAATGCTGCAACTTACCCTGCAGATGCCACTGGTCTTTAACTAATTGAACAGGGAGGGAGACCAGTGGCATCTGCAGGGTAAGTTGCAGCATTGGGGTTTTAAAACCCCAATGCTGCAACTTACCCTGCAGATGCCACTGGTCTTTAACTAATTGAACAGGGAGGGAGACCAGTGGCATCTGCAGGGTAAGTTGCAGCATTGGGGTTTTAAAACCTCAATGCTGCAACTTACCCTGCATATCCCACTGGTCTCCCTCCCTGTTCAATTAGTTAGTCTGTGCCGGGTTAAATGTCCGTACGAGCGACCAATAAAGTCGCTCGTACAGACATTTAACTAATTGTTGAACAGGGAGGGAGACCAGTGGGATGTGCCGGGTAAGTTGCAGCATTGGGGTTTTAAAACCCCAATGCTGCAACTTACCCTGCAGATGCCACTGGTCTCCCTCCCTGTTCAATTAGTTAAATGTCCGTACAAGCGAGACCAGTGGGATGAGCCTATTGGTCACCTGCAGGGTCTTCCTCTGGCATCAACCAATTGGTTGATGCCAGAGGAGGTCCCTGTAGGCAACCAATAGGCTCATTCGCACTGCCCTATAACCCGTGACGGCGAACCTGCGGATTTCCACTTCCGGGAACTGCCGCGATGCCGCGAAGACAAGGTAAGTTAGAAGGGGGGGGAGAATGGTAGACGAAGACGAAGACGATCACGAAGATCTTCGCTGTTTTCTCTTCGGCGTGTTATCAGAACGAACACGAAAACGCACTCTTCATGTTCGTTTTCACGTTCGCCCGAAGACGAATGCACAAGTCTAGTTTTTAGTGGATGGTGTTGCCAGTGTTCAGAGCAGGTAGTAAGGGTCTGGGGCTTAGGGAGTCACAAGGGATTTATGATGATCCTGGTGTCCTTATAAAAGAAGACATATTGTAATGCTGCACTTGACATTAAATGTTTTGATTTACGGAAAATGTATCTATTGCAGAAAATCTTAAAAAGTGGTAGAACCTGTAGTGCGTTCCATAGAGCTCTCACACACACACACCATCACCAATGAGAAAATAATTTAAAACATTCACATATAGTGAGGAGAGTAAGTTTCCTAGCATTGCACCTGAGTTCTAAAACTTGAACAGTCCTCCATCTTTTGAACTGCTTTTTTTATTTATTAAATTTTATTCCATTTTAAAAACATACAGAAATCACATACATCTAAATCGTGTGAGGATAGTTAATAATTCGTTTACATCGAAATTCAAATCTTTTACAGAGAGAATACCCTTTGAGTTTACAAATAAGCATTTTTAAAAGGAGGTACCAATTCATTACAATATATCATGAGACTGATGCATACTCAAGCATACATAAACTCAAATACATCCTGGTGACTACCATCAGCCAAACCTGGCAAGCTATATAGAACTTAAACAATACCTTATGTATTCTGGTTGGAAAGCAAGATGCCTTCTTGTTTGATGTTGCTGATCCTATCTAAATATAAAAGTATCGGTATATAATCCATCTAAATATCATTTTGTGTGTGATTTCCTTGCATTATGTAAAGAATGTTTACTTGCAGAGAAGTAAAAATATAACATTCTCACAGTTCAATGAAAAACATGTAATGTAAGAAAAGTGTAAGAGAATATTTCTATGGTAATTCAGTACATAACCTTCTAGCAATTTATTTAAAGATTCCTTATTGCCTAGATATATATGAAAATGAACTAGGATAACTGTATTTATCTTTTTTTGATTGCAGTGAGTTTCTTGCATTGCAATTAGCTTGTCAAGCAGAAGAACATAATTAATGTTATAGTATTAAGATAATTACCATAACCTTTTTTCTCTCAAATAATTCCTTCAGGATTTTGGAGATGATGGATCCTTATATATTACCAAGGCTACCACAACACACATGGGAAATTACAGCTGTCATGCTGATGGCTATGATAGGGTTTATCAAACTCATATCCTCCAGGTGAATGGTAAGTAAAGATATTTTAATTACATTATTATAATGAGAATTAATACATTTTGCCTTTTAACATGATTAGTGAATTTAACTATTATAAAGTGCAATAGAGTAAACTTATTTAAATAAATACACTGAGGTTGATGAAGTACAGATATTATTTATATTATACAAGATGATTAAGTGGCCCCTTAGGGCCCTCATTTGTCAGGGAGTCCATTAACTGCTGCTGCCACTAATCTACTAATGTAATTTTTTAGTTTTCTAAAAGGTGGGTTGTATTTGCTCATGACCACTCCGTGCCCAGGTTCCCCCTACTCCCTGATCCCTACTGCCTACTCACTAAGGCTAACTGGGGCTGGTCCTACACCTATAAATGTATGGACTAGGGGGAAAAGCCAAGGCTACTATATGATACACACGCACTTTAAATTAGAGTTCAGCAACAAAGGTTTGCCAAATGGTCAGTCTTGGCCCAGTATCGGTACTACTGTTGACATTGTTTATGAAACTATAATCGTAATTACACTGCTATCAAGTTACCTTTTTTACTGAAAACTTTTTTGTTTCACCAACATGCTGTACACATAAAAAATAATCTGGATAAAAAAAAATAAAAAAATAAAAAATAAAAAAAATAAATATATATATATATATATATATATATATATATATATATATATATATATATTCTAAAAGGTTTCACTATGTTCTGGTTGGAATGTTAAAAGTAGTAGTTTGTGTAATTGACCATGTATGTGTTCACGTTTAATATCTATTATCTAGCAATGAATAATCAATTAATTTTATTAATGATTTATTGTATTTCACTAATAAAGAAAGACTATTTAAATGTTAAAATTAAGTATGTTTTAATATTATGCTAGATGATACAGTAAATATATAATGGTAATGATTTTGAATGTAAAATTTGAAAACATAATCTCTACAACATTTAATTTGGATGGTGTACTTTTTCATTTTAATAAATATATAATAGAATTAAAAATATTTTATAGCACTTTTATGCAGCATAGATAAAACAGAATCTTATCCGATAAGAAGTAAATACATTTTAGTGGAGCTGTTGGTAGCTACAAATTAAATGTAACGTGAGGCAACTGAAAAGGCTAGTAAAGAAAGTGCTCACCATAAATAGAGAGAAGATATCAACACAAATTGTATATCAATGAAGAATTAAGTTGAAAGTAAAGTGGCTTGTACTGTTGCATTTTTAATTAAAGTTTGAGTTTAATTTTTTAACAGGGTATGAACCACAGTTTTTTAGTTTACATGATAACATACGGTAATTAATGACACATATATATATATATATATATTAATGATACATAAGAGCTATTGGCTCATGTAGTCTGCACAGTTTTTTACCTGCTAAAAGATCTCTAAACTTATTTTGGTTAAGGTCCTTTGCCTTTTTGTATGTCCACCAGAGTGTTGTTTGCCCATTCAATACTCCGTATTCAATGTACACTGTTTTTCCTGTGTACCAATATAGAGCTTAACTTTGCTTACTCTGCAAGCACTGAGCATTTTGGCTTGTGTACATTTACATTTTTCTCACCTTCTTCAGTACCTCATCTTGGTTTCTATACAGCGGTATTGTACCCAGGGACTCAATAACTGGGGAAAATTTGCAGTGGTTGGTGAAGAGCCAGGTACAAATAGTGGTTTAAACATAGTCTACTATAATTTCACCTTTTACCTATCTTAAACATTTTCCATTCTCTCACTGTATTAACCTCTTCTACTACTGGTGGAGGATATGGGCCTCTTGCTGCATTAGTCAATATAGGGACCAGGATTTTAAAAGTCCGTACGAGCAACTCTATTGGTCACCGGCAGGGGCCTTCTCTGCCATCAACCAATGAAGTGCTGCTGCACTTCATTGGTTGATGGCAGATGAGCACCCTGCTCCAGGAGTTAAAGGTCTGTACGAGTTGCACTTCATCAATTGGTTGATGCCAGAGGAGGCCCCCTGCAGGTGACCAATAGAGTCGCTTGCACAGACCTCCTTGCGTGAACCTAGGGATTTACGCTCCCGTTAACCCCTGCGATGCTGCGTAGATAATGGAAGTTAGATGGGGAAGAGTCAAGGGAGATTAGTAAATGAAGAAGAACAGCAAGATTCTTCGTGTTGTGTGTCTTCGTCTTTGTGTACATTTTGCTGCCACTATGTTTGTTTCTTCGGTTTGCGGGCTGAACAACGAAAACACACCCTTCGTTTTCGTTTTTATGTTCACCCAATTACGAGTGCACAAGTCTAGTAAACAAAGATAGATGCCCAATAGCATAAATAGAATAAATATGTTTTAAATATATTCTTTACTGTAATACCAAGCTGAGACTGACAAAAAGTAGGCAAAATACCATACAAACCTAATGAAATCTAAATATTATACCTACAAGTATATATCTACCTATTTACCTTTATGTGAGTATATAGACTACTTTTATCAATAGATCATAGAGAATGTGCCAAAACACATTGTGATTGCCCTCACACACTTCTGTGCTGCCGTCAGAAAAAGATAAATACATATCACTTCTAGATCAGCATAAATTATCAGCATAACATATTTATATTTTCGGCCCATTTGCACATGTCTAATATGCAACACAGTTTGATTAGCTTAGTCATTTTTCATGTTTCGATTGTCAAAGAGTAAGGCTTTGAATAAAAAGCTTATTTGGTGGCATACATTTAACTTTATTTTAATAGAATGAAAGTATGCATTCTAAATGTTATTGTTTGGAGAAATGTACATATCTGTAAAATGTTTTATTTCTATTTCTTGAATCAGTACCGCCTGTTATTCGGGTGTATCCTGAAAGCCAAGCCAGAGAACCAGGTGTGACTGCAAGTCTTAGGTGTCATGCTGATGGAATTCCCCAGCCCCAACTTAGCTGGCTTAAAAATGGAATTGATATAACTCCAAAAATATCCAAACAACTAGCAGTACAAGGTAAGCTAATAAACTGTAAGTTGGTTAAATAGCATCTCTACAAAAACAAAAAGTGTTTTTCATTACATATTTTTATCCAGTATATATATATATATATATATATATATATACCCACCATAACTTATGTAATGGTACTTCTTAGCTACCCCAAGCCTCAACTATTAAGCCAGTATCACAACCTCATGCTGACAGGTCCCATGAAGGACGAGTTTTCCCGAGTTTTGTCTAAAGGCTGTCTTGTACAGCGGGCAATTACTTTCAAGGGATCCATGTATAAAGTGGATATAGAGGCAAAGGTGATAATTGTTAACCTTATTTGCATGTGCCTACCCAGAATCCCTTGTGGTTGTGAAAGCACCATGAGATTTCTGAGGGAAAAACAAGCCTTCTGGCTTGTCTGGTGTCTGTAGATGAGTGTTTAATAATACTTCTACTACCCCTTATATATATATAAAACCTGTTATCATCTATATACCCATTCTTTACTTACCCTTCCCTTAGCATGCCTACCTTCATATTCATATAATATTCAACAATAACTTTCCTTAATTCATACAATTTATCAAAGGGCCCTGATGCGGAAATTGCAGAGCCCGTCACTTCTGATTTCACAAGCAACATGTCCCATAGTGCAAGTGTTGTCCCCAGAACAGCTTGTCTGTGTCATCTTTGCAAACAAACAGCCTGCCTGTGCCATCTTAGACTCTAAACAGCATGCCTGTGCATCTTTGCCCCCAAACTGCCTGTCAGTTCCCCTCAAGAGCCCACCTGTCCCATCTTTCTCCTCAAACAGCCTGCATGTGCCAACTTTGCTCCAAAATAGCCAGCCTTTGCCATCTTTACCCTCCACCAAAAACTTACACATCCATGCTCACATACACCTACACATTCATGATAACACACATGCTTATACCCACATTCTCTTTCTAGCATACATTTATACATACTCCCTTCCTTACCCTCCCACTCACTAGCTCACTCCCTACTTCAAGTACCCCCTTCCTTCACATGCAACTTTCTCTCTGGCGCTCGCACACTGTGTCCTTTTAACCTTGAGATCACAGCTGTGAAAGTATTTATTTCATTTTGTGTTTTGTCATTTTCAGGTGAGGATATCTGAGTTCTAATTGACCTCACATGATCTTCTCTGAAACTTTAATTTAAATATTCATTCACCTTGCAAATAATTCGCACACAAATATGGAAGTTTATGCCAGTGTCATGTCTGGTCTATGGAGTTAACCTTTAACTTGACTGACCACTTAACTTATTAGTGACTAGCCCTTATTGTTATCTGGTGATAAATTAGATTGTGTAAGTTAATAATTTGCTGGGGTTCTGTCTATTTTGCTATTCATTGATCCAGAGACCTTTCTCCATCAAACTGTCCTACTATAGTTGTGACCTTTTAATATATACTCTCATAAATGTTCTAGAAAAAAACAATTAAACACATTTTTCTATAGGTTTCTGAAGTGAATGTTTTCATATATACAAGTGAATATTTTTGCATATAGCAAGGCTGTTGTTTTTCTTAAACTTTAAAGTTTGTTGTTAAGTAGTATAAATACTGCTTGTTTTATTTATACATTTTCCTATAATCATTTTAAGTTTTTCTCTGTAAAAAAAGTAATCAATATTAAAACATATTTTATTAAAAGAAATTTTAACTAAGAGCTTGCTTAAATGACAACCATTGATCTATAGATTGATATATAGATTTGATGCATATACTATAACACGTTCTCACATTCTCACATTCTTTTACTAAATATGTTTTACCTTCTCACTTCCGTATAAAAATCAACCCATTAGCTGAGCTTTTCCCCCTTTCATTATAATTCTTTAACACCGTATAGGCAGTATAGTCTCCTTCTGAATTGAATTTCAATGACTTGATAGGTCTCAGACATCACTTTTAATACAGCTGGAGATATGTATCTCCTGAAAAGCTTTAAATTAAGCCTTCTCTGTCAGCTCTAAGTATACTTTGTTACACTGTTGATAAGCGCACTATCCCTTCTATGCATTTGTGAGCCTTATTACCTTCATATTCTTGTGGGACTTTCAATTTCATTCTAATATTTTAAATTAGAGCACTGGATTTGTATCTGTATTAATGTTATTAATGTTTTTATAAGAGAACAAACTGCAATGTATGTGAGGGATGTGATAGGTCTTCAATATATTTACATTTAATATAAAACTAGAGGCAGGCAAAAAAAATCCACCTCTATAAAAAGAAAAAAGAAAAAAAACAGGGCAAAGAAGTATAAGTATACATCCATGCTCACACACACACACAAGTACACATCCATGCACACACAGATGTACACATTCATGCTCAAGCATACACAAGTACACATTCATGCTCACACACACACAATAACACAAGCATACTCACACACACACAAGAACACAAACATGCTCACACACAACATTTTGCAGCTGGAATCGAGACTCATCAGACCAGCCAACATTCTTCCCGTCTTGCACTGTACAATTTTGGTGAGCCTGTGCGAATTGTAGCCTCAGTTTCCTGTTCTTAGGTGACAGGAGTGGCACCCAGTGTGGTCTTCTGCTGCTGTAGCCCATCTGCTTCAAGGTTCGACGTGTTGTGCGTTCAGAGGTAGTTTTCTGCATACCTTGGTTGTAACGAATGGTTATTTGAGTTACTGTTGCCTTTCTGTTACCTCGATCCAGTCTGCCCATTATCCTCTGACCTCTGACATCAACAAGGCATTTTCGTCCACACAACTGTCGTTCACTGGATTTTTTCTTTTTTCCGGATCATTCTCTGTAAACCCTAGAGATGGTTGTGCGCGAAAATTCCAGTAGATCAGCTTGTCTGGCACCAACAACCAGGCCATGTTCAAAGTCACTTAAATCCCCTTTCTTCTTTATTCTCATGGTCAGTTTGAACTTCAGCAAGTTGTCTTGCCCACATCTACATGCCTAAATGCATTGAGTTTCTCCCATATGATTGGCTGATTAGCGATTTGTGTTAACAAGCAGTTGAACAGGTGTACTTAATGAAGTGACCAGTGTGTGTATATATATATATATATATATATATATATATATATATATATACACAAATACATATATCCCACCTTCCTCCCCCGCTTACCTGTCACCGCTCCTGCAGCTTTCTGCCCGGAGCAGCATTGGTTTCACCGCAGGGTCATGTGACGTCATGTGACCACGATGCTTTCTTGTCTCCCCGCACCAGTGGGCTCTTGTAGTTATGCCAGTGGATTATAGATATCATTGTAATCTTTTGTCATCTGTTTGGATACTAAAGTGAGTATTTTATTAGTAGGACAGTTATCCCATGATTGCATAATCATGTAGTTGATATAACAAGCAAACAGTTGCAGAAATAACTTGATTTAACTACTGATATGTGGACAAGTGGCCATTGTTCAATCTGTATGACTGACAGTCCTAGTGGCTATATTTTGTACAGCTGCCATGTGGGCAGATCTCCACTGGTAGTGGTGGCCCAGGGTATTGGTCCAGGGCTTTGGGTCAACAATCTTTGTGACTGGCACTAGTACAACTAAAATGCCCACAAGCAAGAAATGTTTTCTTTATTTTCTACTTTTCTAATAGTGTTTTATTTTACATAAAAGCGATGGGTAGTAGAAATAGGCTCAGATTTTCAGAGTGATGTCATAAATATTCTCCAATTGTTTCTTACTCCAGTACTCCAGTATCTAACTTTTCATCTTTAATCTTTTTTCTAAGTCTGAGAGTTTGTCCAATGTGCACAAACTACACAGTATATGTTATACAGATATTTAATATATTGTAACAAGAGTGTGAATGACTAAAGTCTTGTCTAAGAGCTATATTCTGTCAAGTCTATCAAATGAATCACTGTTTTTTTCTCTCAAAATGTTTTATGGGTAACCTGGAGATGAAAGTAATGTGGTACATATATTTCAGGCAATAGAATCCAGCCTGTTAGTTGTTAAATTTATAATGTAGAGTCTTTCCTATTATGTGATATGTATAGTTCTATCTTCCTTTGCCTCAACCTTAAGGGACCTTTTAAACTTGCAAGTGATTTAACGGTGACTGGCAGGTAATTACAATGCTGTAAAAGCAGAGTGCTAATTGTATCCAGTTCATTTCTTGTTCAGCTGCTAGAGTCTCCCATATTAATGCCCCTAAAATTATTAATGAGTATAAGAAATGAAACTCAGCTTTTAGTAAAATGTACATTTTTGCAGTTCCAAATTGGTAAAAATCTAGCCACAATCATACACACACATTATATGAATACATGTAAACACATACATACTGTAAATACAGTATACAGTAACATGAGCAAATGAGTCAAAAATGATTCAGGCACATTTTTCAGTTTTCAGAGGAAATTCATCCCTATTGTAATTTCAGGAACCAAATTTGGTGTCCAACACCTGCATTTACTTTCGCTAACTCTCGCACACTCTATCAGTCTTTCACACTCTTATTTTTGTTCACTCTCTCTCATGCTCTCTGAATGTCCCCCTACCTTCAATGCTGACCACTTCCACTTCCATGTTTCACAGCTTTGCTTGTGTGTCTCGCATATTCTTGCTCTGTATCATCTTGATCTTTTCTCCTCTCTTCTCCATGGACATATGCTCCTGGCGAAGTTCTGCCAAAATGATAGAGCTTCCGTTGACATCCTCTCCTCTAATTGGGGGATTGGGAGAGGAGAAGATGTCACCAGAAGCTCTGCCATTTTTTACAGAAGTTCACATGAGATGATCGTAGAGCAAAATGGCAGACTTTCTGGTGATGTTCTCTCCCAGATTCTCCAATCAGCAGAGAGAATGTCACCAGAAGCGCTGCCATTTGGGTGGAAGTTTACACAGGGCAAAATGGCGAGATTCTGGTGACGTCCTCTACCCTGACCATCCAATCTGGGGAGAGGACATCAATGGATGCTCTGCCATGTTGGAAGAAGTTTGCCAGAAGGAAGAAATAAGAGAGAAAAGAGAGAAGAACATGAATATGAAGAACAAGAAGAGGCATGAAAGCAGAGCTGCGAGATGGAGAAGCGGTAGGCAGAGAAGGTGGTCTGGCTTCGTTTTCGGGGATTCATACGAATGGATGAAATATGCTAATTTAGTGAAAGTTACAATTCATACAAAGCCGAATGCATAGTATCTAATATATATAATAAGTACATTCATATAAATTAGAAAAATAATCAGAATTTAAATTCTTACTGCTTATCAATAGGTCTAGATCTCTCCACCAAATGTATCGGTTTGTCGTGTGTCAATTCACGTGTTGTCATTCCCCGTGAATTTATGTATTGTATTAAGCGCTGCGTAAACTGTTGGCGCTATATAAATAAAAGATAATAATAATAATAATAATAATTGACCATTTACAATGGATTTTCAGTTATTTACACTAAATAAACCAATTTAGTTGTATATGCATATCAAACAATACATATATTAAACATACATTGTGTATTTCTCTCTTATCTTTTTGGATCTGCTGGATTATTCCTCTTCCTTTCCAGTCTGTTAAATTGTTACTGCTTATCAATAGGTCTAGGTAGCCATAGTAAGTGTGCGGTTAGGAGATAGGTGATAACATGGGGTCATGAAATTGATTAGAGCCACTGTTTCGGGTAACAGCATGACGTAATCTAAAAAACAAGCCAGAGTCAGGAACCAAATTGGGTTATCAGAAGAGCCGGAGTCAGGAGTACAGATGCCAGGTAAAGAGCCAGGACATACACAGGACATACAGGATACTCAGGAACACGCTTGGTAGCTGGAACAAAACAAGGAGGGAATGAGCCTTTAAATGAGCTGTTAAATAGCCTGGTTCAGAATTCAATGGCAGGGGGCGTGGCCGGACTCCAACCAGCATGGATGTGTGAGCATTGAGCTCCTGAGCACCCTGCCCGAAAACAAGCTTCAGTACTGCTGCAAGTTGCCAAAATGGGCAAACACAACAAGATTCCTGCAACCCCTAAACCTGCGGGTTCGAAAGAAAAGACTCTCACCTCAGTCTGCGCGTTCTTCCAGACATCTTCGGACCAGGACTCCCGCGAATCCTTTCCTAGACCCACCTGCGCTCCGGCTAGCCCTGGTAGTGATGCAACGGGAGACATCCCACCGGTCTCGGCTGATCCTGATCCGGGTCCATCGGGACATGCATGGCGGAAGAAACTGGACTCCTTGCCTACGAGAGAGGACATATCTGCTATTATTGAGCGCGCCATGCACAGTATTCGCTCGAGTCTCTCTGCTATTCAGGCGGATATCCGCCGTATTGGTGACCGCGTGGCTGTCCTGGAGGACGAGCAACCGAAAATCTGCCAATCTGTGGAAGCTCTCTCCATTCAGCTAAGGGAGCAATCGTCCACTATAAATCACCTATCCAGAAAACTTGAAGATCTCGACAATAGGGGCAGACGAAACAATCTAAGGATTCTGGGCCTCCCGGAATCCATACCTCATGCGGATCTTATACCGACTCTGCAGGAGATCTTTAACAAACTACTACAGCGGCTGATGGACACCGCTATAGACTTCGATAGAGCCCACAGAGCCCTGCGTCAGAAACTGGTGAGAACAGCTCCGCCGAGGGATGTAGTTTGCTGTCTACGGAACTACCCCTTGAAGGAAGAGATTATCCGACACGCCAGGGGTGCCACAACGCTCAGGTGGGACACCTACGATCTCACTATATTCCAGGATCTCTCCCCTGCGACGCTGCGGGCTCTGCACTTTTGTCACGTTCTGCCCAGGCTGCGGAGCTGCATATCTGTCTTGTTTCAGTTTCCCTGTTTTGCTTGAATCCATTCCTGGATTTCCTTTTGCTCTGTTCTGATCTCCCATTCCTTGCTTCTGCTTCAGCTCTTTGCTTTTGCTTTGTATCCTTTATAAGGTGTGTCCCTCCCGTGTGTTCTGTTTGTCTCAGTCTGCAGTCTAAAGGTATGTCTCAGTGCTATGTGTTTGGTTTACATGTTTAGTTTGTTTCGTACCTCTGTCAGCAGGGATTAGCGTTAGGACCCACCGTCATTGGAGTACTTTGGCGTAGTGGTGGGCTAAGCATACTATGGCCATATGATGTGACGGAATCTCCAATTGTTATCAAACAGTCTTAGGCTAGTTTCTGTATTCATGTTTGTTTGTCTCTTATGTACCTTTGCCCTTCTTCCTTGTATCATCTGAGGATTCTGGTTCCTCTCTCCTCTCCCTTTGTCCTAGTTAATATGGCCTATCCTTGCTTAAAGGAGAAGCGTCCTAGGATTCCGGCTCCTCACTCCTTCCCCTGTGTTCCTTGCCTAGTTCCCTGTCCTTTGTTGTGCCCTGTATCATGTATATCTTGTCTAGTAATGTTTATTCCTTGTCTGGTTCACTGTCGTGCCCTGTAACATGTATGTCTTATCTGGTTATGTTTCGTGCCTGGTCTCCCTGTCCTTTGCTTATGTGTCTGCTATATTTCTCTGCTTAGCTTCCATACTCCCAGCCTGCAGCATCCTGCATATGAGTCTTGTGTGATGTCTCATGCCTGTTCCAGGGTACCTGCAGGATTTGACTTTGTTCTGGACTGCTATATCAGGGCACTGGTGTTTGGCTGCACATCCCTAGATACTCAACACCTGGGTGAGTGTGGTCGCCCTGCAACCAGGCCCTGTTCAACTCCACTACTGCACCGTAACTCCTGCACACAATCTTTGGGCGTGCTGGGTCTTTTAGTCATCTGTTTGGACCCAGTCCGTGACAGCTTTCTACGACCAGTTACCCAGGCCCTCCATGAAGCCAATATCCCATACCAGTGGGGCTTTCCGTTTGCGCTTATTGTGCGGCGTGGCTCAGATTCTTATGTGATCCGACACCCGGGAGATGTGCAGTACTTCGTTGAGGCTTTGGGCCTTCCTAATTGCAGGGTAGATGATTGGGAAGCCACCTTTCTGGCGCCGTCTCACATAGCCGACTCCTCTGGTGATTGGTCCCCGAGGCCGCAACGACGAAAGAGGCATCGCCAGGTTGACGACATGCGCACTTGAACTTGCCCAGTGTTCTGGAGTAGACCGACAACCTTCTGATTTCGAAGCACAAGCTTAAGTTGGCCTCCATGCATATCCTTACATGTGAAGTTTCGATTTGTTTTAGTTCGGTATTCGTTTTTAGATTTCCTTCTGATTCTATTGTTGTGCATGGCCGGACACATCATAGTTCTTACATCAGCGGTTTATCACGGCGGGACATACGTGCCATTTCACCCCTTTCAACACCCTTTCATCTGGGTCGCCGCTCCTTGGGGTCTACGCCCCCGGATAAGACGAGAACGTCGATGGGCTCACCCTCCCCTGATGTAGGACTGCCGACCTCTCCATTGCCGACCTGTGGCGTACAACCGCCTTCTACCTTGATGGCTTGGCGGGTTCCTTCGTGCGAACCGTTCTGAACCCACTTACTTGTTTTTTCTTTCCTGCCGGATGCTGGGGGATGTATATGCGGCGTTAGGGCATTATCCCTGCTTTATTGTGCATGGGTGGGGTGCAAGGGCCTTCCTTACTCATTCTTAGCTCCACATTTCATCTCCACGTTGTTTGTCAATCCTGTAAACATTTCCGAATAGGTTGTTTGGATTGTTTATCCTCCCCCAGAGCCTTCCTGCTCCACTCCTGCAGAGGAGTGAAGCAGCAGTTTCTGGCCTCTCCTGAGGTCAATGGCTCATTATTTGATGCCTTGGCATCCAGAGTCTTTAATTGTGTTTGGTTTATGTGTACAAGACTCTACTCATGGTTTTTCTTTTTTTGTTAATTTGTACTGTTCTCAGATACTCTGGGATTGTCTTGCCTGTTATGAGTTCATCCAGATGTCCTCTCAATGACGCCTGATCTGATTTGCGTCACCTCTCTGAACGTCAGAGGGCTGAACAAGCCTCAACAAAGGTCCAAATTACTACACATTTTGAAGTCTCATAAAACACACATAGCATTCTTGCAAGAAACACATTTTAAATTGTCCAAAGAATTTAAACTCACGGACAAACACTACACGCATGCCTATCTTTCCAGCTCTTCTGTTTCTAAAACCAAAGGAGTTGCCGTTCTCCTACACAAATCATTACCCTTTTGCCTTCTGGAGATCTGGAGGGACTCTGAGGGTAGGGCTATCTTTCTGAAAGGCTACATAGGCAATCAGAAAGTCACACTTGGCAATGTCTAAGTGCCTAATAGTAACCAGCCTTCTTTCCTTAGTTCTATGTTATCCAAGTTGAGTGATTTCCGAGACGGCGTCACTATCTTTGGGGGGGACCTCAACATGATGCTTGATCCAGTTAGGGACTCCTCAGCGCGATATTCTCACATACCCTTTTCTAAAATCAGGATAGTTAAAAAAGTGGCTACATTTAAACCAGCTAATAGACGTCTGGAGAGCACAACACCCCACAACGCGAGACTACACTTTCTATTCTCACCTTCATGATAGGTACACTAGAATTGACGCTCTATTCCTCTTGCATCAACATCTGCTGCAACTCCACACCTCCACGATAGGTATCCAATCGCTCAGTGACCACGCCCTGGTACATTTTGCATTAAAACTTACCTGTTCTCCTCCGCGGCCATGGTCCTGGAGACTTAATGAGAATATTCTGAATAACACCTACCTTTTTGTCAGACTTATCATTGCATATCCGTAATTACTTTGTAGACAATACCTCGGACTCAATGCCATTTCCTGTGGTCTGGGAAGCCCATAAGGCGGTCATCAGAGGGCACTTGACGACTCAGATTCACCGTTTGGAACAATCCCACAAGACCACGTTAGATCCAGGTACACTTCAGCAATTGCAAGCCCTTCGGGAACAGCTTGCCTCCCTCTTAGATGCCACGACAAAGCGCAATTTTTTGTTGACCAGGACACTTTTTTATGAACTGGGTGACAAACCCGGAAAACTACTGGCGAGGGCACTTAGAGCTAAAAGGGCTTCCACTTTTATTTCTAAAATCAAGGACCATAAAGGGTCCACTCATTATGAATCCAACAAGATTGCTGAGTGCTTCCTTTCTTACTATAAGTCCCTATACAGTTTACCCTCCTTGGCGCGCACTAACCCTTCATATCTTGCTTCCATAGATTCGTACCTAGCTAAACATTTGCCATAACGCCTTCCTGCTGGGGCCAGGGAATCCCTAAATGCGCCAGTTTCAGAGGAGGAAGTGGCGGCAGCTTTAAAGATGACTCCTAATGGTAAATCCCCGGGCCCTGATGGCTTCACCGTATGCTATTACAAATGCTTTGCTTCTTTATTAGGCCCCCAACTGGTGAACCTGTTTAATTCCCTGGAATCCAATGCCCCATTAGCCCCACAATCTAATCTGGTTTACATCTTAGTCATCCCCAAACCAGGCAAAGACCCGGAACAATGCCCGAGCTACCGCCTGATCTCCCTGATCAACACGGACATCAAGTTGTTAGCAAAGGTCATGGCCATGCGCCTTCAGGCATACATCCCCTCATTGATACACAAAGATCAGGTTGGCTTCATCCCTGGGAGAGAGGCCAGGGACAACACAATTAGGATCCTCAATCTATTAGTGTATGCTCAGGACCATAAGCTTCCTATGGCTCTATGGATGCCGAAAAAAGGCGTTCGACAGGGTGGCCTGGCCTTTTCTGTTTAGAGTCCTGGAGACTATTGGGATTACAGGCAATTTCCTGAATCAAGTGAAAGCCCAGTATTCTACCCTTTCTGCCCAGATCAGGGTTAATGGGGTCCTATCGCAACAATTCCCGCTTGTAAATGGCACGAGACAGGGATGCCCGTTGTCCCCACTCTTATTTATCCTGGCGATGGAGCCCCTTGCACATGCGATTCGGTGTAATAAGGACATAATTGGGTGTGAGGTCTCCAACATTACACATAAATTGGCTATCTATGCAGATGATTTATTATGCATAACCAGGAACCATCTCCACTCCTTAAATACATCGCCAAGGAATTGTCTGCCTTTGGTGAATTATCCAATTTTAAAATAAACATGCAAAAGTTGGAGATTCTGGGGGTTAATATCACGGACACTATGCGGGCCACGATAACTAGAGTCTTCCCATTTTGATGGCAAGAGACAGCGATCAAATATTTAGGTCTGTGGATTCCTGCAGACCTCTCCCAAATTGCTTCCCTTAACTATGACACTATGTTGCAATCCGTGGCAGGCGATTTGCGCTGCTGGACGGTCCCCCATATCTCATAGTTTGGCCGTATAGGGGTCCTGAAGATGAATATCCTCCCTATATTCCTGTACCTTTTCCAATCGCTGCCGATCTTTTTGCCTCGGTCTTACTTCAACTCCTGTCGTAGAATTTTCATGAAATACATTTGGGGTGATCGAGCTCCGAGACTCTCCTATAAGCATCTTATCAGACACAAAACCAAGGGCGGACTGGGCCTACCCAGTCTTGAGAGCTACTGGGTGGCTTCTCACCTGCGTAGGGTGGTCGAGTGGTCAATAGGGGCACCTAAGCAGTGGATTTCTCTAGAGGGCTCATTCCTCGGGTGTCATGTTTCGGCAGCCCCTTGGTTACCAACCCGCTACGATAAACCCCTTTCACTTGTCCACCCCACCATATCTCCGACACTCAAAGTTCTTCGTCGTTTAGCCACCAAACAGACTTTGACCTCGATCCCGGGCCTGTTGTTTCCCCTTACACACAATCCTAAATTAACTTTACATATCAATACTGATCTCTTAAAATCACTAGTGCCCAAGCACTCGAAAAGCCTCAGGATTTGCCAGGTTCTACAGGGTGACACCTTTAGACCCCTGGGGGATCTCGTTCCCCAAGACTCCCAATCTTTTCGACTGACTTTTCTGTATCACCAACTAAAACACTATCTGAATACATTGTTGCCGAATCCACACCTAAGCCAGGCCCTGGCTAACTTTGAACAATTGTGTATAGTGAAATCTGAGCCTGCTCACCTCCTCTCTAGGCTGTACGCTCTCCTGCTGGATGCCCAAGGGACTACAAAACCGTTCTTTCTTAGTTTATGGGAGAGTGATCTACAATCTTCCTTCACAGAGTCCGACTAGGACAAGATTATTGGCCTCGTTCACAAAGGTTCGGTTTCCACTAGAGTACAGGAGTGCTCCTATAAACTGCTCTCTCGTTGGTACAATGTACCCGCTGAACTGCACAATTTCATCCCAATGTGTTGAGGTGTGGGTTAGTGGAGGGCTCTTATCTTCATTTATGGTGGGACTGCACAGATATCCACTCTTTCTGGCAAACAGTGGTCAGAGTGATTAGAGAGATCGCGGAGCCTAGTTTCTTAGCGTCCCCGGATGCATTACTATTACACCATGTTCAGTCTCCACTCGGTACTTACAGGAAGTCGTTAACGATTCATCTCATTCAGGCGGCAAAAGCAATTATCCCTAGGTTTTGGAAAACAGCGGGCCCCCCCCTATCAGTGCTTGGGTGTCTAGAGTAAATTGCATTGCGCAATTGGAAGACATAGTGGCCTCCTCCAAAGGTCAGGAATATAAAAACACTCTCAAGTGGCTCCCCTGGAACATGCTGGTAGCTTCTCCTCACTTTCTAGGCATGTGTTCCCCGGGTGGCGGGGTGGGGTTGGGCCAGACGTAAGGTCCCTCTGCGCCCTGCTTGACGCTCCATGAGTTGACTTACTTACATGCTTTTACTGACAATCGGTCAGTTACTTTTTCACACTACACTAACACAGACATCCTGGAGTATCTCTTATTTATGTTATTAGTTTGTTATTTTTGTGTGACGCCTGCCTCGATGTGCTCTTTGCTCGATGGCAATGTAATGGCATACTCTCCGTCTCAGATACTGAGATTTCTTATTTCTTTTGGAGTCTTTCAGACTCTGGTATGCTTACAGAATAAGGCTTTGTCTGATGAACCAATGTCTTACTGTATTGTCAGGAGAGACACTGCTCATTTCTATGCATGTATGATCTGTGATGTTTTTTATATGCATACCATGAATAAACGGAGATTTGAAACACAGAATTCAATGGCATAGTCATAGACAGATCCCCTACCCTGCCAGATTGACATGAGCTACTTGGCAGCAGAGGTGGAGTGAGCAGGGACATCAAATAACCTTTTAAAGGAGGCAACAAATTAAAGGTAATCTTCTTTCTGTGTTTCCCAAAGTGAATTAGGCCATGCCAAGGTCTGACAATAAGGATAATATGAAGCCCGCTTTGCTTCTGTCAGTTGGAAAACGGCTTGGGGTATTATTTGCATGTAAATCCCAACCTTGTTGAGAAACCCTGGGTCACCCCCAAAAGAGGTGGGGAAGCGGGGCAGACCCAGTCATACTTCTGGTAGTAGGAGGCTCAGATGCAACAACCAGAGCAGGAGCAGCAACAGTAGCAGCCTGAACCACAGGCTGTTGAAGTGGTGGAGCCAGATGCACAGTGCAAATAAGGAGTGTCTCGAGATCTGGAACACAAACTGGCCCATATGCTGGTCGGCCTGGTCCAATCTAGAAATTTTTGGAATCCGGGGAGCTGCCTGTACCCTCTGGATTCATGGCCCTTCTGTAATGTAAAGGACCAGGAACCGGACAGACAGAAAATGTAAAATATAAAGACTCTTTATTAAGGCAAAAGCAAGGTACTCTTGATCCAAAATATGTAAGTCAGGAGTACAGAGATCAATAAAGTCAGGGTACAGATACAAGGTAACAGGAGCTAGGAGGGAAGTCAGACGAAGCTAGGTCAAGTACGTCTGGAACGTACTTGGCAGCTGGAACAAAACTCAAGGGCAAGTAGGAAATGAATATCCTGAAATGTGCTGGCTGGTGGGTAACTGTGGTAACAGAGATGGGAAGGGCAGATGGTCTCTCATCCAACTAGGCCAAACCCTGCTTAGCTTCCAAGAACAGACAAGATCAGGCATATTCAAGATGGTATGGCTGTAGGCCAAGTAACCCTGATCTTTCAGTGGCGTCTCCAGCTTTCATATTTAGGGGGTACATGGGGGACAGGAACCAAAGTAGGGGGGCAATTATAAGATGCTACATATACACTATATATATCTGCGTTAGATATGCATTTTTAATTGCATAATATGTACTTCATGTTAGACCCTGCTACCAGACTATTTATTAATATTAGACCCTGCCGACACTATATATATATATATATATATATATATATATATATATATATATATATATATATATATATATATTAGACCCTGCTGACAATAATTGGACCTTAGGCAAGCATTTCCTTGGGCCACCCTCCATGCTCCCTAGCATGCAATCACTCCCTCCGCTCCCACACCAAAAAAAAAATGCCACACTGACGCAGATCAGGGGAAGGTTCCTTCGTCACTGTAGTTCAGGTATAGATCAAATAAACAACACATTGAAAGAGCACTGCATGTATTGAGCAACTGAATAACACATACAAACCCAGTATTTGCAGGTATACATAAATAATGTACGGAAATATAGCATAGCAGACACCCAGCTTTATAGATCAAGTGGAATTCACATAAAAACTAAGCATTAAAAGGTATAGACAAAAAACCCTAAATAGATCACAGGTTGCACATCCCAAAGGCCAGCCCTGGCATCCACATTGCCCACATAGAACCTGACCAGCACCCAAATTACACACATAGGACTTGCCATCTTTATCCCAAAACAGCCCAGCCTGAGTCAACTATGTCCCCAAACAGCCAAGTGTGAGCCACCTTTGTCCCCAAACAGCCCAGCGTAAGACATCTTTGTCCCCAAACAGTCCACCCTGTGCCATCTTTGTCCAATAAACACCCTGCCTGTGCCATCTTGGTCCCCAAGGCTCAAACACCCTGCTTGCGCCATCTTTGCTGTCAGGATCAGGGACTTCCACCTACCGCACCGAGTGGGTCTTCATCTCGGGGGGCAGATTTCCCATTCCGCATCCCCGGCCTCGATTTAGAAATGCGCCACATTTGCCAAGAGCGCATGCATTCCTGGTGATGAGGGGGCGTGGCTACTCTGGGGGAGGGTGGAAGCAGGAAGGAGTGGCTAATCAGAGGGAGAAGGGGTAAAGTCATCACGCCTATCCTTGCCATACGGAGGGGAGGAGTCCAGGTGTGCAGGGGAGGAGTCTCTGATTAAAGATAGTATAAACCGTGCAACCCCTTCACACAATGCTTGCTAGTTAAGATGTGTTCCCTGTTTGTTCCCTACTCCCTTATACAGTTGAATTACAGCTCTATTTGGATTACTGGTTTTGACCCTTGGCTACCCTTTGGATTACTCTTTTTGCCTGTGCCCCTGATTTTGGACTGTGACCACGTTACTGAACTTTTGCTGCCAGCCTTGATCCTTCAACTGTTTTTTTGACTACTCTATGGATTACCCTATTGCTTTTTTTTTGCGTATAAATGTCTTGATCACAACCCTGCGATAGTATAAATGTCTAGTTCTGACATTTGCCTTTCCACAAATCAAATATACATCTATGATACACACAAACACTTATACAGTCACTCACTAATTCACACTTTCATTCACACAATCATTTATTCTTTCACTCATTCATTATACATATATTCATAAATGCATTCTCACAAATCATTGAAGCAAATCATCCACACTAAATCATCCATTCTCACTCATTCTCACTATTTATTTCAATAATTACTATCCCCCGCTTCTAACTAGCTATCTCTCCCCCTTTTCTTGCTATCTATCCCCCCTTTTCTCACTAGTTTTTCAATTCCAGATTTTATTGCCACTCTGATTTTGGCTGTGAATACATTTATTTATATTTTTAAACTCCCACGAGTGCTTGTCTTTGCTTTCGCAAATTAACGGGTTGTGCAATCAGTACATTTTATTTGCGTTATTGCAATGTGTTAGGCAAATAAAACACATGAGCATCCAAGGAGTCGATACATTTATTTAAGCCTTACATTTTTGTTTTCTTTCCAGCCAATGGGAGTGAAGTTCATATTAGCAATGTACGCTATGAAGACACTGGAGCTTACACATGCATTGCAAGGAATGAAGCTGGAGTTGATGAAGACATCTCTTCACTTTTCGTGGAAGACTCTGCTAGAAGAACACGTATGTACTACATAAGTCATACACATAATGGAGAGTAAAAATATGAGTTCTCTCATATATAAACATATAAGCATTGGTGAATATTGATGCCATGGCTACACTCATTGAAGTTCCTGATTTTTGCATTTAAAATTGTTTCTCAAAATGAAGCAGGCTAGAGGTTAATATCAACCCAAGTAACTCCAAAATAATTCTATTGGGGACCTAAGAATGTTGTAACACCTCCCTCCTTGCATCAATCCCCTCTCTGTGGTCTATGATAGAAATTAGGTAAAGGCAATAATTGTGACAATTTATGTAGTAGATCCAGACATGTTGGCAAACTACAGTAAGGACTGGATCTTTAAAATAATAGTCTAGTCATTTGGCTATTGGTTCTATAAGACTGCCCCTAGCTGCCACAATGGGAAAACCCTGTGGGCTCACTTCATCTTTGTCCAATATCAGTATAGTGTAAGATGAAGACATTTGTGGTGTAATTCCAGAAGATAATTATAAGTCAATATAATGGGACTTAACTGCCCTTATGAGTGTTGCTTCTATCTGATTAATATCCTCATACTGTATTACTAATTAGAAGGGGCAATGCTGTATGGAGGATTTCCTTATTAGAGCCACTGCTTATATGGACTGTGTAAAAAGCACATACGTTTATGTGGCCATTAACACAGGCCTTCAACAGTACAATTGCAGATAGTTATTTGGAGATACTAAGGTCGAAAAATAAGGAAACTGACATAGATTTACATGGACTATTTTCGGATGGGTTTTGTATAAAAAAGTGCCAGCTATTGGGCATAATAATTGAGTATTTTGTCGTAAATGGATTGCCATGTTAAACAAATGTTTGCGGGACCTAATGGATTTAGTAGTGGAGAAAGTGAGTCAACAGCTGACAGTGATTAAGAAACAGATTGTAGATTGTGAAACTACCCACTCAGTCATGCTTACTGTACAGATGGCCAAAGACACTATTCAGAAAGAGGTGCTGAAGTATAAAAATTTACTGCGATTCAAGCAAGAAAAGTTAGTTAAGGTTAATATTCATAAATATCATACAGTATACAGGCACAAACTAAACAACGTATTTGTAAACTGACAGTATCTATCATTGATGCATCTTTAACCCCTTAATGACAATTGCCGGTTCTGGCACGGCACGGAAAAACAAGTCGATTATGACAAATGAGGTGCCAGAACCGGCACGTCTTTAAACGGGTGCAGAAAGCGATCTACGTTCGCTTTCTGCACCCAAACGGCGTTGCTATAATGCCTCGACCTCGAGGCATTCAGCAACACCACGATCGGCACCAGGGGCCATGTCTGGCCCCTCCCCGGGGCGTCAACAACCGATCACCTCCTAAACTTAAATGGTGTCGCTGGAATGCCTCGATCAGGAGGCATCCAGCCACACCAAACACTAACCTTTGGATGGACTGTGACTGCTCCGGAGAGCGGTCACAGCCGCAGCTGCCGGTGATCTTCGCCATCCGCAAGATGGCGGCGGCCCGGGAAAAAAAACAATAAAGGTGAAAAAGTTCGCTAGACGGTCTCCAGACCCTCTAGAGAACTCTGGCTCCACTTGCAGGTTGAATACAGGTACTGCATTCAACCATGCAAGTCAATGGAGCCCAGCTTTCTAATCACAGTGTGATTAGTAAAAATAAAATAAAATTAATAATAATTAGAAAAAAATAGTAAAAAAACCAGTAAAATGTAAAAATAATTTCCCACTGATGTCACTAAAATATATATATAAAAAATATATTTTTGTGAGCAAGTCCTAAAATTAGCACATTAGCTTAAAACAATTCTCGCATGGAAAGAGTTAAAATACTGGCATATTAAATGCCCATGGGGTGTCTACTTTTAAAAAATGTATGATTTGATGGGGTAAATTGAATTGGCCGGATTCAACAAGGTCCCAATTAACACAGGTGGGAAGGATGGCCACACATCTAATTTCCAATTAGAAAAATGCACACGTACCAAATGTGGCCTTTTAGTTCTCCCCAAAAATGACAAACCCATGCATATGGTGTATCACTGTACTCAGGAGATGTTGCTGAACACATATTGGGGTGTTGTGTGAGAGCGGCATATACCAGGAGCTGTAAATTCATACATAACATAGGTGTGTGGGGGAAAAATACACACAAAAGAATACTACTGCAAACTTTGAAAAAATTCTGGTGGTAAAATGTGTGCATGCAAAGAGTTAAAATACCAGCATTTAAAATACCCTGGTGTGTCTAGTTTTCAAAAATATATGGTTTTGTTGGGCACACTGAAATGGCCCGGCTTAAAGATGTACCAAATAGGTCATGGGCAGTGGATCCCCAAATGCCAAAGTTCAACACTGAAAAATGCGCATGTCCCAAATGTGGCACTTTTGCCCCCAAACAGCCATGCAAAATCATTCATGTGAGGTATCGCTGTACTCAGGAGATGTTGCCGAACACATATTGGGGTGTTTTGTGATAGTGACATATACGAGAACCTTTTAATTCATACCTGAAGTAAAATGTGTGTGACAAAACAAATGCAAAAAAATGACTATCACAAAGTTTTGTGATAGTATCCTCCTGTCTCCCCCCCCCACTTACCAGTGCTTCCTGCTGTATTGCCGGGGCAGCGGGTTGACGTCTACGCCATGCGCGTAGACAACGTCCGCTGCAGCCGGAAGGAGGTGTGGCTAGCAGCGGGGGTTGTCTGCGTCCGTCGCGGATACCTTCCCCGACTGTCAGAGATCAGAGTTCCCCGCACCGGTGCGGGGAACTCTGATCTCTGACAGCCGGGGAAGGTATCCGCGACGGACGCAGACAAACCCCAGCTGCCAACTCCACCTCCTTCCGGCTGCAGTGGAAGGAGACGTAAACCCGCTGCCCCGGCAATAGAGCTGGAAATTGGAAGCACCGGTAAGTGTGTGTGTGTGTTAAATGGGGGCATAGGGCATTTCTGGAATGCCTTATACCCCTATATGCCACTCTGGCACTTAGGGGGTTAAAAGGCATATTATGGGGCAGAGTGGCATATAGGGAGGTATAAGGAATTTCAGGAGGCAGAGTGGCGTTAAAGGGGCATTTAATAGAGCACTCTGCCTCCTGAAATGCCTTATACCTCCCTATATGCCACTCTGCCCCATAATATGCATTTTAACCCCCTAAATGCCAGAATGGGATATAGGGGTATAAGGCATTTCTGGAGGCAGAGTGGCACATAGGGGGTCAAAAGGCATACCATGGGGCACAGTGGCATATAGAGGGTTAAAAGGCATATCTTGGGCCACAGTGCCATATTGGTGTGGCAAGCCTGGGGGCAGATGTGCATAACTGGGGGACAGGTTGGAAAATACAAGGAAATAAAAACAAAAAAAATATTTTTCTCAATCATAGCTTTTATTTAAAAAAAATAGTTTACATGAATTAACATTTACTGGTAAAACTTTTTTCCTTTAGGGTCGTCTTATATTCAGGCTTTTTCTTTTTCAGCAAATACGGTATTTGATTTCAGGAATTGTATTATTGAGGATAATGTAATCAGTCTATTGGAGCAGTTGTTGAAACGCCAGGACACATAGATGGGTTAAGTATTGCCAAGGGAAAAGATTAGCAGGCTGCATCCGAGTAAGGTTTCTATTAATCCCAGGGAATTTTATAAGAATACTTCCTATGGGACCTGCATAAAAAGCCAAGGATCTTGCTGTCTTGTGCTCTTTCCTATGTTGTCTGTGATAAATTCATGTTGTCCCGCTACCTGCTGGAGTAAGAATGGGCAAAGACCCAGATTTACACTTCATTAAGCCCCAGGCTTAATTCCATTTTGGTTAGTTTCCAAATTAGAGTCACTTTGTTTAAATGCTTATACTTTGGCTCATTTACAGTTGATTGTGATCATAGTAAGGGTGGACATCTCTGTTCTTACTGTGGCCCAAAGCAAGGTCCTGAACATCACAACCAGCCCTAAGCCACCTAAGGAGCTATGCATGTACACAAGCTATGTAGAACCCTCACATAAACATGTTGCATAGCTAAGTATTCATTTACATTCAAACATAGATGTGTTTAAAAAAGGTAACTTTCACAACAAAAACCATAATCGAATCCATCGCTAAAAACTATTGCTTGTGTTATTTATTGTATTCTTATAATTATTAGCTTATGAGGCAGTGTAATTTTCCTTTTTTCCTATGACCTAACAATGAAGAGAACAATGAAAACAAATCTATTGTCAGCCATATTAGGAAGTTGTACCCAAGTCTAGGATCTTCCTGGGGTTGGCCGCCATCATTTCCTCTCTCCTGTGTTGTGACTGTTATCGGGGGCAATGCTAAGTTGCATGGCTAGCCCCAGTTAGACTTTAAAGGGTTTTAAGTGATTAGAGTAGACTGGAGTGGGTAGAGGCAGGATGGAAGTGACCAAATGTCATCATCCTGTCCAGAGACTAAAAATACTAACCCAGCGTGTGGGGAATCAGTGCTTTATCCAAATACTCTGAGTGGAACCAAGCAATTTTCAATAATTTTATTTTACTGTACCTGTATTATTTTGGAATGTTGCACATGCACCTCTGACAATAAATATTGTTTAGAACTGTGTAGCTTCTTAGGGGCAAGGCATTAATTTAAAACATGCAGTAAAATGCCATATTGCACACATAGCTAAATATAAAGCTTTTGTGTTAATATTTAAGAGGTAGAAAAAAACATGCTTAAAATGCTGTGTACTGGTTTATAAATTAGGAGGGCTAATCTACATTCTGAAAGAAACCATCTGTTTACCCAACCTCTGAGGTCTACATGCCACTGAGGTCACCACTGTGGTGGAACCCTCCATCACTGGGGCCACTGGAGAGGCCTGAGAGCCAGCCTCCTCCCTACCAACTTGGGACACTGGCTTTGTAAAGACCAGGGAGAGACAGCCATTGTTTCAGACTCTTCTCCCCCGCCCCATTGTGTACTAATATGTTGTATAAGTCCCCCCCAGTTCCTCCACTACAGACATTTACCCCGGCCAAGCCATCCCTGGAACTGATTTCGGCCAGTAATAGGTAGTGGAGGTTGGGACCCTATTGTATTGTTAATCCCTTTACTGACCCTGTTGTCTCTGGGAGGCAGATAAAGGGGGCGGTTTTTATACCAATATCTTAATTTATGTTAATGTGTGCTTTGTTGGCTATATCAGCCATGTGTGAAAAATAAAGTAGTCTTTGTTATACCCTATACTGAGTCTCAGCTAGTGACTGTGTGTTGTCCCAGGCTAAGTCAGCGGAGGTAGTCAGTCAGACTATCCATCACCATTTTACAAAACCATTTTACAAACAAATCATCCTCACTCAGTATGCCTTAGTCGGCTTATAGTCAGATTGCGTATTGCCAATTTTAATGTTGTTGTTGTTAATATTCATAGTGCCATTATTGTGCATACGGCAAAAACTTGGGGTCCAGCACCACTATTTTTTGTTCAGAGTTACTAGTCGTAAATAAGATACATATGAAATTACATATCATTGTGGTCCATACCATCATGTAATGGGCTGGGACCAACTGGAAGGGAAACGGTGTAGTCCAAATATTGCAAAAAACCTGTATGAAACTAACTATTTTCAAGTTTCTTTAAATAAGTTACTGAAAAGAGTGGCTGTGTGTATGTATGTTTGTATGGGAAATATGTATCTATTTATGTATGTATGTGTATATATGTATTCTGATGACTATGATCATAATTCATTCTTATCCCCACCACAGCCATTATCTTCCAACTACCATATCCCCCGCCATCATCGTCATTGCTCCCATCATCGTTTCCATCCCTTACTATTACTATCGTGGGGCGTTAGACACTCATACTAACACACATATACTCCCTCTAACATACACACTTATGCTTACACAAATACATAAATACACATTCATGCTTCACTCTAACTTACATACATACATATATAGTCCTTCACCTCACTTCATTCCTTATATCTTACCTTCTGGGATCCTTCTTTTAGCTGCTTCTTTTAGCTGTAGCCACACTTTTACCTCTGGGTCACATGCTATCAACCCATACATTTCTGATTATGCAGTAGCCATCGCTCACACTTCCAATCGTTAGCCATTGATGACATAGATGTGTAAAAATGTAATGACTAATTTTAGTTAAAAAATATGGTGATGCAAATATTTAATTAAATTTATGGCACTATTATTATCTGCCTCTGTGAATTTACCACATTGTTAGAATAAATGTCAAAAACATATATTTTTTTAAATCAATCTGAGAGTATAACAAGTTCATTGGCCCAGTGGCCTTTTTGGTTGGAGCTTAGTTTTTAATTGTAGAGAGCAATTTATACGCAACCTGTGGGCTGCTGGGCTTAGATGTCTAGGCTAGTTTTGATAAACCCCAATAGTGCCTAACTCCAGTAGTATCCTCGTGTACTGTACATAACCTTGTCTACAGTATTAAAAATTATAACATCTAATCTAGTATTTTTAAATTAATTCATCCTTGATGAGTTATATCTCTTCCCTAGAAACTTGACAAAAAACTATAAATAGGTTTGTCTCATCTTGACCTAAAATGAGTGCCCAGAAATGCTTCAGCAATTAAACATTATTTACTTGTGAGATTAGGTTTCATATTAAAAAAAGAAAATCAAAATTTTTACTATATCTTGAAATAAAAGAAAACAATTTCCCCTAAAGAGCCGCTTCTCATATTTTACTTTACTTTATGCTAGTTTTAAAGAATAAACCTGTCATTTTAGCACTTAAGAATTCCATTTTGGTTAATTTCCAAACCTATAATAAATATAGATACTTAATTTTATGTCTTTGCTTTTACTTCGTATGTAACCAGAATTATATTCTCATTATTGCAGGTTGAGACACTAATGTATGCAAAGCAAAACTGAAATATACTACAGCTGTTTAAATTGCTTTTTCAAACTAACTGTGTGAAAATAGTAATACATTATATCATCCTTTTATGGAAACACATGTACATATTAAACGGTGTGCACTGCATGCTGTTTAGGTAGGATAGTGTGCAACATTTATTATATATATTAGTATTTTGGCATCCAACAAATTATGTGACACCAATAATATTCGCAGAAAGCCTTTTATGATTGCGTATGGTATATCAAAGTCCTTCTTTAGAAAGGACAGTTCATATTCTGGATTCAGATTCAGACAATCTTTTGTAAGGGGTTGGTGGGTATGCATACCGCCCAACATTTAAGGAATACAAATTGGGACGGATGTGTTGGTGGTTATGGCAAGAGACGAGCAGAGACAGAATTAGTCTCAGAAGTGGGAAATGCAGGAGGAACAGGCACAGCACAGATTTCCATTGATTTCTTTACCTACTGTTTCTGCTCAAGGGAGCTCAGAAGATATTCCCAACCAGCCCATGCTGCCCACAGGATAGTCAGGCACCTTCCCAGGATATACTTCAAAATAGAAACCTGAGACTGGTGGGAGGTATGGTGGACTGTATCACAGTGGTGGGAGGTATGGTGGACCGTATCACAGTGTTGTAGAGGCCTTATAAAATCTCAATAATGTATATAGAAACAATATAAATTTGGTTATAAATATAATTTTCATAATAAAGTACATTATTCAAAATGCATTCCTTACTAGAGTACATAAAAGCTATTATTGTTGGTAGATGACATTATAAAGTAGACAACTAACTCTGACAGCTAAAATACTGCTATCACACTCCCAATCAGGGTAAGTATACTTAAAGATAGGTTATGTAAGTATATACCCTCTACAGTTAAAACAGAAACTTGCCATTTGGTTTCTGTGCCCAAGGTATGATCAGTCTTACTCTTAATGGATGTAATCTCATCAAAAATTCAACTTGTATGAAAAATAAAAAAGTCCCACTCTTATTATAAAATAAACCCATGCTACCCTTTAAAAGTATCAAGGTACAGAGTCAACTTTTTTCATTCAAGTTAGCATTCTTCAATAATGAATTCTTCAGAACTGTACAATTTCTTTTTAAGAATCTTGAACCCTGGACTGAGTTTTAGAGACTGACCAGAACCAGAGACTGGCTGAGTGCTGAACAAGAGTTAATAATAATAAGGTTAAGCTGTGCAGAGTGTTAAATCTGAAGCACGGGCCTCTTCCTTTTAGAAATATTGTAATGGAGGCTTCACAAAAATCCTCCTTTTTAACACCTGGGAACAAAACTCAGATAGGATATAAATTGGTTTATACAGATCACAACACCCAAACTCCTACAGACTTAATTGCTCCTCATATGCATCCTTGTTATACCATGGCTCATTCAAATGTAATTAAAGCAGCTGATGTTTCTATTAACTTAGCTTAATTTAAGTTTAACAGGGCTATAAGTGAAACATTTTATTGCTCTTTGCATCCCTCCAGATCACAGACACCCTGACTGCTCTATGGCTACGCAGCCCCATATGTAGCCCTCATACATGTTCTGACACCTTTCTATCAGAACCAACATTAACTTTTGCAGTGATTTAATCTACAATAGCTCGTCTGTTGGATTTGACCACATGGGCCGGCCATTGCCCCTCACGTGCATCAACGAGCCTTGGCCGGCCAAAAACCCTGTCGCTGGTTCACTGCCTTTTCTTCCTTGAACCATTTTTGATAGGTACTGACCACTGCAGACTGGGAACATCCCATAAGAGCTGCAGTTTTGGAGATGCTCTGTCTCAGTCATCTAGCCTTCACAATTTGGCCCTTGCCACTCAGATCCCACCCACTGACAGGTGCCATGCTAAAAAGATTATCAGTGTTATTCAATTCACCTGTAAGTCATAATATTATGGCTGATCGATTAATGTATATATCCTTCTAAATCTAAAGTGATGCTGGTAATATTGCTAAATTGCTAACTGTGATATAATTATTTTTGGGCTGCTGACATCCTGTACAATTCACATAGGCAGTCATATACTTTCTGCATGCTACACTACATGTCGGTTTGTTGCAATATTGCGAACTCAAACTCCATAGCAGGCTGCATACTTGCATAGATGTTTCAGTCATAAAACGCTTCCGAAGGATATTGACATATTGGTGAGAGTTCAGAGGAGGGCTACCAAAATGTCTTACAGGAAAAAGTAATGAGGAAAGACTAAGGTGGCACAGTTTTGTGACATATAGGATCCCAGGAAGCAGAGCTCAGCAGATACAGGAACTAAGAGGAACTGGGTAGTAGTAGAGGCTGAAGCAGAGCCAGAAATGAGAACCCTGGTAGCCAAAGCCAATAACTGGAGCAAATTCACAGGGCAAGCCGGGTCAGTGCCGAGGAGCAGAAGTGTCAGAGCCGAATCAAGGTCACACAAAAAGCTGGATCAAAACACCAAAAGTAATATAACAAGGAGTAACACCAACCAAGGGCAATGCTAAAATGAACATCGCACAGTCACGTGAGCGCAAACCATGTGGTAATCGTGGAGCGTTGCAGGTCGTCGCAGGACTTCATGCGGGACTAAAGGTAAGTGCTGCATAAGGGAACTCGATATGTATAGCATAGAGGCATAGAGGAAAGAAGAACAAGAGGAGACATTATAGGAACATTAAAATAATTAAAGGGATTTAACAAAGTACAGGAGGCAAGCTTATTTCAGGAGGATACAAGAGGGTCTGATGTTTAGATGTAACCTAAGGAAGTTTTACTTTACTGAGAGTGCAGTCGATAAATGGAAAACCCTCCCATCAGAAGTTGAAGAGGCTAATACAGTAAACCAATTTAAGCATGCATGGGATAAACATAAAGCTATCCTAAACCTAAGACTAGATCAAGGACTGATTAAGATCTGAGTCGTGCATTAGGAAAAATTGGCAGACTAGAAGGTCTGAATGCCTTACATCTGCTTTCAAATTCTGCCTTATTGCTCATTCTAAAGCTTCTAGATCCAGATTCCACCAATATAAAGTATTAACAAGATGATCAATAATCATTCAAATACTTCAGTTGAAACAGCTGCTCCTGGCATAAAGTGAAGGTGGAAGTCAAATTGGCTTTGTTTGTTATTTGACATTCTTCATACATCTACATATAAAAAAGCTAAACAATAAAATTGATTATGGAAAATTATTTGCTTTTTATTTAAAAGGTTCTAAAATTAACGATTAACATCAATGTTTATATTTCCTCTCAGATTTTCAAGAGATATTAGTAATTCGGATTGTCCCAAATAAGAGTTTGGATGAATACACTAGTGCCAAGGATTTGAGGGTATTAAATGATAATGATAAAGTTTGGAAAAGAAACATTTTCAGCTTTTCCTATTTTACAGTTGAGTTGAGTTAATACAAAAAGAAAAAATGGCAATCTGAAGAAATTTTGAATGACAGAGGTGAAAGATTGAAAAATTAGCAGAGCTGAAATAATGTAATAGGAAAAATGGTGTTTCTCTAGAAAGCAGGATTGAACGTTCAGAGAGTCGATAAAGGGGAAAAAAGAAAATGAAGAGATATAGGTAAAACTATCTGGCACAAGAGTCATATACTATAAAGATAAAATATCTGAAGATTTTTTATTGCAGGATATGCAACTGAAAAGGAAATGGAATGATGAAAGTTGTTATGCCCTTGACATTAAACCACTGATTCCAATGGATGAATTATTGAATCACAAGTTGAATCTCAAGATTGAATTTTCACTGTTAAAGTCTAGATTATATCTAGACAAAGTAACCTCTCAATGACAGATTTTTTCATTTTTGTCTTTTCTTGTGTTTGTTTTGTACATAAGCTTTTTAGCCACTCACCAGTCTGGGAGGGTTTACAGGAGAGTTAAATGTTTCCTTTGGTGTCACTCTATACAGCAGCTTAGCAGTTTTTGCAGAAGACAATCACTGGAGCATGCTTTGTGTATTGTACAGTTACATAGTTGCATAGTTACATAGTTATATAGGCTGAAAAAAGACATGCGTCCATCAAGTTCAGCCTATCTGTTAATTTGTTGCTGTTGATCCAAAAGAAGGCAAAAAAACCCCCGGTTTCGCTCTTTCCAATTTTGCACTAACCAGGGAAAAAAATTCCCTCTTGACCCCAAAATGGCAGTCAGATTTCTCCTTGGATCAATAAGCTGTTTCCCCATAATTAAAGATTATATCTCTGAATATTATGTTTATCCAGGCATCCATCCAGTTGCAGTTTAAACGTCTGTACAGACTCTGATAAAACTACCTCTGCAGGCAGAGAATTCCACATCCTTATTGTCCTTACTGTAAAAGACCCTTTCTTCTGCTTTAGCCTAAATCTCCTTTCTTCCAGTCTGAACGCATGACCACGTGTCCTATGCATAGTCCTGTTTATGAACAGATTTCCACACAATGGTTTGTATTGTCCCCGAATATATTTATATAATGTTATCATATCCCCTCTGAGGCGACGTTTTTCTAAACTAAACAAATTTAAATTAGTTAACCTTTCTTCATAACTATAGTGCTCCATTCCTTTTATTAATTTTGTAGCCCGCCTCTGCACCCTTTCTAGTGCTATGATATCCTTCTTTAGAATAGGTGCCCAAAATTGCACAGCATATCCAAGGTGCGGCCTTACCATTGATTTATATAGAGGCAAAATTATATCTTTATCCCGCGACTTGATGCCCCTTTTTATACACGACAATACCTTACTGGCCTTAGCAACTGCTGACTGACATTGCACATTGTTGCCTAGTTTGTTGTCTATAACAATTCTCAAATCCTTCTCATCTGTCGTTTAGGGTGTAGGTTGCTTGTGCATTCGCTACCCCGAAGTGCATAACTTTACATTTATCTACATTGAATTTCATCTGCCATTTGTGTGCTCAGTCTATCTAGATCCCTCTACAGCACAGTAATATCCTGCTCGCCCTGTATAACTTTACCTAGTTTAGTGTCATCTGCAAACACAGAAACATGACTTTCAACACCTACTGCCAGGTCATTTATAAATATGTTGAATAACATTGGTCCCAGAACAGAACCCTGAGGGACACCACTTACCACTTTTGACCAGCTTGAAAATGTACCATTTATAACAACTCTCTGTTCTCTATCTCTAAGCCAATGTTCTACCCAAGAACAAGAATTTGCATCTAGACCAATTTCCTTCAGTTTGATTACTAGCCTATTGTGTGGAACTGTGTCAAACGCCTTGGAAAAATCCAAGTAGATTACATCCACTGCAACACCCTGATCAACACTTCTACTTAGTTCTTCATAGAATGCAATTAAATTAGTTTGACAGGACCTATGTTTCATAAAACCATGCTGATTTTTGCTAACACTGTTCTTCCCAAGGAATTCTTGAATATTATCCCTAAACAGCCCTTCAAATACTTTTCCAACCACAGAAGTTAAGCTCACAGGTCTATAATTTCCAGGTACAGAGTTTGAACCCTTTTTGAAAATAGGAACCACATCTGCCTTCCTCCAATCCTCTGGTACAATTCCTGAAAGAAAAGAATCCCGCAAGATTAGAAACAGAGGTTCACTTATTTCCTGACTCAGCTCCTTAAGTACTAGTGGGTGAATACCGTCAGGCCCCGGAGCTTTGTTGACATTAACTTTCTTTAGTTGCTGCAGCACCTTGTCCTGAGTCATCCACTCACAGTTTGACTGTCATCTTTTCGCATGCTTTATTGGCTTCCTTATATCTTATATAGGATGCCTCTGATTCGTATGATTTAAATGCTGTAAAAGCCATTTTCTTATTTTAAATTTTCTGCTTAACGTCCCAACTAAGCCACACCGGTTTCAATTTGTTTCTTTTATATTTGTTTCCTAGTGGTACATACTGAGAAGTGTACCCTGCTAATATTTTTTTGAAAATACTCAATTTTTCCTCAGTATTTTTACCCCTGAAGAGTTTTTGCCAGTCAATAAGTTGTAAAGCTGCCCTTATCTTATTGAAATTGGCCTTCTTAAAATTATACGTTTTAGTATTCCCCATGGGCGATTTCTTTTTTGAGTTTATTTTAAAAGAGACCATATTGTGATCACTATTACCCAAGTGCTCCCCCACTTGAATGTTAGACACAAGATCAACATTGTTTGTTATCACCAGATCCAAACAAGTATCCTTTCTAGTTGGTGCTTGTACCAGTTGTGACATGAAGGTGTCATTTAACAGGTTCAAAAACCAGGATCCTCTTGCAGAACTACTAGTCCCTCTATCCCAATTTATGTCCGGGTAATTAAAATCTCCAATAATTAACGTGTTACCCAGCTGTGCAGCTTTCTCAATTTGCTCTAACAGCTGCTCTTCCTCATCATTATTAACATTAGGTGGTTTATAACATATCCCAACCAGTAGTTAGTTTCCTTTTTTTTGCCCCAAGTTGATATCTACCCATAAAGCTTCCACAAATCCCGTGTCGCCTCCAAGATGCTTAATATTTGACTTTAGCTCATTGTTAACATACAAGCATACTCCTCCTCCCTTCCTGCTTTTTCTGTCCTTCCTATATAATGTATAACCTTTTACGTTAACTGCCCAGTCATGGGTCTCATCCCACCATGTTTCTGTTATGCCTATTATATCATATTGCTTAGTGTATGCTATTGCCTCTAGTTCTCCCATTTTGTTATTTAGGCTCCTTGCATTAGCAAGCATACATTTAATATTACCCTGAGTCTCTTGAATTTTATGAGAATTTTTATTAATACATACCTCCTCTGTTCTGATCTTGCCCCTCCCCCCAGTGATGTGAAAATATGAACTGCCCTGCAAACTCCTGGTTTAAGAAAATACCTTTAAATCATGAGGTCTAATTGGTATGACAGCAGTATAGAATACTCAACTTCTAGTTTTTAGCATTCAGAGATCTTTTAATGTTCAGTTCTTAAGCACCACTGACTGGCCAGGTTTTAAGGATACACTTGCCTCATCACCAATGACTGTGACTCAACCTTTATTAATCTACATGTGAGTAACTTGTCATATCAAAACAATCAAACCTGTTGGCAGAATCCAGTGACTAGAACTACCAGTCTTGGGACTGATAAACAGACATGCACAGTGGGTGACACCATGAATCTGGCGGTGCTGTATATACTTTTTCTATTTTCAGAAATAACAGCTTTGTATGATGTTATTCACTTGCATCTTAAGATTTCACACATAAATGTAAAAACATCCCTGTTTCAAACTTAAATATACCGGTTGAAATATTAAGCGCAAAAGTTAAAAAAAAAATATTAATTATCACAGAGGTAAACGGACCTCAAAATCAACACCAGCAAACAAAAAGTGTTTCCACAACTGGCTTTGCCGTAATGGCTATATCGGCATAGAATGACATCAGTTAATTAAAGGCACAGTTAGAATGCGGAAACAGCACACACTGTGCTTTGTTAATGAGATGTGCATGCTAAGTCTATGTTTGAGCAGTTAGCTATTGATTTTTGGATTTAAAATTGATCTTTGCGTTATGAATTTTACTGGATTTGAAGGTGATCTTTGGGTAAAGAAAAACTATTTTTCTCAAAAACCTCTGTATGTCTGTTATAGAAAACAGATTGTGATGTATTGTGTATTGTATTGTAGAGTGTTAAATATGCAGATCTTTTCTAATGGTAAATACAATTAAAATATTTATTTCATTATTTGAAGAAAAAATATTGTTTCGCATGTCCACGAATTCATCTTTTTCTTTTGTGTGCTTTTTCCTTCTCTACATGCTGCAGTTTCCAATATAATATGGCGAAAAGAAGGTATTCATATTTTTCTTGTTTTATTTTGTTTTGTTTTTTCATCTTTCATGACTCCTTACATGCATTATTTATTTTTATATATTTGTTCGATATACATATGTCTACTGTTTAATAAATGCCACTCTTAATATTTTTATTTACACAATACAGTTTTGTATTGTACTGATAATGCTTATTAATATTTCATTATTGTAGTATTAAACTGAGCAAAGGATATTTAAGAAGTTTTAGGCCAGGTATTAAAACTGGGACGGATTAATGCTGTAGGGGAACTTTTAGAAAAATTTTCGTCTCGTGCTATAAGTAATAACATGATCTGCCTATATAATGGGGTTCTTGAAACATAAATTATATACTGAAATATATATTATATGTAAAAGAGTATTCTATCCGATAAAGTATTGTAATGTATTTTACACGTGTTTGCCCAAGCAGTAGCAGAAGCAGGGATAAGTTAGTCGTACCAGGACAAAAACCAAGGTCGTGATCAAGGACAAGCAGCTACAGGTTCAACAGTGTTAAACAGGCACAGGTCCAGGCGGGAAGATCTGAAAGTCATAAAACAGTAGGCAGGCCTATATAAAGCTTAGAATATACCAATGGACAAGGGGGAACAGTGAGAAGGCACAATCTCTTCCTCACAATAGTACTTGGGATCCATTTTTACATAAGCCTGGGAGGTTGTTGGTGGATAACCAAACTTTGTCTCCCATGTAATAAACAGGGTTCGGTTATCAACGTCGGTAAGGTGCTCTCTTCGATAAAGATTGAGCTTAATTTAGGGTGTTCCACAGCAATGTAAAACAATTAATAGTCACAGTCTTTCAGTAGTGGAAGGAACAGAGCAATTGATCTGTGTGCCAGGAACAGTGGTAGGGTGATATCCATAGTTAGTGGAAAACCTCTAAAGTTTGGTTTGTTTCCATCTTTGGATGGAAAGCAGAATAGAGAGAGCATTGGATTCTTAAGCCCCGACAAAAAGTCTTCAGGTGTCATAAAACAGAGGTGGGAATCTTGTCAAACTATCTATTTGACAAGCAAATCTGAAGCTTTATCTGCAGTTGGTACAACTCAACAAGGAACAAATTGTGCCTGTCCACAACCACCGTGATAGCAGAGTACTCTTGAGAAGGGGGCAATTCTACAATGAAGTCCACAATGACATCCTCCTAGGGACAGGATGGTATGAGTAGCGGTTAAAACAAACCCATTGGTTTCTGATGTAAAATCTTATTATGGGAACAAGTGTCACCTGTCTGTACATAGGTGGTAACAGCTGGGTGAAGGCTGGGCCACCAAAAAGAATGGCTGACAAGATCCAGGGTCTTCCTAACACCCCCATGACCAGCAGTGGGAAGGTCATGTAGGTGATGAAAAATCACAGAATGAAGAGCATCAGATTATATATATACATGAACTCTTTTAAGTTCCTGTGACTGGATCAGGCCTTATGGCATGGTGGTGTCTGGGTAGTACTTTATCTAATAAATCAGCAAGAAAATGGCCAGTTGGAAGTATTGTCTCCTAAGAAAGAGTTGCGTTTTCCTCATATAGGTCTTGTCTGGAGATCTGTCTTTCCATTTTTGAACACTGGTTGATACGTAATGTATAACTGGAAATGTATGAAGAATAGTGCCCATCATGCTTGCGTGGGACATAAAAATTTGGCAGAATTGAGATATTCTAGATTCTTATGTTCAGTGTATCATGTAAATGGGTGTCGACCGATATTCTTCCAAGGTCATCTTGATGGCAAGAAGTCCACAATCTCCCATGGTATAATTTTGTTCTGTCAGAATTGGTCTTTTTAGAGAAAAAGGACACAGGATGTATCTTCCCATTAAATCCTTGTCTTTGAGATAGATCGTTTCCACTGCAGTTTGGTGGTTACTAACACGCTTTTTTAAACTACACACGTTCACGTAATCTGGTTAGTGTCAAGTGGTTCCTGTGCTCTTCCAAGGAGGTAGAATAGGTGAGCTTATTGTCCAAGTATACTTCAACAAATAGATGCAGCATATCTCGGAAGATATAATTTATATAATTGAGAAAAGACCATATGGCATGACAGTATATTCGTAATGTCCATATAGAGACCCTAGAGCACTTGATATGTGTGTTGTGCTTGTGTAACCAAGGGAGCCCGAGTATAATTAGAAATAAAGGGGACTGGACTATGTCAGATGTTATTTTTTAGAGACAAAATTGTCTATAAAGTGACGGGTCTGGATTGAATTGGTCAAGCAGCAGCAGAAGCACGAAAGGCCTATAGGATCTGTGAGTGGTACCAGGGCAAAAATAAGAGAGTGGTCAGTGGTCCAAAGGTTAGGGGCCGGACGCGATAGCTTCAACAATGATAACCAGGCACAGTATGGTGCAGGTGGCAAGATTCATGGTTAGAAAACAATTCAGAAGTAAAAAACCATAGGCATGCAGATATAAAGCACGTAATATGTTGTAGATGGGCAAAGGAGAACAGTGGGAATTACTGGGGCGTTGGTATAACCAAGCACTAAAGTATTTGCTTGGTGCATTTTTGTTATCATGTTTTGCTTGCCCTTGCAATGTTTTACATTTACTATATTTTGTAAGGACTTGTGTGCCATGTCCTGTACACATGCCGTACTGTGAGTTTATATATAGTCATGTAGAGTCATGCGAAAAAGAGATTACGCTGTATGGTTTCTATGGACATAAGAACAATCATCTGTTCCTTATCAGGTCAAAAAATTAGGTAAATGCAACCTCCGATGAACAGCAGCACATGACATATTACACCGTGTCATGATTTATTCAACAAAACTGGAGAAGCCATGTATGATAAACTAGGTACACCTTATGATTCGACAGCTTGTAGAACCACCTTTAGCACTAATAACTTGAAGTAATCCTTTTCTGTATGGCTTTAGCAGTCTCTCACATTGTTGTATATGAAGTTTAGCCCAATCTTTTTTACATTGTTGCTTTAGTTTGTTGAGGTTTGCGGACATTTGCTTATACGCAGCTCTCTTAAGGTCCTGCCACAGCATTTCATCCTGGTTGAGGTCTGGGCTTTGACTGGACAGTTGCAACACCTTTATTCTTTTTTTCAGCCATTCTGATGTAAATGTCCTGGTGTGCTTGGGATAATTGTCCTGTTGCATGACCCAATTTAAGCCAAGCTTTAGCTGTCAGACAGATGGCCTCCTATTTGACTCTAGAATACTTTGGTATACATGGTTATGGTCGACTCAGTGACTAAAAAGTTCCCAGGTCCTGTGGCTGCAGACAGAGCCGGCCTTAGGTGTTCTGGCGCCCTGTGCGGACTACTCCTCTGGCGCCCCCCCATCCCAAACAAAGAAAGGAATAAAAACTTGTAACAAAACTTGTAACAAAACCCCAATCACTATATACTACGCCAAACATTGATGTGGTCTAGGCCTACCACTTAATTGTCTGGCTTAGTAGTAGGGATGCACCGAAACGAATTCTGGACTGAAACCGAAAGTGCAGCATTTACCTGGCCAAAACTGAATATGACCCCCCCCAACACCATAAAAAATCTAACACTTTTATTTAAAGTCAGTAACACACCAAAATAGGAGAAAACAATTAAATAATATTATATATAAAGTCCAAAAATAGTTACCGGCACTCCAGGGACTTTCCAAATAACCACACAAACAACTTCGGTTTTCAAGTCTATATGTATCATATATATATATGATTAACAGCAATCACATTCCTATCATGCCCAGGCATACCCAGATTCCAGGATTTACTCGCAGACTTGGCATGATAGGAGTATGATTGCCCTATCTACCCCTTCTCACTCTCTTCTGCCGTATCTACCCCTTCTCACTCCCTTCTCCCTATCTACCCCCTTTCCCCTGTCTCACTCCCTTCTCCCTATATACACCCTCCTAACTATCTACCCTTTCCCTCTTACCTTTCAGGAGTCCTGCGGTGGGGGTGCAAGGCCTCTGCCTCCCAGCTCTGCCACTGTATGGAACAGTATAGAATGATGGGAGTTATGATGTACTTTTAGAGCATAATTAGATCATGAAAAAGACATTGGAAATGGTACAGCATAACACCCATCACTCTCACACACTTACCAATCCACACATATACTAATCCACACGCATACCAATCCACACGTATACCAATCCACACGTATACCAATCCACATGTATACACTAATCCACACGTATACCAATCCACACTTACCAATCCACACACATACCAATCCACACATACTAATCCACACATATATACCAATCCACACACATACCAATCCACACACATACCAATCCACACGTATACCAATCCACACACATACCAATCCACACGTATACCAATCCACACATATACCAATCCACACATATACCAATCCACACATATACCAATCCCACATATATACCAATCCACACATATATACCAATCCACACATATATACCAATCCACACATATACACTAATCCACACATATATACCAATCCACACATATATACCAATCCACACATATACACTAATCCACACATATATACCAATCCACTCTCACTGAATGCTTTCCTACCTTTCCTCTTTTCTCCTTACAGCTCCTTTTCCTCCTCTTCGTTCTTCTTCTTCAGTTCTTCTGTCTTCTTCCGGGTCAGAGGGCACGGACAGCGGTGGGCGCGGCTTCAGTGTTGTGCGCCGGGAACAAACCCCGGCGCACAGCAGCTGTTGCCGCGCGGATCACAAGGGAGCGGTATCGGAGGTCTTTAACAGACCTCCGGCTCCCTTGAGTGATGTTAAGCCGGGTTCAAGGGAGATCCTTGAACCGGCTTAAAATCACTCAAGGGAGCCGGAGGTCTGTTAAAGACCTCCGATACCGCTCCCTTGCGAGCCTGCTCCTCCAGCGGCGGTCGCACAGGTCGCACACCCCAAAGGCCGGCCCTGGCTGCAGAACAAGCCCAAATCAGCACTTGAGTGTTTATATGTATTCAAAAGAATATCTATTTAATAGTGTGTATATTTTTCCTGAAAAAGAGCATATAATTTGTGTGGGTGTATTAAAGAAATGGGAAGTCTTGATTAAATCAGTTTATAGTAAAAATGGCAAGAAAACCTTGGTATGGAAAGGGTTAAATGGACCTGTTGTTGGCACTGTACATAGAAATGATTAAGCACAGCGGGGATTCAAATCTTATTGGAGTACATAGTATATTTTAAAGCTTTGAAGCATGGCTCAATCGGTATTGGAATGAATTTACTCCTTTACTATTAAATACCTCTATTCGGTATTTTAAAAAAGACCTAAATTGTTTCAAAATGTGTTGTTTTTTCAAAAAGGGTGATTTCAAAGTACCTGTTTTTACTGTGCATATAGCAGTGAGCTAAAAAGAGAATTTGAAAGCTTATGATTAGCCTGTGTAGGTGTAACAGTTTGTTGCCTTGCAAATTTCCATGAAATATTGAACTGATCACCAAAAATACATGGCAAAAGTGAATATGAGAGAACCACACTCTCTATAAAGGAATAACAAGACAAATAGCTTAGTGTAGGAGAAAAATGTAAAACCTGTGATATAGTTTGATAGAGTTGTTAGTAAGTAGAATTTATACGAGTAGTTAATAGACATGTGCATTAGGATTCCTCTGAATTTTAATGAATTTTGCTAAATTCATTAATTCATGCATATTTCCAAAAATGAGGAGGATAAAGCGTAGAATTTTCGTTTGAAAATCAGAGTAAAAACAAAAAAAGTTTGTTTCCCAAAAAAGCCCTCTGGATTTCACCTGAACCAAAAAATACAGGAGACAAAATTTGTTGACAAAAACAAAAGGGAAAAAAAGTATCCAGATTATTTTTGGCCCATGTGCCCAAGTCTAGTAAGCCATCTTGAAATTCAGACATTGCTGTCAATTCATTATTACAGCTATACAATCAGGACTAGATATTGCTACCCTGGGATCTTCTGAGCAATTTTCTGCTGACTTTGTGCAATTACTTTGTGACTTTATATCAATGTACCAGGAGCAAATAATACACTGTATTCTAACTTTGAACCTTATTTTGGCAAGGAGAGCAGTGCAGACCAAAAATAAACTGACATTGTTTGTTTGAAACTTGAGCCACCTGTCCTTTTGCTCTGATTTTTTTTTTTATGCATGCTATTTCAATGACAGCAGCCTGTCTAGCAGAGTAGTAGAGCTCAGAGGATGACTATAACCATGGTCCCTCCTTCACCAGTCAGGAAAGAGGTGACTAAATGTGGTCTAATTAATGGTTATGGCTGTGATTGATGGGTCAAACAACCTGTAGGAGTTTTTCCTTATTTTTTTTCACTCTGGCCAAGCAGCATTTACAAGGGGAAGGGAGAAGCATTAGATTTGTAAGTCTACTGAAGCCACTTTAACTCATCGGTAGTAACAGTTACAGACTGATGAGAGTTGGATTGTGAGAGAGTTGGATTGTGAGACAGTGACAGCTCATATACAATACTGTAAGTTAATTAATAAAGTAATAATAGTTTATTTTAGTGCAGAAAATCTACTAGTGTGGGTAGGGGCATAACTAGAAATCCCAGGGCCTTGGTGCGAAAACTTTACCAAGCAACATGTCCCACAGTGCCACCTTTGCCCATAAATAGGTTTTGAGTTCCACTTGCCCCAGAACAGCTTATCAGTGCCCCCAAACAGCTTATCAGTGCCCCCAAACAGCTTATCAGTGCCCCCAAACAGCTTATCTGTGCCACCTTTGCCCCCAAACAACTTATCTGCACCGTCATTGCCCCTTGCTCTTCCTCCAACATACACTACATCACACATATTTAAGCACACATGCTAACACACACTCTTACTAAAACTCACTAACACACGCTTACATTCTTAAACTCATTCTTACATTTCACCGCAGCAGCACATTACGTATTGTTGAAAAGCAGACATGATGATTGGATCCAGTTTATATTTCTAGTATTTCATAACATCTTAACTTTAATAAAACCTATTGTGTACAGTATTAAAAATATATTTCTAATTAAAAGGATGAAACTTTTTAAAGTATTAAATACATGCCTTTTATTTCACAGCTGACTCATTGCAAATAGCAAGAATTTGCTGTAAATTTAAATGCTTTTTTCCCATACCAATAATTATTATTACTAGTCAATATCAGATATTTCTGAACTGGTTAAAACATTCTCTTAAAGGTGAAATTAGGAGATATATTTGTAAAGGACAATCAAATGCAATTATTATCCATTTACTCCATTCATTTGTAATTTGCCTAAAAGCTTTTAAATAAAGTGTCTTACTGATTTACCATAGCAGCTTATATCATGTTCATTTTATCTACCTAAACTGTACTGTAATAGTTTCATGTAAATATTAAAGAGCTTAGCACCTTGTATAAGGTCCAAAAGCTGCACAACTAAATGCATGCAAAAAAGCACATGTTGTATAGAAGTTATTCATTTTGTATAACCTTTCATCCACACAATGAGGCAAAAATAATGATAAAAATAAATAAAGAGAAAATGTTTCATAATGTAAACAGGTCTCCTTTGGTACAACTGTTCTATAGAAAATGCACCACATTGTTTAGCAAATACATAGATTCACTGAATCCATTCCACCACTGTGGGGAGCTTGCTTACGTGATATTGTCCAAAGGCCCTATCCGTTGCAAGAAATTATTGGAACAGAAGCGTACATTTCTTATTTCCTTGCAATTTGCATGGCAAGAATAGATTTCCCATTGAGTGCATGGCTTTCCAAATAACAAATAGTCAAAATTGACAAATTTGGTGCAAAAAAAATGTTGGCGCCCCCAGGAGGGTGTGGCAATATTGCTGACGGCTACCCTTAACAAACATAACCCTTCTAACTGCATCCATTTTCTACTCCACCTATTTGGGTCACCAACTTCACCATGTAACATGTCACTTCCCACAGTGCCAGCTTTGCCCCCAAAAAGTTAGTTGGTGCCATCTTTGTCCCCAAACAGCTTGTCAGTGCCATTTTGGGCCCAAACAGCTCGTCATTGATATATTTGCCCCCCAAATAGCATTAGACTAAATGTGTCAGTGATATCCGGTGCTCTGAATTTAAAGAAGCCTCTGAGCTAGAGGAACAAAGCTGTAGCCACTGTAGCTCATTTTTGCAACCGAGGCAAGAACATAAAATTGTGCCCCAACTATATCTTTACTGAGGTTATTTTGAGGAAAGTGGATAAATAAATAGCAAGGAAATTTATGATATTAGAACTGCAGAGTGTTAAAAAAATAATAGTAAAACAAATTTCCCCAAACCCAGTGATTTATTCACATTTTGACACTGAGGGTGGTACAGCATAACTCCCATCAATATATTCTGAACCTGATGGTGGTACAGTATGACTCCTATCAATATATATATACTGTATATTCTGAGCCTGACAGTGGTATACCTCAACTTCCAACACCACAACCACAACAGTGAGGGTGGTACAGTGTATCTCTTATCATTATAGCAAGATAGACACAGATAGTGGTACAGCATATCTCCCATCACTACATACTGAGCCAGACACTGACGGTGGTGCAGTATAACTCTCAATATCACATCAATATATTAATATCACTTTTTATGGTGTAAACAAAGTTTGAATCAAAAGACTAACGGAAAACTACCAAAGTATGATCAAGTGAAAAAAGTACATTAATATTCACCGACTCACATAGCAGGCAAAGATCATAAATCGCACACCCCAAAGGCCAGCCCTGGCACTCAGATTGCATTCACAGGACTTGCCCCAACACCCAGATTGAATCCACAGGACATCCTGATCTCCCAGATCACACTCATAAGACTTTCCACAGCACCTAGGTTGCATACACATGACCACACAGCACCCAGATTGCACACATGGGACTTGACCAGCACCCAGATTGCATCCACAAGACTTGTTGAGCACCCAGATTGTACTCATAGGACTTGATCAGTACCCGGATTGCATCCACAGGACTTGCCCCAGCACCCAGATTGGGCTCAGAGGACTTGTCCCACACATTTTTCTAATTCACTTCAGCTTGCTGAAGTCCTGGGGTGTGTACGTGTGGCTTCACTGCTGAGCATTGGGATATGATGTCATATTCCAGCGCTCCACATGAAGCGCCGCCACCGCAACTGAAATGGAGGGCTTCCCCCACCGCAGTCAGGGCAGCTCCGAGGTGGCAGGGAGCAGAGGAGATAGAGAGGCGCTAAGCCTTTGCTGAAAACTTTTTCATGAGCGGCTGCTCGTTGCCCCTCTCGCTCCTTGTCGCCTGGGTGCCATGCCCCCGGCCGTGACCTTGGCTATGAAGATACATGTTTAAAGTGAGTATGCTTTAAGATACATTTTCTCCACTCTCAAGTTTTATCCACTTGTGGAAGTTCTATGATTGCAGCAACCCTTTGGATTTATATATGTGTGAAGACACAGGATCACCTTGTGCTATACAGTATAGTAAGAAGAGTAACCTTACCCAGAATCTACCTATTGATACCAGTCAGTCAGTGGCAACATGCATTTAACATGCATTGCGTTTGCCTTCTACAGCTGGATTTCAGACAATCCTTCTCAATTTGGTGAGGCAATGTTTGTCTTTTGGCTTGTGCAGTCCTGCTTAAAGGAGCTCTCCAGTGAGCCTTACCAACAATTAACACATATTAAAGTACATTGTAAGTACTTGAATGTGCATTTCAACCTAAACTAAGTTAAAACATGCCTTTAGAAGAAACTTCAGCTCCAGAACTGTAATGCAGTGACCCCTCCATGGTCTAGTTTTCATGCGACTTCAGCCAATCATTGGCAGGAAAGCCCTCTCATTGAAACCAATGTGCTTTCCACACATGCAGATGGGGATCTCATGGGAAGTATCAACACTATCCAGGGCACAGGGAGAGGAGGGTGTTAGGGGTGTTCTTTTGTCTTAAAAATAAGTGGCATTTATAAATGTATATACACATAAAGGGAACCTAAGTACATTTGCACAGGTTTTGGATACAATTTAAAAAAAGTGATATTTTTATTTCCTTAGTCCATGTTCTTTCCCTTTATTTTTTTTCTAATTTCTGGTAAATCTCCCTTTTCTCCCCAGGGTAATCCAGTTACAAATAAATAAGTGTAAGTAAGATCAAGTTGCTTTTGTGCAGTCCTCCCCTGGGCCTCATGATACCAAAAACCTGGTTGTGATGACTTGTCCAGCTTAAATTTAATCTCCCTCGCTGACAGCATTAGTAGGGCACATTCCACTTAGAGAATTCCTGAAAGCCTGTTGAGATAATCTACCTATTGTTTTTACTGCAATTGAAGCATTTAGAAACATATATTAGGCCGATAATAAAACAAATTTCATGAAATATTTGTATTTTTTCCATATTGTCCCTCAATGAGTTCATTTTGTTAAGGTTTAGCAAGATAAATGATTTTCTTTTAGTGATGTATCTATGACTGATTCAAAGTAAGTCCTTTGTGCACAATAAAAGTATACTTGTGCACACAAATGTCAGGGAATGCTATCTTATGAAATTTAATTTACTTTTTTAATTCTAAAAGTGTGTGAAAAAATCTGTTTGATGTCAGTAGAAATGAAATACTGTTTCAAATTCTACCTTTAATTTCTGAAGGCTAAAATGTATTGTGGTATCGATATAATACACCATGATAAATCAATTAATGAGATAGAGATATAACATACTTTTCTAGTGACAAAAATAATCAATATGTTGTAAATTTACCAATTTATAATTCATGTGTGAAAAAATAAAGTGCAACTAATCCTTTTATTACGGAAATGTTTTCACTTTCATGTATGTTTTTCTTATTGTAAGTAGTTGCATGCAAGTAATTCTTTATTAAGCATGTGCACTGTTTTTTTATCTGTCAACTTTTATTTTGTAGGAAAGGATGTCATTCTTCTCCCATGTTCAACACTTACCCTTATGTTTTGGACAAGGGCAGGAGAGAGAGAAAGTGCCTTATCTCATAATTTGCAAAATGTCAATGTGAATTCAAAACATGGTTTTAGGTTATCATTTGCTGTATAAAGGCATTATGTAATCAAAATTGGCATTTTATATTGTTTCTTTTTAAGGTCTCGGGATTGGAAATTTGTTTTATGTATTCAACAAAGATGGAATCAAGGTGATACAGCCTGTAGAATGTGAATATCAGAGGCATATAAAAACCAGTGAAAAGATCCTCGGAACCCAGGTAATTACGCACTTAACTGTATAAGAGGAGATTGAAGCATTGTTAAGCTTCTAACCCATCTGATGCTTAGTGGTGTCGTGTGCTCAATACACTCATTCAGTAAGGAGTATGCCTTTTTTAAATTTGACTCCAGGATGGACATTTTACATTTTGAGAACTTGTGTATAAAGTTAGCATTATAAATTGTCAAACTAGAGGGAGTTCATCTGGGTAGATTCTTTACTAAAACGATTACCATAAAGTGGTGATAAGAACATAGCTGTTCTACAGAATTAGCTAGCAGGCTAGCCAGATGCTTAAAAAAGGGCATTGCACCAATAAGGACCTGATCTGGTCTTTTGATATTAAGAATAATCAGGACAGTAAAGCGCAATGAGTATATATTGTTTTAACACAGTCAACAACATTTAAATAAATAGGAAACAGTGAACTAGAATTAACATGGCAATCTATGAAGCATCTGGCTTTGAGCAATAGCTGTTTTGTTTCAATTTGTTGTTTTCACTTGGTAAAAATAATTCCAGTTTTGATACCATATGCTTAATGGTTTCCTATGAAAATGTATTGCTCATTTCAGTTTAGTCATCATTACTTTTGGTTTTAGCTACTTTACATTATTCTATGGTTCTACAGTTGGTCGTACTCGCAAAATATGTTGTCTCTGATAGGTCTAGGACAAAAGGACAAATGTAATGCATCACCAGGATTATATTTTATATATGTTATAAATGAGCAGAAAAAGGTTATACCAGCTTTAAAAGTTTATAAAAATTGGTGTGATTAAAGAGACGTGGAGTACTCAAAAAGTACAACCTCAGTTCATTTTCTATTTTTCACTTAAACTCCTAGGTATCTCTGTATTATATTAGCTGATTAGGAAGGGGACACACTAGATGGAATGTTGTGGTGGGTAGTGAGAACATAGCCGACCATAATTCATTATAATATATAACTATTTTGCTAGTAAAAATATTTGTAACAGTTAAAGCTCACTGTTCTCTAAAAAAAGGCAAGAGAGCAAAATGTCCAACTCTGTAGTCTTACTGTGACATAAATTGTTTCTGAAGTTAAGTGACACAGACAGAACTAGGATAAGTTAAAGTATGTTTTTATAGGTTATACTAGCAGAATAATATCATTTATGATAGCAGTTACAGAACCAAAATAGTGGACAGCAAACCTGCGAAGATGAGTTACATCTCAAGATCCCCATTGTCTGTACAAATTAAAGTTTTATTGCCCATTCTGGTAGCATTGTACTAGATCATTTTGGTTCATTTGGGAGTGCTTATGTAGCTTGAAATTCCTAGTGGACTTCATTGACTTACTGTCAAATTACCTAGGTGGAATTACAAGTACGAATCTGAAGAAAACCTTGATATTGCTGTCCCATTGTGTCCTATTTCTCAATGTATGTTTTACTTTTAGATTGCAGTTCGGCTGAATGAAAACATTCAGTATAAAACCTGTTTTTTTCTGTATTTTTTTTATCACACTTTCGCCATTTCTCTCCCTCCTCTTTCCTCTGAATTCTCTCCCAAACAATGTATATTAAGACACAATACACATAATATTGGTTGAAATGGCATAACTGTAGCATAGGTTCTCTTACTTCTAATGTTTGCTATTTTAATAAATGACATAGTATTATGGATATAGCTATAATATGCTAAAAATAACATATGAAACAATTTATAACAAACAAATTAGTAGAAGAGTAGTTTGCAAAAGGCAGATCATGCAGTTGAGGTATCAGGTTATCAGTGAGAAACATTAAACTGGTGATTTTTTTTTGAGCAGCAGTACAATAGAGATTTATGTCCATTGATCTCCAATTATTGTTCGGGGTCTATTCATTGGTTTGAAAATAAACCTTTATAGAACCACAGGGACCTATTGTATTATAACATATATATGAGCAGTGGTCAGTGCAGTATTGTTTTATTTTTTATGTATTTCCTTAATTAAAAAATAAACCTTTCCTTTTTAACAAAAAAAAATATGATGGAAAATTTTGCTTAATTTCATGTTGCTTTAATAAAGGATGAAGTTTGTCCCCAAAAAGAGGGTGAAGAAACACAAGGATGTGTATGGGCATCTGCTGTCAACGTGAAAGACAAATTTATATATGTGGCTCAACCTACTTTAAACCGCATTCTTCTTGTTGATGTTCAAACACAAAAGGTTGTGCAGGTAAGAGATCGTGTTTATTAATGTTACCAGTTGTTATTTTTTTATTTGATGTATTCTAGGCCAAATATGCTGAATCTCAATTTTATCAAGTTTGTATAATATTTGTGTATTAGCATGTAATTTATTACATATAAGTAGTAGAATGTGTATTTATTTAAAAATCACAGTATATATATATATATATATATATATATATATATATATATATATATATATATATATATATATATATATATATAACAAAAATGTAGGTCCTAGCACACACCTAGAAAGTGAAGTTCTAATAGAGAAAGGTCCTGGAAGGGAGATATGTAGGACCCAGCACTCTGCAAGGTGTGTTCCCTTTAGGCTCACCTGTAAGTGATAATTGGTATTGAGTCAGCTAGACAGTCACACTCTGGGCTGAGAGGATATAACCTACATTGCTTTAACCCCTTCATGACAGGGGTTAAATGGCTGATTGTATTTTTATACCCTTTGTGACATTGGCTGTTTTAACATTTCAGCTGTGTTTGTGTTTTCTTCTTTTCACATTTACTATACCAACACAAGTTATATATTGTTGTTGTTTTTTCAGGACAAGAATGGATTTCTTTAGATGTCATTATTTTTATTGTATCATATAATGTACTTTAAAGAAAATATGGTGAACATTTGAAGAAAAAAACAACACCTTTTCTGACTTTTACTTGAAAAAATATAAAAGCTAATGAAAAAAACAGCAAAATCCATTCTTCTATTTGTCCTGAGTTTATAAATATCCAATGTTTTTATGTGTTTTTGCTTTTTTTCTGCATGTTAAATGGCAATAATTACAAGTAGCGTTTTGCAATTTCAAAACCATTTTTTCCAAATCAAACCATATATTATTGACAACTAGACACCCCATGGGTGTTCAGCAACATCTCCTGAGTACAATAATACTTGTTTGGGGACTTAAAGGGCACATTTAGAAAGTGTGGAATTTGGAAACTTGGAATTTTGACATCCTATTTGGGACATATTTGAAGCTGGCCAATTCAATTTGCCCCTTCAAACAATATATTTTGAGAACTAGACAACCCAGAGTAGTTCTAGTTTTCAAAAATATATGGTTTTCTGGGGTTAAATTGCATTGGCTGCCTTCAAATACATCCCAAATAGCACATGGGGCAGAATGACCAGATTTAGACAAAAATGGTTTTGAAATAGCAAAACGCTGCACGTACTTATTATCCCTATAACTTGCAAAAAACCCAAAACATTAAAACATGGGGTGTTTTTAAACTCAGGACAAAGAGTAGAATCTATTTAGCAGTTTTTTTCATTAGCTTTTGTAGATTAGTAAAAGATTGTGCAAATATAAGTGAGAAAAGGTGCTTTTTTCCAATTGTTCATTATATTTTTTTTTATTTTTTTTTAGGAAATTAGATGATATGATCAAAAATGGTATATGAAGAATGCCCTTCTTATCCTGAAAAATAAACCAATGTATAACTTGTGTGGGTACACTAAATGGGTTAATTTTTTTAAGACAGGCTGCCATCTTGCTCTTTTAGCGTAAATCGAATTTTATTGTATTTTCAAATATTATAGGGAGGGGATACAGAAAGAAAAAAGAGGGAGGGGAAGGGGAGGATACAGGCAGCAACACAAAAGGCTACATGAGCGGTCTCCAACATGCTGATGCATAACAAAAGAAAAACAAAGGTAAAGTGCAGTGACAATATCATACAGAATGATACACGCAGTACCAATGGATTAAGGGACCAAGCGCAGGCCCAGTAACGAGAGAGTATGCCTTAAAGAGGAATCCTCAGGCATGTAGCAAAATGTCGGTGCACGCACTAGAACCGCAGAACTTGCAGACACCATGCGGCAGCGCCGTCCAGTCTTGGTGTAAGGGCATCGACATGCAATGTGGGAGTGGTAAGTATGTAAGAGAAAGGAAATGAAAGTAGCAACCCAGGGGATCACCGAAACTGTAGAAACGGACCACGGGACTAGACGTAGGTCTGGTGGTTCAAAAGTGCGGTAAAGAAAGAGCCCAAAAGCATTTAGGAGAGGACCCACACACAGACAAGGCCAGTAGAGCAGCGGTGATGCAAACCAGGGAGGGGGGGGAAGAAGGGGGAGGGGAGAGGGAAAAAAAAAAGGGGGGGGACCGGAGAGAGGGTAAGAGGAAGAAGAAGAGAAAGAAGAGAGGAAAAGACGACAAAAGCAGAGGATTCAGGTAAGCAGAGAGCGAGCTGTAGGGCCAGACATAAAGTCCAACCAGTAGTACCATGTTTTCTGATATCGCTCAGCAGCCCCGGTTGCTGAAAGGGAGAACTCCTCAAATACCCGAATTTGTTCCACCCGAAGGATCCATTCCTTGGTGGTAGGCGGGGCAGGACTACCCCAGTGCTTTCGCCGCCGTAAGGAGGTGACGGACAACCGACTTCCGGAACCAGGACGATGAGTACGGTATGTGATGGAGACGAAAAAATTCTGGCGTAAATGGTATGACCCTATCCGTAAAGTGAGGCAGCTGAAGATGAATGGATTTCCAAAAGGGATCTATACGGGGACAGTGCCACATCTCCAACAGTTGTTTGATACATCAGGGCGGTAAATAGAGGAGACAGAAGGAGGCCGGTACCAATTGGCAAGAAGTTTATAAGCCATCTCTTGATCCCTGTTACTCCTAGAGCAATGGTGAGTGAGGGTACAGACCTTCCCCCACTGTTCCGGAGAGAGAGAACAATGTGCAGCGCGGATTCCCAACGCCCCATGAACGGGGGCAATCCAGGATTCAAGGCGTCAAGGAGCAGGCTATAGAGACGTGAGATGCCGTGGGAAGGAAGAAAGGACACCACGCAGAGGTCTTCAAACCTTGTGAGGTCGCGTAGCACATTGTGCCGCGGGATTAATGAGTGAAAGAAGCTGCGGAACTGAGCATAGTGGAACGCGTCAGTAAAAGAGGGGGGTAGACGAGCAGTGAGCTGAGCTAGTGGTTTAAGGCCCCCGGCCGTCAAGAAGAAACGTATGTCCGATCCCCCCACTGGTGGAGAAGAAGGAAAGAGGGCGGTGCCCATTCCAGGCGGGAAGTCGGGATTATCCCGAATAGAGGTCAAGGGGGAGGGGACAGAGGACAACCGGGCCTTCCGGATAATCGAGAGCCACGTATCCAAAGTAGCACGGATAAAAGGGTGAGGCAGCGCCGCGCTTCGAGCCGTCGAGAATGAAAGCCAGGGCAATACTCTCGCAGGGAAACCCAGTAAGGTGGACTCAATCCCTATCCATTGCTTGTGACCTGGGCGATGATACCACTCCAAGACCCGGAGCAAGTGGCAAGCTCTATAGTAAGAGCGTGGACAGGGTAAGGCCAGCCCACCTAGGGGCTTGGGTAAGATCAGAGTAGTAGTAAAGCGGATGCGAGGGGTCCGTGAGCCCCACACAAACCGCATAAATGCTGTCCGGAGCGAGGCAAAGAAGGAAGATGGAATAGCAATAGGAAGGGTCTGAAAGAGATACAATATACGGGGCATGATATTCATTTTAATCATATTTATCCTGCCAACCCAGGAGACCGACAACCGTTTCCATGAACGGAGATCAGCCTGAATGGCAGACAGTAGAGGGGTGAAGTTACAGGGAAAGAGCTGGGTGAAGTCAGGAGACAGCCAAAGCCCCAGATATTTAAGCTTCGGGCAACACCAGGCAAAGGGAAACGAGGATTTCAAAGGAGAAGTGACTTCATGGGGCAAGTTAACATTTAAGATCTCTGGAGGCGTTAATTTTGAAGTTGGTAAGCGCACCATAGGTCGAAAATTCCCGTAGAAGATTGGGGAGAGTTATAGTAGGACAGGTGATAACAAACAAAAGGTCGTCAGCGTAGCCCAGAACCTTATGATGAGTTCTCCCAACCCGAAGCCCGCTAACATCTGGGTTCGACCTGACGGCCTGAAGAAACGGTTCCAGAGCGAGCACGAAGAGAAATGGGGATAGCAGGCAGCCCTGCCGAGTCCCGTTCCGGATATGAAAGGGATCGGAGAAGGAACCATTGATACGGACTCGAGCTGAGGGGGTGGTGTATAACGAACTTATTCAGGCAAGCAGACCAGGGCCAGAGCCCATATGGGCAAGGGTGGACATCAAGAAGGACCAGTCCACCCGATCAAAAGCCTTCTCCGCGTCGGTGGACAACAACAGAGTCGGAACAGAGGTACGTTTCGCATAGTGCATGAGGTCCAAGGCTCTGATAGTGCTGTCCCGAGCTTCTCGGCCAGGCACGAAGCCAGTTTGATCGGGATGGACTAATGAGGGCATGAAGGGTTTCATCCTATTGGCCAGAATCTTTCATCTTGCTCTTTTAAATCGTTGCCATATAGTGTATGGCTGTTGTTGATGTCACATGGGGCACCTGCTGCCGGCCTCGCTATTGCTGAATGTCTCAACATTGAGACATGAGGCATATGGGACCCACATCAGCACCTGACCATTGTTGAGTACCCCACAATATGGTGGTCTCAAAAATACCCCATTTGCTGGATCTCCAGACATCACATAATTTATTAATGCAAGTAATTTTTTCTAGCTCATTTTTTTCAACTTTTGGCAGTTCAAAGCAATATTTATGCTGCCTGGTGTCTGGCGCATTTGAAATTAAAAAAAAAATGTGGGCTTTGAACCTATTGATGGGTATTATCAAAAAAATATCCTATTGGAATATAGCCCCTATTTTAATTAACCCCACCTTTTCCACCATGTTATGATCAGGTTTAGGTATTGGAGTCTGCTTAGTTTTCTTTATTTTTATTATAATGCCCAATGCCCCATTAGAGGTGAGCCACAATTTGACCATTATGATTTTATTTTTTTGCATCAATGAGTCCCAAATTCTTGGCCCCGCAAAGCTGTGTAGCTATGGGGTAAAGTTTTATAAGCTTTGTGAAAGTGTCATAGCATATACTGTCAATTAGAATCTATGAGAGAAGAGACATCGAGATTCTCCTGGCTGCTCAGATTCAGTAAGCAGAAATACCAAGATAGTGTGGGATTTCCTCTTGCCCCATCTAAATAAATTCTACCACCTTTGAGTAGATAACTACTATAGCAGCCCAGAGTTTAGTTTTTTATCTTTTTGACACCCCGACTTATGGCACGTTAAAAAAAAAAAACAGAAGTGCAGCACGACTAGTGCTTTGCTTATTGATGAAATTCTGACCCTAAGATAGTCTGATAAAAAGGATGTTTACTCTCTCCACCATTCACAATGGACAAGTAGTACCTGTAAAAGTGAGAGGAAAGGGCAACACACAGATCCTAAAACTACAGTGCATCATTGAATATCATAAATACGTGAGGGGGGGTGTGTAGATCTTTCTTTACAGCCATACCTGGTCTTATGGAAAACCAGAACATAGTATAAATGGATTGTCAGCTACCTGACCTAGGTTGCCATGTTCCAACACTTTCTTGGAATTCCGATCAAAAATTTAAAGAGAAATACTCTTTGAGGAGTCTATTCCAAATCTGCATCATGAAAATAGCCTTCATCTTAGCGGCAAGCATTTTCCTTGCACAATCCCCCCAATTAGTGCCAAACAAAGGGCACAAACAATGTAGTGTCTGCTATAAGGTATTAGAAAGGACTCCCGGAATCACTTGCCATCGCTCTCTTCATTGATAATTGTTTTATGGCATATCATACTCAAGTAAATGATTAGTGTTCTTATCTGATATATTTGTTTTCTTTTACATTAGGTTGGGGTGAGCCACAAGAGGAAAAGGGGGGGTTGAACAAAAATGCTATCAATAAGTTTTTGCCCTGCAAATTCCCAAAAAAATGTAACAAAATTTGTATGTGTAGTTTTTCCACAATGAGGAGATGTAGCTCAGCATGTTATGCTAGATTTTTCTGCCAGTGCATTCTCTTGGTGATAAAATCCCATTTCCAAAATAAGTATAAGTATATAAATATACCTGACATACGAAATGTTTGACTAATCACCTAACTATGGTATCAAATGAAAGCTCCGCCTCTCCTTAAAAAAACAATTTATAGTTTAAATGGGTACACTATTCACAGGAAAAGAGAATACTAGTTGAACCGGCATTTCAGAATATTTAGAAATAGCTCTAGTATCTGAGGTACGAAAAAACCCCTGGTACTAAGGAGGTGAAAACTGTAGAATCATCTCTGCCTTTTTGTCAGGCTTGCTCTAATCTGTTGCAGATTTGATGTGACACATTCATACTACATCACAGCTCATTCTTAATAGTGTATGAAGAAGCGCTACCACATATTTGCACGGTACAATCTTCGACTTCTCAAACTCCTGTCATCTGACCTAAAAGGTTAACTTTGTTTTGCTTACAGATGCAACACAGGTCATCCAATTACAGCTATTTCATTGTGGATATCAAAAAATCCTTTCCCATCAACAGATCATTTGAACTATGTTTCAGCATACCTCCAGCTCATTAAAAAGTGATTTAAAACCTAGTTAAAGCTTTAAGCTATAAATTAAGTAATTAAAATGCACCTGTACTGTTCAATTCTTTCAAAACTGCATAGCCTTGTTAATACTGGTATATTATTATGTTGTAATATTGTTTAAGTGAAAACGTAATTTTTTTTGTGACAACTTACAGTTGTGCACTATGCCAATTGACAGGTTTGGTAACTAGACATTAAGCTGTCTACTTGGTTCATAATTTGAACACATGGTCATTTCTATGTCCATTTTTCTTTGTATCGAAGCATACAGTCAAGTTAATGAAAACACCATTTGATTAGTTTGAGAAAATTACCTCTAATATATATTTTCAGTGTCAGGGAAACATGTGATTGAATGGCACTGTTGTGAAAGTACTAAAAGTAGTAAAGGTCAACAACCTATTATTTTGATGGAATTACAATTATTCACTGTTATGCAATTTTGCATTATAATTCCTCTTCTTAGTTTGCATTTACGTAAAATAATTTTGTTTCCACAATAACTCAAATAATACAAATACTAAAGTCAATATTCTAGGAATACAATCTCAGTATATCCATCACTTCTGCAAACAACGAAAATAACACAATTTAAGGATACAGTTAATAATATAATTGTGCTTCTTATAAAACAAAGCCTAGATAAACAGCTGATCTTTATTTTAGCAACAAGACAACTGGCTCAACTGGGACATAGGAAAAGCTTGTTGAAACAACCCAAGAGTGCACTTATGTGTCATCAGCAATCTCAGATAGTCGTTAGTACATTATCCTGAGAATCTATATCATTAGTTTAAATTAGCTGCACTTAATTACCCAGCTGGTGCCTTCTTTGGCAAACAAATAAGGGATTACAAAGCGGGATATAGAAATATGGCACCAATCTATGCCTTGTGCCATTGATACAAAACTCCTTTTGAAAAGAAGTTGCTGTTGGCGGAAAAAATCCCACCTTAATGTTATTCCAAAATGCAAGATAAAAACAAATATTCAACGTAGCAAAGCTTTTTCAATAATTTGCTTGTAGATGCAGAATTATAAACATCACAAACTCTTCCCTGGAATTTGTCCTGAAACATGTAACAATTTCCCTAATGCATAATAATACTTACTTGTCTTGTAACACAAAAGCAGTCACTGATGTCGTTATCGTAAACATTTAAATTGCATGGTGTGTTTTTTTTGTTACATAAAATGCAGAGTGGGATAAAGGAAAAACACGCTAAGACCTACAATTGACTTTGTGAACTTGACATCTGTTAACATTCACGCCCATACTGCATTTAAATTTTTTTGAAGCTTTGTACATACAACAGAGCTTAAGAGGCTGGGACTATAGGGAGATTGTCCTATGTGCTGCTCAGAATTAAAGGGACATCCTAATACCACCCCACTAATGGAGAATGCATATTAAAGTACTTTTAATATGAATTATTTACCTGATGTTCTGCCCACTGCCCCCTCCACTATCCGTATTGGGGCAAGAGTGCCAACTACATACCACATACTACATACCACCATGTGAAGGGTTTGTTTAGCCATGCAATGAACTGGTTTAGTTGCCCCAGTAAGGCACCCGATTTGTTTTGGAGTGGGATGGAAATTTGGCTCATTCAAATAGTTAAGGCTGTAATAGAAACATTAAAAATGTAAAAAAAAATATCATAAGGAAAAAAAACAGAAAAAACCCATCCCCTGTTCAACCAAAAGTCTGGGCATCCTGATTTTTTTCATTTCCTGCAGCTGAGGGTATGCAAGGGCAGATGCAAAATCTCACTTACCATGGGAAGAAGGCAAGCCAGAAGAGGCAGTGTGATGGTTTGGGCAATGTTCTGCTGGAAAACCTTGGGTCCTGCCATTTATGTGGATGTCAAACGTACCACCTACCTAAGCATTGTTACCATAGACATGGTATTCCCTGGTGACATTGGCCTCTTTCAGCTGGATAATACGCCCTGCCAGAAAGTAAAAATGGTTCAGGAATGGTTTGAGGAACACAATCAATCCATTCAAGCATCTGTGGGATGTGCTGAACAAACAAGTCCGATCCAAAGAGGCCCCACCTCGCAAATTACATGACTTAAAGGATCTGCTGCTAGCGTCTTGGTGCCAGATACCACAGCACACTTTCAGAGGTCTGCCATGACTTTTGGCAGCAAAAGTAGGACCAACACAATATTAGGCAGGTGGTTATAATGTTTTGGCTGATCGGTGTACATGCTGTGATAATGTTCACAGATTTAGGGATCTTAGCACAGTCTAATTGGGGTACAAATGTCTTATGAGCTTTCCCAAGATGTATTGGAAAGCACTAGCTAAACAAATTCCAGGTTGCTAAATCCACTCACAGGCAGCTTTTCCTCTCAGCTATCAGGGGAAGTATAGAAGGAGCCCAAACATTATCTGATCTGAGCATTTTTTTAAATAGCATGGAGCATAATTAATTAACACTGCCTGACTTGATGTTTTGCCTGCTGGGAAATTGAGTTTTATGAGTGGGACCTTGTAGAGGGTACAAACTATGTAGTGGTCCAAAATACAATCCCTCTAAAACCAATCCTCTGATGCTGTCACACAATATATACATGAATGGCACTTAAACTATATAAAGTACCCTTTAAATGTTTGTTGCTTTTTGATTGTGGTCGCTATGTGATCATGCTTTGTTTTTGGGATACACTAACACAATATCAAAACTCACAAATCGATACTTCTCGACTTCTTGAGGCGTTTGATTCAGACATTGTTGAAAACAGCGCTACAATATGAAGCAACAACTGGAACAGATCTGTAATCTGCCAACCTCCTTGTGTTTGTTTACTGCCTGTTTGTACGCAACACATCCTCAAGCAAAGAATTTGTCAGACTAGTTTATAGGGGCTAGAGGCAACTAGATACTTTTCTATCTGTAAAATTTATAAGGAATGGAAAAAAGATGCTTCCTCTGTTAGTTAATCCAAAGTAAAAAAATGCATATATAAATACAGCCCATCATTAGCAATATAGTATATGCCTAACGAAGGTTAGGTCTGTATCAACAAAATTAACATAAGGTATATATGTAGACATCAATATTTAATTTGCATATCAATTTTATATCCCTGAAAAGCGTGTTTTCTAAGTCAAGGATAACTGAAAGGACAATTAAAATTTATGATATGAATATGCAAGTATCTAGTTTACTCAAGATGTGTTCAATAGATTAAATTATATAGTTGAGCGCAAGAACCTTATGCAGTAGTAAATATTTTATTATATAAAATGTTAATGAATATCTTGCAAGAGTTTTAATGTATTTATTCATCGTACAATTTTAAATTTGATTTAAGAAAAAAAAAAGGCTCGGATCATAAAAATTTAACCTAGTATTTTTGGGGATTTTTTTGTAAAGTGATGATAAAATAGTATATATATTTTAGTAAGTAAGTAATTTAAGTAATTTTATTTATAGATTTTTACATATTTTGTGTAGGTCACATCAAGATATCAAAAAAAGTTTTTTCTTAAAGATTGGAATGCCAAGACACAGTGGTCCAACTATGTGGTTGGCTAAATGTGCTCCTATGATCAATTAGCTGACCAATGTAAAGAACTATCTTCTGCCTATCTGTGGATATTATGGATAATAAGAACAAAATTGATTTTGGTGCCTTGAATTATTGTTTTAGCAGCATAACCCAGAGCCCTAGGACCACTGAAAAGCAGGAGAAAATAAAACATTGTTTCAGTTGTCCCACTCTGCCCCTTCCCCATGCCCTCCACACACACACTAGACCACTGGAGACTCTTGTTATAAGGCAAACCTCTAGGAAAAGGTGCCCCTTGGTATTAATTATGCTTCTTCTCAAAACTAGACAACATCATCTTGTTTTCTGCCAATTCATCTACGTGGATATTTTCACATTATAATGAAGATCATAATTTTATGACAGTTAATGTATGGGATATGTAAACCATTTCTTCTATGTCATATGAAGGCTTATAGTAATAGTATAGTAATGTTTTTTTTTCAGACAGTAACCACTGATCCTGTCCCTGTCAAATTGCATTATGACAAATCACATGACCAAGTGTGGGTTCTTAGCTGGGGTAACATGGAGAGAACATCTTCAACTCTTCAGGTATGTATATTTTTATCATGTATTAGTTGTTGTACTATTATGTATTAAATTGTAATTCACTGCAAATAAACAAAAATAAACATGGTCTAAGTAGCGAATAATTGTGTTTTCACTCAAAGGAAAATATGTAGCAGATTATGGTTTCTGATTGATTCTATTTGAGGATCTTTGTATATTTAATATACTATAGTGTAGTGTTATATTGGTGTATTAGGCATTGACGCTTTACACCAGAACGTTTTTCGTTTTTATATATAACCTCCAATTCTTAGTAACTTAATCTAGCTGTCATAGCTTATTTATTTAATGCAGGCATGGGCCACTGATCTGAAGATTTCAAGATTTGAGCTTATTTTGGCGATGCCCAGTTTTACTCAGACTGATGACATTGAGATCTATATTGTGTTTAATTTTCTTCTTGAAATAAAAATATTGTCTGTACCAGATTTTGCTGAGGTAGACAGGTGGATGGAGGAGAACTGACTGAAATGGAATCTTCAAAATGTAGATTATTATTTTGCTATAAAAAGTGAGTCAACAGGATTTGATAATTTTTTTTAAATATAATTTGCTGACAGCAACTGTAGGAGTTACATTCCACTGTATCTTGGAGTCCTGTTTTATTGTGCTCTGAACATGGTTTCTTGAGTTGTGAGTACCAATAAAAAGCAAATTAATTTCAAATTCGGCACAAGATTGACATCTCAAGATTGTAAGGTTGTGAGCAGGGCTGTCTCCACCTAATGTATAGGTTTGTCTTACTCTGTCAAGTCTAGTCTTGTCGTACCCCTTGAATATATGTATTGTAAGAAGTGCTGCATAAATTGTTGCCACTATATAAATAAAAGATAATAACAATAATAATCAAGTGACATGGAAACTGCTTATGCAAAAAATTGTCTAAGGGTTACCATATGTCGGCTTTTATTAGAACTTTGGAGTTTCAAATACCAATATTCGTATATCTGTGGCCACAATCACCAGTATTCATTTCGTGCAGGGGTGGGGAAATGTGTCCACCCCTAGTGTATGGTTCGCTAGTGGGTATAGTAAAGATTTTCTAATGTTCATATGGGGATTTAGTCTAATGTTCATCAAAAAGCCCTATGCTTCCTAACACCAGATATGATAAACTATTAAAAGTGACTTTTGATTGGCAAAATCCAGTACCAGCTTGATCACAGGAAATAAATAATATTATTATTTTCAAGCACATACTCAGGCATGGAAATTTGTAGACTTTGTTAAGTGTGTGGCTCCTGCAGACCAGAATATCTCATATAAGATTGTCTTTGAAACTGAAGTCAATATAACAATCCACATTTTTCTTTTCTTCATTTCTCTTAGGTAATAACCCAAGCAAGTGGAAGTGTTTCTCATCATACCATTCACACTCAACCAGTCGGAAAGCAGTTTGACAGAGTTGATGACTTTTTCATTCCAAGTACAACACTGATTATCAATCATATCAGGTAGAGAATTGGTTTTGTAATAATACTCATCAGGCTTGCATGGAAAATTGAATATTAGCACATTTGCATTATTTGTTCACCTTCACAGACCATATGTTTTATTAAAAAAGAGTATTTAACAGATTGCACAATTTGAATGAAAATGTTATTTTAGTATAACCGTTTTAGATACTATATTGATTGAAATTACATGGTTATTATACTGTGTATCAAAAGGTTACTGAGTAGCATTTCTTGAATTATTTGTTATTCATGAATATAGCTAATATTAAAATAACCTGATTGCAGTTGTTTCCATATGTTGCCAGTAACATTTAGTAGAAGCAGAGGAGACTATACTGTGGAACAACATATATAAATTAATTATTTTTACTTTTAGTACAATGTAAGCCAGTTTACATCTTAAAGACGTTTCCTCACACTATTTAAATTTATACATATTATGTGAGATAAATTGCTACCATTGTTGTAGTTATATGTGTTATAGATCAAGAAAGGCAAAATATTGTAATTCCTATTATATGGCAGATAACTGCTCATTTAAAGGCATAATGTGTCCAAATGAAAGTGATTCTAGTGTTTTGAAAAATTGTCTCATTGCTATGGAAATGGTATTGTCTTATTGGTTCAAACATTTAATTGGTTGCTAAGGTGATTAGTCCATTGTTAAAACTTTTTTTATATAAATGAACCCTAAATAAGTAATAATAAAGTATAACAAAGTATAAAAGAGATTGTTAGGACATAGCTTCAGGCTTTATATGTAAAACAGTTTTTTTTTAAAAACTGATACAACAAACAAATATTTACTTATTCATAGCTAAGCAGGAACGGATAGAATGTTGTGAGTATTGGAACCTAAAGTAGAATACAGGTTACTCCAATCCATCTCATTGGACAGTAGTGACAGTCTTTTCATGTTTTCAAAAAGTTATTGTTATGACTGCCATGACCAACTACTTTGATTTATTTTAGGCAATGTAGCTGGAAAGCAATTGTCAGAAATACAGTTTATAAACTGTAAAATAATATATATATATATATATATATATATATATATATATATATATATATACATTTACAACACTGTGTAAATAGATAGCTAAGTGTTATTGCCTCTTTTCTGATGCCTTTTACAAGGTATCATAGATTTGGTTTTTTTAAATCTAGATGCCATATACTGGTGGACAGGAACAGTGTATATAAAAAAAGATAAAATGCTAATCCATGGGTGAGGCAAAATTAAGCACATTACACTATAATAATACTGTGTTTCAGCAGACAATACTTATGCTCTTATTCCTTGTTATATGACACGTTACATTGACAAAGATGTTAGTCAACCATAATAAACAGTAGTTGAGTAGGTACTTAAAGCACATATGAAACACAGAAATTGGGTAAATGTGGGCACAACTCAATAAGCTCTTTAAAATCCAGACTTTTGGAACATTGTCAGTAAAACCAGTAACCACTCAAAGTCATGTACAGGTTTAGTGAGCATAATATAATTAAAATTACAAAATTATTCACACTACAGCTGCCTCAGAAACATAATGTTGGTACTTTTTAGATATGTTTATATTTTACAATGTTTTGAATGGTGGCATATATTGAAGATTGATTTTTACACCCCAAAAATCTGATTTTCTCATTCTTGTTCTATTTTTTCCCTCTAGATATGGATTTATTCTTCACAGAGAGGAACCAGCACTTCTGAAAATCGATCTTGAAACAATGTCATACATCAAGACACTTAATTTAAAGGACTTTAATTGCATTCCCCAGTCTTTGGCTTACACTCATCTTGGAGGATATTATTTTGTCCAATGTAAGCCTGATACAACTGGAGCTGTTCTTCCACAGGTTATCGTGGATAGCGTTACTGATTCTGTAATTGGGTATAACAAAGAAGTAACGGGTACACCCTATGTGTCTCCAGATGGCCACCATCTTGTAAGTATTGATGATGTCAATGGACTTATGAGAGTTCAGTTAGTAACAATTCAAGGAGAAATTCAAGATTCGTTTATCATTCACACCAATCTGCATATATCAGATGTGGCCTTTCAAGCATCATTCATCGAAGCTCATCAGTACAATGTCTATGCAAGCTCCAGTACACAAACTGATGTACTCTTCGTCGAGCTATCTTCTGGCAAAGTTAAAATGATAAAAAGCCTGAAAGAGCCTGTAAAATTTGATGAATGGCCATGGAGCACAAAAAATCGGATTATTAAGGAGAGCGGCCTCTTTGGACAATATTTGATGACACCTTCAAAGGAATCACTGTTTATTTTAGATGGACGACTCAACAAATTAAACTGTGAGATAACTGAAGTGGAAAAAGGCAACACAATTGTGTGGGTTGGAGAAGTATAAAATGAAACCTCTTAATTATTTCTCAAATTTTCTCTTTAAGGTTAAACTATAGCTAAATCAAATGTTCCTCCCTTATGGAAGCCTTTTATAACAACACTAAATAAAATTATGAAGATTTCCATACCCGCTGACATTACAGACCACATGTGCTGTTTTCATGGAGACAATTTTAATTCATTCTAATATGCATAAAAAAACTTTTAAAATAATGGTCGTGGCATTTCTTTACATGACCACTTCTTTATCCTAAACATAAAATTAACCTAAGCCTCCTTTGTATGAAACACATTGCTTTGTATGAAACATTTTGCAAAACTTAGCTTGTCCTTTTTTGTTTTGTGGCATGTAATCATGCCAGTGGTATGAATTATTTGGAAGATGCAGCAGGATTCAATTCTGCACACCCCCATTAGAAGAAAATGAACTGTGGGGTTCCCCCTCAATAAATTTGTATGAACACTCAAGAGGCCCAGCATTGTTGACTCAGGAAACTTTCAGTAGCCAAAGGGAGATTAAAGGAGCAGCCTTTTTAAGTGAAACATAGTTTTGATTGCTAAATCAATCCCAGAAATAAGGTCATGGCTGTCCTTTTAAGAACAAATGCAAAGGAGAACTACTTCTCAGAAACTGCTTAAATACCAGAAATATCTTATAATGGTGCTTCCACAGTAAGCGCCTTAAAATATATCTGTGGAATTACAGCACATATTTGTAGTTGCTTGAGGCTGTTATAAACTATAAACTCAATGGATACTTGCTGAGTTTAGTCTTCCTCTATGGAGGATAAGCAGAGGGTAAGTTTATGACAAGAAATAAAGAGACCAATGGAGGAAGCAAGACTGAAAAACTTAGAGGCAAAGGGATTTATTATTTAATAAGGAAGTTTACAGAATACTTTCACAATGTATCATGAAGGGGCAACTCTGACAGGTTTCTGCTGTAAGAAATGTTTAGCTGTCCCAGCATAAAATAAACAGTTAATGAAGAGAGCTTGAAATCTCCTCTAAATTCCCTCTTTAGGAAGTAAAGATGCTCAGAAAGAGCAAATAGCGAGACAAGCCCAAAGGATATACCAAATCACAGACACAAGCATGCATACATGCACAGAAACATATTCATCTGTAAGCACTTCTAGAGACATCTCACACACAGTGTCTTCAAATATTACCCTACCAAAATTGGAATGCTCTCAGTTACCAAAACAGATACTGTATGCTTCAGATGCTTATATATGTTGGCAAATGTTTCATGTTTCTTAATAATTGCAGGAACAAATTGTATTTTACCTATAGCTTCCCCTTTACAATTATTATTTCCATTGGTTGCTTATACACGTGTATGTAATGCAAGACCCAAACCGACTCTAGTTTTTATATTAAAAGGAAAACAAAGCTACAGTTACAATAAATGTTTATTCAAGTTAGCTTGAATTCATGTTCAGAGAAAATGTACAATGATATAACTTTTTATAGTTTTCATAAAATTAAGGGTAAAAGAACAAAAAAGTAAACAAGTTGCCTGCAAAAATAACTTTTTTATTGATAACAAAATTGTTTCATTTGCTTATCATAAAAAGAAAAATGTGTCCTGATTTTTTTTTAACATCTAAGTTTTGTCCTATGTTCATTGTGCCTTGGGTGGAAAGTTTTCTAAGAAACAAATGAAAAAAGAGAAAATGCATAATTCAATACCATTGAGGATGCTGTCACAGGAAATATCCAAAATCTGTGTTGAGATTTATAGAATTGTGGAACATTTGATAGAGCCACAATAATTATTCTATAATTAACTGTTTTATGTTTTGCAAGTACTTCATCTGTTTCCAGAACATTCCATTCTGTATTTAAATATGGCATGATTATCATAAGCATTATTCCCTAATCAACAAAAGATATCAGGTAGGGGATAGCATTTCGTATGTTAAAAAAATGTAAATTTCATTAAGAAGTTTTGGTGATTTGAAGTAATTCCCTGTGCTGTGTTTTATCAGACCAAACTGGGACCCTCACCTGTGAATTGCAACCAATATTCAAAGATATAATTTTCATTAATGTGGTTAAAAATATTTTCTTGCTAAATGAAAATAAATATAAACATACCAGAAAAATTACATAAATACGCTTTCTGAAATCAACATTTTTTTTTTTCATTTCCAATTGGCAGTTTTTTAATGATTTATGTTTCCAACCCATATCTATTTAGCAATACACACATATATATATATATATATATATATATTATATATATAAATCCCGAGAGTGCTCTCTCTGTTACGAAGGAAGATATAAATATATATAAACTTCAGTTAGCATTGAAACAAAACAATAAAACAACAGTAATGTTTATGTAGCCAGCCCCCCCCCCATATCTCAATAAGATGGTTGCTATTGTTTTACCCAATCTGAGAAATTAATAAGAACATAGTATCGATGTGTTTCTAGAGGAATCGGGTAGTAAATGATGGTGTGAAAAATCATATGCTAAAATGCAGTGTTTACTGCAATATACTGTAGTGTGCTTCTGAATCGTATATGGTATATTAGAAGATGTGATTTGGCTCAGAAATAGGCTTAGGAGGAAGTTCTATACCATTACATACATAAAAATATGCAAGGTTAGATGTTTGTTAGCTGGCTTATACTGTTAAGAATGTGTCCCTCTCTATTAAAAAAAAACTAGAAAATGTTGTTTGCTAATGTATGACTAATCAAAATTAGATTGCAAGAAATTGTGTCTAGGCTCCAAAACTCTGTAGAATACTCTTTATAGATGAGGGTAGATGTGTGACCAATTTATTCGAAATGTAACTATAAGGGTAAAAAAGATTTTAGATTTTGTTTTCTTCTGTTGTTCCTACCTGCTTATTTTTACACTCATTTTCACTAAAAAATAAAACATTGTAAACCTTGTTTAAATGGTGTTAAATAGTATGTCTCTTTCACATTATTGTTCTATAATTAACACTGTTGATGTTCTGTGTAGCAAATGCTTGAAAAAGAATAAACCCTCATGATTTAAGCATTGTAAACATTGGTGATTAACTAAAATGATGCATTTTATTAAGACTGCTTTTTAATTTCATAAGATAATATGTTTATTATTTGGATATCATTGGCAACGTGTGATATGGTATAGAGCGTGTCTGTCTAATTTTAGTAGGCACAAAAGTATTAGAGTACACTTTGTGAGATGAAATATCTTGGATACAAATAATACATTTATAAGTTTTACCCTTAGTATTATTACTAGATAGTTGTGCAAGAGATGCGCACCTTATTCTTTTAGTTAAGAGAGCTTTATACAGACAAAAAGGAGAAGACTTGGGAGAAGAAGGCCAATTTCAATAAGATAAGGGCAGCTTTACAACTTATTGACTGGCAAAAACTCTTCAGGGATAAAAACACTGAGGAAAAATTGAGTATTTTCAAACAAATATTAGCAGGGTACACTTCTCAGTATGTACCACTAGGAAACAAATATAAAATAAACAGATTGAAACTGATGTGGCTTAGTGGGGACGTTAAGCAGAAAATTAAAAATAAGAAAATGGCTTTTACAGCATTTAAATCAGACGAATAGGAGGCATCTTATATAAGATATAAGGAAGTCAATAAAGCATGCAAAAAGGTGATTAGAGGGGCTAAACTAGAAAATGAGTGAATGATAGCCAAAGAGAGCAGAACTGACCCCCAAAAAATCTTTAAGTACATAAATTCTAAAAAAACAAAAAATGAAAACGTAGGTTCATTAAAAACAGAGAGGGGAGTGTTGGTTAAGGAGGACCAGGAACCTATGGCAATGGATATACATAGGACTACTGAAAGAAATTTAAAGTTAATGTTAACAAAGCTCCGGGGCCTGACAGTATTCACCCACGAGTACTTAAGGAGCTGAGTCAGGAAATAAGTGAACCTCTGTTTCTAATCTTTCGGGATTCTTTTCTTTCAGGAATTGTACCAGAGGATTGGAGGTAGGCAGATGTGGTTCCTATATTCAAAAAGGGTTCAAACTCTGTGCCCGGAAATTATAGACCTGTGAGTCTGTTTAGGGATAATATTCAAGAGTTCATTGGGAAGAACAGTATTATTAGCAAAAATCAGCATGGTTTTATGAAACATAGGTCCTGTCAAACTAATTTAATTGCATTCTACGAAGAAGTAAGTAGAAGCATAGATCAGGGGGTTGCAGTGGATGTAATCTACTTGGATTTTGCCAAGGCATTTGACACGGTTCCACACAATAGGCTAGTATTCAAACTGAAGGAAATTGGTCTAGATGCAAATTCTTGTTCTTGGGTAGAACATTGGCTTAGTGATAGAGAACAGAGAGTTGTTATAAATGGTACATTTTCAAGCTGGTCAAAAGTGGTAAGTGGTGTCCCTCAGGGTTCTGTTCTGGGACCAATTTTATTCAACATATTTATAAATGACCTGGCAATAGGCATTGAAAGTTATGTTTCTGTGTTTGCAGATGACACTAAACTAGGTAAAGTTATACAGGGCGAGCAGGATATTACTGTGCTGCAAAGGGACCTAGATAGACTGGGGGACTGGGCACACAAATGGCAGATTAAATTCAATGTAGATAAATGTAAAGTTATGCACTTCGGGGTAGGGAATGCACAAGCAACCTACACCCTAAACAGTAGTAAATTAGGGGTAACGACAAATGAGAAGGATTTGGGAATTGTTATAGACAACAAACTAGGCAACAATGTGCAATGTCAGTCAGCAGTTGCTCAGGCCAGTAAGGTATTGTCGTGTATAAAAAGGGGCATCAAGTCGCGGGATAAAGATATAATGTTGCCTCTGTATAAATCAATGGTAAGACCGCACCTTGAATATGCTGTGCAATTTTGGGCACCTATTCTAAAGAAGGATATCATAGCACTAGAAAGGGTGCAGAGGCGGGCTACAAAATTAGTAAAAGGAATGGAGCACTATAGTTATGAAGAAAGGTTAACAAATCTAAATCTGTTTAGTTTAGAAAAACGGCGCCTCAGAGGGGATATGATAACATTATATAAATATATTCGGGGCCAGAACACACCATTGTGTGGAAATCTGTTCATAAACAGGACTATGCATAGGACACGTGGTCATGCGTTCAGACTGGAAGAAAGGAGATTTAGACTAAAGCAGAGGAAAGGGTTTTTTACAGTAAGGACAATAAGGATGTGGAATTCTCTGCCTGCAGAGGTAGTTTTATCGGAGTCTGTACTGACGTTTAAACTGCAACTGGATGGATACTTGGAAAAACATAATATTCAGGGATATAATCTTTAAATATGGGGAAATGGCTTATTGATCCAAGGAGAAATGTGACTGCCATTTTGGGGTCAAGAAGGAATTTTTTCCCTGGTTAATGCAAAATTGGAAAGAGACAAACTGGGTTTTTTTGCCTTCTTTTGGATCAACAGCAACAAATTAACAGATATAGGAAAGGCTGAACTTGATGGACGCATGTAACTATGTAACTTAAATCAGTCTTAATATATCTTTATCACTGTTATTGCAACAATTAAAAAAAGAGCTACTTGTGCTAGCAATCATTATTTGTATCAATAGAATGAACTGTTAAATTATAAATTACATTTATAGAATTTACTTCTGTGATATGTGATGCAGATACGGAGATATTCTTGCCTGTGCCAATTTCAGAGGATCCTGTTAACTAGTCTTGAAACATACCTAATTATTTGTTGGAATTTACGATTACATTTTTGTTAATGTTTGTTCCTAAAGTACATGAAGACTCTAAAATCTCTTATACCACAATTTTGTCTGTACTACAAAATATAATGTATAGCTTTAGTGTTATAACAGTTTGGCTTGTAGGTCAACTCAAATCATAGTGCCAAATGTAGACTAGAGCCCTGCTCTGGACTGCTTTTTTAATCCCGCTTCCGCCCACTCCCGCTGATTTTTTGTCCAATCTCGCCCGCTCCCACAATGTGGGTGTTCCACTCCTGTCAGCTCCCGCAACATATGTGCCCAATCCCGCCGGCTCCCGCCATAAATATGGCCAATCACGCCCACCTCCTTAACTGAACTGCAGATTTCCCGCGCAGTCCCGCAAGGCTGCCCTTGAGTTGCTTCCACACAGCGTCTCTTCTCTTGCTCCGCCCAGGAACACAGCGGAGTCACGGGAAATGACGGCACATCACGTGACTCTGCTTTGTTCCTGGGCCGAGCAAGAGAAGAGACACTGTAAGGCAGGAGCGCGAAGGCAGCCTTGCGGGACTGCTCGGGATTTACGGGCACCCGCAGGTACAGTGCCTGACCGCCTGCTCCCGCCCGCAACACCAGCAAGACCGCTGCATTGGGACCCGCAGGACCCGCCTCCCAATGCAGTCCTATAATGTAGACCACATTTTTTACCTACCCAGATTTTTCATTTCATTGTCTGCTGCTGTAAGGCGAGGATAGAGAGTTGACCGTGAAGTGCTAAATATAATATGCAGTAAAGCTATGTAGAAATGCAGAGAGATAATTTCAAAGCATAGTCTGAAACAAGCCATTGGCACATGGGCACGACAGTACAAGATGCATAGTCAGAAATAGCCTTGAATATCAAGTAATGTGCAAGCAAGCCATGAAGGAACAAGCTCTTTGAATAGACATTTCCATAACATTGTATATTGTAAAAATACAAAAAAACTTACCAAAATTATAATTATAAAACTAAAAGCCAAATCTAGATTTAAGGCCCCCAAAGAATCATTGGGGGTTTAAAGAGCCAATTGAGTTGGGCCTAATGTTTGTGTGAATTATATTTGCTGTGTTTTTTAATATTCACACCTATATTTGCTTCATAACTTGATCACTTTGTTATCAAATGGGCTATTGCGAATATATCACCATTAATATGCTGGATGCAGTGAAAAGTAACATTCTCCTACAAGGAATATTGATATGCACTTCTTCATCGAGACATTTAGGTTCACCTGAGGAAAGATTAATACATCAATAAGGGAAAATATGCATCTCTCAGAAAGCCTTGCAGTTATCAGAGTCAAAATGTTCTCATTAAAATATTTTATTGCTTACATATGTGTGCAAAGCTCTCTACCTGTTATTGGAAAATAGAGATGAACACCATTAGTTACATTCAAATGAAAGCAAATAAAATTAAGATGACCTTGGAGTTGCTTATCATTGTCAAAATTAATACATTTTGCATAGCACACATATAGTTATTCAGAAACCACATAATTATGGATCTATGTAAAACATAGAACTATAAGTATTGCTGATCTCTTTTACAAGAGATTAAGCTTTAAGAGGAGCATTCAGGAGAGACTTGAAGGATAATAGATAAAGCAACACACACAGAAACATGCTTAGAGGATGGATAACAGGAGTACAGAGGAGGATATTATGAGGAGTAAGGATTCCGGAGAGATGTTGGAAATATTAATGTTGTACATTTAGATAAAAAAAAGGCAGAGTCATAGACACACCTGGGGCTTTCACTTTGTGTTTCCAGGTCACCTTCCACTTTTTTTTCAGGCAGGGGAGCAGCATTTGGCCACACTCACTTTCCCTCTTGCTCCCATCTAATTTAAGGCTATATAAGGCTAGCCCTGGCTCCATGTGTGGTTAGCCTACCCTCTCATACCTAGTCTGACCTGCACATGTTCCCTTCATCATGCAAAGCCACTCCAGTGACACTGGAGTCCAAACCAGACCTCAGTAGCTGCCAGCACAGAACACTTCAGGGTGGAAGAGAAAGCAACACAACTTTTTTTTCGTTTTTTAACTATTTTCATCATTTATCACAGCAGTGGGTTTTGTTACTCAATAGTTAATTTTAATTAACTACAATGTGTGTCACATACCCTTCTACTCAATGCACCATTATCATGTATTACAACTGTAATACATGATAATGGTGCATTATCACGTATTACAGTTGTAATATGTGATAATGGTGCATTATCATGTATTACAACTGTAACTTCCTGTGGTTCTAGCCATGCCAACAGACTGGGCTTGTCACAGGTTAACTCCATACTGATGCTGACAGGCAAGCCCTTATTTAATAGAATCAGTGCTGTGCCTCCACTTAGTCTGGATCCCTAGATAATATAGAGGTTGTGCCTGCTAAAAATGAATTCCTCTATGCATTAGATGTAAACAGATTTTAAAGCAATAAGGACAATAAATAAACGTCCTGTGAAGAAGTAACCCTCAGCCAGAGTATGTCACGCTCCTAAACAGCCCAATCCCTTCCCAGATTTTTTTATCTAGTCCTAAATGTTTGTGCACTTCATGGGTCCCTTATTTTGTTGCAGGTAGAGCTACCTGTGGTGAAAGCAGAGATACCTCGTGCTGGAAACCTTCTCTGCTGTTCATATAAGGATCTGAGACCAAACTGATGCATACATATTTCACAGAATCTTCTCCAGGAGCAGATACTGATCAAATGTTGCTGGTTCTTCCTCTCTGAGCTACACAGACCTTGAATAGAGGCTCCATGCAGGTTCAGTATCTTAACCAAGCCCTGGGACCACCCAAAGACTTAAAAGACAAACAAGGCAGATCTTTCTCTGAGCTTCTTCTGGAATCTAACTCCTCTGACCAAGTCTGCTTCATCTTACGAACACTACTGAGTTCTGATTGGCTGTAGGTGGCTCGCCTGTGTACAGTCCTCCAAGCAACACAATGTTCACGTTGCCTGGTGTTACACAACATTGCATATCACAAACAGACCACAATGGTGGAGTTTGACAGAAGAAAGAAATGAGTTGTAGAGATGTTACTTCTATTGTTGTTTTAAACATTATTTTTACAGATCTGTGCTCAAAAATCCCTTTAATTTCAAACTCTGTTCGTCTGCATTAACTGCCATCTACTAACATCATTAATTGCCATTTACTGGTGTGGGACTGGTTCTGGCTTGGTTGTGTAAGCAATTACTATTTTATTGAAGGGCTATGATGCCTTATTGAAGAACTTAGTAAAATTCTGATTAAACCTTGAAAATAACTTGCGAAACACATTTCTAAGTTGTCAGTAAACTATCATTTTGGTCAGTAACAGTAGGGGTCAATTCACTAAAATTGTAGAACCCAACATGACATTATCCTCCTGGATGGAATTTCTTCAGCAGAGCATTCACATCACTGGAAGGGACCGATGACCTTTCTTCACGACCATATCCCTACCAATGTACCAAGGAGTGGATGATATTCCTGACGTTCTTAGAAGCCAACAAGGCTTTTACCTCCTATTCTAGATGAGAGTCTATTTTGACAGGTTAGGGTCATGGAGATCGTTTCCCGAATCTATTACAATTGAGGGGTTTAAGTAACGTAGCATGAAACATACAAAGTATCTGGAGGGAGGGAGAAGTTGTTCATAAAACACAGAGTTAATCTGACGAAGGACACAAAAAGGGCAAATATACTGTGAAGCTTCATTAAGGGAACCTTGAGCTTGATGTTCTTAGTTCACAGCCCTATTCAGTCACCTCTCAACCTATAAAGCAGCCAGCCTATGGTGACAATTAGCCTGTCTCTCCTAAGTTGCAGAGGCTTCGGATAAGGCCTCTCAAACTTTATCACATAGAGTAGGCAATTGGGTCACATAATGGTCTCCCACAGAAACCATGTTATAGGTGAACGAAGATGACAAGGAAGGGGATTGATAACCACAATTGTCCAAAAAAGGAGAGGTTTTGGAAGCTTCATGAAGAACGTTATTCCTAGCGAATTCAGCACATGTTGGGAGATGTGTCCAATCTGTCTGGTGATCCCCTATGAACAGTTGGAGAAATTGTTCCAGTGACTGGTTGGTTCTCTCTGTCATCCCATTAGCTTGGGGATGGTAGGCAGATGTGAATGCCCATTGCTGAACATAAAGTTCTCCAAAATAATGCCATAAATTGCACTGGAATACAATTTGTGGAAGACCGTGGAGATGTATGATTTCTCTGAACATATAAGTACTAGACATGTGCAAACGGGTCAAAAACAATTCTAACATTTGTCGGTTCATTTTTGACAAATTAGTTTTAAGACAAGAATTCCATTTCCTGACGCGGACCCATTTTAATTTGTTGTCATAGGTTTCGAAAATTTGTACAAATTGCCAAAAACAGCAAATTTCTTTAACTTGCAATTCATCCGAATTTTAATGCACTAATCTAATAGCATTCTAAGACATTTGGGACAATGCTATCCTTCCAACTTTGTTGGAACGGTTTTGGGAAGGTCCTTTTCTATTTCAGTAGGACTATGCCTCAGTGTTCAAAGCAAGGTCCATTAGTCACGTTTGGATGGGTTTGATGTGGAAGAACTTGACTGGCCCCCACCAGACCCGGACTGGCATTTGCTCAGTGGGCCGGGCCGCGACAGGGCCGGATTGACTTAGGGGCTGATGGAGCTGCAGCTCCAGGCCCCTACCTTAAAATAGGCCCAGTCAGGACCTCTACGGCCACATTAACGCAGGGCCTAAGGGGCACCTGCCCCATAAGCCCGCCGCAACTGCGACCGGGTCCGCCACCCTAAGGGGCCCGGAAGCCCGCACCAGGGCCGGCCTTACGGGTTTGCGGCCGCACAGGGTATAAATAAAAAAATTTTTTTACTTTATTTAACAACCTCCATGTTAAATAAAGTTTTTGTTAACTTTATTTAACATGGAGGATGTTAAATTAAGTTTAAAAAAACCTCCGATGTTTTAATTTAAGCCCTGTGCGGCCGCAGACCCCTAAGGCTGGCCCTGGTGGGGGCTTCCCGGCCCCTTAGAGTGGCGGACCCTGTCGCAGTTGTGGCGGGCTTAAGGGGCCCTGCGTTAATGCGGCCGTAGAGGCCGCATAGGCCCAGTCAGTCCGGTCCTGACTGGGCCTATTTTAAGGTAGGGGCCTGGAGCTGCAGCTTCATCAGCCCCTAAGTCAATCCGGCCCTGCCGCAGGCCCGGTCGCAGTTGCTGTTTGCTCCAGCAACAAGGTAAGTAGGGTGAGGGAGGGGGGGTGCAGTGAGAAGGGGAAGAGGGGGGTTAGATAGTGAGAAATGGGGAGAGGGGATAGATAGTGAGAAGGGGCAGATAAGATGGGGAGAGGGGGTAGTGTGAATGCGTATGTGAGACTGCATTAATGAATGTGTTAATGATTTGTATGAATGAGTGAGTAATTGCAAAGATGGTACATGAAGGGTGGGCTTTAACAATAAATAAATAAATAAAAATGGGCTGCTCAGGCTTAAATGCCCGGGCCTATTTTTTGTCCCAGTCCGGGCCTGGCCCCCACAGAGCCCTGACACCAACCCCCTCGAACACCTTTTGGTTATAAACTAGAACAGAGATTGCGAACCAGGCCTTCTCATTCAACATCAGTGCCTGACCTTACAGATCCACAACTTGGCGAATGGGCTCAAATTCCCACAGAAACACTCTAAAATCTTGTGGAAAGCCTTTCCAGAAGAGTGGAAGCTGTTATAGCTGTAAAGGGGGCCAACGTACTTATTAGTGTCTATGTATTTAGAATGCAATGTCATAAAAGTCCCTGTTGGTGTGATGGTCAGGTATCTGAATACTTTTGTCCATATAGTGTATTTGATGTTTAGAGACAGAAGATGAGTGAATGAGTCAAGCATAGCAAATGTAGACACTGAGATATTGTTCCATTCTGTGGAGACAGGAACAAGGAAACAATCTCTACCAGTAGGGGATAGCAGGGCAAGGCCCACTCAGACAAGGCTCCCTTAATTTGCCTGAATGCAGTAGCTTACCACCTTGTTAGTGACCCTTCAGACCACAGTAGAAGCTAAGACCCTCCAAATAATAGCAAAGAATGAAGATGTTCTATCTGCGTTTTGTTTCTTAAGACTCTGCAACCTCTTTCCCAGGCGCTGCTTGCTGCTACCAAGGTGTCACTACAGACACCAATCCCAGCCACTGTACCAATATCCTTGTATTACATGAAAACTAACAATTACCCAAAATATTTGAATTCAGCCTTGCGGCTTACTAATATATATATATATATATATATATATATATATATATATATATATATATATATTTTTTTTTTTTTATGAAACAGCTTATTAGTGTAAGTTAATGATAATGACAATTAGACTTGTGCATTCGTCTTCGGGCGAACATGGAAACGAACACGAAGAGTGCGTTTTCGTGTTCGTTCCGAAGACACGCCGAAGAGAAGACGGCGGCGGTAAAACGTAGGCGAAGACGAAGACACACACCACGAAGATCTTCGTGATTGTCTTCGTCTTCGTCTACCATTCCCCCCCCCTCTTCTAACTTACCTTGTCTTCGCGGCTTCGCAGCAGTTCCCGGAAGTGGAAATCCGCAGGTTCGCCGTCACGGGTTACAGGGCAGTGCGAATGAGCTTATTGGTCGCCTACAGGGACCTCCTCTGGCATCAACCAATTGGTTGATGCCAGAGGAAGACCCTGCAGGTGACCAATAGGCTCACTCGCACGGTCTTTGTAACCCCTGCCAGCGAACCTATGGATTTCCGCTCCCGTTAACCCCTTCGATGCTGCGTTATCTAACACAGCATCAAAGGGGTTAACGGGAGCGGAAATCCATAGGTTAAAGGGCCGTGCAAGCGACCAATAGGCTCACTTGCACGGCCCCTTAACCCTTTAAAAAATAAAGTTAACCCCTAACTAATTGAACAGGGAGGGAGACCAGTGGGATGTGCCGGGTAAGTTGCAGCATTGGGGTTTTAAAACCCCAATGCTGCAACTTACCCTGCCGATGCCACTGGTCTCCCTCCCTGTTCAATTAGTTAAAGACCAGTGGCATCTGCAGGGCAAGCTGAAGCATTGGGGTTTTAAAACCTCAATGCTGCAACTTACCCTGCCGATGCCACTGGTCTCCCTCCCTGTTCAATTAGTTAAATGTCCGTACGAGCGACTTTATTGTTCGCTCGTACGGACATTTAATTAATTAAACAGGGAGGGAGACCAGTGGGATGTCCCGGGTAAGTTGCAGCATTGGGGTTTTAAAAGTCTGCACGAGCGACCAACAGAGTGGCTCGTGCAGACTTTTAAAACCCCAATGCTGCAACTTACCCGGCACATCCCACTGGTCTCCCTCCCTGTTTAATTAATTAAATGTCCGTACGAGCGAACAATAAAGTCGCTCGTACGGACATTTAACTAATTTAAAAAATGTATTGGTCGCTCGTACGGACATTTAACTGATAGAACAGGGAGACCAGTGGGATGTGCCGGGTAAGATACAGCACCAGGACCCTAAAAGTCTGTACGAGCGACCAACAGAGTCGCTCGTACAGACTTTTAAAATCCCAGTGCTGCAACTTACCCGGCAGATCCCACTGGTCTCCCTGTTCTATCAGTTAATAAATGATAGAACAGGGAGACCAGCGGGATCTGCCGGACAATTACGGCACCAGGAGTTTAACAGTCTGAACGAGCGACCCTATTGGTCGCCAGCAGGGGGCTCGTCTGCCATCAACCAATGGCAGACGAGCCCCCTGCTGACGACCAATAGAGTTGCTCATACGGACATTTAAACTCCTGGCGCCAGAGCGGCTTCAACCCCGTTTCAACCCCTTAACCGGGGAAAACGAAGAAAACCCGAACACGAAGAATGTCCGCGAATATTCGCCCGAAGAGAAGACAGGACCAGGCGAATATTGGCGGAATACGAAGTTTTTTTTTTTGCCGAAGACGAGCACGAAGACGAACACGAAGAGCCCCCTGGTGCCCAAGTCTAATGACAATGATACTATGATAAAAATATAAACTTGGTATAAAAGCGGTATACTTTTCCAGCCCCTGAAAGCTTTAAATGCCATGAATAATACATCTAAGGATTTAAAAGAGACATCACACAATAAATTGTAGAACTAAGTGTTTTGTACAGAGCAATTTAATATCCATTCTGTTACTTGTCATTGATCATAAAGAATCTGCTCCAAATTCAGTTCCCAAAATGTGTTTTCCTTAGCTGCTTCAGGCAGTGGCATCTCCAGCTTTCATATTTAGAGGGGCATATGGGGGGACAGGGACCAAAGTAGGGGGGGCAATTGTAAAATGCTACATATACACTATATATATATATATATATATATATATATATATACTGTATGTGTGTTTGGTGTTGGTGTGGCAGAGCCTGTCCTGGTGTGTGTGTTTGGGTGTCAGTGTGGCAGAGCCTGTCCTGGTGTGTGTGTTTGGGTGTCAGCGTGGCAGAGCCTGTCCTGGTGTATGTGTGTGTGTTTGGTCATCTGAAAAGAGGGCAAAGGCACATAAAACATGACAAACATGAATACTGAATCACTGATAAGCTGAAACTAAGCAGTAAATCTAAACACAAAACAGAGAAAGACATACCTTTAGACTGCAGACTGAGACAAACGGGTGGGGCACACTGTATACATACTGTAACTGTAAAAAAAAACCCTGTTATTTGCCTTAGACTAAATCTCCTTTCTTCCATTCTAAATGCGTGACCACATGTCCTATGCATAGTCCTGTTTATGAATATTTTTCCACAAAATGGTTTGTATGGGCCCCCGAATATATTTATATAATGTTATCATATCCCCTCTGAGGCACCGCTTTTCTAAATTAAACAGATTTAAATTAATTAACCTTTCTTCATAATTAAAGTGTTCCATTCCTTTTGTTAATTTTGTAGCCCGCCTCTGCACCTTTTACAGTGCTATAATATCCTTTTTTAGAATAGGTGCCCAAAATTTCACTGCATATTCAAGGTGTGGTCTTACCATTGATTTATAAAGGGGCAAAATTATATTTTTATACATGACAGTACCTTACTGGCCTTAGCAACTGCTGACTGACATTGCACATTGTTTCCTAGTTTGTTGTCTATAACAATTCCCAAATCCTTCTCATTTGTCGTTACCCCTAATTCACTACCATTTAGGGGTAAGGAGCTCGTGCATTCCTTACCCCAAAGTGCATAACTTTGCATTTATCTACATTAAATTTCATCTGCCATTTGTGTGCCCAGTCCCCCAGTGTAAATCCCTCTGCAGCAAAGTAATATCCTCACATTTTATTACTTTACAGAGATTAGTGTCATCTGCAAACACTGAAACATGACTTTCAACACCTATTGCAAGGTCATTTATAAATATGTTGAATAAAATTGGTCCCAGAACAGGACCCTGAGGAACACCACTTTTGTAAAGCTTGAAGATTTACCATTTATAACAACTCTCTGTTCTTTATCTCTAAGCCAATGTTCAACCCAAGAAGAAGAATTTGCATCTCGACCAATTTCTTTCAGTTTGAATACTAACCTATTTTGTGGAACCGTGTCAAATGCCTTGGCAGACTCCAAGTAGATTACATCCACTGCAACACCCTGATCTACACTTCTACTTACTTCTTCATAGAATGCAATTAAATTAGTTTGACATGACCTATGTTTCATAAAACCATGCTGATTTTTGCTAATAACACTGTTCTTCCCAATAAATTCCTGAATATTATCCCTTAATACTTCCCCAGCCACAGAAGTTAAGCTCACAGATCTATAATTTCCAGGCACAGAGTTTGAACCCTTTTTGAAAATAGGAACCACATCTGCCTTCCTCCAATCCTCTGGTACAGTTCCAGAAAGAAAAGAATCCCGGAAGATTAGAAACAGAGGTTCACTTATTTCCAGACTCAGCTCCTTAAGTACTCGTGGGTGAATACCCTCAGGCCCCGGAGCTTTGTTAACATTAACTTTCTTTAGTTGCTGCAGCACCCTGTCCTGAGTCATCCAATCACAATTTGTCTGCAAATTGTTTGGAGTAGTAATTTGCATTTCCATTGCCATAGGTTCCTCCTTAATATATACTGAGGAAAAATAGTTATTTAAAGTTTGTGCTTTTTCCTGGTCCTCGTTAACTAAGACTCCCATCTCTGTTTTTAGTGTACCTACACTTTCCTCTTTTTTTTTTCTTTTTTTTTTTTTAGGATTTATTTACTTAAAGGATTTTTTTGGGGTTAGTTTTGCTCTCTTTGGCTATCCCTCTCTTATTTTCTAGTTTAGCCCATCTAATCACCTTTTTGCATGCATTATTTGCTTCCTTATATCTTATATGGGATGCCTCTGATTTGTCTGATTTCAATGTTTTAAAAGCCCTTTTCTTATTTTTAATTTCTGGGTTTACTTCCCCACTAAGCCACATTGGTTTCAATCTGTTTCTGTTATATTTATTACTCAATGGTACATACTGAGAAGTGTACCTTTCTAATATTTGTTTGAAGATACTCCATTTTTCCTCATTGTTTTTATCACTAAAGAGTTTATGCCAGTCAATATCTTGTAAAGCTGCCCTTATCTTATTGAAATTATGCTATTTAAAATAATACGTTTTAGTATTCCCCATGTGCAATGTTACACTATAAGCAGTTGTGTGGATATATATGTATATGGACACGTGTATGCGGGTGTATGGATGTACATGTGTGTAAATATTCATATGTATGTATGTGTATTATATATATATATATATCATGGTTTCTGTTAATAGTAGTTAAATCAACATGCATGGGAGGTGGCCGGGAATGAGAAATATTTGGGAAACCTTTTGTTTTAGTTTAGATAACACTGATATGCGTGATGAAGGGTGTGTGGAAGAAAGACAGGTTTTCTCATGAAATAGATTGTAAAAATACCTGACATGTCAATAATCAGGGCAGGAGATCTTTGGGCTTTACTGCCCCATGATTGTAAAGACCCCAGGGTGTGGTGTTGGCCAAAGGGAATCACTTCAAAGGGTAACTGCGGCAACCACAGGGTCCAATCAGGGATCTCCCCAGTAGACCTAATTGGGACCCTCTAGTATATCAAGGGATAGGTAGAGAGAGAGAGAGGAGAGGAGGAGAAAAAGAGAAAATAAAGAGACAAAGGAACATCACTAACCTGGAGCTCTCAGGGAAGGTAACTATGAACATGCATGTTTGAATATTGTAAATAGGAACTTATATATATGTATTTGTTGTAAGTGTGTCAATTAATGTGGGGATTATTGTTATTGTACTGTTATTTGTATTGTTTTATATTTGGAACGTTCTAGTAAAAGTTTGTATTGTTATAACATAGCCTCATTGTGGATTCTTTTGATATCCTGTTGTTGTTTCCAAAATATTCTGTTGCATTCTGGAAGAAGCGAAAGTTTTCAGTTCAAACCTTAATAGTTAGAAGAGATAGAACAGGGATTGTTTAACTTAATAAGCCAGTGGGTGAGTTTATCGGTGCATATTTCATAAGTGTATCCATATACCCATTCACCTGGATAAGTGTAGTTATTGTAGCTAGAAAACACATTAGCCTTCAGGAGATATATCCGAATACATATTGTGATTTCATTGATATGTGTTTGGATGTATCTGTTGTTGGATCAGTTGTAATCTTAAACACATAACACATTTATAAGCCTTTTAGATGGTATGCTGTAGATAAAGCATTAATCCATCTGATTGATATTTTAATGACGCAATTCCCTAGTTCCCTCAAAAGAAAACTTAACATGCAATTTCTTTTTTGAGTTTATTTCAGAAGACACCACTTGAATGTTTGACAGTAGATCAACATTGTTTGTGATAACAAGATCCAGACAAGAATGCTTTCTAGTTGGTACTTGTTCCAGTTGTGACATGAAGGTGTCATTTAACAGGTTCAAAAACCTGAATCCCCCTGCAGAACTACTAGTCCCTCTATCCCAATTTATGTCCGGGTAATTAAAATCTCCAATAATTAAAGTGTTACCCAGATGTGCAGCTTTCTCAATTTGCTCTGACAGCTGTTCTTCCTCATCAGTATTAACATCAGGTGGTTTATAACATATCTCAACCAACCAATGTTGATATGCGGTACCTTTTTACACCATGTGTAGTGCTACCTGTTCTTCACGAACAATTCAACATTAGTTTCATCAGTCCACAAAACATTTTCCCAGTAACTTTTTGGAGTGTCAAGGTGCTCTTTGGCAAACTTTAGGTGTACAGTAATGGTTTTTGGAGGGCTGCCTTCCTCTATGGTGTTCTGCCATGGACACTATGCCTGTTCAATGTTTTGCATGTGGTAGAGTCCCCAACAGAGATGTTAACCAGTTATACTGATTCCTTCAAACCTTTAGCTGTTAGTTTGGGGTTTTTTTTTACTTCATTCTGTGCTGTGCCCTTGGCGTCATCTTGGCTGGGCACCCATTCTTCTTTCAAGAATAGCCACAGTACTACATTGTCTCAATGTATGAAAAATGTGTCTAACTGTAGACCGATAGGATTACTTTATAAACCTTTCCAGCTTTATGCAAATCAACAATTCTTGATTGTAGGCCTTCTGATATTTCCTTTTTGTGGGACATGATTCACATCAGCACATTCTTCTTCAGAAAAGCAAACTCAGTGTTTTTATGTAAAAGTAGCTCTGAAAAAAACTTTAATACTTTTTCATTAATTGGCTTCCACGTTTTCTAACTCCGGACTCCAATTAGCTTTTTGTTGAACTGATTAGTCTATGAGTCCACATACTTTTTCCAACTCACACTGTGCATGTTTGAATAATGTACTCAATATGGTCAAGAACTATACCATAATGTGTGTTTTATTAGTTAAAACAGATTGTGTTTGTTTATTATTGTGATTTATATGACGATTATATCTTATTTTAAGACAATTTTTACATAAATGCTGGTAATTCCAAAGGTCTTACATACTTTTTCCTGCCACTGTGTATGTATATATACCTTAATATATGGTGTGTATTTCCCCCCCCCTGTGTCCTCATGCTCCCCAGAAAGACTTTGATGTAGGGGTTAAGAGGTTTCTTTCAATTTATATATGACACAGCCCCCCTACTATTCTACATGACAATGATGGACAGAGCTGATGTATTCCTTTTGCATCCCGGTCTAGTACCAGATGTCTGTTCTGTACCTCCCATAGCATATCCAGTGAGCGAGAGTGGGCTCTTTATGCCACCAAAGCTATTTTACTGTCCTATAAGCTAAAAAAAAATAAGGGTGAAGTTGGGGACTTGTATCCCTGTTGCAACCTGAAAGCTCACTGGTTAGTCAATCGATAAATTGCTTGCTTTTATCAATTCCCTTCATCTTCTACAGTCAAAGGTATGCAAGTAGAGGATAATATTTTGTAGATTTTTTTTTTTTGTGCAAAACTTGCATGCACTATTTAATAAATATACCTGTAGCCAGGCTACATATAATAAAATATTGTTTTTAAGACACAGCCTTGTATTTTATGTCTGAAATTATGTGTAGAGATACAGCTAAATGTTTTGCTTTGGTCAGTCTTTTTGGCAGTTGTAGTTAACCCCCATTCAACTTATCTCTGCTTGATAGAGAACCAAACTGGCTTCTAAATGTCACAGGTTTTTCTGATTTGTGACTAATAAACCTTTGATTGCTTACTTTGAAATTCTGCTACCAGACACCATTACTTGCTAGTAAAAAACAGCATTACTTCTGCTTGGAAAGTGACATTTATGTAGCAGTAAGAGATCCTAAGCACAGTTTTATACCATTGTTCATCCATAAGCTCTTCATCAAGAAATGGTTGTCATGATTTACTTTAAAGACCATTCTATTTGTAACATGCTCAGTTTTTTCTTGCTGTAGAGCTGAGTCTCTTTAAGATCTAAGAAAGTAGATCAAAGATGACTTACAATATGTTTTTGGGAAAGGATTAACACAGTGATAGTATGTACAAGCAGAACATATGCATAAAACCGGGCACATTCAACAATTCAAATAAAAAAATATGTTTAGATGACAACATTCAAAACTGTGAGATTATTTGACTGTTTTTTATTACTACTGCTACTACTACTACTATAGTTTTTGAAAAATTTTCAAGCTGCTATGAGTTCTATGTGTTTTTTCTGTGTGATTTTTAATAATATTTTTATTGACACCTATTGTATAGAGGTATAAAATTTTGCTCAGAACTTTGCATACCCTTGGAGAATTGGCAATATGTGTACCATCTGTAAAGAAAACATAAGTGAGCAGACAAAACACATTTTTTTTATTTATTATGGGATTCACATTAAACTGTAGGTTATAACAGAATGACACAATCATAAAACAAAACTAGGGCTGCAACTAACGATTATTTTAATTTTAGTTGGCCGATTATTTTTTCGATTAAACGATTAATCGGATAAAAAATTTAATTTTTTTTCAATTTAAAATAATGTAATAAAAAACGTACAATTTACACTTTCATCTCTTTATCACAATGGCATTTCTCTATTCACCTTCTTATTTTACTGACATAATAATAAAAGCTACAAGAACCCAAACACAGTGTTTCTCAAACTAGGTTTTAATACAAACTTATTAGTAAATATTAATTCATATGTTAACTATTTTTCATATTTAATAAAAACTATGAGAAAAAAGCCTTGTTTAAATTTTTTTTATTTACCAAACTGCCCCCGGTTATGCACATCTGACCCCCAGCTTGCCACTCTGCCCCCATATATGCCTTATACCTCTTATATGCCAGTGATATGCAACTGAGCCCCCTGATATACCTTTTACCCCCAGATATGTTTTATGCCCCCCTGATATGCCTAATATCGATATGCCTTATACCCCCTATATGCCACTGAGCCCCCTGATATACCTTTTACCCCCAGATTTGTTTTATGCCCCCCTGATATGCCTAATATCGATATGCCTTATGCCCTGAAATTCATAATACCCCCATACACCACTATAACTCACCCATACACCACTCTGGCTCCTCCCCCTCCCATACTCCAATCTGCCTCCTCCCCCCTCCCATACTCCATTCTGCCTCCTCCCCCCTCCCATACACCACTCTTCCTCCTCCCCCTACCATACATCACTTTGCCTCCTCCCCCTCCCATATACCACTTTGCCCCTCCCATACTCCACTCTGCCTCCTCCCCCTCCCATACATCACTTTGGCTCCTCCCCCTCCCATACATCACTTTGCCTCCTCCCCCCTCCCATACTCCACTCTGCCTCCTGTCAGCCACGGAGGTTCACAAGACACCAGGGAGCCGGGTGGAGAGGCAGAGTGCCGTATGGGAGGGGGAGGAGCCAGAGGGGTGTATGGGAGCCACCCTCCCATACACCCCTCTGACTCCTCCCCCCTCCCATACACCGCTCTGCCTCTCTACCCGGCTCCATTACTGACAGGAACTTTCACTGCAGCTTCATAGAAGCCTCAGCGTAAGTGAAGGTGAGTAACGGAGGCTGTCTGTGCGATGCAGACCCCCACCGGCTGACAGAGAGGATGATCCTCTGTCAGCCGGTGGGGGTCCAAACGATGCTCACAGACAGCCTCCGTTACTGCCCTTCACTTACGCTGAGGCTTCTATGAAGTCAGTAACGGAGCCGGGTAGAGAGGCAGAGTGATGTATGGGAGGGGGGAGGAGTCAGAGGGGTGTATGGGAGGGGGGAGAGAGACAGAAGTGAGAGACCAGCCGACAGTGAGGGGAATCCAGGTCCCCTGCAGCGTTGCGGGGGATCGGGATTCTAGTGTTATAATCCGATCTCTGTTTGAGGTCGGATTATAATTTTTATAATCGATAAAAATCCTAAACCTAAAGCCCTAAACAAAACATGGCAACAAAGAAAAAAATGAAATGACCCCTATTCAAATGTCTGCATACACTTAGTTCTTAATACTGTGTATTGCCCCCTTAAGCATCAATGACAGCGTGCAGACTTTTGTAATAGTTGTCTATGAGGCCCCACATTCTTGCAGGTGGTATAGCTGCCTATTAGTTATGGCAAAATGCCTCCACGTCATGCAAAGTGTTTGGTCGTTTTTGCATGAACTGCACGTTTGAGGTCTACCCAGAGTAGCTCGATGATATTAAGGTCAGGAGACTCCGATGGCCACTCAAGAACCCTCACTTTTTCCTGCTGTAACCACTGGAGGGTCAACTCGGCCTTGTGCTTAGGGTCATTGTCTTGCTGGAAAATCCAAGAACGTTCCATGCGCAGATTTTATGCTGAAGAATGCAAACTGTCTGCCAGTATTTTCTGATAACATGCTGAATTCATATTGCCATCAATTTTCACAAGACTACATGTGCCTTTAGAGCTCACATAACCCTCAAAACATCAGTGAGCCACCATCATGCTTCACAGTGGGGATAGTATTATTTTTGCTATAGGCCTTGTTGACCTCTCTCTAAACATAGCGCTTATGGTTGTGACCATATATCTCTATTTTAGTCTCATCCCTCCCAAATTACAGTGTGCCAGAAGCTCTGAGGCATGTCAAGGTGTTGTCGGGCATATTGTAACTGGGCTTTTTTGTGGCAACTTGACCATGCAGCTCATTTTTGTTCAAGTATCGTCGTATTGTGCTGCTTGAAACAACCACACAGTCGTTTTTTAGAGCAGCCTGTAATTCTCCTGAGGTTACCTGTGGGTTTTTCTTTGTATCCTGAACAATTATTCTGGTAGTTATGGCTGAAATTTTTCTTGGTCTACCTGACCTTGGCTTGGTATCAAGAGATCCTCAAATTTTCCACTTCTTAATAAGTGATTGAACAGTTCTGACTGGCATTTTCACGGCTTTTGATATCTTTTTATATCCTTTTCCATCTTTATAAAGTTCCATTATCTTGTTACACAGGTCTTTTGACAGTTCTTTTCTGCTCCCCATGGCTCAGTATCGAGCCTGCTCAGTGCATCCACGTGAGAGCTAACAAACTCTTTGACTATTTATACATGTATAAGATCTGTTATTTTTTTAAGTGTATGTGAATACTCAAGTGATTGTAGGGTAACAAAATCAAATCTTGTTAACATAAAATCATAGAAATCAATATATATATATATTCACACACAGTTGCAAAATAGGTAATTCCAAAAACAAAATACATTTATATGTAGTAAAAACAACCTTAATGCTGTAGAAAATATAAATACATTAAACAATGTAAAAACAATATTTAAGTAGTATGTAAGTTATGTTATAAATTAATAACCAGGTCCTTCTCACACAACAACTGAAGGAGAGTTTTTTAAGTGGAATTGTAATATCACAAACTAGTGGTATTATCTAAGGCTTTATCTTTTGCTCCAGATTGTCATTTTAATTTGTTCAATACATTACTTGATATAATAAAGTTCATAAGGGATTTGATGGTTAAAACACACTTTTTTTACACAATGTAATAGACAAAAAGGACATACAAATGTGGTATGATATCAATTTGTGATCATGAACAAAAATACTTTTATAAATGCACATTAAATAGACCAGATAATTTACAAGATATGCCAGGAATTTTGACTGGCGTAAATAGTTTAGAAACACATTTGAAACCGTGTTCTTATGAGTCAATGTCAAAACTACAGAAACTTACATATTTGAAAATGTAGTAGAGACTGATCTATAATAAAATGTATTTATATAAATCATTTAAAGTATTTAATCTGTAAAATAGTAAAACGTAAAAAAAAATCTAGATTACCCTACATTGATCATGCAGCTAGGGTGGAGCAGTAGTTGTATAGGCTCCGCCTACCTTAATGGGGTTTCTGGACAACCCGTTATTTCTGCATATAAGAACTATACATAGTTCTGGGGCTCCAGAATATCCATTTGTAGGGCTTGCATGAGTATTTATGCTGTATTTTGCTGGTTGAGTATTTATGGCAGTCATGTTTTGGAGGAAATAAGGAGTTAATAATGAGTGTATTTAATTATAAAGAATTATTATGAATGTTTTTACTTCTTATTTATTATCAACAAACCTTCTTATAGATACTGTACTGACTATCACCTGTGTTAATCACATACCGAAACATATCACGCAATCAATTAATGAACTGTTATTTCCTGTATGGTATCTTAGTATTAGTTAGGCACATTCCTCTATACATATTACTTTGTTGAATGTTTGATCAGACTTCCTATATTTTAGTTTATATATTTTTTATACTATTCTAGAGTTAAACCAATTAAATTTAGCTGCACTCTATTTTAAGTAAGATTTTGCAAATGTACCATTTCTTTTGATTCATTTTATGTTTTTATTATTGCTTAATTAAATTACTAGTTAGCTGTATTTCAAAACTTTACTTGTTTTAGTGCGCTATTTTCTGCATTTACCATAGAGGTGATGCTGCCCTTAAAATAAGTTTAAAGTCTACAAGTACCTATTGAAAAATGGCTTGGTGACATATGTTCCCTAAAGAATTATAACTTGTAGCTTTGATTTCACTAACTGTGGCTTAGGGCAATTGTACATAAATTTCAAATAACACACTGAATAAAATATAAGTAAAAATATGATAAGAATCAGTAGCCTGAGGTTTTATCGTTGTAATATGATTACTCACATAATTAGGTTGTAATATCATAGAAAATTAGGTTGAAGTGCCAAAGCAATAGCACTCCCACATTCAGGAGTTTTTTGTACGTTTAAGTACATTTTTGTAACCTTGATCATATAAATATGTATATATTTTTCAAATGTAACTGGTGCACCGTAAGAATTAAATTTTGCATGACTATCTTAACCAGACAAAAAGTGTCTTAAAGGAACATTCAAGCCATCATATATATCCTAATGCATATGATAGATGCCTAGTCCCTTAAAATGTCTTTGCAACGGCATTGGGGGCCTTTGGCCCTTTCCTCACCCCAGCTAAATGCATTCAGCCAAATCCACCTCCCTGCAGTCAAATCCAGCGATGGTTCTGGTGAACGCTGCATGCAGGAGTCTGTTTAGACCCGAATGTGCATGTGTAAAGTCTAGCCATTGACTTCAATGGAAGGAAAGAAATTTCGGATCATTGAGGAAAGAAATATATAAAGAAATATGAATGAACCTAAAATCACATGCTATGTGCTGAAATAAATAAAATTAATCAATAAAAAGGGTGAATACAAATAATACTTCCCAAATAGGACCGCAGCTGCCCAAAAAAGACACTCTTCCTCAGGGTGTAGAAATTCAAACCAACCAAAAAATTATGGGGCGCAGATACATATAAGGGAAAAAAACAAAAACAATATAGTGTGGAGTGTAAGATCAATTTTATGTGTAGGTGAAGTGTTGCACTCACAAGTGGAATAGATGATTCAGACCCATCCAAGTAGAATGCAATTATATCTTTAATAATCTTCGTGTTGAATCTAAAAAATAAACTAAAATAGTGCAGTATCTGGGTAAAGAATTAATTTCACCAGTAAAGAATGCACTCACATTTAGTCCGTGCACCCAAAGTGCATGAAGCGTGTATGTGGAAAATCCACCGATTGTGGAATATAGAATAGTCCAAATAGATCCTTCCAAACGCGTTTCGCTGACTTGGCTTCTTCAGTAGAAGTATAATCAATCCGGTAAGTAGTCTTGTTCCGTTTTTGTACTTTTTTTTATAGCTGTTTCCGTGTATACGTCATCCCACGCCGTCCGTTTCTCGTCTATTGATGTTGTCGCGTTTCATGTGTCTCCAACCTTCCGTGTACATGTCGATAAAGTTGTATTGAAAACAGCTTTTGTTTAGGGAGATCATAACACGATCCTCCCAGGGGTGGGGGTAAAAAGACATGCGGTTAGGAGTGATCAAGCAGGTAAGTGAAAACACATTCGGCTTCCATACCCAGAGACGAAAGATAGACGGAAAGAAGACGGTGAAAAGACAAAGAAAAAGACGAATCCACCAAAAAGCATTATAAGTTCTAACTTGTGTATCTGTCTGTGTATGCTTGTATTAAGTATATAATCGTTCATTTTGCGATTTTATCTATATATTTAATTGTGACAGTGATTTTAAATAAAAGATGAAGTATTTAAAATTAAATAATTGTTTAATTTATTATAGTGAAATATGGTGAGATGTGATGTGGATATCACAGAAATCAATATGTCTGCTATTCAGTGTGTGAATAAATAAATTAAATAAAAAGTGTCTGAAGTTTATTTTATCTGTGTATTTATGAAATGAAATATAATTTTTTTGAATATATAAAAATAAATAGAATTAATTATCAAAATAAATGTGATTTGTTATGTGATGATGTGACATATAGAAATATTATAAATGAAGTGTAGTATAGATATTATAGGGATCAGGGTATCTACTATCACTTAAATGAAATCAATATAAACATTAAAGGATTAGAAAATTCTATTGTTCCTTATATAAAATCAATAAAGGAAGTATCTCCATAAATATAATATAGTATAAAAATATAGGGATATATAGAGATTATATATTGTTATGAGTGCTATTGTGTGTTGTATATATTGAAATAAATTATTATAAGATATATGAAAATTATGTATTTTAGATATTTTGAAAATCATGATATTTAAATGAATCCTTATGAGATTAATAGGTTACAGGATGTATAAAATTGTAAAGAGTGAATGGAAAAGATTAAGATAATTGAAAAGATTTTAAATTATAGGGATGTTATATAAAATGTATGTAAATATAAATATAAAATTAAATCTTAAATCAATATAAAATAATATATAAGATATTAAAATATAAGGATGTTATATATAATATATACAAATAAAGATAAATATATATATAAATATAAATGTAAATATAAATATAAAGTTAAAATAGTGTGACCATTAAAATCTAAGAAATAGGCTAGTCCATAAAAGCTAAAATATCAAGTTCCATATTTAGTCCCCCTTTTTTATGTGTCTGGAACTTATATATCCACTCTGTTTCTCGTTTGGCCAGCGTTTCTTTAATATTTCCTCCGCGCCAATGTGGGGTAACGATATCTATCCCTATAATTTTAAAACTATCAAGGGAGAAAGCTTTACAGTTATTTGCGTGTCTAGGCACGCTATGTTTGGGATTGTTATTTCTAATACCTCCTTTATGTTCAAGGGCCCTAGTTTTCAATTTTCTAGAGGTTTGCCCTATATACTGAGCTCCACAGTGACATTCCAACATATATATAACATTATAATTAGTTATATATATAACATCATTGAGGAAAGAAGCAGATTTTGCAGAATGGCTGAAAATGTTTTATTATTATTATTATTATTATTATCATTTTAGAAGAATGCATTTTAAAGTACTCTCAGAGGTTTAGTGTTACTCACAGAGTACTTTAATTGCATTTTTTTATAATAAGAGTGTCAGGGAGACTAAACTGTCAAAGATTAATTTTCCTTCCAGTGAGAGAACTTATTACTCCCTAAAATGACAACCTGAAAGTACATACACTTAACAGTAGCCAAATCTATACTGGAAAGTATGCATCAGAACATTACAGAAGTAGTTGTCCACAAGCTCAAAACACCTGTAATACTTAAGCTAATCCATACATTTAATTTATAGTGTCCAACTATAACAATAATGTCAACATTTTGCAATGGACAGATGATTTATAAAAGTTTTATTTGGAATGGTGTTTAAGTAAGTCTTTACTTGTCTAAAATTGCTTGAATATAGAATTACACATAATGTAATGTGATGAATAGAGCTGGACTAGATAGATGGCACAAACTAAAAATGCCCTGTACACATGCTAACACACACACAGTTACTCATACTGAACAAAGTTTAGAAAGGCTTGACTTTCAGAAATGGTTTTTCTGGTTTGACTTTCAGAAATAGTTATTCAGAGACAGGAACATCTGGTCGCAGGGGTGGCAGAAGGTGTGGCCACTGAGCCCCCTTAAGTATGCCACTAGTCCTAATTTTCAATTGTGGAAATTAACAAATCACTTTAAATGTGGAGGGCTAATTTGCTTTCCGTTTGCACTGTTTATGATCCAAGGATAAACATAGCATTTTTTAGAAAGTAACGGAATCAGTACATCACTAAAAAGGTTCTATTGATCTCGAAGTTACATACAGTGTTTTATTTTAATTTGAAGCAGAAATGTAACTCATTAATGACGCAGGGCAGCGTACTACAGCACAAAATTCTTGTATTTTACACTATATCACGGTACTTTAAATGGCTATAACATGGTTTTTAATTGTGTCAAAAATATTTTCTTTCATACATACAGTATGCTTGAGTTTTTTTTATTTTAAATCATCAGGAGACCCAGTCCTAAACTAGGATAATCACAGGCACGCCAGGCAAATGCTTTTTGAGCTGATGTCAACAGCACCTCCCACCTACCTCTAGGGCTGCACAGTCTAGGCCAAGTCCATGCTTTTTTCTTCTTTTCTTTTTGGAAGAATAGCATATATCAATGTATTCACAGATAACTTTACTATGCATTTGTTTTCAGAGGGGTGTCAGGGACGTTAGACTGCCCCTTACAATAATAACAATAATAAACATTGTAAAACTGTGACAACTAAGAGTAATATGCAAAAATCACTAATTAAAACTCTCAAGGGTATAAAGGCACACAATCACGAAAAAAAAGGTGAAATATTGTTTAGTTACATCTGATAATTATAGAGTGGTGTTTTGTACCCACTAACCTTGTTGAAAAATGTTCAGAAGCAGTTACATCCTGTGGTCTTGAGGAACTTACAATATTTCATGGCTGAACATGACTACTATATTGAATAAGCTAAGGACATCAGAAAGGAAGTAGAAAACATGTGCTGCAGTAGAGCATTAATAAACATGTTTTACCACCTGTTTTACAGATTTAGAAAACTCACATTTATATCTGAAAGAACTAGGAGAACCTATGTGATCCAGCAAAAGTGTACACTGGTTTGATGACTGCAAGTATCAATATTGTTCACAAGGGCTGCTAACTTGGCCCTTGCTTCTACTGGATCCATATCAACCTTCTTGGGCTAGTACTTCAAAAGAAACTTAAAATATACCTCAAAAGAGCCTTGAGGTATATTAACTCAATATAAAACTTTGTCTCTCTCCTCCTCATCAGACCATAATTCCATACACAATTATCTTTTTGGCACTCATGTTCTTTGTCTATATGGTATAAAATGTAAATACACATTTCTCATAGGATATGTCAATATTAGAAGCCGAACAAAACATTATTTATAAAGGTTGTGATCCATATTGAAAATGCCTTACAGGCTTGACTTTCAGAAATAGTCAGTTGTTCCTTAGGCAGACTTTTTGCCTAATGCTACAAATCAAATTTATGTCAGGTATCCTTGTACTCCTCCTATATAACCTACCTTGTGGTTGTATATCTATCAGTTACAAAAAAACACACATCATAAATCCCTTACAACTTTCATCTGACAAAGGCTAATTTCTCCATTGTAATGGAAGAAGTTGCCTGCCTAACTTGAAGAACATCAAAGGACAAAGTTTTATTCATAAATGTTGACCCAAGAAAAGTACATACATCCACATACATAGTACATGGAATTTGCCAATGAGGGTACACGTTTGGCATTGGAATTCTTTTGACATTGCTTTCTGATCTTGCTGACAGTCTATAACTTGAAACAGATATTTACTCTGGTAACTATAATAAGAACTTTTAATTCCAGATATTTACTCTGGTAACTATATTAAGAACTTTTGAGATGAGTTGCAGTTTCATATAATGAACATCTCCATGCAGTGGCCACTACTAAAGAGCTCATAATATTTCCAAAAACAATGTCACTATACAGTTGTTAAATAAACCATAGATGATCCCTGTTTCCACCTTAGCTGTGAAATTGGTAAGGATGATACCTTTATTGGCTAACTTAAGTAGAATGGATTGTAAGCTTTCAAGACAATCTAGGTCTCTTCTTAAGGCAGATTTGTAAGGTATATTATTTCAATGACAGATCTTTAGCAGTGGCCATACAGGGATAGATACTTCCCTTGTACATACTTTTTGAGTCTGTAATTGTTCACTGGACATCCAAGTCCAAATGAACAAGAACTATGCATAAAATATAATCCAAGCAGTATTCAAAAAGAAAAAAAAACGTTCCACCCACTTTTCTGATGCTGTGGTTTTATCAGTGTGATTAGAAGACTCAAATATTTCTTATTGATGTAAAAGTTATAATCTGCAACTGAGGAGTTTGATATAAATAATTGTGTCTAGTAAGTATAGTTCTTGTCTTCTCCTGAAAAGAAGGATAAAAAATGACCATGGGAAATTTCCCGAGGCTCCACAATCCCTGACCCCTGGCATTTTTTATTATTACTGCTCTTCATGGTCTCTGTTGATGTGGAGTTATACTTTAAGGTCATGGATTGACACACCTGCAAATGTCTTCCTTAAGACAGCAGTTTTGGTACTGGCATTCCTTGTGAAGTCCTCGGGTTATGTGGAAACTGATCCATTCTTGAACTTTTGCAAGTTGGCTGAGAGAGATAATTCATTTGGAGAAGCATGGGTAATGGCAGGTATGGAGGAAGAGGTAATCAAATAAGCTCTGTGAAGTTCTGACTCATTCCTTCACAGAAAATTAGTTGAAACTACATTTGATGCCAAAATAATTCTGTTGTGCTGTGTATAACTCTTCAGAACAAAATGGATGTTTTCCTGGCAGAAAATAGTTACTCTGAAAAGAAATCTTGCCCCAATTCTACCGAATTTGTCCCATCTAAAGTATACCGTAATGGGGTACACAACTTGGGGAAATGAGCTGATGATAATTGTGACAGAATGACCTGTCATACAGGGCCCCAAGGTACTCAGAGATGGCTCCAGCCTGGCTGCCAAACAGGCAGGAACTCCATTGTTAAACTAATCCCATTAACAGGTTGGCTACCAGGGGGATATTCAGTAGCTAAAGGGGATTAAAGGTTGGGTTGTCTACCTGTTTATCAATGTTAATTTATGTTAATGCAGTTCTGTGGCTATATGAGTCCATGTTTTACATCAATAGACTGTTCATTCCTGCTGTACTCAATTCAAGGTAGTTGTGTGTCTAATTATTGGGTACACATAGTAGAGTTCCAAGGTGCGCATGCTGGCTGGTGCTGGAAGTTATTCTGGGGACAACAGGAGGATACTGGGTGATCTCTGGGAGTTTCTACAGCTCTCTTGGTGAACCTGGTACAATAATCTCTTTAAAACTTGTATTGTTGACGTTGTTATTATGTTGTTGAACAATGCAGTTAGGCATCTTTCATACCTGCAAAAGGCAAATTTAGATTTGTGACAGAGGATTATGCAGTCATTTCCATTTAACCCAAATAGGGTGTAAGGAAACAGAATAAGACCTCGAAGGTTGTGACTGTACCTAAAGATATTTAAACATAGACAAATGCGAAAAAGGAAAAACGAAAATAGCAATAAGATTTACTACTTCCACATGATTGCAAAAGAAAACTGCACTTAACGCTGGTAGCTAGTTGAGTACTATACTAGAGGATGACAGTAAAGGACAACTATTCTCCAATTTGCAGCACCGCTGTAGCAAAAGAAGTATTGTTGGAATACAATAACAAACCATTTAATTTATACTGAAAATTGTTGCAGCGTTACCAAAATCAATGCAAGTTACGAGAAAGATACAAATTAAAGGAGATAATAACTTCAATGAGCTCTTTTTATAAAAGTAGTTTGATACAAGAATGTAAAAGGAATCTCATCCACTGGTTAATGAACAAAGCTTATATAGCAGGTTTTTGGCTGGACTCTTTACAAGTTAGTAGAAACATATTGAGACCCAGGGCCGGCCGAAGACTTAACGCCGCCTGGGGCGAAGTTTAAAATGCCGCCCCCCGCCGACGCCGGGGGGGGGTGCGGCATTATCTACCCCCCCCGGTACTTACCCTTAAACAGTCCTGCGGCGAGTCTCCCTGTGCTGCCACGGTGCCGGCTTGTAATGCTGAGCGCCGGAAATTCGCGTCACTTCCGGCGCTCTGCATTACAAGCCGGCACCGAGACCGAACAGGTAAACTCGCCGCAGAGGAGAGAGAGAGGGGCGCCGAGCGGGTAAGCGGAAATCACTCGGTTCCCCTCTCTCTCTCCTCCGCTTCAAAAAAAACAAAAAAACCGCTTGGGGCGGCAAAGTGCGCCCCTTCTGAAGTGCCGCCTGGGGCAATTGCCCCAGTCGGCCCCATTGTAGGGCCGGCCCTGTTGAGACCCATATAACATTTTTGCTTAGCTGCATCTCAGATGTAAATACATTAGACCAGTCATTCACATTACGCATTTTCCTCCATTTGTAAGAAAATGTGCAGATGCCTATGGATGCAAGATGTGTAACTTTATTTCAAATAATGTGTAGTCTGAAATAAAGAAACTGACTACTTTTATCCTGTGTGCTTTGACATGGGTGTTCCTGTTCACTTTTATTGCAGTTGAGAATCACTCTCCTTTACACTTTCAGAAAAGGTTCTTTTTCTGATGAATTTCGAGATGATGAAGCAAGAGACCAATATAAACATTAGATTAAAGCTCTGAGCGTAAGATCACAGATGCTCTTTATTGTGAAAGTACTTAATAACTCTTATTAGACATATTAAGCGCACCAGGTGGATATCATTTAATTGGTTTCCATATGGATATACAATTCAGAAGGGACAACATATCCCAAGGTTTTAGAATAGGACATGCAAAAGGAACACTGAATAGGAAATGAGCATATAAATTAAGTGATTTTTAGGTAATTGTTTCCTATAGAATTCTACAAGGTTTTAATTTTGCAAATACACTTATCAATGCCAAGATATTTAGACAATAAAAAATATCGTACCTTTAGGACTTTCTCTTATGTTGTTCAAGTTCTTATATAAACTATAATATATATATATATATATATATATATATATATATATATATATATATATATATATATAAAACCTTAAGGGAGGCTTGGTTATAATACCTTGGGGGCATTTTTGTCCTCTGCCTTCTTACCCCTCATCTCTTTATTGTGATGACTAAGGGCTTTGGAATCACCACTGGAGGGACCTTTAAAAAGCTATTTCATTTATGTCCTTTGGCATCCTTTAAGTATGAAGCTTATTGCACCCAGAGGGTGCCTGGTGGGCCTCCCCCCCTACCAAGCAGCCTTAGGTATGTAGGGTTTTTTATGTCTTTATATTCATAAACTTAACACATAAAACATGGGTGGAGGGAGAGGCACAAGGTCCATGCCCTTCCAATTTTTTTTATTTATTGTATCCCCACTTGCCCCAATATACAGTGGGTCAGAGGACAAAGAGGCCACCTCAAGCATTATTTAATTTCAACCCACCCATACCACTGGGAAGGAAATAGGAGTGTGGTGGCAAAGCTGTGGCTGATGCCTCACTTAAGGTTTTCTGTATATGTATACATATTCCCTCTAGGTTTATTTAATTAAACCCCACCTAGTACAGGGTGATAAAAGAGTCACCATCATTGCCCTCTTATTTAATTGGTGGTCCTGGGAATCCCTGTTTTCTTTTAGTTTTAATTTTTTTATTATTATTATTATTTTTTATTTTTTTTTTAAAACATAGCTGGGAGAGGTTATAATTTTGTGAGTTACAGTTGAGAACACCATGAATTCCTTCACCTTTAGTCAGGGACAAACCCGACACCCTGGCCTTTAGGAGGGGCACTCACGCTAACATACACACCCAGAAACTCACACTTACACACACACAGACACTCAACACTAACACACAGGAACACTCACATTAACATATCCAGTCACTCACATTAACACACATTCATGCACTAACACAACTGGTGTGGTTGTATAACTACATCAAAAGGGAAATCAATGGGTTAAAATATCCTAGACATATAATGTTTAAAGTGCTAAAAATTCATTTTTAGAAAAGTTTAAACTTAATTTAAAGTGCAATTTCATGTCAAGGTCTTAAGAGTAAATAAAATAAATAAAAGAATAAATTAATTTAGACTGTGCATTTTAGGTCTTTCTGCATTTAAACCTGATGTTATCTAGAAAGAATTAACCAACAACTTGCTCAAAAAGAACTGTTTAAGAAAGACTTTCAATTAGTCTCCTGTGTGTAAGGCCATTGGTGGTCTTGCTTGCCTGAGTTGACGAGTTCAATTTATATCACTTTATATTACTGTTCTTTTTAACTGGAAATGCATGAGTCACACGTCTACTGCTGAGATAGTCATTATTTATGTGTGTCTTGTGTTTTCCCACCAAGGGTTTTCAGCCTGTGAAACACAGTGTTTTTGTTTTTTTAGGTGCTCCAACCATAAAAAATACAAAGATCCAGTCACCCTTTTGAATTATTGCAGAGTCAAAGAAATGTCTGACAAGGAGATGTCAGCAGGGAGGTTTTGATTAAGTTAGCACAGTAGCTGGGTTGTTGTTTTTGTAGAACAAGCAAACTGATTGCACTGTAAAACTTATAACTTAAATAGACAAACAACTAAGAGTGGAAATGTAAGCCTTAAGGCAAAGAAAGTTATAGGGGCATAGCCTTTATAATCTTTTCACATTTTTTTTTCATTCTGGACAACATCTGTGTAAGTGCGGTGTGCTGACTTCCAAGTTGGATGTAAAACTGTATCAGGATATTGAATGAGTTTTGTGATGGAAGCCTCCATCACTGGGGCCACTGGAGAAGCCTGACTGCCAGCCTCCTCCCTATTGACTATGGGCCCTGGGTTTGTAAAGACTTCTGTGGCTACCCCCAGCAGTATGATCTCATCACTGGCTGAGAGGATTATCTCCGGCAGACATCCAGGATCTGCCACCAGGGAGTGACCCTGGTCACCCCACTATTGTATTGTTAATCCCGTTACTGCCCCTGTTGTCTCTGAGAGGCAGATTAAGGGGGCGGTTTGTGTCCCAATGTCTTGTTTTATGTTAATGTGTGTTTTGCTGGATATATCCAGCTCTGTGTGTCTAAAATAAATCAGTCTTCGTTTGGTTTTACCCTACACTGAGTCTCGGCTAGTGACTGGGGAACCGGGGAAAGTGTGTTGTCCCAGGCTAAGGGAGCACAAGACAGCGGAGGTAGTCGGTCGGACAAACCAGCTCCGTGACAAGTTTTAAAAGATTTATCGGAAAAAAGTTACCAAGGTAACAGGAGAGACCAGAAATAGGTTATGTACTTCCAAATAAGTTAAAAGTATAAGCTTATATTATTTTACCCACCCCCGAAAAAAACAAAGAATTAATAATCAACAGGAAATAATTAACAAAAATGTGAATGTTTTCATTTTAGAAAAGAATGTTTGTAAATGTTTTGTAATTTCCCAAATGATTTTCACAGGGCAAAACTATGTGCATGCCAGTTAAGTTCATCTACACCAAATTTGGCAAGCCACGTCTTGGGTACAGTCATGCTGAAACAGGAAAGGGCCTTCCCCAGATGTTGCAACAAAGTTGGAAGCACATGACCGTCTAAAATGGCTATAGAAGAGTAGAGGATGTTATAGCAGCAACATCAGTGTTGATATTTTTGAGAAATAAGTCAAATGGCAATTGATTTAGGTAAACTGGTTAGAAAAAAAGAAAAAAGGTCAGATTTGTGGCAACTGATGTTTAATATGGATAAGTACAAGATAATGCACCAAGGGCATTAAAACCCAAGGGCAGAGTAAAGAATATGTGATACAGTCCTAACTTGGAACAGATCAACAGGAAATGCTAGCAGAATGCTTGGTTGTATAGCGAGAGGTATTAGCAGTAGAAAGTGGTAAGTGCTCATGCCGTTGTACAGAGCACTGGTGAGACCTCACTTGGAGTATTGTGTACATTACTGGAGTAAATTCAGAGAAGGGCTACTAAAATGGTTCATGGATTACAGGATAAAACCCGGAAAGGAGCTTAACATATATAGCCTGGAAGAAAGACGTGACAGGGGGGATATGATATAAACATTTAAATACGTAAACAAAATCTACATAATAAAGGAGAAGAGTATATTTCAAAGAATAGATACTACGGCAATAAGAGGATATAGTCTTAAGTAGACTTGTGCATTCGTCTTTGGGCGAACATGAAAACGAACATGAAGACACGAAGAAGAGAAGAGAGCGGCGGTAAAACGTAGATGAAGACACACAACACGAAGATCTTCGTGATCATCTTCGTCTTCTAATCTCCCTGGTCCCTTCCCCATCTAACCTACCTTATCTTCGCAGCATCGCAGGAGTTGACGGAAGCGGAAATCCGTAGGTTCGCCGTCAGGGGTTATAGGGCAGTGCGAGTAAGCCTATTGGTCACCTGCAGGGACCTCCTCTGGCATCAACCAATTGGTTGATGCCAGAGGAATACCCTGCAGGTGACCAATAGGCTCACTTGCACGGCCCCTTAACTCCTTAAGGTGCAACCTGACCACTGGTTGCTATTCACAAAAAAAATAAATAAAACAACCTGGGACACCGTTGGTCTCCCCGCTGCAACAGTTAAAAGTCCGTGCCAGTGACCAACAAAGTCGCTGGTATGGACATTTCACTGACACAGCAGGGACACCACTGGTCTCTGCCAGACAAGTTGCTGCATTAGGATTTTAAAAGTCTGTACGAGCGACTCTATTGGTCGCCAGCAGGGGGCTCTTCTGCCATCAACCATCTGGCGACCAATAGAGTTGCTCATTCGGACATTTGAACTCCTGGTGCCAGGATAAAAAACAAAGAAAAAACGAACAGGAAGAAGGTCCACGAATATTCGCCCGAAGAGAAGACAGGAACGGGCGAATATTCGCGGAATACGAATTGCCGAAGACGAGCACGAAGTTACTACTACAGCTACAACTCAAAAACAGTTTTGTGCTTCTGATTGTTTCTATAAAATGTAGTTACCCAATTGTATATGGAGTTATGTCCTAACATTGTTAAAAGTTCTGAAACTATGAATTGTCAGCAACTGGTCATCTAACAAACCCCTTTTTTCATAGCTTTTATCAGTATGCACCTTACCTTAAAGTCATCATATTCATGTTAATGCATTGGAAAGGTGAGTGGCTTTTTATTTTTATGCTCCGTGGAAATTCATGGAAGGTATATACATACATATATGCATTTATGTGGTATATACACTGCCAGTTAGCCCCATGGGGCTTTCATAGTGAGCTCCCGGGGGTCTAATGAAGCCTCATGTGCTCATGTGCAGAAAGCACTCCCATTGATTTCCTGTCGCTGCTTCAAACAGTTAATCAGTAGTGAGAAATGGGACCAAGAATTGGGCATTGATCAGCAGCAGCCCTGGAGTTGCAGCTTCTCCTAAAAATAAGAAAGTAATTTATTTTTTAACAGGTTGATTAATACATATTATGTTTACTTACAGAGTTACTGGAGTTTCCCTTTAAGCGTACACAGCAGTCATTTTAAACATGCTATTATTAAAGCTCTATTTCATCCAAAGCTTTTTTATTATGTATCTTTGATAACCTCCACATCTACCAGTGTCCTATGTTATATGATATTTGGAAATA